>CM053503.1:22750232-23126296 GCA_028627145.1 Eidolon dupreanum | reverse complement strand
ACTTTAAATATAAAAGTCAAAAGAAGTTAAGAATAAAAGAATAGAACAAAAATGTACTCCATGTAAATGCTTAACATAAGAAACATGATATAATTATGTTAATATTAGACAAGATTGCATTGAAAGCAAGAAGTATTACAAGATACAGACAAACAGCCATAGAGATAAAAGGCTCATTCAAGAAGAATACATATAAGCCTAAAGTTGTATGAAATTAATAATATAGCTTCAAAATATATAAAGCAAGAGTTAGCAGAACTAAAAGAATAGACAGATGTATATACAATTACAACTGGACATTTTAACATTTCTTTCTCAATAACTGAGAGTATAAGCAGATTAAAAAAATCTAGTAAGTCTTTAAAAGATTTGAAAATATAACACACCAAAGACTTAACTGATGTGTACAAAATACTGCAAGATTTCAACCCAGTTCTCTCAGTAACTGATAGAACAAGCAGACAACCCATAAGGTAGACCTAGAATAGCCAATACAATTTTGGTGTAGAAGAACAAATTCAAAGGACTAACACTACCTGACTTCGAGCTTTCCTACAAAGCTATAGTAATCATGACAGTGTGGTATTGGTGAAGGAATGGACAAATAGATCCATGGAACAAATAGCCCAGAAGTAGATCCATGTAAATATAGTCAGCTGATCTTTAGCAAAGGAGAAAAGGCAGTTAAATGAGAAAAGGTGTATTTTCCAACACTTGATGCTAGAACAACTGGACATCCACAAGAAAAAAGAAAAAAAGAATCTAGACACAGATTTTATAGCCTTCATAAAAATTAACTCTAAATGTATCATAGACCTAAATGTAAAATGCAAAATTATAAACTCCTTGAATGCAACATAGAAAAAATCTACATTACCTTGGATATGGCAATGGCTTTTAGATATGATACCAAAGGCATGATCATGAAAAAAATAACATATAAGATTGACCTAATTAAAATTCAAAACTCTGCTCTGTGAAAAACAATGTCAAAAGAATGAGAAGACAAGCTGCAGACCAGAAGAAAATATTTGCAAAAGACATATCTGATAAGGGGTTATTATCCAAAATATGCAAAGAATTCTTAATGCTCAACGATAAGAAAATGAACAATCCAATTAAAAAATGGGTCAAAGACCTCAAAAAACACTTCAACAAAGAAGTTATATAGATGGCAAATAACCATATGAAAAGATGCTCCACATTACATGTCATCAGTGAAATATAAATTAAAACAACAATGAGATAACACTACATACCTGCTAGAATTGCCAAAATCCAGAACATTGACACCAAATGCTGGCAAAATACGGAGTAACAGAAACTTTCATTCAGTGCTGGTAGGAATGCAAAAGATACAGCCTCTTTGGAAAACAGTTGGCAGTTTCTTACAAAACTAAACATATTCTTACCATACAACACAGCAATCACGCTTCTTGGTATTTACTTAAAGGAGTTGAAAAATTATGTACACACAAAAACTTGCACATGGATGTTTATAACAGCTTTATTCATAATTGCCAAAGTTTGGAAGCAATCAAGGTGTCTTTCAATAGGTGAATGGGTAATAAACTGACATCCAAACAGTGGAATATTATTTAGCACTAAATAAATGAGCTATCAAGCCACAAAAATACATGGGGAACTTTAAATACATATTACTAAGTGAAAGAAGTCATTCTGAAAAGACTGCATACTGTATGACTCTATATAACATTTTAGAAAAAGCAAAACTATGGAGACAATAAAAAAGATAAGTATTTTCCAGAGGTTGGGAGAGAGGAAGGATTTAAGAGGTGGAGCACAGAGAATTTTTAGGACAGTGAAACTATTGTGTATGACATTATAATGGTGGGTATATATCATTTTACATATGTCCAAACCCATAGACTGTATAACACTGAATGAACCCTAAGTTAAAATGTGTTTAAACATTGGATTTGAATGATGTGTCAATGTAGGTTCATCAATTATAACAAATGTACCACTCTGGTGTGGAATGTTGATTGTGGGAGAGGATGTGTGTGTGTTAGGGAAGAAGATATAAGGGAGCTCTGTAATTTCTACTCAATTTCTTTCTGAACTTAAAAACTGCTCTAAAAAGTAAAGTATATTTAAAAAGAAAAAAAAAGTTAATTGCCCAAATCACAAAAAGGAAATCAATAAGATCTGAAGAACGAACAAACCAGATTTATCAAATTAACATATATAGAACATTATATGTAATAACAGCAAAATGCATATTCTTCTCTAGTACACATAGCCCATTTACCAAAATAGACCTTGTTCTGTTCTTAAAATAAGCCTTGAGAAATTTCTAAGGATTTAAATCATATTCTGATCATTGAAGTATTAAATTAGAACTGAATAACAGATAAATGGCTAGAAAATCTATAAATATTTAGAAATTAAGCAACACATTTCTAAATAAGCTTTGATTTAGAGAATAAATCACAAGGGAAATTAGAAAATATTTTGAGCTAAATGATAATAAAAATGCAACATGTCAAAATTTATGAGATTCAGCTTAAAGCAGGTTTAGCAAAAATTTCATAGTTTCATATGCATATATTAGAAAAGAAGAATGGTCTAAAATCAATAATGTAAGCTTCTGTCTCAAAGATTAAAAAAAAGAATAGCAAACTAAATTCAAAGAAAGTAAAATGGAAAAAAATTCTTGAAAAACACAAGTTACTAAAACTGACACAAGAATACATAATCTAAGTACCTTTATATCTTTTAAAGTGTTTTTTTTTTTTCTAAATTAAAATCTATTGGTTCAATATTATTCCAGTAGCTTAAAACAGTTTTTTGAAGGGTAAGTGGGAATCAACAAGTTATTTCTAAAATTTATGTGAAAAACTAGGGACCTAGAATATTCAAGATAGTCTCAATAAAATTCAAAGTTAGAGGACTGAATCTACTAGATTTTATGATACAGTATAACAAATCTACCGATGACAAATAATAGACAATCCAAAAGTAAACCTAAACATACATGGTTACCCAATTTAGCTCCCCAAAGTTCCCAATACAAGCTAGTGTGAGTAAAAATGGTCATTTCAGTAAATGGTCCTGGAGCAATTGCATGTTTCTATGGAATATAAACAAATCTTGATACATTCCACCACCCACAATACAGAAAAATTAATTTGAGGTGGATAGTAGACATAAATTTGAAAAGTTAAACATTTTCTGGAACACAGAATAACATCTTCATAAACTTGGATGAAAGAAAGTTTTATGAAAGGACATAAAAAGAGCTAATGAATAAAAGAAAAATGATAAATTGGCTCAATTAAGAAATTTTGTCCATCAACAGAAAGTCAAACCAAATCTCAGAAAGTATATTTCTAATTTACCTAACAAAGGAATTGTAACCAGATATATAGAGAACTTCAATAAATTAACAAGAAAAAGACAAACAACCCCCCAAAAAAGATTTAAAAAAAAAGAGGGACAGTTTACAAAGATGATATCCAAATGGCCAATAAGTATTTTAAAATAAACATTATGTGAATGAAAGGAGTCAGACACAAAAAAATAAATATTGTCTGATTCCATTTATAGAGTCCATATGTAATTCAAGTCCAGTAACATTGATTTATTGCATAAAAGAATAGCAGTTACCTGTGGTGGTAGGGAGAAGGTAATGACTAGTAAGGGGCATGAGAAAACCTTCTGGGAAGTTGGAACTATTTTATACCTTCATCTGAGTAGCAGTTACATGGAGGTATACAAATATAAAAATTATTGAGCTCTACGCTTAAGGTTTATATATCTACATATATAATTTCTCAAGAAAAATAAAAAATACACACATATACAATCATTTATTTATCACTTATAACATAGTTGCCACTGTTATTTGAAGTTAGGACTTAAAAAGATGAATAAACATTCTAGCCCACTGTCTGACGTGTAATTGAGAAGATAGCTATTTAAAAAGATGAATTAGAATATCACACCACGAATTCATTTCAGAGTCATTATCATGTTGCTATGTAAACATCTAAGATGAGAACAATTAAGTCTTTAAGGGGCTAATGGAGAAGGCTTCACTTACGAACCAATTTTGAGCATATACGTTTAAATGAAATAGAAATGTGCTGGGGAGAGAGAAAAGAAGGTACATTAAGTATGATATTCCAGATAAATGAAATAATATATTAAAAAAGTGAAATGTAGAAAATATAGTGGGGTTAATAATTACCCATGTAATTAACTAAATGAATTATAGCCAGATTACAAAGGTACGAAGGGCTAAATAATTTAACATTAATAATTGCAAAGCACAAGTTAGAATAGGCATATCAAAATTATCTTGTTGTTTTCTTTAAAATGCACAAGTTATTTGTGCAACTCCTGTACCTTCCACCCCTCCACTTTGAGAAACACTGTCATAGGAAGCCACTGTAACTGACAGGAGTGTTTGGGGATAGAAAGAAAGATTGAGAATCACTGTTTTAAGACAAGGCTATGGTGAGCCAAGGAAGGAAAGATGAGGGTCTTATCAAAGGCAGAGGCAGAATTTTCAAGCTATGTCTGAATTAAGTATAAGAGGAGTGAGAATCTGATTGGAAGTGCGAGACATAGTCACTCTTACAATTGTGAACAATATGATCTTTGTATATTTCTTTCTGGGTTTCTACCTTGTTATCACATCAGAATAGACACTTCCTGAAATACAAATTTAAACACAATAATATTACATTAATTATAAATGCAATGAAAATCTTTCTCAAAGCATATATTTTTAATGTTCACCATGTCTCTCTTTGTATCTGGCAAATGCAACTCTGAAACAGTCCTCTGGTTTTCTGGCAGGGGTTCACGCAATCATAATGGAATATAGTTTTCTATCTGGCTTTTTTACATGTTTTACTTTTGCCATACAATTTATGCTACACTGAGAAGTTGGAGATTCCTCACCTTTCATCTATAAAAATATTCTGTGTTGTCAAACTCTTTGAGCAGTGCATTTGACAGGCTTTTATGTTCCATCTTTCCCATTAAAAATCTGCACCATGAATAAATACTGCCCCCAGTAGTTAGTTAAAATAGTATCCTGCCACCTTTCACCCCTTTTGCTCACAAAGTAATCTAAACCTAGCACATTAAGGGAGAGATCAAAGTGATGTTGCTGTTTTATGTACAGTAGGTGCAGCTGGCTCATTTGTGAGTTCCCACTCTCCAGGGCAGAGATAAGGCATGAAAACAGTTAGTTGTGGCCTTTCACCCGCAAAATCGAGTTCATAGTGAATATGTGTGATGCACAACAGAGATAAATAGGAGGAGATGTAGAAATCAACATACAGAAGGAAAAGAGGCAGAAACTAGACTAGATTTACACCCTTTCTAGATATTAAAATGTCACAGTATTTATAATGAATAATTATGACAGAATTTACATTTCTTTGTATGTGCTTTCATGGGGGCTAGACTGTATTATCTCTGTCCAAAACACAGGACAGACAGACAAGGAATAATGTAACCTCTATTCATGTGTTAACCTCTAAAACTACCCTGCTAAGCAACTTCTGAAAACTCTTTTCTAAATTTGAACCTGATTTATCTCCCAAGTTATGAGCTTCATCACCAGAGTCTAGTTCAAACATCAAACATTGTTCTTTGAAGGAGGAAAGTAACTCCCCCACTGTCAATGTAATTTTATCCCAGTGGCTGAGGATCACATTTTCCATTGTGGAGCACATTTTGCTTTTCCTTTTGTCCTCCTCTCCTTTTATAGAGAAATCACATTAATGCTAGCTAGGATGTGGAATGCAGATGTCCAGCCACTTCAGTGAAATTCCACAAGGGAAATGGCGGGTATGACTAAAGCAGGCAATGTACTTTTCGTGCCATATTTCTTTTGAGGACACCTCCAGGTTTGTGCCATGTAGTTCATTTTACAAGCTGTAGAGAGTTGCACTATATTTAGCACAATATTGTCTTCCAAGAGCAGACAGAAGCTTTAAAAATATATATATTACTGTTCCACAGAGGTAAGCTAAGGCATGTTAAATAGTTTTAAAACAATGCAAACCCTGGGAGGACAACCAAGGTCCTATAGGAAAGATAATCAGGAACATTTCTAAACATTTCATCTAGGTTTATCACTTTCTTTGTGACAAACCACCACCAAGTCACCTTCCAATAAAATTCATGGATAAATAAATCTGTGAGTGGTTAATGTTTGTTTATCCTAACAGACTTGATCTCTTGCCTCAGAGCATGTTGCAATGGCTGAAAAGGTGTTTTTTTTTTTGTCTTTTGAAAATGCCTGAACTTTTAGAAGTGCTCATGCTAAATGTTCTGGACAATGAGAGGAGGGAGTGGCTTGCATATGAGGATGGCCAGAAGGGAAAAGAAGCTATCTCTCTCAGACTGAGAAGCCTAAGGTCTTCAAAGTATCAAGAACTTGAAAGCCAACATGTGACACAGAAATAAGACTGCACAGAGAATTAGGGTCTATTTCCAGAAGAATTCCTGGAAGCCACTGAACCCTGGGCAGGGTTCTTGTTCTGCCAAACAGTTGCCAGATGCAAGTGTCACCACATCTGAAGCATCAAGACAAGACAGTTTCAGCCTGTCATTCGGGCTCCTCTACCATGTTTCAAACAGACTTTTTTGACCATTATCCACCACTCTCAAGCACAGAATTGTCATTCCAGATAATCTTGTCTATAAATTTTTCCCAGAGCATACTCTTTTATTGCTTAGAGTCACCTTACTTTCATTCATTACACATCCTCTCTCTGGGATATGCTCCACACTTTTTTTTTCTAATTGTCTAAACTTACTCCTCTTTTCAGGACTAATCTAGAACTAATTCCTCTTTCCTCAGAAAGTCTTCCCAGAGTACTCCCAAGTTTCAGTAATCATCCCTTTCTCTAACTGACTCATTTATGCTCTTGCTTCTCATTTCAAGACTTGTTGCAACAGCTTTAATTTTAATGTATTTATTACTTTTTAGCTATTCAAATGGTCCAAACTTATAAAATTTTCCTATTAGATTTTAAGCTCTTTGAAGGCAGTGATCATGCTGTATCATTAATATTACCCTCCGTGCTTTGAGAAATATTTTTGTGTGGTGGTTAAGAACATAAATACTAAAACTAGACTTTCTGACACTGGCTTGGCCATCAACTAGCAGAATGACCCTGGACAAGTTATTTAGCTTTTATATCCATTTCCTCTTCAGTACAACATAGGCATAATGATAGCAATTACTTCAATAGAGTTGCGAAAATTAAATGAGTCAACACATCTGAACAGAGCAGTACCCAATGTTATAGGTAATAAAAATTATTGTAATTATTATTTTAATTACTTGTTCACATTTTTTTCTGGAATACCTATTTTTATTATTTTATCTATTTCTTTAGTTTCTTGTGATTGCAAAGCACAATTCTATGCAATATGGAGATAGAAAGACATATGCAACATATTTCTTTCTCTCAATGAACTTAGAGTGTGCATAGTAACTTTCCTTAAAGGAAAAATTATTCCATTTCTTTGATCAAGTCTTTCTGCAAGTTTGCTCTGAATGTGGCACGTCACATGTGATAGCTCACCTAACTAGATTATATAATGCTTGAGGCCAAGGTCTGCCTTGTTGTCCATTGTGTCACTCACAGTATCTGCCAGAATACTTTTCACATTTTAAGCACTGAGTAAATATTTAGTGATTGATTTGCCCTTTGTCATTATTTCTTTAATGCAAATTTCTAGAAAAGCAAATACTAGTTCTACTAGAAATACCTTCTTGTTGGAAGAGACTGAGTTCCCACAGTGTCAGTCTTTGCAGTAATACTAATTAGAAGCTCTAAGTAATTTTAGTGGAGCCAAATCTCGAAGTCAGTTTTCAAAAGCAGTTCTATGTGTGAAATATATACATCTAGTTTATTGCATTAGGGTGAAAGTAACTTCTTTCAAGGATATCGCATGGGTTTTATGTTTTGAATTTCTCTACATGGATCTTATGACTCAAGGGCTATTGAAAACTCAAGGCTATCCTAGAATAGTATCTGAAGTAACAATACCCCTAAGTACAATACAACATTCGATTCTATATCTTATGAAAAGATAAACAACACAATCATGTACAATTTTTAATTTTCCATACTTGAGCCTGAGTGGTTTATTTCTTATTGATCTTCAAGGTCTAGGGTTACAACTGTTTTCATAACTTTTAGAATTACAGCTCTGATTTGATTATATGTCTTGTCTATTTATTACCGTACCTCTAACACTCAGCATGTAATGAAAGATTAATAAATATTTGTTGAATGTTTAATGGATGAAAATTCTCTTCTATTAATACTTAGAATGTTAAAGAAAAATGATTGACAAAAGTATTTTTAACATAAATAAATCAAAATTCGTAGTATAAATTTGATTCAAATGATATGTTTTAGCTATGAGTTGGAGAAAATCAAATTTAGAATAGGGTACAAGTTTATTTTAGACATATCGCCCTGGAATTATAAAAAACATAATGCTTAGTAATACTGCAAAGTGTCACATACAAACTGTAAGTACAAATCTAGGGAAATCATGAATAATAATTTATGATTTTACCTGTGCTACTTCAATATAGATTTATTTGTATGTTCTTGTCTCTCATTGCTTTTTATTTATACATTTAATTGGGATAAAGAAATAAAATCAAAATAAAATTAATTAAGGATGAATAATAAGACTATGCTATGAAAAATTATGATGTTAGCTGTATTCCCAGGTCCTAGAAGAGTGCCTGACACATAGGCATATAATAGGTATTCAGTAAATAGAAGTTGAATTTTTTTTAAATGTACTTCTTGGTAAAGAGATAGTTAACCTTTTGTTAGATATATTTAAAAAAGGATTTCAGATAAATTTTAATATAAACAATAAGAGAGTTATACAAACCTGCCAGGTCAAGCTAACAAAAAATGTAACTTCTCTAACTTTCATAGATTATGTTCAGTTTTATGATAAAAATATGTTTTCTAAATCAAACCAATATCAAATATGATCCCTATATTTAAAAAAACCACAGAGCAAAAGTTATCAAAGTAGGGTTAATTTACATTCTGTCAAATTGTTTTACTCTAAGAATTTTTAGAAGTCAAGAATTCTGGCTAATTCCCCAAAGAGAACTGAATGTTCTAATAACAATTTAGAACTCCCACTCTTTCATACTAAAGGAAAAAACAAGCAGAAAGAGAGCACAGGAAGCAGGAGAAAAAAGAAAAAGAAAAAAAAATGGCTGTTCAATTAAGGTGACAATGAATCTTTGAATCACCTAGGGACTTAATCAGTCATAGAATAATTCCCTGGGCATCTTTCATAGCATCCAGTATATAGATACAAGCCAAATCTAGTTGAAGCATGTTAAAAATTGAACAGAAACATACACACACATACAGAACTGAAATCAAATAAATGAGAATTACTTGGAACTATAATGAGACATAACAAGTGATCACAAAAACCAGCAATTTCCATTGTTTAATCTTGTGTTTTAAAACTAGAACATATTTTATAATGCTTCATTATAAAATATGAATTTCTGCCACCATTCATAAACTGCATTTCTTTCAGATTTATATAATATTTCATGATTTCTGCATTAAAGATTTGTTCTCAGTGATCATTTCACTCATTTATTCATTATTCATTTGGTTATTCAATAAACATTTATGGTGTGCTTATATGAAGAATTTTCTTATTGTTCTAAACAGAATAGATATAAATATCCTTACAAATATGCATACAAGGTATAGATAGCGCCTTAATGGGTTATAATGGAAAATATAAAAGGAATTGGGGAAAGAGATGGACACAGTAGAAGTTAGTTTTGGAAAAGAGAAGCTATTTTCTCTAATACAGGAAAAAAAAAGTATTGGTGATAATATAAATAATCTGAAAACTGTATTAAGAGTTTTCCTGATCAGATGGCTACTAGCTTCCTCTACCAAGATCAAGTCTGCAGAAATCAGGAAAGAGACAGAAGCATAGATATAAGAAACCGACATTAAAACTACCAGAAACCCTTAGGAGCATTAAAGGCTGTCCTAGATTGGAGTGAGTGTGTTTGATGGTTAATTTTATGTGTCGATTTGACTGGGTCACAAGGTACACAGCCATTTGGTCAAACATTTCTCTGAGTGTTTCTGTGAAGATATTTTTAATAAGATTAATATTAAATCTGAGTAAGGCAAATTACCCTCCCTAATGTGTGTGGGCTTCATCTAGTTGGTTGAAGGTCTGAATAGAACCCTAAATAGGATGATAAGACTGACACTTCCCTGAGTAAGAGAATTCATCCTACCCAATTGTCTTTGAACTCAGACATTGGTTTTTTCTTTTCTTTAGACTCGAACTAAAATATCAGTACTTCCTGAGTTCCAAGCCTGCTAGTCTTCAGATGAGAACTAAACTATTTGTTCTCCTGGTTCTCAGGCCTTCAGACCAAGGCAGGGACGCCACCATTGGCCAACTCATCCTACAGATCTTGCAAGAGGTCAGTCTCCATATACATGTGGGCTAATTTCTTATAATAAATCTCTTTATATATATATATATATATAAACATATATAACATACATATGTACACATATATAACCAATCTCAATAGATAAATGATAGATGAGAGATAGATGATAGATGATAGATAGATAGATAGATAGATAGATAGATAGATAGATAGATAAAAACCAAGATTTTATTGGTTCTTTTTCTCTGGAGAACCCTGACTAATACAGTGTGTGTGTGTGTGTGTGTGTGTGTGTGTGTGTGTGTGAGAGAGAGAGAGAGAGAGAGAGAGAGAGAGAGACAGAGAGAGAGAGACAGAGAGAGAGACAGAGAGAGAGACAGAGAGAGAGACTGAGATTTTGAGGTGAGTGATAGTATCAGAGATAATGATAACAATATAAAGTTTGGGGCAACAAAAACAAAAGTGGAAGTTTAGGATGTTGAATCACATTTAAGCTTTATTTTTTGTCCCTTTTCCATCTGTCCTTAAGAAAATCATTGCTTGCTCCATACTTAACCAGAAAACATAAATCAATAGAAAAAATCAACTACTGATAAGCATTTACTCATTCACTCTCACCACTCAAGTCCTAAGTGACTGAGAATTTTAAATTGAGGAGCTAGTTTACTTTCAGTGGTAAGATAGAATTCCTTTTCTGAAAAGTTGCCTAGTTGAAGGACATTAAATGATAACGTAGGTACTCTGTGGTGCTTGGTTTCCTTTGCTATGGGAAACATTTCCTCATCTCTCCTTCATTTACCAGGGGAATGTGTATTCCCAATACACATCAGTTGGGGCTTCTGATATTTCTAAGTTATCATGAAATCATAAACAATTAGCCATTTAACAAGAAGAACCATCATTAAATAGAACACATAGATCACATCAAGTAGTTTATTGAAAGGAATTGGTCAAATATTTAAAATAATAAAAACAAACTCCCCAAATAGATTAAGGAAGAGATTCTGTAAATGCTATATAAATAATAAACAGAAAATTTGGGGTCCAAAAATATGGTGATTGAAATAAATAATAAAAAATAATAAGATAAATAGCAGGAGTAGAAAGATACAATTGAAGAAATGTTCCAGAAGTTAACAGTAAAGAATGAAGTTAGAAGTATAAAAATAAGCTAAGAGACAAAGATGAGGAAAGAGTGCCATTTAAGAATATTGAAAGAAAGAGAAAATCATAAGAACAAAACATGAACTAAAAAACAGTAATAGAGTTTCAAACTTTCAACTACAACACTATAGTGATTGTTTCAAAATATTGAAGTAAAACAACCTTGAAGTAGCCAAATTATAATTTAAATGTGAGTATGTAATAAAGATATTCAGTGAGCAGTAAATGTTCCCACCACACTTGGTTATTGGTCTTGAAAATCTCCCTCTTCCTCACCATCTCTTCACTCTCTGTGGAACTTTTATGAAATTGCTATGGTTTTGTGAGTTCATGGTTTGAAACCATTATGGTCTGCTGTGGCTTATAAATTGATATTTTATTTTCCATTATTTATATTTTCCTATATTTTTCTTTCTGTTAGCTATCAGGTTTGTTATTTTCAAAGTATTTCTTTCTAAAAGGTCACTCTTCTAATCTGGTTCCTCTGGTTTCCTTCGGCCTAGGCAATCAAATCATAGAGATTCATAGAAGGTGTAAAGGTCAATATGGTCTTAATACAGAACTGAGTTTTCTTACCTCTCCTCTATGTCTCTGAAAAATGCTCTGATTTTACATTTTTCTTCTTGTTAAGCTTACCCTTCAGTGTCTCTTTTTCTTCAAGATCTTGAACATTTCCTCATTTTATTATATATCGATGATTTGTTAGCTTTTTGATACATTTGTAAACCTAATTTTTAAAACTTTTCTAATTTTCCCCCTCACAAAAATACAAATACAAACAGAACTTTTCCTAAAATTTCAGGGAGTTCCTAAAACTTTGAACTCTTAGGAGTTCATGGACTTTGATATATGGACTATATTTAAGATATAAGGACTCTTAAGTTTTAAAAAATGGACTTTTAAGTAAAGGACTAAGTAGAGTATTGTCATAACTCTAGTATGAGGTAAAAACTTCTATTTATATCTTTAGTTTAAAATTTTCAATATTTAAGAATGAGGATACTTGTGTTGAAGGAATCTAGGTCTCCATATTTGCAAAGGAGAAAATAGTTAGATTTCATAGGTGATTCATATTCTTAAAAAAAATTCTAACCCTCTGAGTCCAATCCTCTTTCTTCAACACAGAGAAAAAAAAAATCTCCCTAGCTTTAGAGAAGAACTGCGCAATCTATGAAGCCATTTTCTAGATCCATTTTCCTTCAACCTAGAAATTGTAGCATCACAAAAATTTCTTATATTTGTATTTTACTTTATTTTTTATCAGCAGATAATATAGGATTTATTATTCAGATAAAGAGTATATGGGTAAGTTACTCAAAGTCATGCAGTAAGATAGTTATAGAGCCATGCCAAAGCCTTCTAATTCTCTGTTTAGTATTCTTTCAGTTATATCTTTATTCATTCATTCACTTCTCACTCATCTAACAAATATTTATTGAGTGTTTAGTCTATACATGACTTCTTGACAGTGTTCAATTCAATTTAATTATATTACATGAATTCATTGAATGCTAACTCTATTAAATGCATGAGGCTTGGTCCTGTCCTAGTTATAAAGTAAGCAAAACAGAGTTAGTTAGTTTTATTCATTCATTGAATAAATAATTATTGAATTCCTATTGTGTGCCAAATATTAGGTTGATTATAGGTAATACTGCAGTGAAGTAGATAATATAGAGTCTGACAATGAAGACTTTAAACAATTAATTGTGTCTAGTATGATATTAAGGAGAAGTTCATGTAACTATATAAGTTTTTAGGAAGGCCAACATATTCTTGAGGCTCAGGGAAAACTTCCAAGTGGGAAGATATACACAGACTGAGATCTGAAAAATTAGTAGACATTAACTAGGTAAACATGGGAATAGGGGCAGAGGAAGACAAAATAAACTGTCTCTGATGTGACAAAGTTTATATCAATACAACAGAAGAAACATCAACAGCCATTTAAATAATTATTCAACTTATTTTACATGAGAGAGGAAAACAATGAAAAGAATATAAAGGGAAGAAATGTCTAATTACAACTAGGAGAGTCAAAAAAGGAATTATCATTTGAATTTTGCCAGAAAGAAGAAATAAGATTTTTGACACAGGAAAGTGGAATAAATGAGCATTCCAATCAAAATGAACAGTCATTACAAAGCCATCGAGGCCAGGAAATATAGAGCATGTTTGGAAAAGAATTCATATAACAAAGCATTAAGTCAGCAATATCTGTAGTGAGAAGTAAGAGATAAAGTGTATAAAGCAAATATATTATTATAGACTCTGATAGCAGAAGGAAAATTATATTAAATGCAATTCAACATTTAACTGATAATTGATTTCAGATCATAGCAATGAATATCATGCTATTAAAGTCGAAATGCATCATAATGGCAATGAAGCATCAGAGTTATTTTCATCATGAAATAAAGTGATATGATATCCCTTTAGAAAGACAAAGCTGTTGATAGTGTGAAGGATTACTGGTCAAGAGAAAAGACTGGATTCAAGAAGTCCATGAAGAACCTACTGCAATAATCAAAGCAAGAGATATGAGATCAGAATATATCAGTAACAGTAACAATGGAGTAGGAATAAATAATTGAATGAAAATAGTGTTTCAGAAATAAAATGGATATGAATTAACTCATTGGGTTGAGAGAAAAGGATTTAAAAAGGTACGTATACTTTAACACCTGAGTGAATAGAAAATAGAAAGTCAAGAATGAATTTGGGGAAAATGAGTTCAATTCTGAGTATATGGAAAAGGAAATGCCCAGTGATCAGTTAGGCATAAGGACCTGAAGCACAAGGAAGTTATGAAGGAATGCATTGTGCTCATAAGTAACTGCCTTCCTCTAGATTGTGCTTTTTATCTATCTGTCATCAGATCATTTGAAGCACCTTTATTGGTATGCTGTCCTACAGTTTTAAGAATTAGTGATGATTTTAGATCAAAGGAATATTCTACTCAATAATCAACAGTGGTGATACAAAAATAAATACTTACAGTAAATAAAACCAGAAAGTTAACTCTTGTGTAAATATAAAATAATAAATCACACAATTTGAAACAAATGAAAAAATATGAAGAAAAACAAATCTAGGTTGCAAAATATATTGTGTCCCATCTTAGTGCTTTTAGCTATAGAAACTTGTAGCTATCTTATTACATTTAGCAAAATCCAACCATCTTATTATCTATAAGAAGATAAAATATAAAACAAATAAAAACTAAGCTGAAAGGTCATAAGGCAATAGATAGAAGAATATTCATTCTAACCCTGAATTCC
This sequence comes from Eidolon dupreanum, assembly GCA_028627145.1. Lineage (NCBI taxonomy): Eukaryota > Metazoa > Chordata > Mammalia > Chiroptera > Pteropodidae > Eidolon > Eidolon dupreanum. The sequence goes on along the minus strand of CM053503.1, from coordinate 23,111,368 downwards.
TCCTACCTGAGTCAAACAGGTTCAGGATTAGGGCAAGAGATGTTAGGTCTCGGGAAACACCAATGAGAGATGTGAAACAGATTTTATTAGTTCCTGTAGATTAACTCTATTATTTAGCTTCAAACATCTCTTTTGTTTCTTTGTTTGGCATGTATATAAGTGAAAAAAGGTGAAAAAGCAGCTTTACTTTTGGGAACTGTGACTCATGTAGACTTGATCTGTATGACTAGGGTAATATAATAGAGGACATATCTCACTTTCTAAATCTGAGGGATGATAGTAGTTTTAATGATTGTGGGGAAAATGACAAGGTGACAGTTTAAAAGGTTAGAAGTTCAATTTGTGCCAAATATAGCTTTAATGGCAGTATATGTATATGCCTATGTCACTCAGGCAGGAGCAAATGTAAAACTGGAGCACAGCTGAAAAATTATGCCCTCGAATAAAGATTTGGAAACCATTTTCATACATGTAGTAGAAGCAAGGATATAGAGAAGTAACAGAGCACAGATTTCAATTCTGGGCCTCAAACGAAGAAACAATGAACCAGAAAAAAAGATAAAAATAACAACTCAAATGCCCAGGCATAAAAAGATGTTCAGGAGAGAGATAGGTGTTATCAGTGATAGCTTACAGATTTAGGAGATTTTAGACCAGTAGATTTTGCAAAGAAGGTTGGAGACTTTTGTAAAGAAGGTTGGAGACTTTCGTAAAATGGTACATAAAGGGCTTTACTCCCTTTCCATATACTTTAGATAGGAAATACTGTCTATTTCAACTGTTCTCTCAGGAAGACTTAAGTCAATGTAAAGTTGATTCTATGACTGCTCTGTTGAACTTAAAGACTTTGACATGTTTCTATAAGGAAACAATATATCTTTCACAAGGCTAGTGTAAAATGTATTTGACGATTGATTGAAATGAATGCAGCATCTATTTAATATCTACATTTCTTGGTCCTGTAGAAGACAAGGTGAATAAACCATGGTTCTTGCTTTCTACTGGCTCATAGTCTATTGCAGAAAGAAATATTCATAACCATAATGTAAAGTTAGATAGTCATTTTATTGAATGTAAATAGAATTGTTCTCTGAATATGTTATGGTAAAGGAAATATGTTGGGTGGATTAGGGAGGCTCAGAATTAATGGGAGGTTGGAGAACCAGACTATAGCCCCGAGAGCCACAATGGCCAAGCAGGAGGCTAAGATGCAGAACCACTACAGAAGAGTTATAGCAGGAAGGGTCTGGTGAGGATGTGCCTGCTCAAGTGGAATGGCCAGTTCTTTTGTCTAGAGAAGGAACACATGATTAGTCTGCCATGGATCAAGTGCCCTTGAATAGAGAAGTGAAATGGAAAAGCCATCATTCCAATAATAAAATTCAGGAAACCATTAGGAAGGAACAATGGATTTTGGGTAGCAAAATAACAAGTCACCAGGTAATTACAATCATAATGAATATGAATATGCAAACAAAATGCTATAAGAGGGAAGAAGATGAGTAAAATAATTCAAGGGATAAATAATCAGTTACAACATGGATTTTCTACACATAGGCTGTAGACATAAGGGACAAAGAATCTGAGAATTATTTTTTCTTTCATATTAAAGTGAAAATATGCTGTGATATACTTTATGCCCATTCCCATATACTGGAAAAGGAAATACCAAGATGATATTAGAATTGTTAAATATCATGTCTGAGCTGACATTAATATTCAAGGATATGAGACAAGGTGGGGGATCAAATTTATACCGCTACATAAAACAACCAAATAAATGGAGAGAATACATAAAACAATGATTTTTAACATATTAGACATTAGACAGTGAAAGCCAGTGATCCCTGAAAAGTTGAAAAATTGAGGTAAACTATGCGATTACTCCAGATTACTGTAGAGAGTTTACAGCTTGTAACTCAAAGAAAGGAAACTTAGGCAGAGCTCAACAGTTTCTTAGATGAGGAAACAAACTGAGAGTCTGGGAACAACAAGGCAGCTAGAGACAGTGGAGCAGAGCGCTCTAGTTCAGAGAGTGGTACAGAAAGTTAGCTCAAAAGATTTGCAGAGACTCCCTTAGAATATTCATCTGAGTACTGATCAGCATATGCATGTGAGAAAAGCAGCCACCTGAGATCCAGAAAAAAAATCACCCAGAAAGATTAGAAACATTATCCAGAGTTCATACATAGGAAAGGGGCTTTGTTCTCTCCGCTCAGACTGGAAAACTTCATAATTCATGAAGCATTGGATAGGATACCCGAAATAATTTTGTCACAGTAATCAGCTCTAGGGTAAAATCTGTTCCTATACCTATTAACAAATCTTAAAAGCAAGAACCAAAAGGATAAGGCTGTTTTTAAGTAACTTAACTAGAAAATTGAGCAACTGTGTGCCCATAAATCTAAAGAGAGTGGTACATTTGGATCAGACACTTGCAAGGCCAGAAGCAAAAGTGCAAGTACATTATAAACAGAAAGCCCAGACTTCCATGTCAGCTACCACTGTGGCACCTCAACTCACTACTGTGGATTCATGTGGGTTCCTTTAGGACCTGATAATGCAGAAGGAAAAGTTTGGTTATGGTATGTATGGCCCAGGCTAACAATAGGTCATTTGGGCATGCATGGTACCAGCTGAAAATGCACTATTTCTCAGAGGTAGCTTGAAAGACAGCAGTGCATAGAAATCTTCACATTGGGCAGAGATTTGGTTGGTATACCTGATGACCCATATTGTGTAAAAAGATAGGTGGTCAAGATAAATATATATATGAATCCATGTATAGGCAGTAAAAAATGGATTGGCTGGTTGGTCAGAGGCCTGGATAAAAGAACCTGTCCTACAGAAGAAGGACTTAAAAACTGTTGAGAAAGAATGGCCCAGTTAATTGATGTTAGCTCACCTCAGCCAATGGCCACTCCAGTTTGAAGACAATGTATATGGGAGTAGAATAGCTAAGATGGTGGAATGATGATTATGCTGGACCCAGCCTGGACACTCACTCATTAAGGTTGATCTAGTCCAACCAATCAGCCATAGAAATCTAGAGTGACTGTAAGAGATAAATGTTGGGTCCAGATATAACAGCATGCCTCAAGGAGACCAAGATAGCCACTTAGTTTCAAGTTAATTCTACTGGGCCTTTCTATCCTAGTAGTGACAGTTATTCATATTGACCAAATGGACACTCATTCCATTCCAAGTATGAGTATGCCTTACTTACTATGCTGGAGCTTAAACAGTGTTCAACCCATCAGCATGATATTTTGTCTAACATTGTTCTGGACCAAGAAACCCACTTAACAGGAAAGGAAGCATAGAAATCAGTATATGACTATGGATGTGTCAGATTCAAAACCATCTAGAAACTGTTGGTTCGATAGAATGATAGAGGAGCCTTTTGAAGGTACAAGTGAAATAGTAATTAGGAGATAACTCCATGCCTGGATAGGACAGTATTCTTTACATTGAATATGTATCTTAAATATACAACCCTTATATTTTTCTATGCCTTCAATAAGTAGAATCATGGATCTGGAAACCATGAACTAGAAAGAGAAGTGGCCCTACTTGGGATTCTCATTCTTAAAACTCCTAAAACCCTGGACTTCATAGGTTTAGTGGTATAGTTCCCAAAAGGGGGTCCTTTCACCAAGGAACAAAAGTCTCATTAAACTTTAAGCTAAGACTATTGTTACCTGATCATATCAGAGTCCTCATGCAAAGAGAACAGCAGAGGAGTGGAGCAGCCCTAGCGTTAGAGGTAATAAATCAATAAGTGATAAAGCTACTTTTCAACAGAGGAGGTATATGTTTGGTACTCAGGTGATCCACAGGCATGTTCCTTGTTATTCCCTTGCCCAATTTTATTGATAAATGGACATATGCAGTAACCATGGGTATAGTGATCAGGGATTCAGACTCCTCTGGATTAAAGCCTGCAACATCCCATTAGGTCAAGTAATCTAGACCAAGAAAGATGGTAGCCAAGGGTGAGGCAAATGGATAACAGGAGATTGTCAAAATAGGAGACAATGAGTATCGATTGCAGTCTTGAGACCAATGCAGAAATGGAATGGTAATGTACTCCACTAACCTTTCTCAGTCAAGTTTCCAGCCCACCCCCCCCAAAAAAAAAAATAGACCATTCAGTATCCTGAAGTAATTGTTCCCAGAAGTTATCATGCAAAGCAAATAGAGCTGAGAAACCCAATAGGTAGACTATAATGCTTGCTGAGCACCTTCAACTGCTGGAAGTTTCAGCTAATGTTTGAAGGTGCTCAGCTGAGTCCTTCTCTGACAATTACCTTCAACAGAAGAGAGCAGTCCCACCCAGTGTCACCTCTCCTTCCCATGGACAACCCAAATCCAATCACTGTTTGATAAATAAGAATAAATATTCAGCTTTCAAGAGCCACCCTAGTTACAGAGCTCCCTTTAGGATCTAATGAGACTTCTCATGATTGCATCACAATTCAATCCTTCTGCTATTTTCTTCTTTCACTCCATCACAGGTGTTCTGAAGGCACTACTCAGTAAACATCCTGCATGGAAACCTCCAGCTCAAGAATTATTTCTCAAGAAAACTGATTTCAGATAGTTTTCTATTTAGATTAAAAAACAAGTCAAATATTAGAAATAGTTTGGAAAAATTATTTATGAAAGTATGTTTAGGGTCTTCCAATGAGAAGTGTTGTAAATTTTCCTTAGATTATGAATGTGGTCAAGGTTGCAGAATCAAGATGCAATTGACTTCCTCAACCATAAAAACCTGAATCTATAGTTAGGGTATTTTGCCCCAGTGGTAGTGGGCATATTAATGAGGTAGTCTGAGCTATCAAAATGCTTCTGAGTGTGATTATTTATATGATGAATATTTTTAAGTCACTCATGAAAGAAATAAGAAAAACTATATTTTCCATGATAGTTAAAGACAAACTTTCATCATACATAAAGACAAACTTTAAAGAAAATTGTCAAAATAAAAATAAATTCTTAGCATAAACATTTCCTTCTAAATCATCCTTAATCCTTACACTAGAATCAAACTGCTTTCAGCATTAATACACTTTAGTTTTTCACCAAAATCCCTTCTGACAGCCTTCATCAGCTGCCAATATGTCTCCATCATTGACCCAAGTAGTCTGTTCACTCTGATTAGACTGTTGCAGCTAATTTAAACCATGGCTTTTGTTATGTCTATAGCAGCCTAATCAGCTAGGAAGATTCTCTGACACCCTGACATCCAATCCATCTCTGTGTCACTGAAGCAGAAAGACAAAGATTATGGCCATCAAACTACATCTTGAGGCAGAGATATAACTCTCCAGACTAGTACTTACTTAAAAGTGTCATGTTTTAAAATCACTGTAAGGATATTTAGATTTTTGATAGGAATTCTAGAAAGCTCAGAAGTATCTCAATTGTCTTATCATGACTAGGTCCTATTTCCTTAACTAGAGGATAAACTCTTTCAAGGGATAGCTCATCTTATTCCCAATACTCCCCACAGTATTTTACAGACAGCATGATTTTATACATATTTATATAACAAGGTAATTTATTGAGTACTTTGTAACTTTGAGTATTATGTGTGTGTGATACAATCTAACCAGAAAATAATGAAGACATTCCTCTTCCATCAGCAAGGGTAAACAAGAATTGGATTTCTAAGTTTCTGGATTCAGTCTTATTGCCACTCCCTGCTGAAGAAAGAATACTTTTTTTTTTTTCAGAGCCAGAGAGGAGAATATGCCAGCAGGTTTTTGTTGTCTTGAAGATAATATTACAGAGTTTTGTATGTTAAGATGTAGGCTGGAGATATCTGAGAAGAGGCATTTTAAAGGGGAGACAGTCCAAACTCAAAATGCATGATTAGATCTCTAAGATTGGGAAACAAGATCTTTGAATTTGGGCTTCTGGAATTGATGATGTCCTGACCCCAATCAAATGAGTGGCAGAACTTGGGTAGAAATGGTGGCAATTTGGGAAGTGCTAGAATGCCTTGGGAAAGAGGCCCAGTTTAGGAAGTGAAGCCACCATCTCTACATAGGCCACATCAGCCTGGACATCAACAAGGATCCTCCTCCAATTTAGGACTTTTAGACTCTAAACATCTATGTTCCAAAGGGTGGGAATGAAATCTTCAAAGTAATCAGTAGACATTTTACCAATCCTTGAAATGGATCAAGCTTCATTTAAAATATGTATCAATTCTTGATTCTGATTACAGGAAAGCAATCTATATCTACCATAGTTGTTTTAAAATAATAATAGAAAAAATAACACTTGTTGAACATTCACTGTGGACTAGATAACATGTTAAGTTCTTTACGTACATCATCTTATTTATTCCCCAAGCTTAGGAGTAAGGCATTATTATGATTATTCCCATTGAGACAACCAGAGCACAAGAAAGTTGTAGAATCTGTCTATATATATCTAGTTGGCAACAAGGTAATATTTAAACATATGCTGTATGCCTCTAAAGACCAGGATTTTATCTTCCTACTTCTAAATGGTTGCAGAATCTTTCAGAAGTTTCTCTATGAGTATTAGGGTTTGCTCCTGGGTCTAGCACAAGTAATTGAGGAAATCAAGCTTGATTCCCAGTACCATTTGATCAAAAAAAGTGATTTTTGATCAGAGAATAATGATTACAAGCCCAGTCTTCCAGTCAATATATTTGTTACTTCAACAAAATCCTAAGTGTTAGCTCTTCCTTATTTTCATCTTCCTGCTTCAACTTCAGCTGTGTTTTTCTCTCTCTCATTTAAATCTTGCTCTAATCCCTGAGGTGGCATGGTATGCTGCAAAGACCATGAGCCTTAGAATTAGTCCTGCCTTGTTCCATTTCTGACTTTACCACTTACAAACTGTATGCCCTTCAGCATAGTATTAAAAATATTCAAATTATTTTTCAGTAAAATGAAAACAATAATCCTTACCACATACGGTTGTTTTAATGATTCAACGACATGACACACATAAAGCTCAGGCCCATGGATGATACTCAGTAATTGTGAATTTCCTTTGCCCTATTTTGATTTCTTTACTCTCCTGGTGAAGGAATGTATGTGCAATCATCCACCAAGTCTTAAAAGTCTCTCCCTACAGTAAGGAGCAAGACAGGGTTGTTCAAGCTAGAAATTGAAATTTTCCTATTTTCTACATGTAGAATTGCTTTAATTGAGTAATTAAGAAAGGACCTCAATTACATTTAAATACTTGTCTTGATACTTTAACTACTTGCTTTAGTGATTTTGTATTTTAAAACGAATACCTTTGATGTTTTAGTATTTGTGTTTGGAGATGTTCCCTAGGTTGAGAATTTAATTCCTATCATAGGGAAATTAGGGTCCATTCCCTCAGATTCTATAGGTTTGTTTAATAGTTTCAAAATACTTAGGGCCCTATTAACCTGCCATGAGTAAGAGGTACTGGTTTGCTTACATCACTGTTGAACATTCCCTGTTTTGGGTATTGGTCAGACTTTTAAACTTCAGAAGCAATGTGCCTTCAATGAAAGAGCACTAAACCAGAAACTATGACATATTATCACCTTAATGATTCTTCAGCATCAAGAACTTGGACAAATAGCTCTCTGAGTACCTCCAGGAAGGCACCATTTCTCATTCATTTTTATATTCAGAGTCCAGCAGAGTATCTAGAATAAAGTAGAAACTACAAAAAAAGTTTGTTGAATTAAGAAATATTTTAGTCAATTAGACAATCAATCAATATTGAGATTATAGGCTAAAAACTTTGGTGTATTTTCAGCTGGCTACCTTGTGGTCATGCTTTTGATCTGGACACGTTGTAGCAAATGAGATGAGAAATACTAATTCTGCAAATTTCTAACTTCGGTTTTCAACAATGAGCTTTCAAGTTTTTAACCAAATCTTTCCAGTCTTTGAGAATTCCCACTCAGTGGTTTCTCTTCACCTATATCTGTCCAGTCTGTAACAGTTTTTCTACATCTACATCTTCATCCATTTTGTTTGTTTATTTTCTTGTGAAAGAAATTTCTCCAAGTTTTCAATTCTATACAATAACACTTCATTCTAGTTCAATATTTAGTTATACATTTTTGTGGGGGTTTTTAGGCTGAGTTTGACCTCTACTCAGTTCAACCTTTTACAAACTATCTTCATTTATATTGTTAAAACCACAAGCTTATAGCAGAACATTTATAAACAATAGTTTTAAGCAGACATATATAACAAATGTTTAAATAGAGGTGTAAATTGACTTCATAATCAGTGAAGCCTATGACTACAAAACTCTTTCTTTTTCACATGGTCTCATTTTCTACCTTGTTCCCAGATTGAAAATTTAAATTCTCAAGTGAAAACGAATAAGCACAGTTGGCTTTATGTTAAAGGCAACTATTTAATTATTATATACAAATACATACAGAAAGGATTTCTAACCAAATGTTCTTTTCGTTAAAATATCTTCATATATGAAACAAATTTGGTTTCTAGAATATAGACACAAACATTTACAAAGAAAAATTTATAGAATTGTATCTGTGAGTTTTTGCCTACTGATACTTGAAGCAAACCATTCCTGTCATTGAGAATTTTGACTTCCTCTCACTTGTGTGGTTAGGTATATTTCACTCATGGCCAAGGTTATCTGGTGAAGAAATAAGAAAGTGTTCTCAAATCAGTGTATTTTGCAATGTGCCATTTCTTAATATAGAAATTAATAAGCTGTGAAATAAACAATATAAACTCTAAATATTAGTGAACAAAGTCACTACACTTGTATTCAAACTAGAAAAATGGCAAGAAATATGTGAAGAGTAGAATATCTAAAATCTTAATGATGTACATGCAAGGTAGCAGAATATGCCTTTCCAAAATAAATTGTTTTGGTATATTGATTAATTTGAGCTGTAGGTGCTTGGTAATTAACAAATTCAGGAATAAGCTTTCTCTGAATTCCCCTTATCTGCCTAAAGACAGATCCTCCAAAAGGAATTCAATTGTCAAAAGTTTCCTCTCTTGAAGTTTCATTAACAAAGGAAGATTAACTCTTGTCACAGGAGAGAAGATTAGAAGTCAAGGCCACACCTAAATTTTGTCACAACTATTACACCCTCCATCTACTCTTGAAAGGGCCCTTTCATCTTTCCTAAAAATTAATACTCTGCAGTGAGTGGCCTACATCCCTCCTCCCCTTTGTCCATTAAGATGGTATTTAAGTGTGAATTATAAGCCACATTGGGGTGTTACTCATTTTTAACCTGGATATTTTCTATGTGTATATAAGATATACATGTTAATAAACTTCTTTCTCTTATTTACCCATCTTTTATTACAGGGGTCTCAGCGAAGAACTCAAAAGTGTAGGGGGAAAATTATTTTTCCTCCCCTACAAGTAATTCGGAAAATGTACATATCAACTATGAAATACCAATTTGGCATTTAATGTTTGGTTCCTGATACAAATGTTTTAACTTACCATAAATGCTAAAACATTTAGTAATTAGAAAATATTTGGGGCACAAATATTACTTCTCTTGGTAGAACTAACAGCACATTTTCCCCTTCTTGTGACACTATTCCCAAGTTAATCAAGAAGTTCTTTTTGATTTTTTATTTGGATAAGAAAAGTTTAGTAATTTGTAGTTTTCAGAGTTTGAAATCTAGATAAAGAAGACAGAAGAAACATAAGAGCAAACAATACAAGGTAGAATCACAAATATAACATTTGCTTCATAGTTTGCAATTTACAAAGTCCTCATCATTCCATTTAATAAAGATAAATATTTAAATGTTAAATTGCATACCGTTGGCTTTATTGATGTAAAAGTTTGGAGAATAAAAAGATTAGTATGAGTAGTATAGTTCAGAAAGTCTTTATTCATGGCAGGTTTTTAAGAGGTTCTTGAAAAATGACAAGAGAGTACTTAGTAGTGGCCTAGAATGTTTGCAGCCTCTGAAATGCCTTAACACTGGCAGAAACATTATCTGAAATATTTATTTAGATCTACAATATATATTGTTGGAACATTTGTTTCCACCACTCACATAGTCCCTTGGTTGTATAAAACAGCTTCTGTGAAATGAGAGACATGATATACCATGCGATTCTTGAGTATTAAACTTGGATCTGGATAGAATATCAGAATCAATTGGGGAGCTTTTTAAAATACAAGCAACTCCTCAGACCTACTAAAACAAAATCTCCAAAAATGTGAAAATTTGTATTTTTTACAGGCCCCAGGTAATTCTGGTGGTTAGCTAGATTTGAGAATTACTAGATTTGAGTTTACAGTATATTATTAAACTGTCAAGAAAGTTTCCTTATAACTGACAACGATGAAGTGAATGTTAGACAGCAATTCTAGTAGGGCTTGCTGAACATGGTAGCAGCGTTCTCACAATTAAACTCACCCTGGGTCTCTCTTTGCAAGGCTCCATGCTTTCTGGCTCTGGGCCTCTTTGCAGACCTTCATTAATGTCCAAGATGAAGGTAAATTCCAAAATTCATTCAACCAAAAAGATGGAATTTAAAGTGTTTGGAATTATGTTAATGAGGACCATTGGAAAAGTTATATTTGGTTCTAAGAAGAAACATATAAATATATGAATAATAGAGAAATAAATAAGCACTGCTTCTACTTCAATGTAATAACTCTCAGTCTTAAAAAATCAATACTTTTTATTAATAAAAGAATTACAAAATGGAATGACTTTGAAGAAATAATCTAAGCACTGCTAACTACTTCTCTAAACAAAGTATTTATACACTACTTGACTGAGCTTGCAACTCATTCAAAATTAATGTTGAAACTTGTGGTTATCTCACATTTCCTCTACCACTTTCCTCACACTCATGCTACCAATTGTGACTTTCAAAAATTCGAATCCTGGCATTCTTTAACATATGAAATACTAGTATAACAGAATTTCAGGTGTCTTAAAGTTTAGAGTGAAAAGTATTTAGTCAAAAAGAGGTTCCCAGAGGCACAACAAAAATTACACCACGTAGGAAATACCTTATACTGTTTATATGAAACAGTATAGTCACATCTCTTGCCAGGTAAATATCATAACACTTAGCTATTGACCTTATACTTTCCAGAAAACTTAAATTCACTCTGATTTTTAAAAAAATGCTACAGAGAATACGCCTTAATATGATTTTTACAAGAAAGGAATAATATATTCATTCATTCATTTGGCAATTCCTAAGTCCTTTATATGTCAGAAATTATATGTTGAAGATGCTAAGGCTAAATAACACTAATATTTGGGTAGTCTAGAAGTGGAAGCAAATGTAAACAAATACTGGCAACTTACTATAACAAGTGCTAGGAACACAAGATACAGTGGTTTACCAGAAAGAGGATGGTAATCAACATTTCCTTGGGAAATGTATAAAAAGAAGAATAGGTGAGACTTTTGAGATATGCCTAAAAGGATAAATAGAATTTACTTAAATGACGTGAGGAGGGGATAAAAGAGGATTTCAATGGAATGGGTATGTCACCACCATCCTTCTTCACCCAGATGCTGGTGCTGGGAGACTTCTTTCTCATCAAACTCTGCACAACCACTTACTTGCTGTTCCTAGGGTTCAGAACATACCTGAGCCATGAAAAATTGGTATTCTGTTCACAATGCAGCTGCTAGGATGAGAGAAAAATCTTAGGCAATAGACCGATGTCTTTTCTGCTGAAAAAAAAAAAAAAGCCATAGACAACATGCAAGCAGCTATGTATATAAAACTCTGCCTTGACAGCTACATGAGCAGCAATCAACATGGCTCCTTAATACAAGTGACATGTAGTGGTCACTAAAATGGCAACAGAGCATCTGCAAGCATCAGCTTAGCTTTTTCATAGTAAACAGTGGTCAAGAAAGGACAGTGATAGTGGCTCTCTTGATGCTCTCTCATTTGTTGACTTTACCTACCCTTCTTCCCCCCACCCCCGCCCAAATGGCACTCATCAAGTAGCCACAGCACTCACTTCAGATTAAAGACCATTATTACCACCATCAAGGGTGGTGTACTGAGGAGTTTCCTACTCTCTTTCCAGTTTATTATTATGGCATTTACTCTATGTTATACTTCCTTCAGAGGCTTCTTAAATCTTAAGAGTCTTTTCTTCTCTTCATATAAAGCTGATGTTTCTAAATAAAAAAATATTGTCTTCAGAATTATTTGCTTTTGACAAAGGATCCAAACACCTCTTCTGGAAGTCAAAAATGAAATTTTTGGTTTTTTTCTCCAAATGCTTGTTATTCACAATTCTAATTTTCTTCAGAACAGTGATTGTCACCAATCACTTTCCAACTGATCAGAGATTAGGACAAAATAATATTTCTAATATTCCACTACATTTGTCAGTGGGAAAAAAAATTCTAAAATGGTAACTTAAGAAATATGAGTAGAGCACTTACAGTATCTGCTGCCTATACCCTTTCCTTTCCATAGCTTTTTTCTTGGACCAGCACTCTAATATATTAGATATAGATCCTCAAATATATTTGCATGCAGCCTTATAAAATAAATTTTGTATGCTTGCATTTTTAAATTACATAAATGGTATGTTATAATAAAAAATATTTAGAACATTTTAATTGAATACTAACAAAAATCTGATATGTAAAATCTTCTAGGATACAGCTAAAGCTGTACTTTTAGGAAAATTATAGCCTTAAATATTTATATTAGAATGTTGAAAAGATAAAAATTATTGCTTCAAGCATCCACCTAAAAAATAGAATATTTTTAAATAAATCTAAAAAAATACAATATAAAGTCTAAAATAAATCCAAAGAAAATAGAAGAAACTAGAATGACAAACAGTAGAAATTAAGAAAATGGGAAACACACATAAACTGGAGAAGATCAACAAAAGATAAAGCTGGTCCTTTAAAAGACTGAATAAGAAAAATATACAAAATGCGTCTGGACTAACGAAGAAAAACCTTAGAAGACACAAGTAAATGGAGAATCCAAAAGAATCTATCATATTAAAAGATTTAAGCAAGTTTACTGGATTCAAAATGATATGTAAAGCTGAACTGCATTTCTATGCCTCAGAAACAAACAGGAAAAAGAATTAGAAAAAGATAGTTTATGATAGAATAAAAAATATTAAGTAAGAGCTATAAAACTAACCAAAGAGGCACAAAAATTCTCCAAAGAAATTAAAATGTGTGGAAGATCTCATAGTGCCCATTAATAAATTCAGAGATGATTGTGATATGAATTAGAAGATTCATTGTGTAAAGATGAGAAGTCTTTCAATAGCTTTTCTATTGTCCTTTAGATTTAATATAATCCTATCCAAAATTTTAATGAGAATGTGTGTTTATGTGCATGTGTGTGTGGTTTTAAAACTTAATAGGTTGACACTAACTAAAATATATACAGCAATGCCATAAAAAATACAACATGACCTTTATGAAAAAGTTTGGGATAAGAGGTACATGCTCAAATATATAATATATGGCTATTGTAATTAAGATACTGTGCTGCTGATCATGGAATAATAGACACATAGATCAACAGAATTGAATATGGAGAGGCCAGAGAAAGACACATACATATATGGACACTTATATATGACAAAGGTTTATTTCATTTAAGTGGGAATGATGAACTTTTCAATAAATGGTGATGATAAAATTGGATTTGCAACTGCACACTATATTTTAAAAGGTAATTTCCCCAGTGAATATTAGACTATATGTAAAAAAAATATGAAATAAATATAGAAGAATATAGTCATAAATTTGTAGTATTATTATAAATTTTATCCAGAAACAGTAAAAGCCAAAAGTGAAATGATGTTTAAATTCAATTACATTAAAACGAAGAACTTCTGTTTAATCAAAAGAAACCTTAGAGTGAAAGACAAGCTGTAGATTGAGAAGAAATATTTGCTATATATAAAATCTTATCTATCTTTTTCTTATTGATTCATAGAGTTACCAGTTTTCAGAATATACGAAGTACTTCTATGAATCAATTTTATATATAGAAAATATTTCCTCTCTGTCTATAACCTCCTAAATCAATAAGAAAATGGCCAGCAGATATGAATGCACACTTCTAAGAAGACAAACTCCAAGGACCAAAAAAGTTACATAGGCCAATAAATAAATTAAAACCACAATGAGATACCACTAACCTTCACAAATTTGAGAGATACTAAGAAGTCTAACACTTACAAGTGTTGATAAAGATATAGAGTAACAGGAACTCTTATATGCTGCTAGTGGAAGTATTTCTTAATGCCATGTTTTTAGAAAATTGAAATTACCTAAAAAATTGGAAATGTGTGCATTCTACAGTCCAGTAATTTGTCTCCTAGGTACATACTCCAAAGAATATATTGTATGTTAGCACAAGTATCTGGATGTTAATGGCTGTATTTATGATAACAAAAAGTGGAAGCAACCTAAATATGTATAAACTGGATAAATTGTGATCTATTAATATAGTAGATTACTAAGCAAAATTGACAATAAAGAAACCATATCATTAGGTTGGGACTGGGTTTGAGTAGAGTGCTAACTAATACAATATTCTAGTGGTTTAAATGCATTAGTAATGTTTAAGCATGGCAGACATTTTTTGGGCTATCGATCTAGGGAAAGAAAAAGCATGATAATGTGGGTAACAATAATACAATGAACTGGAGCCCAATTAGCATAATATCTGGAATCTTATCTCCTTTCTTTCCTCAAGGCCATATTCCTTAAACACTGGTGGATGTCAAAGGTTTACAAACTTTTTGATTACAAGCATCAGCCCTATTACCTGCTGTTCCTCCAGGCCTTAGGTTTGATGAAACTATGCACCAAATCTGTTGTTTTCCCTCGCACCTTTGTCCCCGCTGCTGCTGCCTTCATCACAGTGATAGCAGTCTCAGACTCACTGCTCTTGCATGAGCTGCCTCTCACTACAGTTTCCTTACCCTGACAGGGAAAATATTGTTATTTTTATGTATTTTCATAGTACTTATTTGCTTTTAAAAATGAATATTTTGTTTTCATTTTCTCATCTAAATATTTATTTTTATACCTAATTTTATTCTTTTATGTTTGCTTTTTTTTAAAAAAAATTTTGATGTATCCACAAATTGTATAAGCTTCAGGCTCTATAAAACCTGGATCTCCCCCTGCCTCTATTATATTTCCGAAGGGAGACACTGCAGATGTCAACCCTCACTAGGGTCGACGTTTCGGGAAGACACATTTAGGGCCTCTCCTCTGGAACCCTTGCCCCCAAAATGTGAACGTATAAAAATCAGCCTCAACCTGTGGAATTTCAATCTCTGACTCATAGAGCTATATATATTGCCCTTAACTCCCTTCTCACTCCCTTCTCTTACTTTCGCATTTGTGCAGCCGAATTCCACTCTTCATAGTCACTTCTACTTGGTAACACCTGACTCAGTGCTTCTGGCACTCATCGCTCTGTTTTTCCTTCTGTAAGGGATCAAATGCCTCTCAGGCACTCCTGGGAGTGCTGATCAAAAAAGCCCCAACACTGCTCATAGAACCTGGTCTTATACTTCAAACTCTAAAGAAACATCTACTGAAACCCTTCTTCCACATCCCTCTTCATCTGGAATCCTGCCTTTCCGCTGGTTACTGCTGTAAGAGACTCATGTCCTATTGTTGTCTCAACCAGAGCAAGGAAGTTCAGAGAAATCAATTTCTCCACTGGCTCTCCTGAGAAAGAAAGGAGAAATCCCTTCTACCAAAATTTAGAACTGGAATTTCAAGAGTTTGGAACAGAGAAAGCAATGTTCTTTGCAGCTTGACTTGATATGACCCATGGAATAATAAAAAAAAGAAAAATATTGCTTAGTTATTTTAATTCCGTTGCTGTCTGGTTTAAATGGTTTTCTGTGAGTAAACAAGAAATTTAACCACTACTCTCTACCTTTTGTTTTAGATAAAGTGTGCTTTTGCTTTACAAATAACTGACTTAATAAATGATTGTTGGGAAACTAACTGTTGGTGCACTGAGTAAATAAACTATTCTTCAGTTTGTGAAGCTGAAACTCACCTGTACAATTTCTGTAATTGGAATTGGTTGCTGGGTAAATCATCACACAATCACCTAGCTGTCACTATGGCTAATTATTAAAATGAATCCAAGTACATGGTATTTTCCATTCCTGAGACACCTTTATTTCTCTTCTAAAGTACAAAGTGGCCTTTTAAAGATTCACTTTATTTCTGCAAAAGGTTCAGAAGCTGGAAGAACTCATGTTCCCTCTCCACTGCTATTGCTGATGGGGATTACCCATTGTCTTCTGTTTAAAGTAGCCTTAATCTGAGATCCAGCACAGTTGCTCTGTGGAAGGTTCAGGCTTAGCCTAGAACAGGAGCACTGAAAGGACAAAGCACAGCCCTCTGAACATTACATGAATCTCCACTCAAGTCCACAAAAGTGGCTTTGAACCTCTGCAGTTCCTCATAGTCCTTTAGTTTTAATTTAGGGATGTAGTACCAAGCCTAATGGTAACACCTATGCCAGTGCCACTCAAAATGTGGTCTTCAGACCAGTGTGGTCTGCAGGCTGCTGCCAGTCAATGATAAAGTAGATATAGGAATTGAAAGCACACATTAAAAGACTTTTATAGTCAGCTGACATTGCTGCATACTGTCACATCCAAGCACATAATCAGAGAATTTATTTCATTAAACCCGGTATATCCAGTTTTGGTGTTATCAAACTCACATAGTGAGTTACATGTGATGTAAACTGAAAATTGGTCATGTGCAGTAAGACCACATATTGATCTACAAAAGATCAGAAGTGCAAAAACTATTTTTTTAAAGCTAGTTCTTCATGAGAGACAGTTTTACAAGTTTTGGTCTAGGCTATTGAGAGTGGGCTGAGAGGCAGGGAAGTTTAATGAATGCAAGTTGGAAAGAACCCAGGGACCTCTATAAAGATAGTTCTGATTTCTGCACAGTCTCAGAGTGATTTTCAGCTTTGCCATGACCTTCTACTTGAAATCAGTGTATTAGGGCTAAGGTGTGTCAGGTTGCAGCTTGGATGACATTCCACTGTCAACTGCCACTTCAGAGACTGAAGAGACTTCCTTCTATCTAGCAGAGCAGAAAAAACTTGTACAGCACTGATGTCCTAAAGAAAAGCCACACAGGGACATCTAGTGGCAATGGAAAATCACCAACCTGCTCAAAGGAGTCCAAGAATTTCCAAACTGCGAACTACTTGAGGCTTTAGATTCATTTATTGAATGTTACCTCACAGTCTAGCAAATTAGTCACTGCATTTGAAGGCAAGCAGAGGTCAGAGTGATTTGCAGCACCTGAAATGCAACTGGACACTCTGGTCACTTGTTAGGCCATACCTATCAAGTCACTGAATGAAGTAAAGAGTGAAAGCCAATAGATAAATTCTTCAGGCCAGTGTGCGGAGGAGTGAATACAGATAGGAGACCCTCATTTTACGGGCAATAACTTCAATACTCTCTTTCTAGTTGCCTGTAAAACAGACCTGACCCTAGAGAAGTAGAAAAGACGCAAAGCTCTGAAACAAACTGAACACATTAAAAAGAGTCCTCCAAATTTGCTGATCTAAAAATTAACATCAGCAGAACTCTTAATGAGAGTTGCTTGTGAGCCTCACAGCAAGATGACAAAGCCAAATCAAAGCTAGCCACCCAGATTGATAAAACAAAGCCCCCAGAAGAGACAAGTTTTTCCTGGCCTTTGATAGTCAGAGTGAAGCTAAAATAAAGTTGCTTCAGATTTTCATTGTCAAAAGCTGACTCTTTCACAGTCAGACGGACGTGCAAATAAATTAAATTAGGTCTAAATTAGCTGGTAAAATCATAGTGGATTTTATTATGAGAAGAATATTGAAAGTCTATTACCACTGAACTGATGTTTGCCTCTTCTATGTTTATCAAGGTCAAATTTTACATATAACAATCTATGTACTCTAAAGTAGCCTTTAAAAAATTATCCAATTGATTTAATCTCAAAGTCCTCAATCAATCCACCTATCCCCACCCATCAAACGACAAGTAAGCTCTTAAACTTTTCCATTCATGCTCATTAAACCTCTCAAATACAACTGCCCATTGCAGTTGAAACCCTATTCCAGTTCAAACGATTTCCCTCTCCCAGTTTCGCCTCCTTTTCCAAATAAAATTTAGGCAAAAGATTATACTAAGGAGGTGGTCTCTAACATTGTGTTGTATTTCTCTCCTGGGTTCTGCTTCTCCAAGCTGTAACTTGTTTCTCCTGCTTTCTGACCTCAGACTGTCCTATCTAAATCCACTCTAACAAATCCAGCACATTTAGTGTCTGGTATTATCTCCCATTTCCCACCCAACCTCTGACTCTTCTTGGTTCTCTACCTCTACCATCTGCCTCCACCCACAGCCTCTACTATAGCCCTTACTACAGGAATCTCTGTGATTGGTCCACAGTTGTCAGCTATCCCACTGGGAGCAGAGCATGTCAGAACTCCCACAGTCTATGAGTAAGCCATGAGAGGCTTAGGGGTCTTATTGCTGTACGTCTCCCTTCCAAACCACATGACATGAATATTACTACCTTTTTGGCCATCTCATCTTGCACTGGATTCATTCTTCCCAGATTCATTCTTCCCAGAATTCACTTTGAAAAGTGGTGTGTATTTGTTTCCTAGGGCTGCTGTATCAAACTATCACAGACTAAGTGGCTTAAAACAACAGAAATTTATTCTCTCCAATTTGGTGAACCAGAAGTTTGAAACTCAGTTGTCAGTAGGGTTCCTTTTCTCTGGAGACTCTGTTCCATGCCTCTCTTCTAGCTTCTGATGGCTGCCCACAACCCATGACATTCTCTCTGTATCTGTATATGTTTCACCTCTCTCTTATAAAGATTTGCCATTGAATTTAAGGCCAATCCTAATTCAAAATAATCTTATCTCTAGATCTTTAATTCAGTTACATCAGCAAAGACGCTTTTTCCACATAAGGTTACATTTATAGATTCTGAGTGTTGTGACTTGTATCCATCTTTCGCGGGGGTGGGGGGCACTATTAAACCAACTACATGGAGCATAGTCTACATTAAGGTCTCTATCTTTTCAAAGGGGCCAGGAATGTGTACCTTAAGGGAACCCAGTAGCACCCCAACCCTATATCCATTCTCTTGGAAACCCCTCTCTTTTGCACAAGAATTGTGTCTTGTTTCTTTTCTGTGAGAAATTCACCCATGTCATATCTATACTCTTTTCTATTTCATGGCCTCTTGGTTCTAGAAGGTACCTATTCTCCTCTTCCCTGATATGATAAAGTCTCAAGGCATGCATTAAGGACAAAAAAAAAATGACTGCATGGTTTAAGAAAGAGATTATTATTTGTGAACATATTTCAAAAATATTATCTCCATTGTATATGGACAGTCACACACAGAGTTTGTCACACTAAGATACTGGCCCCAAATGGCATCATCTTAACAAAACTTTAAAGGAGAATCTAGACATGGAAAATAATATCAAGTTTTACTATTATAAAAATGCTAATCACAAATATTCACTAATACACCTCAGCTTATATGTAATCTTCTTCTACAGAGTACAAAATATTTTAAAAGTATTAGTTCAACGGGCAACATCTAATTCATTAGGTTTTGATAAGCTATAGATTTAGGGCTTAGAAGAATTTGCTACCCTCTACCCTCTATGTTTTAACATTTCATTTTAGAACATTTCAAACGTAAATAAAAGTAAAGAGAACAGTGTAATAATTCTCCACATACCCATCGCTTAGCTTCAACAGTTCCCAACTCATGACCAATTTTCCTTCCTTTAGACTGACACCTTCTTGTCCCTCTCTATCCCATCTCCGAATTTTGTAGCTATATCAGACATCACATCTCCTGTAAACATTTCAAAAATCTGTCTACAAGATATTCTTTTTTGTATATTCAATAACATTTTCACACCTGAAAATATTAAAACAATTCTTTAATATCAAATATTTAATCATGTTCACATTCTCCCAATTGCTTAATGTTTTTCACTTTTTCTGAATTAGAATCCAAATAACATCCATATATTGACAGGTAACAAGTCTCTCAAGTTTCTTTAATCTATAGGTTCTCCCTCTGTATCTGCCTCTCTTTTTCATTTTGTCTCTTTCTCTCTCTTCAAGTTTTTGTTGAAGAAATGGGTTGTTTGTCCTCTAAAGCTTTCCTCAGTCTGAATATTTCTTACGACATCCTCACAATGATATCTGTGCTTTGCATTTCCTGTAAATTTGTATTCAAAATTAGAGGCTTGTGAAGATTCATGTTGCCTTGTCTAGGCAGTGTCAGAGATCATGTTGTATACTACCTTAAGAAATAAAAAATCTCCATTTATCTTCTTTTCTTGATGTTAGCAGCCATCGACAGCCATTACTTAGATCCATTAATTCATTAGGTACTGAAAAGATAAATTATTACCTCAATTTTTAGCTGATATTCTTCTACGAAAAGGTATTTCCCCTTCAACAGTGATTGGTTATGCTGAGGCACAGTTTGCATAGGAGAGGCAAGATAAATACTTGGTTATTTTTTAACAATTTTCAAAAAGAATAAGATCCCTAACATTCTTCAAAAAAAAAAAAAAGAAACACTATGTATATGGCCTTCTAAATATATTTTGTATATAATGTGTGTATATACACATATGTATGTGTACATATTTGTGTGTATACCTATATATTTTATGAACTCATGGATTAAAACTCATTTGATGTCTTATAATTTATTGCAACTATTGTACTTATTGATACTCAAATACATGAGAGTCTACTCATTTTGGCGCCTGAGTCCTTTTGAGATAAAACTAGCATCCTTATTTTCTGATATGACAAGTTATATACCATGTTTTTCTTACATTCTCTGCATCTGATTACTAGTTCTTTTTAGTGGACATAGATAGAAAATATGGTAATCTTTGTTTTGGTTTAAATAAGACACATCATAAGTTCAAACTAATACTTCCAATTCAAAGTTAGGAGGACAAGGTTTTTATTTAACCTGACTTCCTATCTGTATCTCTCCTGCCGTGCCCCAAATACTAGTTTTCAATGACACCAACATAATTACTCATTTGGTGTATTCCATACTACATGCACAATGGTCTCAGAATAATATTGATGCTACTACCAATTATATCATTACTGAAAAGATTTTTTTACACTTCTTTTGTCCCCACCAGGGATATACAATTAAACTGTTATGTTTTAAAGTCACTTGGTATCATTCCTCTGTGGGAGGTTATGTCATCAACAGGACTCACTTGAGGTTTCTTTTTACTTTCAATTAGAAATTGCTCTTTGGGTTTTATTTTATTATTATTATGTAAAATATTTATATTTCCAATGTCACATCTTAAAATGAGATACTAAATAAATAGTTTCTAGTAGTCTCTTTTATTCTGTTCCCAGTTTCTTTTTACTGATTGTTAAAATATAAGCACAAATACATACACACACGTGTGTCTGTGTGTGAGTGTAGTCATATTTTGAAGATTATTCGATAGTAACATGGAGATTTATTTTATTTTCAACTACAGTTGACACTAAATATTATTTTAGGTTAGTTTCAAGTGTACAGCATAGTGGTTAGACATTTATATAATTTATGAAGCAATCCCCCCAATTAGTCTAGTGCCCATCTGGCACTGTACATGATTATTACAATATTATTGACTATATTGCCTATGCTATACTTTACATCCCATAATTATTTTGTAACTACCAATCTATACTTCTTAATCCCTTCACTTTTTTCATCCAGACCCCTAAACCCTCTTCCATCTGGCAACCATCAGTTTGTTCTCTGTATCTATGAGTTAGTTTCTGTTTTCATTACTTATTTTGTTCTTTAGATTTCACATACAGGTGAGATCATAAGGTATTTGTCTTTCTCTGACTTATTTCACTTAGCATAATACCCTCTGGGTTTATCTATGTTGCCACAAATGGTAATTTTTTTATAGCCAAGTAATATTTCATTATACATATGTACAACCACTTCTCCTTCCAATCGTCTATTGATGGACTCTTAGGTTGCTTCTATATCTTGGCTATTGTAAATAGCTCTTCAGTGAACATAGAGGTGCATATATCTTTTCAAATTAGTGTTTTAAATTTCTTTGGATAGAGATTTTTTAAAATTACTTTTATACTGCTACATAATAATCCATTGTATAAATACATTATTATTTGTTCAACCATTCCCTACTGGTAAAAATTTAAATTGCAGTATTTTGCTATTACAAATGGTGCTTCAATGAATAGCCTTGTTCACAAGTACTTTCATATTTTTGACTGGTGTAATTTGGCATAGATTCCTAAAAATGGGAATATGTGAAAGTTTTCTAGTTCATATTTTAAACATTTTAAAACAAACTCAGAATTCTAAGCATAATGGTTATTGTTTTTGTTTTTGCTAAAGAGTTTGGGGTGATTTTTGAATTCGTGGATTTAAAATTTGTTTGTGGTGCAGAGGAAGGGAAAATCATGATTTTCCTAGTGGAACAATACACTATTTCTCCATAAAATAGTAATAAATTTAAATCCATCAAAGAAATAGGAGCAATTTTAAGGCAATAACCATAACTATATTATATGCACGCAATATGAAATCACCACCATGAGCATAAATGTCCTAGGAAAAAACAAAGATGTTAAATTAGACCTCATCAGCTGTTTCTGAGTTTTTCATTCAGTTTCATTTGGCCATAGCTTATTCTGCTCTCTGTTAGTGTGAACTACTTGGCATTGGGTATAATGTGATTAAACATTAATGGTTTTAACTACCATTTCTGAGAAGTGAGTGATTTAATAGTGTTACACTGGAAGTGTCATGATTTCTATATATCTACTCCAAGCAAAAAGAGACTTTTCCAGCCAAAAGGGCTTTCAGACTTCAATATTCATCATCGTAATATCAAGAGTACTGACCTCGGGGAAAAAATTCTGCTACCGGGGAGGGTACACACAGGCTCGATGCACACTGATGAGAAGTCGTATTTTTGTAGAAGTCAATTAACAATATCTCAATTTTTTAACAATTGAGCAAATACTTAAAAGACTACCAGCATATACCAACCAGATGGCACATAATAATTTAAAAATAAAATAGATAATTTGGGTCAAATACAAGAGGATCCATGTTGAAATAAAATTGTTTTATTGGTCACGTTGATTAAATTCTGGTAACAGTTATTTAGTGAGAAAGCACTAGAGAAATTTCTGTATTCCTTTATATCCTTTTTTATTCAGTTGTATAGAACAAGGATTCACAAAGTTTTCTGTAAAAGGCCAGATAGTAAATATTTAGACTTTGTGAGCTAAGAAGCAAAATCAAGTTGTGAGCTAAGAGGCAAAATCAAATATGTTATGTAGGTACTCATATAACAAAAGAGAAAACTAACTTCCACATTTTTATTGATCAAATTCAAAGGCTAACAATAATAATGGAACACTATTTTGTTTTTATGATTCAGATCTACTGATGAAAAGAATGGAATTTTATTCAAAGGATAGCATTGTACTTAATTGGAGTTCAAGGTTAGTGTTCCCAATAACCAAATTTATTGCAAATGTTCATTAGTAAAAATCATTTTTAGCTTGTAGGCCAAACAACAACAGGTGGCAGATTGTATCTGACCCATCGGCCATACTGGACTGATCTCTGACATAGTTGATTTCTATTATAGTATGGCTTCAGTTAGTTCAACAAATCCTTTGCTTTCTTTACAAGCCCTAAATCAAAGAATCCCCACTAGAATGCAAACTCTACAAGGTAAGGATCTTTATTTATGTATTCATGGATGTATACAAAGCACCTGGAATAGTATCTAGCACATAGGAGGCCCTTGTAATTTTTTTTTCATGAAGCAATGATTAAAACATTTTCTGCTATTTTATGATAAGATATTTGTACTGATTAGAACCAAACTAACTCTTAAAGTCAAGATTCTGGGAGCCCAGAATGAAAAATACCAAGGTACCCTATTTCACTTACTTCTGGGCATCCTAGTTGTTTGGCCCATGCACAATTATGACTAGTGTCTGGTCCACTCAAGAGAGAGCTTGTTCAATGTCTGAAGAAAATTTAATAGAAGGAAATCTTAAGATGGGGTAACTCAATGCATTTTTGCCCTGAACAATTAACAAATGACCATTTGGTTTTGGTGACATCACATTGGTGATTCAGAGAAAATTAATTTAAAGATTATTATCCCAAAACACTAGCTACAAAATGCCGTTACACTCACAAATTTAACTTTGACCTTATTAAAAGAAGCTATAAGCTTTCTACTGTAATTATTCCTACATCTTGCTATTCATATTTTATCTTTGGAAAAAGAGGAGACCAAACCTGCCTCCAGAACAAATAAAATTTTTAGTCAGGAGATTTTGAATATTTTCTTAATTTGATCTATTTAAATGTAAAGAAATGGAGAGAGCAAGAGTAGATGATTTGCCTGTGTGTCTCATGTTAGTGGCAAAGCTATCATCAGACTAATTTTTGGTTCTCAACTCCAAATATATTGCCATGAAAAATGAGTTATAAACAAAAAGTAAACTACATTCCATTAGTTATCAAGTTTATAGATTTAGTAGCTCAAACAAGGATTTAGCACAGCCCTTATTTTCATGATTTATTCAACACATATCAAGATAATATACAATTATTTCAACAAGTACTAACACAAAAATTTTATATTCAGGCCAGTAATGTTGTCTGTTTTGCATTCAATATGCCAATAGTCAGAAATTGATTAATTTTGATGAAACACTTGGTTGAGAGCAGGGTGCAGATGATAATTTCAAGAGAACAGACTGGGCACAGTTTGGGAACCAACTTGATTATAGAGGCAATAAGGCTATCCAAATATTTGTTCCTTGTCCCATCTGTTTCCCTAAGGCAGCACATTGCAAATGAAAGGGAGAAGGCCAAGTTCACACACCCAGTATCACATTTTTTATTTACTTATAACTATTGCTATCATACTGAGTGTATAACATGTTACCACGAATCTGATAAAATTACGACACATTTGAATGAATGCTTTTTTAATTGCATAATGTTGTAGAGTTTATAAGATTCTTTACATGTGTCTGAATTAAACCTCATAATAATATCATAAAGTGCGCAGGTGCTGTCGATTGATTGCATGAAAAGTTTAAATTCTTTATCTCTCCATGCGTGCCATGTCACTGCAGTTCTTCTCACTAATAAGGTTAAGTCCATGTCCTAGCACTTTAATTCTGCAGTCATAAATATGACTTTCTTTGGCCAATAGCATCTTATTGGATGTGATACATGCAAAAGCTTCAAAAGGTGCTTACACTTTACCATTTCCTCTTACTGTGCCATGGCTATGATAACATGGAGTTATCATGATAGCAGGCTACAGAGTCAGCAGATTTTTCTATAAAAGAGCACGTAGCAAATCTTTTTGGCTTTGGGGCCATGTGCTCTCTATTGCAACTGTTCAACTACTCAAGTCTGCCATCGTGACACAAAAGTAACCATATAAGATGAGAAAATGAATGAGTACAACTGTGTTCCAAAAAAAGTTATCTATAAAAACAGCCCACAGTCTGGATTTGGCTGATGAGCCAAAGTTTTCTGACACTGTACTAGAGAATGAGACACATGGAATAGAGTTGAGTTGCCCCAGTAATACCAGTTGAGGTCATTTGGAATCAGCCAAGCCACAGCCAATTCCCAAATATGTGAGACAGCCAGGCAGACACATATCCAGCAAAACCACTTGGCCACCCTGTAGCTTGACACAGCAGACACACGAGCAAACCCAGGCAACGTCAGCTCAACCTTGTAGAATTATTTGTAAAGCCACCGAGTCATGGGTGATTGTTACACAGAATTATTGTGGCAAAAGATTATTAATACAGTGGGTAAAGTATTAATTTTGCAATTTTAGAATTCAAGATGGGGCTTAAGGAGGTTTAATACCTTGATCATTATCTCAGGCAGCCAGAAAGTGTCAGAGCCAAGACTCAGAAATCCAGTGTTCTACTATACAAAACTGCTTTAATCCTTTACTTTCTTCTTTATTTTAGTTGGTTTTATTTATATAGAAATATAGATACAGATATATAACTTAAGTTAAAAGATGACGAATTATAAGCAGCTACTTCTAACTCTCCACTCTTAGCTTTTAGCTGTCAAAAATCATATCACTTTGGCTTAAAGTTAGGATTATTTTCTTTAAATTGTTCATGCAGATTTCCTTGTAGTGTTTCATAGTCTATATTGTCCTGGTTCATATTTTCCAAAACTCCAGTAAAAGGAAATAACTTAAATGGCCTACTCTTGCACACAGCTCCTCTCTCTCCATTTTACTGCTCCCATTTTATGCAGGGCTGTCAGGGCTTTCTGAATTAAATGTGACTTAGGGCCTACGTTGCTGACTGAGGAGGCTCATAGGTCCTATAGCTCATCCACGATCTTGTACTAGAGCTGTCAAGTATGAGAGATTGGTGCCAAATTCAACCCAACATAGCCCCTTCCCAGTAGTCTGCCTTCAACAACTCCTCCTTGTCAAATCCAACAGTTTACATAGGATATATAGTGAATAAAGTACTCTGAAAGATATGAATGTAGAGGTGCTTCTTCCGCTGATAGCAGGAACACCTATCAGCCTCCCACAGGGCTGACATTTCAGGATGGCAGGGGAGAGATGATCATAGGATTTTTGTGCTTCTGTTTCTAAATGGATTGTAGAGAATCCCAAGGCAAATTGCCTCACTTCTCAAAATCTGCCTCCAAGAATCAGTGTGATGCAACTCAAAAAAAAATTTTTTTTTTGGTATTTATAAAGTAGAACCATCAGGTGAATGGTTTATGGATCCCATGTAGGATTGCCTAAGCTTGAGTTTCTCTCTGCATTCAAGTTCAATATTTGGGGCACTAGAAACTCCATACCTTCTCTTCATTGCCTGAAGATACGTCTAAGAAACATTTAATGTTAGAGAGGGAGGGGTAGCTATTAGCAGTGCTTAGGTGGTTCTTTAGGTTCTCCTATAACTAGAAACCAAAGGTTGTACAATTACCCTATAAGAATGAACCTCCTAGCTGACACAGCATAGACATGTCAAGTCACTGGCATCCAAATTAGTAAGACCCAAGAGGTAAATTCTTTGTGTTTTAATATGATGTTTCAATCAGAAGAGAGATTGGATAGCCAAGGAAACAGAAAAAGAATACAACTATAAGCATTGATTGTGCCTATCTAAACACCAGCAATAGTGATGGACTCATGTCATCAAATGTGGTCATGCCAGTCCCATTTGCAAGGCTGTTCCAAGTGTGAAGATGAATGCGGGTACCAGCACCAATGGATTATGTATATTTGAGTCTCATTCATGAGATCACTTTTATCTTGAAATGGATGTGTCAGATTATCTCAGTCTTGTGCCAATTAACATTTGACTCATCTAACTCTCCTTGGTCTAAACCCATGTTTTGTTTTGTTTTGTTTTGTTTTGTTTTTGCCACATGGATCATGGAGTAACTTTGGTTCCTTTGGCAGTGCTCTCTCAGAAAAAATTAACAGAACCTTTCTGGTCACAATTTAGTTTCCAAGGCACCTTGACCACTGGGGCAGAACAGATTGATCCTGGGGTTTAGATCACCAGTCAGTGAAACAGTCACAAGAATGAGTTTCAATGCTAATCTGGTTTATACTCTGTCTCATTTATATTTTAGTTCTTAAGAGTTGACCTCTCAGGGTCTAATCAAACCTAACCCCTGAAAAGGTAGTTGAATGGATAACCATTACAATAACCACAATCAACTCTACAACTATTCTGAGAAACATTACCAGGAAGGTAGAAATTTTAAGAACACAATGAGAGAAGTGACAATTATTAAACAAATATCTCACATGAAGCTGGGAAAATCTCAACTATCTTAATCTTTATTATTGTTACATTATTCAAATAATTTACATGTGGAGAAGACAATTGTTTAGAAAGTATTTATCATGTGCTTCACATACATAGATCATTTGACCTTCAAGAAACATCACAAAATGTTTGAGAAAAACTATAGATCAGACAGGGTAATTAAGTTGCTCTAACCCAGATAGCAGGGGTAGCAGTGGGGCGAGAGGGCGCAGTAGAAAAATAGAGAGGAGTTTGTTTATGAAAGACTATCCAATCTTCTAATTTTGGACTTTTCGATTCTGACCTCATGGTCTTTTCTATTAATTACACCATAAAGATTTCCTGAATATGATAGGCCAAGCTGTTTTTAACATTATGAAAAGAAGTGAAGAGATTTGTATAGAATTCTTGATAGTCAATTGAAACTAAAATATTACACAATGACTTCTTTCTTGTGTGGTAAACCTAAATGAACAATTATGAGAACCACGAAAAGCATTATTTAAGAAATATGTATTTAAAATTGACTAATCAAGAGCTAGAAGGAAAAATTAATACTATAATTGGAAGGCAAGTACAAGAAAAGTATTGATATTTTAAAAGTTCATCCTTTATTATAAAGGTTTAAGTGCACAATTCTACTTAAGACAAAAATATCTAAATTTGGACTTATATGTGTTTATGGGTTTGTATATTTATATATATTTCATAAAAGTATTTTTATATGTCTATATTTTTATGTAGAAACCAACTGAGCATCATTAGATGCTAAATCTATGAGGTCAAAGTTTGTAGAACATGATTTCTACAAAGTCTCAATTTATACACCACACATATGATTATGAAGATGAAAATGGTACCTTTACAATGGATAAATCTGGATGGTACTACCCTACTAAACTTATCAAATTTAACATCATCAATAATGGGACAAAATGACATCATATGCCTATTGATGTGTTGTAATGTTATAAAACATCACCAAAAATGTTTAATCTTAATCTAAGAATGAGAAAATAATAGACAAAACAAAACCAGATTAATAGTAAGTCTGTGAAACAACCAGCCGTCACTCCTCAAAAACGTGAAGGTCATAAAGGCAAAAAATTGAAAAAGAAAAAAAAGGGGGGAAAAAAAAGTTAAACTATTCTTTAACTTTACTGAAAACTAAATAGAAATGATAACAAAAGGCTTGTGTGGTTCTTGTTTGATTCCCGGATCAAAAATAAAGCAGTTGTAAAGGACATTATTAAGAAAAGTGGGAAATTTAAATATAAATTATATATATTAAATAATATTTTTGTATTAATGTTTAATTTCTTGGGTGTGATAATGGTATTGTGGTTATTTAGAGACTATCTTGTTGATGGGTGACACATGTTGAAGTACTTCGGACTGAAGTATATTGATATCTAAAACTTACCTTCAAATTTTTCAGAAAAAAACATTGAGTGATAGAGCTAAAGCAAATATGACAAAATGTTAACAACTGCTAACTCTAGGTGAAAGATATATAAAGATTCACTGTAGAACTTTTCCATTTTTCTGTAGCTTTAAAACTTTTCAAAATACAAGTTGGGAAAAAGAAAACCAAATAAAACTATTCTTTAAATTCTTTATTTCATATGCTTATTTCAGCAATATTGACATATAGATTTCTCATACATGCACTCCCTCTTTTTATAAATTTAAAATATAAAATGTTGAATGAATGTTACAAATTATAATCGCAATTTATAACAACATACTTTAAGAATAAGACAAAAGACTTAAGAATTATTTTTCATTTCTAGTGCAAGTATAACACAAAAATAAAGAATACTGATGATGTTCATATTCAGACTAGGTATTCCTCATCTTAATTTCTCTGTTTCCTCCCACTTAAAATCTTAACAGTATTCATTATAAATTGAAAGCACAGAATTCTTAGAACCTAATTAGATAATGAGTTGTATGATTCTCCTTACAGGTACAATCTGCTCTTCAGCAACCTGTAAGCCATTGAAAGAGTAACTCCATATCCAACAGAAAAAGCCAACAAACGATTTGGCTGGGGAAGAGGTAACATATATGCAACTGTGTGATAGATCCGTGCTCCAAGAAAGAGCCTGAAGTGCAGGATGGCTGTCGAGAGGTCTGGATCACTCAAGGAATATAGGAGGCCAATACCACAAAATGGTATGATATTTTCAAGGTCATTCAGGTGCGCCCTGTGGAAAAAGATGACTAGTAAAACACTAACTTTAAAATCAGCAGAAACATTTTCATTTTTCCTTCTCTTCTAAAACTATATGTGTTAATGATCTTAAAAATGTAAAGACAGACTCATTTTACTTCTCTCAAATTGCCTTGCTTTCTTAACAACTTGGCTTCTATTTAGAATGTCTTCTTATTTTTGTTTCTTTTGTATTTTTAGTGTACTTCAACATACAAGAGAGAAGGTATTTTGCACTTTCGAGAATATTAAAACTGCATTTATATAACAAAACACTTCATTTTTATAAATAATGAAATACTTTTCTTCTAAAGTCCATAAAATAACAATTCAATAGTCTTATAAAAACTCTTCCCCGCAAAGGAAGAAAAATCCTTTTGGTTATGATCTTTCTTATGACTCCTTCCTCATTTCTGCTAGTCTGCAAATTCACCCAAACCACAGGTTGCCAAGAATTAATTGACCAATTTAATATCAATAACTAGTGCTGGGAAAACTGGAAAGCCACATGCAGAAAGAATGAAACTAGACAGCTATTTGCTACCATACGCAAAAATTAACTCAAAACGGATCAAAAGCCTAGTTATAAGACCTAAAACAATAAAATAGATAGAAGAAAACAAGTACTAAACTTATGGACCTTTTAGGGAGGATTTTATGAATTTGACCTTAAAGGCAAAGGAAATAAAAGCAAAAAAAAAAAAAAAAAAATGAATGAACTATAGCAAACTGAAAAGCTTCTGCATAGCAAATGAAACTATTAACAAAACAAAGAGGCAATCAACCAAATGGGAGAAGATATCTGCAAACAACATCTCCGATAAAGAGCCAATATCCAGAATATATAAAGAACTCATAGAGCTCAACAACAACAACAACAACAACAACAACAACAACAACAAAATCCAATTGAAAAATGAGCAGAGGACCTGAACAGACACTTCTCCCAAGAAGACATACAGATGGCCAACAGATATATGAAAAGATGATCAACTTCACTAGTTATTAGGGAAATGCAAATCAAAACCACAAGGAGATATTATCTTAAACTGTTAGAATGGTTATTATAAATAAGACAAGTAATAACAAGTGTTGGAAAAGTTGTGGAGAAAAAGTAGCCCTCATACACTGCTGGTGGGAATGCAAACTGGTACAACCACTATGGAGAAGAGTATGAGGTTCATCAAAAAATTAAGAATAGAATTACCATATGACCCAGAAAAACCTCTTCTGGATATCTACCTGAAAAATTTGAAAAAATTTATTCATAAAGATATATGTACCCCTATGTTCATTGCAGCAGTATTCATTGTGGCCAAGACATGGAAACAACCGAAGTGTCCTTTGATAGATGATTGGATAAAGAAGTTGTAGTACAACAGGATACTCCTCAGCCATAAGAAAAGATGAAATACTGCCATTTGCAATAACATGGATGGATCTTGAGAATATCATGCTAAACAAAATAAGTCAGATGGAAAAAGTCAAGAACCATATGATTTCACTCATATGTGTGATATAAACTTGAAAGCAACAAATGAAAAACTCATAGACACAAATAATAGTATGGCAGTACAAATAATAGAATTGTACACTTGAAACCTACATAATTTTATTAACCATTGTTACTCCAATATATTTTAATAAAAAAAAAATCTCTCATACTCTCAACATCCAAGTAACAGAAAACATAACTAGTCTCTCAAATTTGGATAAGATTTTAGCCAGTCTATCCTCAAATTACAAAAGGAATTAGCTAAGTGAAGGAGCAAAGTAGAAAGTACACACAAAAATGATAGTCAATAGGAAGATGTTTCTTAAATTTTATGTTTATGTCATAGCTAGAAGAAAACAAAAAGCATGGTTTAGCCACAAGTTTTCTTCCAATTAATGGCACCCTGGTTTCTCTGGCTGGGACTATGAAGATAAGGCACGTCTATTATTGATTTGATGGGTTTTTTTAAGTGCTAAATTTCCAAATCTGATGTTCTTGCTTAAGCCTCCTGAATTAAAAATTGCTTTTGAATCTAGAGTGGAAATTGAGATTTTGATAGTGTTTATCAGCTACTGATACATATCTCAAGATGAAAAGTACTTGATTTATTACTCTTTTAGCAAAAAAAAAATATTATGACATACTGCATGCTTAATGAGCACCACTATCACCACTATTTTGTTGTTGTTGCTGTTGTTGTTGTTGTTGTTGTTGTTGTTGTTGTTGTTTGCAGTAGTTTATTCATATTTTGTCACAAATGGCCAAGGAGGGAGTGCCAGACTCCTCCAGGTAACATAGAAAATGGGCTGGGGTTGGAACAGGTGGGGACAGGGAGGAGTCTGAAGAGAGCCTGGAAGAGGGAAGAGGGCAGACTAGGGGTGGGGCTGCCCCCTGCTGAGCCTGCTCATTCTGGGTGCAAGTACCACCCCCCAATATACAGGACAGGGGAGGAAGTGGGCGGCCAGAACTGTTAGCATAAAGCCCTGCCTCTTGGCAGGGCCCAAGGTCCCCTCAAAGTGGACAAGGATGGAGGTTCTGTCACTTCCAGGGCCAACTGCCATGCTTACAGGCTGGCAGAGGAGCTCCTGACCCTATTTAGAACTCGGCCTAACCCTAGTCCAAGGGGGAATTTTTTCTTTGTTTTCTTTTCCATGGATTATCTCTAAGGTTGCTTGACAGAGATGATGACAACATAAAAGTATGAAGAAGGTGACAGTAACCTAGATAAGTAATGGTTTTGCTAGACTTTAAGGAACTGCCTGTGCCTGAATAAAAGCAAAGACAGAAAAAGATGAATGCTCCTGTCTACACTCTTTCATGGAGCAACCCAAGGGCTATTGAGAGTAACGTGGGCAAGAAAGGACAGAAATACCATTTTCTACTACAGAAGATCCTGTTGCACCAGTTACACCAAGGGTATTTGTTTTGGTCCTCTGAATTCTATTTTGTTGTATTGAATATATGTGATCTTAAATTCTTTCTAAAACAAGGTAAGATAGAATTAAAAAATACATATGTAAAATGTTTTCTAATTACCAGTGATTTCTGTCTGTCCAGAACAAAAATAATTTACAATAGGCCACTTATCTTGACATTTCAACACATATTACTTTATGTGCTTAATTAATTGTTCCATATGTGTATGTATTAATTTTCTCAATATTGCATACCCGAAAGCATATGTTTCATTTCATTTGTAGCCCCATTCAATCCCTGCCACAGAATATGCTAATGGAAACAGCTTTACAATTACATGTTGAAGTAATTAAAAATAATTTTTTTGATGGTCTAGGCTAAAAGTGAAAAGGGGATATACTGAAAACTCTCTCTGAAAAATATCCAAAAGTGAGCTGTTATTTGCAATATTTGATAGGACCAATAACATCTCAAAAAACCCAATTGGAAACTGGACACTTTGCTTTTAGATTCTCACCTCTCTTGCCACATTGAAAAGCGAGTGTCTGATCCAGAGGATGCTGTGCACACAGTTGTGGTACCTTCTCAAGGACATTGGCTAATTCCACAACTATGGTCAATTATTTCACTAAAATGTATCTGTTGCTCACAACCCGACTAGAAGATCAGCTTAGACAATGGTATTTTCCTCTACAACTATAATTCCATGGACATGGGGATGGAAGTAGGAGGCAGGAAGGAAGAATGAGAAAGAATTTTTAATCCCCCAACAAAATACTTTTCGTTAAGCTTTCACAAAAGGTTACCTGGATCTCCCATCCAATCTTACTGATGCTATTGAGCATCTATTGTTATTACTTTCAAGTCCTGGGCAACTTTATGAATATAGGTTCATGATCAGCATCATGTATGTGATTGTTCTAAGCAGGATACATAAAAAGGACAAAATAAAGATTTAAATGCTTAATGTCTCTTTAGTAGTTTTTGTACCTTCACGAAGCTTTACTAGCCTTTTCTTAATTATTATTCTTTTTCATCATAACACCTGTAATTTTTCTTCTGATTTCCACATTGATTCTTCATCCTGAAGCTATTTTAGATCCATATTCTTGGCAAAACCCATTTTCAACACGGGCCAATTTACCCTGAAGGAATGCTGAATTAACAAATATATAATTAGGTAAAGCAAAAGTTAAAATTTTATTCTATCTAGCACAGCTTTCTTGGAGGAAAAAAAAACACATTCATGCTTGATAAATAATTTGGGGTTAAATATTTTTGCATAAGCAAAAAGTTTGAATTTGATTTTAGTACTGGAAGGGCAGAAAAGTACATTGAGCAAGAGAAGAGCACACAAAATGGTATAATGTTGGGCATTAATTGAGGTGAAGAAGGTACAGTGCAATGTCCCAGGGAGTGGATGCTGAAGGACACTGTCAGAGCACAAAGGTCAAACATACAACTCGAAATGTTTGTGTTGCCATACTGTAAACTCCTCTGCACCTCAATTTATTCAAGTCTATTTCTATCCACATTTTTTAGTTGATTTGTTAAGAAAATTGAAGAAAGGGCCAAGTCCACATCAGCCTAATAACATTTAGAAAATGGAAACATGCACAAATGCAGGAACACAGATTGAGAGTTAATCTTGAGAACTTTCACCATAAGGGAATCTGCAGAAATCTTGGGAGAGGTTTTAAACTCTCATAAGGAATTGAAAAAGGGATAATGCAAATATGATCTAGATCCTAAAGGGACTGGAGACTCCAGCTGATGTCTGAATCGCAGAAGTAAAACTCATTTCCCTCAGTCTCCATTTCACTCTCTATTCATACTCACCAAACTGAGGAAGTATAGTCAAATATGCTCATGATGCTTCCTGTCTTAACCCTGTATCACAAAATTAAATATCTGTACATTTAAGTATGGCTGGACAAACTTTACTGTTTTGTTAAATCTATATAATTTTCTTTATTCCTTAAAATGTGCCTAGAATTGTACCAATTTGGATGAGCATTGGGAAATACTAAATGAGAAGATGGTATATAACTTTCATGTTTCACATGTTAGAGAAAGGAAACTAATGGACTGGCAACACAACCACAATATAAAATTTTGCAGGAGGGTCAATCAAGATGGCAGCATAAGAGGCTTCTGAATTCTCCTCTTCCCACAAACACACTGAATGTACAGCTATGTAAAAAGTAATTACCTCTGAAATAAATCCAGAAACTAGAAGAGCAACTCCTACATATTGAGTGAATTAAAAAATACCCACACCAAAATGGGTAGGAAAGACTGAGATACATCCTCACCATGAACCTCACTCCCTGGCATGATTCCATACAATTGGGAGGGAACTCTCAAATCCCAGCTTCTTCCTAAGGAGTAAAGGGTTTGGACGTACATTTAGCACTCCAACTTCTAAGACTCCCACTTGAAGGATGGGCCCCTAAAGCATCTAGCTGTGAAAGCCAATGAGGTTTGTATTCATGAGACTCACAAATCTATAATAAACAAAGGAGCAGTTGTTAACGGCCACATAAGTACTTACTACAGCAATCACCCCAGGATTTAGTGCCGAGGGAGCCAGCAAAATTGCCCATCTCCTATCTTTTCCTGAAAAAGTTCCATCTGCATACTTCGAAAGCAGCTGCTTGAGGGTCAGGTTTGTAATTTCGCACATTTTATGACCTGGCTGTAATCCTCCCCAGACTGAGGAAGCTGGCACACACATTCCTGCCATTTCCCTGTAGCGTACTCCAAGTCTTCTGTGTCTCCGTGAAAGGAGCTTGTACACAAGTCTGAGTCCCACCTTTTTCACTGCCACCTGAAGGATGGGTCCCCCATGACCTGGGTCTGGAAGCCAACAGTGCTTCCATTTGAGTCCCACTGAACTGTAGTGAACAAAGTTCTTAACTGGTTATTCAGTGGGGCTCAGCACAGAAGGAAGAGACAAAAATGCCCATTTCCCAGTATTTCCCCAAAAGAAATCCAGCTGCATACTTTAAAAGCTCCTACCTGAGGCTTCCAATTTAGCACTCATCTAAGGACTGGCTTCGATTCTTCTCAGAAATGGGAAAGCCTGCAGATAGATATCTCCCTTGTCTTTAGCCCACTCCAAGTCACCAGTATCTTCATGGAGGGAGCTTATGCACACATCTGTGCCTCAGTTTTTATAGCTGCAGCACAAGTGACAGGTCCCTGGATCACATGGCTCTGATAGCCAACAGGGCTTCCATTCAATAAATGATGTTGGGAAATTTGGATTTCCAAAGGTAAAAGAATGAAACTTGACCTTATCTTATACTATACATCAAAATCAGCTCAAAATGGACTAAAGATTTGCACGTAAGACTGGCAACAAAAAACTCCTAGAAGAAGACATAGGTCTTGGCAATGATTTTTCAGATTTGACACAAAAAGCAAAGGCAAAACAAAACAGACAATAAAGGACATAAATAGACTTTCTAAAAAGAAGACATACAAATGGCCAACAGGTACATAAAAAGGTGCTCAACATTGCTAATTACCAAGGAAATGCAAATCAAAACCACAATGAGTTATCACTTCACATCTGTTAGAATGATTATTATTAAAAAGACAGGAGAAAAATGCTGGCAAGGATGTGGAGAAAAAAAATTCTTATACACTTTTTTGGGAATGTAAATTGGTACAGCCACTCTGGAAAACAGTATAGAGGTTCTTCAAGAAATTAAAAACTAGAACTATTTTTAATTGCTGTGATCCAGCAATCCCACGTCTGGGTATATAGTGAAGGGAAAAGAAAGCATTGTCCTGAAGAGATGTGTGTATTCATTCTCATGTTCACTTCAGCATTATTCATCATAGCCAAGTTATGGAAAGAACTCGTGTCGAGCAATGGATGAATGAATAAAGCAAATGTGAAATATTATCCAGCCTTAAAAAAGAAAATCTTGTCATTGACAACAACATGGGTAAACCTAGAGAGCAGTATGCTAAGTGAAATAAGCCAGTTATATGGGGAAATCTAAAGAAAAAAAAAGTCAAACTTATAGAAAAAGGTGGAAGTAAAAGAAGTTTGGTAAAAGTATATAAATTTTCAGTTATAAGGTAAATAAGGCCCGAGGATCTAATGTATAGTTGATAACACTGTATTGCATAATTGAAATTTGCTAAGAAAGTGGAACTTAAATGTTCTCACAAAAAAAAAAAAAGGAGAGCATAAATATGTGAGGTGATGAATGCATTAATTAATTTGAGGGGAAGAGTCCTTTCACAATAAATATGTATATCAACTCATGATGCTGTATACTTTAAATGTCTTAAAATTTATTTATCGATTATACCTTACTGAAGCTGAAAAAATTTTTTGCAATTTACCTGACTCTACAACAAGAATTAAGAAATATACCTCCAGAATAAAATTCAATGTGCTTTTAAAATAAGTATATTAATTGTATTGTTAGGAAGCTCTGTAGATGATATCTTGGCTCATTACTTTTCATTGCTCATTAAATTCTCAGTACGTTAAACATAATATCTACAAAGGAGAGAGAGAGAGTGAGACAGAGGATAGAGAGAGACTTCTCACATTCATATTTTGAATCTTATGCAAAAATATCCAGCCTTTCACCTCTGGAGAAAGATGACAAAATTGCAAGAATCTACCATTTTCATTTTATCTCTTACTTGTCATTAGTTGTTATATATATATACCTACACAAAGTCATTAACCCCAACAAGGTCCACCTAAAAGTATAATAAAATCGGTAATGTGTGCAATTGCAGTAATAGTTGGAGACTTCTAAATCCCTAATTTTCTGTAATTATTATATGGACCAGATAAGAAGACTGACTTTCCCCCCTTCTTCTCCAATATCCCAATACTTGAATGTCTTAACAAAAATTCTTAGATCAAGCAAATAATTTCAGGAGACAATGAATTTACCTTCGTACACGTTCCACTTTGTCATCTGTCCGAAGATACTTCTTGGCAGTTTCTCCTTTTCCCCCAAAGCCTACACAGTCTTCTGGGTTGGTAAAAACCTAGTCCAAATACAAAGGAAAAATCTTTCAAACACCAAATTACATCGGAGTGCTCTATCTAAATTATTTCCATTTTAACAGAAGAAATACAAGCATCCAGGATGGTCCTTATGGAAAGAAAACTTGGAGTAACAGATCAAACATAGTTTAAATCTGAATTTTTATTAACAGTGCAAAATGTTTTTAAAAGAGAAGCATAAGTAAGAATTTAAATAAAAACCAATGTATAAAAATAGTAAAAAGAAGCAAAATGGAAAAGAAGTCATAATTTTAAGTCATCATTGACTATCATCCTGGTGCACTGGCATTTTTTCATAGTGATGTTCACACACCTTCTCTCAAGGGTATGGACATTTCCAACTGATTGGCTCATCTGAAAGTCATAAGTTTACTTGCTAAGAATATCAGATGCATAGAAGAGTGAGGGGCAGGAATCGTATTTTGTATTTTATTAGAATATGTGGATCTCTTTTCTTTTTCTGAATTAACTAAAACTTTGAGTTGAAAAATATAATGAAGTATAAGAAGTTGAATTACATTCCTATAAATACCAAATACACATTCTAGGGCTATGTTCGTGTTTTCCTTTCTATAATTATTATGCTGTTTGAAATGATTTCCCTATCCCTTGGTACTTGAAACGTGCACTTAAAAAATATTTAAATATGTTCCACTATTTAATAATTTATACATTAATAAATAAAAACATGAACTACAAAATTAGCCATAATGTAAGCTCAGAAATTTCATAAATATTATAATATTTTTCTTAATATGATATGAGTATTTATTCCAGATAAAGATGACGATGAGAACCGATGGGCAGGAATGTGATACAGACTTGAGGTCTAGTCTGCCTGTTTTATTCCTAAATAAATGCCTAGCATACACTAGATCTCCAATAAATATATTTTGAATAAATAAATAAATATATTACAGTGGAAAGTGAATGAGATTTGTGTTTAAGCAAATATGAATTTAAATCTCAGTCTCACCCTTTACTGACGTGAAACCCTGGGTAAGTTACTTTACTCCTCTGACTTTCAGTTCCTCAGCTATAAAATGGCTAATTTATGATGATCTCACAAGATAAGAGTAACAATTATGAAAAACGATTCCATGATCTGATACATACAAAAATCATCATGGCTCCTGTTACATATCACTGGGAGTCCACAAATGTGAATTCCCTTCTCCTTTTCTGATAAGACAGGGTACATTTTTGGTGCCACTGTTTCTGGAGGACAGTGTGGACCTGGTGGTAGGCAGCTACTTTATAGCCTGCAGTTTCTAACACCTTGCCCCAATAGAGATTTAAACAAGTGGGTGTGCGCCTCTATTAAAATGCAAACATCCTTGGGGAAGAAATTATACCTCAAGACAGTAGCTAGGAAATAAATACCTTAAGGAAGACTGTGATCTCTAGATAAAAGCAAGATTCTGGACGACAAAAACTCAGGACAGGCACTAAGAGAACAGGTGAATATCAGAAGGAAGTTGCTGAATACGCACAGGGACCACACCAGTAAAAATTGTTTAACTTTATCAAGGTAGCTTTGCTCACTCAACTCCCCTGATTGTGTGGTAAGCCCTATTTAAATATAGGATATGTGCTCCAAAATCTCCCTACCACCTTCCCCATGTTGCCAGTTTATTATTAGTAGTATTATTTAATCATTCTTATAACACTGGGTAGCAATATTATCCACCTAAGAATTCAGAACTACACAAAATTTAAATGCTTTGTCCCATAAAGAGCTCTACTATGGGAATAAGAACTTTAATTGTGTCCCCAGAGACATATCCTTGACCTGTAATAGAGAAGAAAACACAACTTACATGTCTGGAAAATGACTATTTTCTAAACTCTAGTTGGCAAATTAACTTCAAAATCACAGAAACTTTCCTTGAAAACTTTGATACTCCAGAAATCTCATATGCTAAGCAGCATGACAAAAGGTAAAATCCACAATGTAAAAAACATTTACTAGTTTCTGGGGGAAAGCACCCATTCCGTAAATATATCAAATCCATCTATACTTAATGAGTGCATACTACATTTGCTGCATCATACTATGTGCCACTGGACTACAGAGAAAAAAAAGAAAAAGTAGATTAAGAAAATTGCTTTTCAGAATTTCAATTCTTAAAAGAAAGTATATCCTCCAAATTTCTTACCTTTCTTGTCACTCTGTAGAATGCAGTTGCAATGCTCATAAACATCATTTTTGAAAGCAAAATCGTTGCATAGGAGGCAAAGGCCGTGAATGCTTCATTTTCCCTCAGCTGGGTGAGATCAACCATTTTTTCAATTTTGATCTGGAATCTTAAAAAGATTACAAACAAGATAAGAAAAAGCAGACATAAATATCTCAAATAACTTAAGGGTCACTGGTGTGCTTATAATGCAGCATTAGTCATCCCATTCTTTAAAATATCTTGGGTTATTCACAGAAGAAATAATCATTTTGTTTTCTAAAATTTCAAAATAAATAGAATTGTGTTTTATATCTACTTCTATGTCATTAAGCTTGAGACATCAAACAAGTAGAGAGAAAACAAAAATGCAGGGGATATTACCAGCAAAAATAGGCAAAATGCTGTAAAGATAGACTAATATATTTTTACATCAAGATGAACTACAAGTTGAACACAAAAGATCAGAATTCATGGACTGAATGCTTTAGAAACATCAAACCATGTACATAGTAGTACCATTAATGTTTCATTAGCAATGCCTAACTTCTAATATATGTCCTGCTTTGAAGCCATTCTAACGGCTTTTTATCATTTCAGTAGAATTCAAGATCTCAGGCTCCAGGATATGAATTCTGGTCCCACCATTTGGTTATCCTGATTGAGAGATTTGGCCTCTCTGAGGCTAAAATTCTTCATTTATAAAATAGGACTAGTAATAACTCCTAAGTTATTGGGTTGTTGTTAGGATTTAATTGAGATAATGCTTGGAATATACTTAGCACAGCACCTGGCCCATAAAAAAACCCTTGATAAAGTTTATTATGTCATCATGATCATTATTATCACCATGACCATAGTCATCACTAACACCAATGCAAGTGAAGGAGAAGGATAATGGAAACAAAATAACGGGCTTGCAAATGCAAAGTAAAAAAGTAGGATTTATAGAACTTTCATAGAAGGAATAAGGGAAAGAGGATTAACTTTACATAACTCTTGAGGTTACTTCACGTTCCATATCTACTTCCATTTGAAAACCGTCAAGAGTAAACTGAATGTTACCATCTTAGCCTAGAGTTGGATGTATAATTGGGACGGTGCTCAGAAGGAAAGCTAAGGCCACAGACACTGAAGTCAAAGTGGGTAAGACTTTCGGGTAAATCTTAAAATTTAAACTCTGCATTATCCAGTCATCACACTTTTTAACCTCTTCTTGTTCTATCATCAGCCCTGCCTTTTCCTTCTTCTATCTCTTCCACAGAAACACGCATCTTTTCTCATACCCAAATTTAAACACTATTTAACCTGCTAAACATGCAGTGCTCTATTCCACACGATGTTCACTTCTGCCTTTAAAACTCAGCCTCTACATGCAACCTTATAAGACCGACATCTATCAAATTCTAATCATTCTATCTATCTTCCAATAATCTATAAATTTACATATTTTTCTATTCTCTGTTACTGGTCATATAGTTGTCGATGTGCTGCTGTTGAATGTGATATAAACCACACACATATACATATATATTTAATTTTATAAAAGTCGATTACATATCCAACTATGCTATGTACCGTGCATTGCCTTACATGATCTTCATAATATTATAATCCTCATGACTACATCCATTTTACAGATGAAGAAAATGGGAATTAGAGATGCTAAGCAGCCAAACTGGGACACAAACCCACGTCTCTGACCTCATATCTCATACACTAACTACATTGCCCTGTCTCCTTTAAGAGACTGAAAACTGCTTAATTCTGATTTAACTAACATGGATTAAATACATACATTGAGACTGACACTACTGGTACCCTTTACAACTGTTGCCTTCTGTCCTCTTCCAATTATGCTACGAGGTGGGTATTATTATTCCCATTCTGCAGATCAAAGAACCAAAGCTTCCAGCATAACCCCTATTTTAAAGGGTAAGCCAAAAATGTACTCCTTAGATTTAGGCAAACAGAAATGATATAGCCTAATTTAAAAAACAAAATACATGATCACAAATTAATTCATCCCCACAGGGCGAATTAATTTCAAGACCCTACTACTGAGTCTAGAAAACACAGTGCATTAGATAAGACTGTGCAAGATAACACTTTCGGTACCATTTCATGTATCTGCACTTGTCCTAGTGCTGAGAGGGTAAGAGTCATGAACAAGCTGCTCTATCCTTCAGAGCTCATGTAAAGTAATTAGCTTAATAAGGGATCCCTAAGTTCTATGCCTCTGGATAGAGATCTTAGGAAATAGCAAGGATGTTAATTAAAAAAAAAAAAATTAGGAAATGTTTATCAATTCAGAAGTGTTGTTATTTAACAATAATTTTAAAACCGGAACAGTTTCTGTAGGTTTCTACTAATGTTTGTACAACGAAATTTATTTAACAATGAAATAAAAGTCCAAAGAATGTTTTTCCCTTAGTGAAAATTGGTATGGAAAGTGTAGAGAAAAAAAGACTTCCAGAAGTGTTGGTAGGAAAAGAACACAAAGATATCAGCAGTTAGAAAAGAGCAGTGGGAAGCTTTCCCTTTAAATGTGAACAATACATTGAAATTACACCCACCCAAAGAAAGTTTCTCAATCACCAAAAATATGGCTTAACTCCTCAGGCATGTAGTTTTAGAAGATGGGCCAAAACAGTCTCTGATATCGCATGCTACAGGTCCGTAAACTACCTCTCTGGAACCAACATCTTCCATTCCTAGCACGTGTGAGGGCCAGGTGAGGAGGAGTAAAGGTAAGACATTTAGAAATAAGAGTCATTTATAGCAAAGAATAAGGCGATGCTGGCCTAGACTTTTTTTTCAA
This sequence comes from Eidolon dupreanum, assembly GCA_028627145.1. Taxonomy (NCBI): domain Eukaryota; kingdom Metazoa; phylum Chordata; class Mammalia; order Chiroptera; family Pteropodidae; genus Eidolon; species Eidolon dupreanum. The sequence continues at coordinate 23,068,263 of CM053503.1, read as the reverse complement.
AGCTTATTTGTTGATAAGTTGCCTCAAACCTGCATTATAGCTAGGCACTACTCAAAACAAAATTACTGAAAACTTTTACAGGAATAGTCACCAGGAAGGAAGAGAGCAGTATAGTAGTAATAATAATTAGGAGGGGAAAATTTGAGGTGATTTGCATATTCTAGGAGGAACTTAGAAATAATCTTAAAAAAAAGTAAGCAGAGTAAAATATGAAACTTGGTTAATAATAGAAAATAAATTATTACAATGTACAGTGTGTTGTTTCTTTTATTGTCCATCAGTAGTCGGCATAAGAGAATACCTCAATCTGTCTGGCCAGGGAGCAGGGCTGTCTCCTAATGTGGAGGCGACTGCCTTTGAGAAGACAAAGAGCAGAGTGTTGAGCACACACAGACTCTGGAACTAGATGGGAGTCCAGCTGGATCTTGACTCTGTCACTTACTATCTGAGATTTAACTTCTCTGGGACTTACTTACCTGACTTGTAAAATGAAATTAATAATACTTCCCACCTCACAGGAATCTTGTGAGCATTACAAGAGTAAAGTGTAAAGTACTTAGAAAAGCACTAGGACTTGGTAAGTGCCCTATAAGTACCTGGCAAATAAATAATAAGCTCTACTTTGGTGCTGTTCTAGGCACTGAGGATACAATTTTAGAGTTTTCAAAATGCTTTTGCATTATCTCACTCGATTTGCTAAACTCTATGATAGTCAAAGCAAATAGTATTTGTCTCAATCTTTAACACATATGGAAACTGAGGCCCAGAGGGTAGAGTGAGTAATCTGACCCAAATTCAGTGGAGGAACCAAGATTGAAACCCAGTTTTCTCAAGTGTTTAACTCGCAGGCTACCTAGCATCAAGGCTGGTGTTCTGGAGGTCCTTTTGCTGTCAAAAATCATTCCTATCTTCCCCTCCCCTTCTCCACCCCTATCACAGTTGAATCTTCCATCTCCCAACTGAGGAACCTTCCTCTTGTTTTTATTGACTTTTGGCCAAAAAGAGCAAAGTTCTCTTAATTATGGTGGCCTCTCTATGTCAAGATTGTGAAACACACAGAAAGCCTGGCACGCATCCCAAGGGCCATGACTCTGCAATTTTATACCTTCTGAAACCAAAAGAACACTACCCATGAGATAAGGGTAATACAGTGCCCTTGCAGTTGTTTATAAGTTTCTAGAATTTCCTAAATGGACTGAGGTGACTGCAGACTTGCCCTCCTATGCTTCAGAGCCCAGGTGCTGGGAGGAAAATGCTGGTGGCTCTGGGGGGCTTCGGGGTGAGGTGGTTATCAGGGGATTATGCTGACTTCCTTTTCCAGCCCCAGTGATTCATAAACTCCACTCAAAAACAAACCCTTAGAAAAATTATACTTGTCTACCACAGAGAGCAATATTCAAATTTGGACCAATCTGCCATTTTAAAAATGATCAAAGATGGTCAACATACACAATGCTCTTATTTGGGAAATAACAGAGGACAGCAAAGTCCAAACTACCCTAATTCCCAGAATGTAAATCCAGAGGGCATGCAAAAGGTATGCCTTGCTTGATATTCACAACAAGCTAGGGCCCTGAGAACTCTGAGCCTGACTGGATTAAAGACTGTTAGCTGGGAGCCTGGGGAAGTTTCCATCTGGCCATACAACACAATGCTTGGCACTCCCTTGGAGAGAAAGCAGGGACAGGGAAGAGGATAAACATAGTGCCTGGACTACCAAAAGGCCTTGGAACTATTTCAAAGGAAACAGGAAAATAGAAGACTTGCAAGCACCCTTCTCTCCACGTCTCCACTCCTGCCAGAGAAATAATATCTGAAGGGACCGCAGACGGTCCCCTTCTCTTTTACTCCTTCCACGTGGCTTCCTACTCCAGATCGCGGATGGAGAACCTTCCAGGGAGTTCTATCCTTAGCTTTCCAGTCAACTGGCCATTAGATCACAGGATCTAATCCATGTCTTCCTGCACTTTGTTGTTGTTGTTGTTGTTGTTTTAAACTTGTTAATATTTCTCCTGCATATCAAAGTGAACCAAGAGGAGCCCATCCCAGTAGGCAAAGGACAATCTGACCATGAAATAGAGCTGATTCAGGATTTTACACCCTTAGGGTGAACAGAAGTTGCTTAAACTACAGCAACTTCCTATAATATTACAAATGGCACGTACTTTTTATTCCCCAAAAGTTCAAAGGGGCCCTTTCAACGTAGATGCTACTTTGGCTTGAGAATAAAAAGTGAGTAGATCATCACTCAAACATGGTAAGACTCATGCTCTCAAGTTTCATTCCTGGAATTTGACAACGGCAAAACTTACGAGGATACAGGCACACAACTCCCTTTCGGAAATGATCGCCCGAAAAGCAAACATTTAGCAGATAAATGGAGCAAAAAAAGTTGCCAGCTAGCAGGGCCCTATGAAGCCTACAGCCGCCACCAACCATTCCCCCTCTGGCCAGCCACCCTCTCTGCACTCTCCCCCTCCACATTCCCTCCAGGAACGTACCCTGGGTCCCAGAAGGAGAGAGGAAGCAAACCTGTCCCGGCAGGAGGCTGTCGGAGCTGCTGCGGGGACTTTCACAGAGCGCAGGAGTGGGCGGGACGGAAGCGCCACCCACACTGACTAATTTTCTGTTACTTTGCTCTCCAGCACTTAAGAAACGACTCCCAGCCTCCAAACAGCATCCCCTAAATCTTCTGATTGTTTTCTCTCCGGGAGTAAACAACGCCTACCGGCTCGCGTATTTGAACCCTTCTATCTGGGGCTAATAGCAGCAATCCTTCCCTAAATGCCATTTTTCCTATTTGGTGGGGCCGGGACGTTAGCTATTGTATAGGAGGAACTCTGCATTCATTTTAAGTACGGGAGTGGGAAAGCAAGGAAAAAGCGGTTAACTTTTATTTAGGCTTTAAGGGGTGCTTCCAGGACTAGCTGTCTTGGATTTACTACAAAAAAGGGAAGTAAGACTAGTTTGTGCTAGGAAGCAGAAATTATTCACAAGCCTGAGAACAATTTTTACATAAGCATGCCAGTAGGAGTATTGGAAAATTTAGCATCAGAAAACATTAATGCTTCATTTTCAAGTCTGTAACTTTTGAAAACTAGTCACCTATTTTGTTAAAGTACACTGGAACCTCGCTGCAACACTAACTTGAACTGGACAGATTTGAGATAGTTCTATTCTGAATTCTTGCCATTGGAGTTTAGTACAACAAGCATTTAAAAGACACAACAGACTATATACACTGTATGATTTCATTCATATAAAGTTCAAAAATAGATAAAACTGTGATAATAAAAATTGAGAGTACTGTATACATTAATCAAAACATTGACTATACACTTAAAATCTGTATACTTCACTGTACACAAATTATACCTCAATGACAAATTAATTTTTTAAAATTTATTAACTCTGTGAAAGGTAACAATGAGCTAAGCCTAAAATACATATTCACTTCTATTGATTCCATCTTAAATCAGATGGAAAGTGTTGAAGAAAAAATGTAGGTAAATGTATTACAGACCAGTCTGTGAAACCTTAGTGTATTTCTGTTTGTCCCTCTTCTAAAGAAGTTAAAATTTTATTTGTTTTTTCCAGAAGATGGATATTTTTAAGTGCAATTATCTGCCAAAGGTTAAAAAGGTCATCATCCCTTCTATTACGAGCAGTGGAGCAGCAACACTTAATCTTGACAAAATTCTCTAGCAAATGTTTCAGGCAATATGAACACATAATTCTTCATCTGTGGGATTAATGCTGACTTTTCCAGCATATACTACTACACTGATTCATGGACCTTTCTATAGGTCCAGGGAAGGCATCCTGGCACTCCAGTCAAAAAATTTAGTCACAAACTTAATCAATCCTTCTTTCAGTATAGGTGATATGTTGGAAGCTTTTAAAACAATACATTCACAGAAGCAAACCTGAAAATATTTCAAGTTTAGAAAACAAGCACCATGCACCATTTGTTAATATCTCCATAATTGCTTTTGTTTCTCTGACATCATGTAAGCTTACTGACAATAGTTACCAGAATGTACTAATAAAAGTTACCACCGTTTCTATCATGGATCTTCTTTTAGAAATATTAGAGCCTTCCATGTGCTGAGAGAAATCACTTGGCAAATCTTGTAGAAGCTATTTTTTTTCTGCCAAACCTCTTTAAAATTCTTCTTTTTCTCAGTTTTGATTTAGTAACTTTAGATCTCTGCATTATGTTGTTTTTTGCACGGAGCTATTGACTTCAGTTAAGGAACCGTGAACAATAATTATTTTGCATGACTAAGCTCTGCTACACCATTGTCAGACAGGCACTTTACAGTACCACCAGTTTCAAAATTTAGAACAGACCTGTCAAACAAGCAAATGCCTACACCAAAGACTTCTATTTTCAAGCTACAGGCATGAGTTCTATGAAGTGCAATAATAGAGTGAATCTTTGTATTCTTGTGAAAGCTCCTGATTTGACAGTCCTGGAAATGAAAGCCTGTTTCTTTCTAGAACAGATATATCAGTGATAGCAACAGTACAAATTTTTCAGCAAGGCTGCGGTATGGTATTAGTGCTAGAAAAGGGAGACTCAGGCACTGAGATTATTAAATGTTATTAAGGTAGATTATATTTGTGGTAGCAGAGAACGACTTACCCCAAACTGAGAACATCTGTTTTGGTTTATCTCAATTGAACATCTTTCCAATTATTCAAGAAAACTTGTGTGAAGTTAATGATTTATACCAACTAAAAAATTTATCCTAGAGATAATACAAATCTAATACAAATGTTTCTCACCATTTTACAAAGCCTGAGAATGGAGCATATTATAGCAAACATTAATAGATAAGGACATACATCAGAAACATAGGGCTAAACAATTTGTTTACAAAGCCGACCTTTTATCCTTTTAGATTTGTATAGCACTTCATTTTTCTATATAAATAAAGTATTTCTCATTTAGAGATAATAGTTCGTATCTCATAGGTTTGCTGTGATGATTAAAAAATAAATAAATATACATGAAATTATTAAACAGGGCCTGGAACAATGATAACATTCTATTGTGTTATTGTTATCATCATCACCATCATCAACATCATCATCTACTTTCATCCCTATTTCTTCCTCATTTATTGAGTTCCCAGTTTCTCTACATTACCTGGTTCAGGACTCTAACCTAAACTTTCCTGGCCTAGTTTTTCCAGGTTCCTTCTGGCTCCTCTATGCCAATAAGACTTTCCCATGCCAATAAGATTTCATCAATACATTTTTTCTATAATTTACAAAGCTAAGAAGCAACTTAGATTCATAGAGTTTTTGAACTTGTGGAGATCATCTAGTCTAGTAGTTTCTAAAACAGAATGCACAGAAATCTTAATTCATTTAATTGAGAAGAAAATATGTTAAGATATATATTTTTTATATATTTTAGTATAAAATTTACTTAAGAAATAAACTTATTATTTAATGAATAGATTCACAATAGTATATATGTAACTTATAATAAATATATGTTAGAGGATAAATACTCAAAGACTTTTTTTCTCTTTACCGATAGGGTAGTAAAATAAAAAAATAAAAAAATAAAAAAAAGTTGAGAGACCAGTGAACTTGCTTGCACCTCCTACTTCACAGAGGAAGTAAGTGACCCCAAAGAAGGGTACAACTTACCCAAGATCTCACCTGTAAGTAGAAGAATCTGATTGTCAGTGGATGAGAGTTTGAGATGACTTTAACTAAGTTAAATAACCCCACTGGGAAAACCTGGAACTTGTCCTAAAGCTGGCTGCATACAAAGACCTACTGGGTCTCAGCCTCCTCATCTTTAAAGGGGAAATTGAGTCCTAACAAATAAAATTATTATAAGTATTAAACTAAAGGAGAACACATTTAAAGAGGGTAGAATAGTGTTTGGACCAGTGTAAGGGCTTAATTAATGTTATTTCACTTCCTTTCATGTCCCAGAGTAGAGGTATTTCCATTGAATAATAGTACCTTTTAAAAACTGGAATAAATAATACTGTATTATTTGGTGTTAAGATATATGTTACTAAGTCAAATTTTTATAATTCAAACCATTTTAAAGGATACAAGCACAATAATAATAACAACCTCAAGTAACACAGTAGCCTGGTAGCTGAGGGATGTCGGGCTAAGGGGCTCTCTTGTTACCCTCACCTGAAAGGAAACCATACAGGTCAACATTGTCGTTAGTACCAGAATTCTCTATTGGAGTTTAGAAGCAGTGATCTATTTGGAAGGGGAAACCAGGGGCTTGTCCTAAAGCTGGATGACTACAAAGTACAGTGTTTCCTTAATCCATTTCCTGTTTGCCCCAAGAATACTCTCCAGTGGCGCTTGAGGCTGCAGTGTTTACGGGGAAATAACTTGTGGATTACAGTCCTAACAGTACCCTCAAAGTTTGCCACAAAATATCTCTTTTATTATTATGTTTGCATCGCTCTAGTATATCTATACTGTTTGAAAACAAATGACATCATTCTACTTATAGTATCCTATTTCAGTAGTTTGATGAAAATGTCAAATCCTAGAAGGCACAGTATTCCTATATGTGATGTTAAATGAATGGTGGCAGCGAGCGGCACACTTTTTTCTAAACTGGAAAGGGGTTTAATGTATCTTTATTTGAAGTAGTGTTTTTAAAGGGTTTGTTCTATTGCCCCATCCCACTCCAGCCATCACTGGTTGTTGTCACTGGTTGTCACATATGCTTGTATTCCTAGCCTATCCATTCCTTTTTAAAATTCTACGCAAACAATAGTAAATCTCCTTCATATTCATATGTGCTCTAAAGACCCACTATACTATGCAAACTGTTCACTTTCAACTTAATAAGTCTCCCCATCCTTAAATCAAAACTAATTAGCTTTGTTTTTCAAATTACTGACACTGGGGGTCTTCTCTATAACAAAACTGTATGTGTGATTAGTGATATAACGGCTGGTGCTGAGCTTGGGCAAATATTTATAGAGTAATCATATTGGATAGGGTTGAATAACCTCTTGGATTAAGTGTTAGCTTCTGCCAGGCGATGCTGCAAAATTGTGCTAATTTAATGGTACAGTCCATTGTTCCGTCTGCTGATACAACCTCTACAGACACTGATACAAATATAATCAGGGATATTAGGGCACCGTATGGTTTCTTTATTGGCACTCTTGGCAGTAATATGCCAGGAGAATCCAAATACCACTTTGCAAATATAAATTATGTGATAGGTAAATTAAAACTTATACAGGAAGAAGATTCAATATATACACAGCTAGCACAGTGGTAAGAGCCTAAAGAAAGTAGTCAGTGAATAAATAGTTGTTACATTATTAGTATATTAAATATCAGAGGAACAATTTTAGTTTTATTTGCTTTCAGGAACAGTAAACAGATCTTAATTGGGCAAGTCAGCTTTTGTGTTAAAGGAGGATTCCTTCTATATCAAAATGTATTGATATTAATCCAACTGCTTATGGAGACACAGCAAGTAAATCTGACAATATACAGTTCATTCTTAATATGTAGTCCTTAACCTTAAGCCTGAAAGGAGACTTAGGCCTTGAGATGAAGGCAGTAGTTTTGAAAGTTCATACAGTTAACCAGTGGCCAAATGGAAACTAGAAATCCCACTTTCTCACACCCTGCCCAGTGTTTTCCCAACCAAGGTATAAAGACCTATCAAAACATTGACATATAGATGACCTTAAAAAACGGGGTCATTTTCTTACACATATTCCTTACTCATATTGTTATATAATTTTTAACTTAATAAAGATTGTATATTTTATATGTATAGGCAAAAAGACCTTGAGCTTTTTATTTGCATTGATTAATTACAATTGTACTGTTTTAAAAATACTGTGGAACTATCTTTCTTAGACACTCCAACCAGTTAGCTATATTTAGATGTGAGGAGGAGGCAGAGTAATTCTTAAAGAGTTCTGTGTTTCTTACAACTGACTTGACTGACAGGCCTTAAGTGCTATTTCTTTCAAAGCAAATATGACTCATAGACCTTAGGTAGAATGTGTGCACGGTCTAGAAATATTGATCTGTCCACATCCTAGAAACATTAAGACACAATAAAAAGAATTTTTAACTTAATTCTGAATAATGCAATAGCAAAAACATATGAACAGCACACAATCGACAATGGTAATGTATCTGTAATATTTTATAATGTCAAGGATTTAATTTAAACTCAAAAACAGAAACTGTCCTTACAGTCCAAACTCAACCCCATTAGCTCAATTATGACACTTCTTAGAACAGTAAGTACCTAAAGAAACTTAGCTAAAGATATAAATAAATATGCATTATTAAATCATTGAGTATAAGGTACCCACCTTGTAAGTAACTCTAGTCACCAGCTCAAAATTTAGAAATGAGAGCACCAGGAAGCAGTTTGGTAAAACTTCTCTTTGGAGTTTGTCAATAATAGAATGAACAAATAGCCCCAATTACTCCACATCAACATTGGCCAGAGGTAAATGGAGGAAGAGGCAGGTTACAAAAGGCAGCCCGGGACCTGGAGGTTCCAGTCGATAGACGCTCCCTTCCCTGTTGCTTTCTGCACTACTTGAAAATCCCTTTTTCTACTTGCCCCTAGCTAACTTTATTGCTACCAGGATTTCTGGTTCCCACAGAAGGCAGCAGAGAATAATCAATACGGCTGTGGGTTACAAAACACCGTTTTCTCAATTTTGGCTCTGGTGGCTCTCTCAGCCCCAGCAGTTGAATCCTTCCTTCCAGCAGTCATTCAGTGACAGGGTTGCAGACCACACTGCTGTCACTACCTTAAGAGTAGTATTTTCAATTAAAAAAAATAGTTAAGCCTTTTACAAATAACTCTGTTTTTATTTAATAAATGTGTATAGTACTTTCCTAGGGCAATGGAGATATACTTCCAGACGATTACATTATTTGAGGGGGCAAATGTCAATAGATGAGAAAAATGGGCTTGGGGCAGAGAACTGGTGAATGTGGGAACAAAATGAGTGACATGTAACCAAAGGACATTTTTTTGTGCCTGTTGACCTTTCTTGTTTTTCAGTCCTGCCCTGCAAATCATTGCCACAGTCTCTCACTCACTCCTTTCTCAGTAACTCCTTAGAGTTTGCAATGATGTCCTTGGCTCTTGTCATGTAGATCAGAGTATTGCTTGGAAAATGTCCATTTAGCATACTTCTATAGGCTAAGACTTGCCACATATAGTGCAAACAATCCAGTCCTTAGACACAGGGAATTGAACTGTTCATATTTAAGAAATTTTATCTCCATGTTAAATCAATTGGTTTGATGTTATGAAACTGTGGCTAGTGCAACCAAGTTTCTGCAAGGTTGAGTTCCTGTCCCTGAACCATCTTTGTTATCTTGTCCTTCACCTACTTTGTGCCCTGTCCCTGCATCTAGGTTCTTCACATCCCCTACTGAATATCTGAATCTCTAGATCTTTGCCAGATATCTCTACAGACATGGGGGTCTCTGTAGACCCTATAATAACTACCTGATCAATTTCTGCTTAAAATGACACATGAGATTCACTTTGACCTTGGTTCATATGCTAACTGTTCTTTCCCCTTGATGTCATCTCGCAATTTCATTTTCCCTTTGTATAGCCACATCCTGTCTTCTCAAGGCTAGATCAACAATCTGGTTATAATCCTATTTTAGAAGCTCTGGGGTGACTATGGACTCTCAGTTCTAATCTTCTTTTTTCTGAGTCAGTTCCATACCCCAAGTATAACAGGTGCCGTATAAGTAATAATAATAATAATAATAATAATAATAAAGCATTAATAATACTAGTAATTTATATTTGTTGAATACTTACAAAGTACTAGGCCCTGTATTTTCAAGCATTATTTTAATAGTTATAACCACCTTTTAATTTATACAGAGCTGATAGTCTGCTGATAAGTATATGGAAATTTCACAATTTCCCAATTGTAACATTTTCTCATGGGTTAGTAAAGAGACACTGCCTCAGTCTTCTAAGTGCTCTCACCTGACTTTCCAGCTACCCAGGCTCTCTTGCCAACACCTCCCTATGACTCAGCAATTAAAAGGTTGATGTCTGGGCACAATGCTCTGGCTAATGTTGATTCTAATTGGATGCTGCTATTCCATTCTGGTTGCCAATTATTTTTAATATCAGCCCCTGACTATTAGTATTATCCCTAATCTACAGGTTAGACGAATGAGGCTCAGAGAAATTTACTTGCCTAAGGCCACATCGTTAGTAAGTGGTAAAGCAGAGACTCAAGCCCATGTCTGCCAGTCTTCTTTCCCCTACACCAGTAGCTCACAGATATAGAGAGGTGTGCACTAAACTTGTCTAATAGTAAATTTTTGTCACAGTTACAGATTCCTGGGCCTCTCCCCCTGGCAATTGTGATCCAAAGCAGTATAGTTTCAGGCTAGAATCTGTATTCTCAAAAAGGTGATGTTTATGTTATTCAAACTGCCCTAGTGCAGTTTTCCCAGAGCATAATTTGGGACTGACTAGAAATATGAGGTATCTCCATGTCTTAAATGAACAAGTAAAGACTTTAACACAATTCTTGAATTGTAGGATACATTTTTTAATAGAATAGGATATGTGTTTCAGGTGGTAAATCACTTACTAGTTATCTTAGGTGGGATGGTGCAATTCAAAAGAATCATTTTTTGATATCTTTGCAAACATCATTAGAGACAGCCAATAATTAGAATGAAGCAAAATTACAGTTTACAAATAGTTCAAATAAAAAGAACATAAAATGAGAACTAAAACAAAAATGATTCCATGAAACCTAGAAAGGGGGCACTGAGTTTACTAAGAAAAATGTTTGGTTCTAAAAACTAGCAATTTACCCAAATACCACTCTGGAATATACTTTGTAGAAGCATAACCTGCAAATAAAGAACTTAAAGAAAATTAAGTGTATGTTGTTATCTGTGGTGGCCATTGGTGCTTCTCCTTTACTCACTGCCACCATTCTGTAGCCATGTTTTTTCTGGTAATATTTGACAATATGGTTTGTCACATAAAGCCTTTTGAATAGCTTCTCCCTCGACATTCTCTCTCATGAAACATAAAAATGTGCCCAGAAAAAGGCAAGTATCATATATTAATTGCAAACAGCAGGCTTATGATGCAATTCTTTCTCAGGAAAGTGATTAGAAAGAAGCAGAAAGAAAAAAAGCAAAATGGGTGAGCAATTGTTTCCAGCCTAGTTTTATAATGGGAATTGATTCATTAAATATTTCTGAGGATGGCAGAGTCATCTAAGTCAATAGAACTTCTAGATGCTCTTTCTGACATGTAAATCATCAATGAGCAAGAGAAACCTACAGTGGAGCTGAAATTTACTACCACAGGACATGGCCCAAGCTAGGTTGGTTCTCTTCCAAGTGACAAACCCTGCCAAACGCTTAAACACCTGCTTTAGTTATCGGTACACATATTCCCTTAGACAACTGAGAAACCCACTCCTTGGATAAACTATCAAGTAAAATCAAGTGCCAAATATACCCTCAGCAGAGGCTGATAAAATAAAACAGTTAAATAAGTTTAACTGAATACTTCCAAATGGCACACCTGACAATGAAAGAATGCACAGTAGTGGAAGCCATATAGAGAAAAACAATATTGAGCAATTTTTCTGTAATTCTAAAATGCCAAACCCATATCTAACCTTACCCTCATCATCTACAGATAAAGGGACTTCTCACCCTAGAGTAAAGAAAAATAAAATAAAATAAACCAATAGTGACAACAGCAAGAATAAAGCTTAGAATTACATGGTACCAGGAACTTGAAATAAGGAACACTGTCCTCCTTTATTTATTTAGGTGAAAAATGAAGCTTTTCTTTGTTTACCTGTTATTTTTTTTCACCTCCAGTACTTAATACCTGTATGAAGGTCCCTGACTTAAGAGGTAGGGCTTAGCTAATGAGGCGTGTCAACACAATTGGAAGCCCATTTCCAAATGAAAATTGCACTGTGCTGTGGGTACAATCCCTTCAGGTTGAAGAGAGAGTCTTTATAAAGCAGCAGGGGTGGTAGCCAGTGCTTTTTCTTTAAGAAGGGCCTGTAGGGTTACCACAGATGGGGGAGAGAGAGGCTAACCTAGAGCAATGGGCTAATGTGATAATTCTCCCCCAAATTAGTCATATTTCTCCAGGTTACCTTGGTAGATAGCGAGGAAAGGCAAATATAATCCATCTCTTAATTGTAAACCAGCATCAGCCTAATTATATTCCCATATACCACAGATACTCTAAAATCATAGGCTTTCCATTTGCTAATTCCTCTTATTCATGGTTTTATGACTCGAGAGGAGGCTTCGGGGAGTACAAATTGAAAAACAGTGCAGTGAGTTAGTTCCACATAGACATTAACCATGAAAAAGTAATGAAATGGGGCAGAAAAGGGAAGGGGAAAAAGGCTTCATTTTTAGTTTAGGCTGATTTCAGTCAAGGCTAAAGGAGGATTTAAGGCCTTGCCACGTAAGTGTGGAGGTCAAGGTTATAGATGCAAGAGTGCAAAGCAGTGTTATATAGCCATCAGAGCCATTCTGTGATCAACTTCATTTCCTTTGTCTTAGAATGTGTTTTATCTTTATCCTAGTTGATATTTAAAACTATGTAATTGTGAGTATTTTTGTGTCAACTTATCGACATTAGCTTTGGGAGGGTCTCATGCACCAAAGCTCATGGGGTAATGCTGAAAATTGTAACATGTCAGGAGCTGACAAATAAGAGAAAGGGTGAAGGTCACAATGGTAAACAAATTCTTTCAAATCTTTTGAGATGTTATCTCCATGCTCTCTTCCCAAATCCTTGACACGCATGGTATATGTGGTTCTAGTCTGTGTTAGGAGAATGATAAAACAGGAAGATTATATAATGGTATGGTGGGAGAAGGTAGTGTGTGTCCTTGTGTGTGTGCACTGTCACACGTGAGGGAGAGGATGAGGGGGAAGGGAGAGAGAGAGGGAGAGATGCACAGAGAGGGAGACACACAGAAAGAGGGGTGGAGAGACAGAGACAGACAGATATCAAGCTACATAATTCTTGATTGAAAATGAACACTTAAAACAGGCTTAAATGCTTTATTCTTCTGTGGCTTTCTGAAATAAGTAAATAATAAAAAATTTTTTAAGTTATTGCAAAGATCACACAACCTTTGTCTCTTAAGTTTTCCCAAGGCCACACACAACTAAAAAGGAGATAAGAGGACCAATATTATGGTGTGAATGTCCTGACAGGCCACGTATTATTTTAATCCTTAGTTGAGGAAATGTTCATTGCTGGTTCACCAGGTCAGTACTAGATCATAAGATAGAGGAGGAACAGGAATTAAGGTTGAACAGGGCCAAGTGAGCAAATTCTCTGAATGGGAAAGTTTATGTCCTTCTTAGAAATAGACATTTAAGGTGGAGAAACATTACTGAAGGCAATATAAGTATAGTATTTGATCCTCTACTCTTACAGGTCAAGGAATTTAATGGTCAGCTCCTCCAGATGATAACGAGGCCCACATTTATACCCCAAACAAACATAATCTGGCTCTCACAACTTTGTAAGTAAGCTGAAAACAGGAATAATGTTCCAGTCATCTTGTTCCACCCCACAGCCTGGAGGAGTCCTTGTATATAGTAAGTGCCCAAGCAGCATTGCTTGAATTAATAAAAGAGAAAAAATTTCAGAGTTTTCCATAAAAATTCTGCTTTAAAGCAGACAGGTTGTTTGTATTTGGGTTTTTTGTTTTTAGTGCTTTCTTATCCAGGTCAGGAAACACTGAGAAAGTGAATTTAAATTCAAAGGTTGCTTGGTAAATATGGAATCGGAGAAATGGAAATTGCATGGCCTCAAGAGATGATATTTTCATCAAGCTATGAAGCCTAGTGAGTCATTCCTCTCCACTGAAGGTTTCTGGTTGGCAATTTTATTATATATTTCTGTTCCCTCGTCAACTTACCCTCTTTCTTTTGAATGCCACTTTTTCCCTGAAAACTCATTTTTACCCTATTTTTCCCCCTGGATTCCATAAAAACCTTATTGTTTATATTTATTATCACCATGTTCCCCATTTTTATTTAGTCATTATTTTTTCTTATCAATCTCTATGACATTCTCCCAAAAAACGTGTTGATTTTTAACATCTAACTTAGTACCTTTCTTTCTTCACCTACCCTGCTTACATTTCTAAGGACTTCAATATCTAATTCAAGTAGATACAGAACAATCATAGGTAAGGCAATGGATTGAGTGCTGACTAAATATAAACAGTGATAAGATATGATTCTTGATTTCATCACCTAGTATCAAGGTCACACTGATGAGCCTGTTAGGCTGCTTTAGAGAGCCACAGAGCGGGGTGGTCACGTGCATTGGCTCTGGGACTAAACTGCTTGGATTCACACCCTGCCCTGACATTTCCTATGTGATTTTGTGCATCACATTTCCTCATCTATAAAACGAGATGGTTAATGACAGCTTCTACTTTGTGGGGTTATAGTGAGAATTAAATGAGTTAATATGATTAAAGTTCTTTATTGTGTACTGCTTTCTCAACTGTTAAAAGTTTCATATTTACTTCTTTTTATCTACCCATAGGCACAGGGACACTTTGTATATTATCATCACATGGGTGACCTTCTTTGCCGCCTCATTTTCTGACTCTGTTAGTCATGGAGACATGGATGAGCAATAATACCTCCTTATGTTCATTCACTAAACAGATATTTATTGAGTACTTATGCTATGCCAGGCTCTTTTAACATTAGAGATGCAAAGATAAACAGGATAGGAATTATACGTCTTAACTCATGAAGCTCTTATAGAAGAGAGCAGGCTTATACAAATGAAATAATAAAGAAACAAGACAATTACAAGAAATTGAGATATAAGAGCTAGGAAGAAAATGAAAGGGGTATTGTGATTGCAAATCACAGTAGGAAGATCATTTGTGAACACAAATTTGTGACACATCATGACCTGGGAGAGAGTATTTCAGGCCAATGAGACTAGTGAAAGGGCCTAAGAAAGAAGCAACCAAAAAAGAAGCAAAAAGGACTTGATGTTTTGAGAAATAAAATGAAATCTTTTAGCTGTTATAAAATGAAGTGGAAGATGTGACAGGGGTTTATGCATACGAGGACTTGAGGGCCATGATTAAAAGTTTGAATTTTACTCTAATCAAAATAGAATCAAATGAAAGGTTCTAAATTTGGAAGAAATAAATGACAGGAGTGTTAAAAGGTTCTAAATTGAAAGGAGAACATTGTGGGGGGAAAAAACGAAAGTTAGAGACCCATCAGGAAGTCACTGCCATTGTCAAGGGCATGTAGATGATGAGAAATGGGTAAATTAATGTATATTTTAGAGGTAAAGCAGATAATAAACCTTCCAAGTAAATGGATGAGTATCATAACACCAAGACGCTGCTCTCTTAGTAAGCCAAAAGGTGAAGCAGGTTTATGAAATTCACATGGAGACGGGGGAGGGGTGGGCACTTGGGACCATCTGTTTATTTGATTCATAAAGTAAATGACTTAAGAGAAAAAAAATGGATCTTGAATCTAAATTACTAACAAATGATTATATATGATCTAAAAGAATTTTTTCAGACAGAATTATAAGGTAGGTAATGTTTGTCTTTGGTATCAAAATCCACGCTTTAAAAAATACTATTAATAATTTTCGAGAGCTTACTATAAACCAAATGCTGTTGATCCATTTTCTCATTTAATTCACACAACAGCACTATAGGCATTTACTATGATTATGCCCAGTTTTAGAGATGTAGTGAAATTGAATCTCAGTGAAATAACTTCAAGGTGATGGAGCCAAGGAACACATAGGTAGAATAGAACACAGATGACTGATGCAGGAGCCTGGGTTCTTAACCACTAAATAGAACCACTATTTTACACCATTTATGGCATGGTACTTCTAACACACTCTCTCTCCCTCCCCCCAATCTTTCTTACACATACATATACACACACACACAGGCACATGCACACGCTCATGCGCGTGCGCGCGCACACACACACACACACACACACACACATACTTCTCTTTACAATAAAATCTATCCTCAGGGAGATCTATTACTTTCAGTCTCTCCAAACCCATTAATGACCTACTGATTTTTGATGAATTACATTTTCATTTCAATAGTAGAACCACTCATTGTAAAAATCAAGCTTGAACAAGGCAATACAAGAGATACTTTCTAAGACAGAGCAGCCTTACTGGTACATCTGATAGCACATAAGAGCCACCCTGTAGATAAATGTGGCCTTAGCCAGGAAAGGATAAATGATAGATGATTTAGAAGAAATAAATGACAGGGGTGTTAAAATGTTTTAGGGCAAGGGACATTCAAATAAATACTATTGGATGATTTATTTTCCAAAAAGTGTTATATTCACTGCTGAAACACACCTACATGTCTGCCAAAAATGTGGCTGTAAAAAATCTATGTGTATAAAAAATTTACACTGTTGCAAGCTAACCTCAAGCTTTTATTTACTAAAGCCACCATCTTAGCTTCAAGAACACATTTCCAACTTCCTCCTAGACTTCAACACCTGGATGTCCCACAGCTACCTCAAGCAGAACCTATTCAAAATTCAGCTCATCACCTTCTCTCTAAACGTTTAATATTTGAAATCTCAGTTAATGCATCACTTCAGCAGCTGCCAATGCTATAAACTTCCAAGTTTTCATAATTGCCTCCATTACCCTCACTCAGCTCTCCAATTCCAATCCAATGCGATAGGAAATATGGAAATTTCTTCCCCCTAATTATCTCACACATCTACCCTTCTTTACCATCTTCAATGTGACTGTAGTTCAGGTCTTTAAAATGTCTCAGCCCAGGTGTTCTAAAAATCAGAGTTTAGACAAAGCATAAATGCTAACATTTGAGTGAGGGAAAAAGTGAGGATAAAGGAAAAGTGAGGCAGAGAAGAAGAAAAAGTAAATATAAGATAGTACATTACTGACTTTGCACTGCTTCTCTGAGAAATCCAGCCAATTCTTTGGTTCCACGAAGCACAATGGAAGCACTGCTAGGAAGAACCTATGAAAGAGAAAGGACAAGCAGATAAGCTGCTGGTCCTGTCTGTCATCTCTCATTGGTCAAAGTCTAACCCTTGTGGTTTTAATTTCTCTCCACATCCATCTGTTTACTGGGTCCCTCTGGATATCTGCTGGAGAAGTCGGAGCCTTCAGGTATCAAATTAGTAGCCTCATACCATGTACCAGAGGCTATGTTGATTTACTGTAGTAAAGAATCTATATATGGCACAGCCGCTGCAATTGGGACCCCAAGTTTATGATAATCCCTCATAATCTATCAGGTTGTTGCATAGGCCAGGCAGATGAATTGAGCAGGGACATAATGGGAACTACTATCACTGTATCCTTGGGCTGTTTAATAAAGATACTCATCTCTGCAATCCTTCCAAGGGGTGGAGGCAGTTATACAGACTTCCACTTGACCTTTCCTATCATAACAGACCTTCCACAGATCAGAGAACCAATGAGAGGGTTCTGCTAACAGCTAAGCATCTTTATCCCAATTATAACTTAAGGGAATGAGAAAATAACCATAGGTTGGATCCATGGACCCACGGGACCCACCATGAAGTCAGAGATCCAATCATCACTTGCCTTCTATAAGCCCCTATTCTAACTAAGGGATTGTAGTAAAATTTTTTATTAGATCACAAATATAATATCTTTGAAAAAGTTTTGTATTCCCCTTTTGATGTTCTCTGGTAAATGGGCACATGAACTTTTCTAAAGGTTCATAAAAGTATTTACTGGATACACTTGTGGTGGTGGTGTGGAGTTTTTCCTTCAAAAGGATTCAGACTTCCTTTTGATTAATGCAATATATGTCTGTGAACTAACTTAGATTTGAAAACTGAATAAGGGGCTTCAATCTTCTATTATAAGAGCTGAGTTCTACTTACCACCTCTTTTTTTATTTTTATTTTTATTTTTATTTTTATTAAATAAATTGAACAATACCTTAGTTAGCTCTTCCTATATCTCACTCTCAGGAATAACATGACCTAGTTGCCTTTGCCACAGATTCCTGCAGATAAAAAAATCCTAATTGTCATAGTTGATTTGCTACCTTTACTTCCAGTTCTGTAATTAAATCCATCTCATCTTTGATCTGATGGTTAAGTGCTGTCACCTGGTCCCTGACATTCTGGAATCTCAACATTCTGACAGATAACAGGGAGTTTAATTCCATGGTATATTTTACTGCCAACTCTATCCTGTAAAGAATAGACACCAATAAGTGTCTCTAAGATTTTGGTGTCTTCTTCAGTGAGTTCCTTATTGCCTTAATAACGAAAATATCCTCTTTTTTACTTCACTGCCAAGGTATTCTCAGGAACCATAATCAAACAGTGAATCTTACCTAACAAAAACACTCTAACTGTCCCACCTCCTTGAGCCTTCTCTCCCTTTACCCAATCCCTTCTAATCTACTGTGCTTCCCCTTTTCTTATATTTGAATGAAAGATATGTTGTTCCTTCTACCTGGAATTCCTTCTTCTCACCAGTCCGCCTATATCTGATAAAACTCCAACTGTTTGATCAAGGACTCTAACAAGTGATAGCTGCCCAATAAAACCTTCTAGGACACCCAGGCAGAAAAAGTCATTTCTTCTTCTGTGTTTCCCAATAACGTTGCATCAAAAATCTAGACTTTAGACCTAAGTCAAAATGACATCTATTCAGAAAATGTAGCTGTGATGTAGTAGAAAGAACACAGGACCCGAGTACTCTGGCTGAAATCTGTTTTAGGTTCCCAGGGCTACCACAACAAAGTGCCATCAACTAGGTGGCTTGAAAATCAGAAATTAATTGTCT
This sequence comes from Eidolon dupreanum, assembly GCA_028627145.1. Taxonomy (NCBI): domain Eukaryota; kingdom Metazoa; phylum Chordata; class Mammalia; order Chiroptera; family Pteropodidae; genus Eidolon; species Eidolon dupreanum. Next base: position 23,049,359 of record CM053503.1, on the reverse strand, counting down.
CATAGTTCTGGAAACGAGAAGTCCAAGATCAAGATGTTGGCAAAGATGTTCCTTCCAAACACTGTGAGGAAGAATCTGTGCCATGCCCCTCACCCTTGTTTCTGGTGGTTTGCTCGCTACCTTTGAAATTCTTTGGCTTGAGGAAGTATCACCCTTAACTCACCTTTATCTTCACATGGCATTCTCCCTGCGCGCGTGCGCACGCGCGCGCGCGTGAGTGTGTGTGTGTGTGTCTGTTCCACTCATGTTGAATTAAGAGAGCATCATACTCTAGTATCAACTTACCTCATGGGAACTAATTACAGCTGCAACAACCTCATTTCCCAATAAGATCACATTCTGAAGTACTGGGAGTTAGAATTGCAGCGTATGAATTTTAGAACATGTGTTTCAACCTGTAATCCCAGTAATTTTGGGAACGTCTCATAAATTTTCTGGGCCTCATTCTTATCAGAAAAACAGAGATAACTGTGTAGATATAAAGCCTAGGTTAACTGAAGATTAACAGTGATATTTTAAAGCTGCTAGATGGAATAACAGAGAAAGAGAAAGGATCAAAACAAAAGGAATTTTGTGTATTAGATGAGAGTGTCTGCATCCGAACAACTATTTTAGAGAAGGTTGTGAGGTTAAAGGTTGTCCAACAAATAGAATAGAGCAAGAGTACAAATATATGAAGAGAACAGAGTAATGAGATTCTCATTCATAAAGAGTTTTCATTAAAGGATGAGTGGAGAGAGAGCAAAAGCTAGAGCATGTTACATGATCTTTCTAGGCTTCTGTTTCCACACCGGAAAAAATGTTTATCTCTTACAGGTATGAGAAGAGCTCCCTGAGTGTTAAAACAGCTATATTTGGAAACATGTTAGCAAAGGTAGATTAGCACCATTTATTTGAATGTATATGCTGTTTTATTTCATACTCATGTTTCTTTTTATTTTTCATACTTATCTTTCATTATACAAATTCAGATTTTCTACCTATATCCACAGATGTGCCCCGCTCTTAAATAATTTTCTTTAAAAATCTATGATACTTCTTTATAAAAAAAATTTTACGCAAGTAGGGGACAAAAATCACAAGGGGTCAAATCATTCTTAGAAATCACGGGCATTGAGAATATTTTGTATTCACCCATTGAAACCATTGGAAAAATGTGCATTAGAATCCTCAACAAAGGCATTTTGCATTATTCACAATGTTTAAACGAGGCTGTCAATCTCATTATAAAATAAATAAGGAGGATATAATGGTTTTGCACTGTTGTAGCTATTAATGCTTTTAGGAGAGAATTCCTAATCTTGATTTAAATATTTAGAAGTCCTTCAAACACATGTATGTGTGCACATGCACACAACAGAAGGAAGGAGAGAGAGAGACAGAGACAGATTCTTCAATCAGTTCTCCAGCAGATCACAACTCAACATCTCTCCTATACTTCTTTCTGCCTTGGATTTTCAAGTTGCTCACTATCAACTCCATTAAGCATTCAATTTTGCTCTTTGTAACTGTTATTTATGGCCTTACGTTATGCTAGTAGTATAATTTAAGTAAGAGTAATGAAATGAAAGGCCAAAAGTTGAGTACAATAAGAATCTCTTATAATCAAGAAGGTTGAAAACATATATGTATATAATTATAAAACAGAAGACACCATAGGGAGAAATAAATTACAGTGTGTACTGAGGTGAGAAAGAAATCCTACTGTGGGTGGGGGTGAAGGAGGACCAGGAAAACATTCCTAGAGGAGCAGCATTAGAAAAGGAGCATTTTTCAGTAGCGTTTTTTAAAAAGACACAGGGACAATAAAGGAATCAGGCTTGGCTAAAGTTGAATATATTTGTGTAGCAGGGAAACAAAGTTATGTATTTGAAATACACAAAAATGCTATTTTTGTTGATCAAAATCATATGTTGGGGCCAAACTGTAGAAGATCAAGAATGTCAAAACAAGAAGCCTGTGTTTATTTTCTTTACAAATTGGGAGACCTTTGAGAAGAGGGCATAAATGTGCTATATTTTGAAGAAGATTCACTTGATAACTGTGAGCTCAGGCTAAAAATAGGAAGAATCTTTGGTGAACTCTTGCAAAACTGGGTACCAAACAAGTCCCCAAAGCTCCACCAGACTTCATGCCATTCAACAAATATTTCCTCTGTCCTGCATCCTGTCCTCTGTACATTTCTATTTATTCAACATCCTTGATCAATCCCTTTGATCTCACCTGCTATCCCTGTCTAGTCACAGGATTTGGATAGGCAAAGGCCAGCTCAGCAGGGAGACGGGGGCAGTCAGCTTAAATTTGTAGTAACCATTTGTGTTGCTTACTCCATTTTACTCTAATAGTTGTTTGTATGTCTCCCTCTTTCTATCTAACCATGCTCTTCTGAAAGGTACTCATAATGATTGAATGCCTCAGGCCTTGGCAGGGTACCTAGCACATAGTAGGTGCTTGATAAGTATTAGCCCAATGAGTGAAATTCTCATCATATCAATCCAGGAATAAAAAAACAACATGGTTGTTGTGTTAAGAACTTTCCCTGACCTACTCAACATTTAGAATAGCACTCAGTTAGGGAGCTTATGGCCCAGGATTTCTAAGATAGTTTGTAATTATCTAAAATAAATTTTAAATTCCAATCCTTATGATAATGTTTCATAGAGCCATATTTAATGCATCTTTTAAAATTTATTTAGGGTTTGTCACACACAATTCTGGTCAAATACAGGAGCTCTATACATATGAATTTATTGATCAATTAGATAATCATTTCAGAAATACTAATTACCAGTCATGCAGAAACATTTTACAATATTAATTTAACATGTAATCATTGGACATCTACTATGTGTGACACTAGGGTGGCAAGGGAGTCTTGAATGGTCTGTGGAGTATGCCAGAATCCCAAAAGAAGTTTCTATTGCATCAGCCTATTCATACCATCAGCCAAATAAAACTCGAAAATTGACCTGATGAGGTGAGCTAAAAGTCTCTTTAGGCTCACAATTTTCCAAGGCTCATTATACAATTTCACGTTAGAGTTTTTGGCTCTTTCGATCAAAAAGTAATAGACCAAAAACAAACTAAGAATATAAGCAATATTTAGATCACTGTAGGAAGACTCATCCCCCACTCCCTCCCAAGAGAAATGACTGAACCAGCAAGTCAAATTAGTGATACAATCACTTTATACTGGAAAGCATTTACTGTACATTAGAACAATCTAATGTTAATCAACATTGTACATTAAACCTAGATCATGTTCACGAGCAAGGAAATCATTTTTAATGGAAAGAATTCAGTTTTAATGTTTTGTAATGGGCCATTTATTAGTATACAAGAGGGTCAGAAGAACTAATTAGAGACTATTTGAGCAAGTGTAAGTAATATGGTTTTCCCAGGTTGCCAATTGGGACTCCAAGTCTCAGAGCAGAATATCTGATGCAGATATAGTATCAGATTTTACATGCCTGTGGGAATATTTGAGCGCCCCAAAGCTGAATTTAAATGCCAGGTTGTGAAAATTTGCTTCCGTAAAGCAAGTTTAAGTTTGATTTTTATGGGATCTGAGCAGCTAAAAGCCGCTTGGTTTTTAAAAAATTAGCTCCATTACATTATTTTTTTACTTTATGTACTTAAGTGTAAACATTAAAAATCAAAATCTTTTCTCTTTTTCACATGGTCCGGCATTCATGACAGTAATTATCTGAATTGCTTAACTCCTGCTATTTTCTTGTTTGCATGTAAGGCACTGTACCAAAATTTCCTCAATGTGAGACTTTTCCTAACAGTTTCTTTTTTCAGCAATTGTGAGAAAAGCTGTCTGAGGAGAGGGAGTAATTTTGGAATTTGATAGCAAGGCCCCCGAGGATATGAAAACTCACTCAAAATGCATCGTACAACTGCCTTAGGCATGTAAGGTATACCCAAGCTATGAACATCTGGGTTGCAACTATTATTTACATAATGAACTCATTCTTTCCCACCCTCACTATTTACCTCTGAATCCTCTGCTCTCTCCCTCAGGGAGTGCTCCAGCAATTCAGCTGAGCCATCCTAAGACAATCTAGGCCAGCTGGTAGCCAACATGGTCTTCACTTTCTTGCTTCACTTTTCAAGAAGATCAGGTGCATGCTTTGCTCCTCACACTTATCTTTAATGACTTGTACTTTCATTGTTCCCACCTAAAGTGTTTTTCTCACAGAACGTATAAATTTATCTTTTAGGCAACAACAAAACTCTCTTCTTCTTTTTTTAAAACAATTACCAATTACCTCTCTACTTTCTGTTTAATTTTGAACTGAAATTATAACGCATATAAATGAAAGTATAAAAATCAGGCTTATGATAAACTTACACAAAAGAATGTTCACGTTAACTTAAAAAGCAAAGAACTAGAGCCAAAATTCTCCCCCAGATTATCTATAAAAATGATTAAATCTATAAGTAAAATGTAACACCATGACAATCTGATTTTGAAGTTCAGATAGAATAGCAAACAGGACTATCCCAGACAATCTCCCATAAGAAGAAAGAGTAGGAAATTTATCTTATCTGACACCAACATTTTTATCAAGACTATAATAAGACAATGTGGCATTTGCATGAGATTAGATTAACAGAATAATGGAAAAGATAGAGTCCTAAAATAATCTCACACAAATAATAAGGAGCAGGAATTAGAGATCAATGGGTAGTCGGGGGAGGAAGGGATAATAGTTATTCCATCAGTGGGTCTGGGACAATTGGTTATCTATAAGGAAATTAGTCAAATTTGATTCTTAACCCATATCATATCCAAAAATCAGTTACTAGTTACAGATTTAAGATAACTATGAATGATAAAATTATATTAATTATACAATAAAATACAGAATATCTTTGCAAACTCAGAGTGCAGAGGATTTCCTAAACAAAAATAAAACCCGTACACTATGAAGTAACAAATAGGCATATCACTATATTAAAACTAAAATCTTGCATTCATAAAAAGACGTAAGGAGTTAAAAAGACAAATCACAGAGTGGGAGGGTTTTGCCATACCTATTTTTAACAAAAGATTTATATGGAGAACCAATAAGAAAAAGATAACACAATAGAAAAATGAGCAAAAATGTGAATGGGCATTTCACAGCAAAGACAACACAAATAGCCCTAAGCATATGAAAAGATGCCTATCCTCATTGGTAATTAGAAAAATGCAAACTAAAACCGCAGTGAGATATGAACAATTTTGTGAAAATTAAAATGATGATAAATAAAAAATGAAAATTCAATCAAAAACAAAATGAGACTAACACACTGATAGTGATTTAAATTTTTATGGCCACTTGGCAAAGAGTTTATCTTGATGATGCTGAGGAAAATTAAACATAAACACATCCTATGATTCAGCAGCTCCATTTCTAAATATCTAAGCTACAGTCTGAATGTTTGTAACCCCCAAAATTCATATTTGGAAACCTAGTCCACAAAGTTATAATATTAGAAAGTGGAGTCTTTGGGAGGTAGTTAGATCTTGAAGGTGGAGCCCTCTGTGATTAGTGCCCTTATAAAAGCAGCCTAAAATGTTCCCTTGACCCTTACGCACAGGAGAATACAGAAAAGGTGGCCATGTAGAAGACAGGTCCTCAGCAAATGCTAAATTGGCTGGTGCCTTGATCTCGGACTTCCCAGCCTCCAGAACTATGAGAAATAAATGTTTGTTTATAAGCCACACAGTTTATGATATTTTTGTTATAGTAGCCCAAACAAACTAAGACAGAAAATACCATAGAGAAACTCTAATCTATGGAGGAAGGAGACATGATAAGAATATTCTTAATAGTCCCAAACAGAAAATAATCTAAATGTCCACCAAAAGGACAATGGATAAACCATGGTGTATTCGCACAATAAAATAAGACATAAGAGTCACTCTTAATGAGTTATTGTTACATGCGTCAAATGAAAACACTGGCCCATGGACCATGTCCCCTGCCCTGGAATACTATTCATGCCCTCAGGGTTGAGACTGGATTGCTGGTAGTACATTCATATTCTAAAATGTGGGAAATGGGAAGGAGAAGATGCGAAGACAATTTCCTCTAAGGAAATGACCAGAAAGTAATGCACATCACTCCTAATCACACTACCTTGGCAAGAATTTAGTCACATAAGCACACAACAGACAGCTGCAAGGAAGACTGGAATCCATAATCTCTAGCTAGGCAGCCATGCCCTCTTTGAAACTCGGGTGAAAAGTTATATTTCTACAGAAAAGAAAGGGAGTAATATGATATTGCAGATAGAGATGTAGCCCCTTCCTGTAACAATATCTACCCAATTTCACTTCCTTCAATCTTTCCCTGAAGGTAACTTCTATCCTGAATTTGCTGTTTATCATTCCCATTCATATGTGTGTATTCATGACATAGTTTTTTTAGATTTTAACCTTTATATGCATGATATCATACTGCATGTATCATTTTGCACATTTTTTCCATTCATCCTTGTGTTATCTTTGTTAATATATGTAGCTCTAGTTCACTCAATTTGCCTGCTGTGTAGTACTCATATGTGAATGTAATACAAGCTATTTATTAATTCTGTTGGTGAATATAGGTTGCTTTTCAGTTTTCTCAAAAGCCCAGAACTTAGAGAAAAAGTGTTAGTGATAGTCCAGGATGAAGATAACCATGCCTTGAACTATGTACTATGTCTACACTATGAAAATTATGAAAATGAAGCCAATTTAGGAGAAGAAAACTTGTTTTTAATCTCCTTCATTGGCACTTTCTCATCTTCTTCATAAATTTTAGTTGTCTCCAATTCTTTGTCCTTTTATTCTATAGTCTCTCCCTATGTAATATATCATCTGTTTTAATGAATTGTAGTATATAGTAAGCCATAGCAGTAATGCAGTTTTCAGTCTTCCTTCATTGCTCAGACTTCCTCTTTGTCTCTCCTTCTCTCCCTCTTCTTCCCTTCTCTGTGGTTCCCTCTCAAACTCTCCATGCCCCACATTTACTAAAGGACAGCAGTTCAGCTCTCTGTACCCCCTACCTTCACATTTAACTCTGTACCTTGTTTCTCGAGAGTGAGTATATCTAGAAACTAAAATAATTATAAAGTTTGAAAAAAACATATATGGAGATTCGATTAAATTCTTGACAAAAGTCTTCTGTTCCTCCAACCTGCATGTGTTGTTATTTGTGGAAACTTTTCTTTGTGATGGAGGGGGAATGGGGTTTTGAAAGGGAGTGGTCATGTTTCCAGCTACAAATACAAGAGTATCTGTATGTGACATCCTCCTTGTATGTCTGAAAACTTCCTTTGTGTGTCTCCTCTAAGCATGAATTAGCACTGATTGGTTTAAATACCTTTGTGTGTTTCAGCCACTTACACTCTGAATCTTGGGCTTGAACATAGTTGACAGAGTAGCACTAATTAATTAATGCCACTTTATTTGCATACCTGGAGCAGGGTCTCTTAAATATTAATGCAGATTTATGTAAAAATAACCAAATTAATACTGCTCTGACACTTCTTTAATGGGACCAGAGCCTAGTTCTAGATAGAACAAGTTACAGTAAACATTGCTTTTAGAAACTAATTTTCTCTAACCAGGGTTGATTTTGATCTTCTTCAAAGAGAGATATATTTTTTTTGAATTAGAAAACCTCTTTTTTAAAAAAAAAATATGCAACTTAAATGCTAAAGCAACAAAAAAAAATTAAAAAAAATAAATCAGGGGATTCTGGGAAAATGTGGCAGAGTGAGAGATATCCTCAGATCACTCCCCTTGAAACAACAATAAGCTGAACATCTAAAACTGAACAAAAAATACCCAAACTGCACACTGGCACATCTGAACATGGGATCTGCGCATAAGAGCTACCACAGGTCAGAATCCTGGGTGTCAGGCAGTGGACTGGGACAAATAAAGAAGCTGCCTCTCACAGCCACCGGAGCTCCTTGCAGGAGGAAGGGGAGGGATGAAGGTGCAGCGATTTCCCTGATCAGCCCTGCTTCGGAGTGCCGGGACTTAGCGGCTGGCAACAGTGCCCAGTCATCAGGGCAGAAAGCAGAGAAGTGGGACTGTACAGCAGAGAAACAAAGTTGATTTTCACCAGCCCCTGTTCCAAAACTGAGGCTGAGCCACAGCCCTCAACCGTCAACCCAGAGAGCCCCTCCCCCCATATCCTCTGAGACCAAACAACAGTTGATTCTTACCAACTGTGGTTGCAAAACTGAGACTGAGCCATACTCCCCAGAGAGCTCCTGCCTCCATATCCTCTGAGACCAATCACCACAGAGGTCCAGGGGAATCTGAACAAATGCTACCTAAGCTATTAGGAATCCAAGAAACTTAGATGCCACCTACTTGAAACCAAAGGAAAAGTCCCTTCTTTGTAGCAGGCTAAAGAGAGACCTTCGTAAAATAAATCTTCTTTCTGGATAAACAATAGAACATACTTCTATTAATGCCCAAGTGGATAAATAGTCCATTAATCAGCATGAACAACCAAGATGACAAGGCATCTCAGAAAGAAAGAGAAAAATCTCCAGAAAATGAGCTTCCAGACATAGAAATATGTGACTTAAGTGACAGAGAATTCAGTATGGTACTGAAAAAACTCAGTGAGTTCCAAAATGAGTCATATCAACAATTTCAGAAATTGCAAAAACTACTAGATGAGCAGAGCAAGGAGATTGAAACCCTCAAAAAGAACCAAATAGAACTTCTGGAGATAAAAACACACTGCAAGTGTTGAAAAATGAAATAGCAAGCTTGGGAAATAGCAGTCGACCAAATGGAGGAAAGGGTTAGTGATATCAAAGACAGAAATCTAGAAATAAATCAGAATGAAGAAGAGAGAAACCAAAGAATGAAAAATAATGAAAGAGAAATACAAGAACTAGCTGACACCATCAGGAGAGGAAACATAAGAATAATGGGCATTACCAAAGGCGAGGGAAAGGAGCAGGGACCAGAAAGCATTTTCAGACAATGGATGAGAATTTCCCAAATCTAAGGAATGAGCTAGAATTTGGAATTCAAGAAGTCAATAGAACATCCGATTATCTCAACCCAAAAAGGCCTTCACCAAGGCACATTGTATTAAAGTTATCAAAAATCAGTGACAAAGATAGAATTCTCAGGGCAACCAGGGAGAAGAAAACAGTAACACATAAAGGAAAAACCATTAGATTATCATCGGACTTCTCAGCGCAGACCTTACAAGACAGAAAGGAATGGAATCAAATATTTAAACAATTAAGTGAAAGGAACTACCAGTCTAGAATAATGTACCTAGCTCATTTCTCCTTTAGATATGAAGGAGAGATTAAGACTTTTCCAGATATACAAAATTTGAGGGAATTTTCCACTACGGGGCCTGAAAAAAAAGAATGAGCCTGGAGGCATCTCTCTGCTCAACTTCAAATTATACCACCAAGCAACAACAATCAAAATGGCATGGTATTGGTAGCAAAACAGACACACGGACAAGTGGAACAGAATTGAGAGTCCAGAAGTAAACCTATAGTTATATGGGCAAATAGTTTTTGACAAAAAAAGCCAAAAACATACAGTGGAGAAAGGAAAGCCTCTTCAATAAATGGTGCTAGGAAAATTGGAAAGCCAGCTGCAAAAGAATGAAACTAGACTTTTGTCTATCACTACTCACCAAAATTAACTCAAAATGGATGAAAGACCTGAATATAAGACCTAAAACAATACAATGCGTAGAAGAAAACATAGGAACTAAACTCAAGGACCTTGGTCTTAAGGATTTTATGAATTTGACCTCAAAGTCAAGGGAAATAAAAGCAAAAATAAATGAATGGAACTACATCAAACTAAAAAGCTTCTGCTCAGCAAAAGAAATCGTCAACAAGGTAAAAAGACAACAATCTCAATGGGAAAATATATTTGCAAGCACCACCTCCGATAAGAGCCTAATTTCTAAAATATATAAAGAATTCATACTATCAATAACAACAACAAAAAAAAATGATGCAATCAAAAAATGGGCAAAGGACCTGAACAGACACTTCTCCCTAGAGGACATACAAATGGCCAACAAACATATGAAAAGATGCTCAACATCCCTAGCTATTAGGGAAATGCAAATCAAAACCATAATGAGATACCATCTCACTGTTAGAATAGCTATTATCAACAGAACAAATAATAACAAATGTTGGAGAGGATGTGAAGAAAAATACACTGCTAGTGGGACTGCAAATTGGTACAACCACTATGGAAACAGTATGGAGGTTCCTCAAAAAACTAAGAATTGATCTACCATATGATTCAGCAATCCTACTGCTCAGTATTTGCCCCAAAGACTTGAAAACCCATATCCAAAAAGATATTTGCACACCGATATTCATAGCAGCATTATTCACAGCAGCCAGGACATGGAAGCAACAGAAATGTCCTACAATAAATGATTGGCTAAAGAAGCTGTGGCACATATGTACAATGGAATATTACTCAGCCATAAGAAGAGATGAAATACTGCCATTTGTGACAACATGGATGGACCTCAAGATAATCATGCTAAGCCAGACTGAAAAAGTCGAAAATCACATGATATCACTTATATGTGGGATATAAACCTAAAAGCAACAAATGAACAGGACAAACAAACAGAGACTCATGGACATGGACAATGGACTAATGGTTACCATAGGGTAGGGGGTGGGAGAGGAGGGGAGAGGTAGTTGGGGTAAATGGGGTCAAAATATAGGGAGGAAGGAGAGGGATCAAATTTATAGTAGCTGAAAGAAACTAGACTTTGGGGGGTAATCACACAATAGAGAATATATAGATGTCAAACTGCAATGTACACCTGAAAATTATATAATTGTATTAACCAATGTTACCCCAATAAACTTACTAAATAAATAAATAAATAAATATAAAAAATAAATCAGAGAGCAAAAAAAGGTTGGATTCTTTTCACTGAATAATAACATATCTTGAAAGACAACCTAGAAATCTTTGTCACCATCAACTTTTTTACAACTTATGTATTCAATACTATAATCCACACAGCAGTTCACCCTCTCCTAGGTTTTCTACACAAACTCAATCAAACTGTCTTCCTGTGTGCTTGACTGGGACTAGCAAGAAATCCACCCAGTAGTATGAGCCTGGGACCTTCTTCCTCTACCTCCAGATCACACCCATACCCTAAATCCAAACATTCTACTGCCTTTTATTATTTAGGCAACAAAGCAGAATATACAGTAATACAATAGAAATAAGAAAGCTTCAAGGATCTCAAAAATTGCCCTGGAGGATCATGGAAGCTTGGAAGACTGGATTTAGTCAAATAGCATAATATTTCTTTCACTTTTCACTCAACACTCTTTCCATCCCAACACACACACACACACACACACACACACACACACCACACACTTTTTAGTATGATGCATTTGCATAGTACTAAGACAAACAGGCCAGAAGAGATGCTCCAAATAATATCAAAGACATGAAGACACATTGGAAAAACAGTTTAAAGGGTTTTATAGGTCAAGAGAGAGCTATTGAAGGGATGCGACTGATCACTAAGTGGATAATAATATTAGCAATAGCAGTAGTATCTTAAATTTATATGGAATTTTCTATTTAATGTCATTTGTGGTAATTTATTAATAATTAAATATAAATTAAATATAACTGATTTCATAGCTCTATAAAATATATATTAAACTCATCCTAGATGTTCCTCTGCATTGTCCAATATGCCTTTATTGATTTGTGTAGAATAGTCTTCTTATTAAAATGAATGAGAGAAAGAAATCAAATTTTATTGAGTGTCTACCGTGTTCCAAAACACATTATGTATATTATTTCATTTAATCTCCACAACAATCATACAAGCATTACATTACTACTCCCAATTTATTAATGGAAAATCAGAGGTTTAGAAAGGCAAATAACTTTTTTAATGTTTCACAGCTAGAAAGTGGGAGAATCAGCAGTTGAATGGAAATCTAACTGGCTTCAAATTCCAGCAAGCTTTCTTTGCTCTGTGTTAAAATCCTTCCTAAGGAACATAGTATGGAACAGGAAGAGCTAGAACAGGAAAAATTTCTCTATGCCCATAATCTAATTTCAAGGATTACTTTAACGGAGGAAACTGAAATCAAGCCTCATAGCAAAGCCTGCTAGTAGTGAAAGTCATTTGGGAAACTTCTTGGAATACCAATCTCTTTAGGTAGTTAGGCAACATGGCTTTGCCCCATCCTACTAAGCAGTGCACAGCCTACGCCTTTCACTAAAATGCTGCTGATTGCAAGTGACTTCCGAATCCAAACAAGCATTTTAGGTCTATTTAATAGATCAATACAGTAATTCGCTCCTGGGCCCCTGAAATCATTTGTTTGGACCTGATAACTTTGTAGCTAGATTGAGGTGTATACATTAGCATGTGCAGGGAATTACACAAATAACTTGCACTGAAAGATGTTAAATCAATTTAGATTGTGTGAAGGAGGTAGTTTTTAACTCATTTCCAAGTGACTGGGATTAAATGGGTCATTATAAAGGCAATGCCTTCCTTCGGTGAGCATCACAAAGGAAAATAAAACAGAAGGCCAAAGGATACACTCCCTCATGTGTGGATGCTTCGGAATTCAACTGAGCAGAGGCTAGAAAGAAAACAGTTGAGAAAACCTAATATAAGTTGGACGGTTTTTTTTCTTCTTTTCCTTTTTTATTGTTGTTGTTGTTGTTGTTTTTAATCACTTCTATTTGACAGTGAAAGAATCTCCCAAGGGAAATAGTAGAGGACCTGTTGCTTGATTCACTTAAACTCAGTGGACGAAACACCAGAGGGGAACAATTTTACCTTAGCTCCCCAGAGAAACAGAGTCTATGTGGAACTAATAATAATTTTCCATCTCTAATTTTGATGACACGAAAACCAGAGTTATATGCTTCTTTGATCCAGTGTTGGACTGGATTCTAGCAGCAACATTTTATACCAATTGAAGTTTGTTAATTATGTGTGCTGGGACACCAGCCAAAAGACCATTACAATAGTCTGAAGGGAATAAAGTAAAAATTTTTAACATGGATCCTTCCATCAGGAACAGAAAATTGGCAGTAGAAGGAAAATTTCATTACAGCTGAGGTGTGACTCATTTGTCAGGTGTGGAATAAAAGAGGATTCTCTATAAGAGAAACAAACAAAAAAATAACTTTGAAAAAGGGAGTTAAAGGAGATCTTTTGTTGACCTATAAATGACTTGTGTGCCCATTGATGTAATGCCGATAACAATGAAATTATATTAACATTTATTAATTTATTTAATCATTCAACAAACAGTTGTTTTATATTTTTTTGCCAGATGCTATCAATTTGAAAAGGAATAAGACTCCATCCATGTCTGAAAGATGGAAGGACAAACTGGGGAAAAGAGATATAAATAGACCATTAGAATATAATACCTGGAAGCACAGTGTTATGGACACATGGGTAAAGAACATATCACCTGCCATAGACTAAAGCATGAGGACAACTTCCCAGATGACAGGAAACCTGAAACAAATCTCAAAAGAGGAATAAAACTTAACCAACTAGAGAGGATAGTATTCGTAAACCAGGAGACAGCATGGCCACAGGAAAGAAACTAAGGCCAGAGTTGTGTTGGAACTACAAGTAGTTCAGTGCTGAAGCAGAGTGCTGAAGGATGAAAAACAGGGACAGGCCAGATTATGGAAGGGATATGAGTCTTCTCAAGGAGCAAGGGCTTCGCTCTGGAGCATAACATGGTAAATAGAGGGTTATGGTAGCTGAATAGAGAAGGGATTGTAATGTCACCAAAGTGGAGACAGGGTAATTGGCAGGAAGTCTCTGACAATAATTATGGCAAAGGGTAATGGGAGTGTAAATAAAGAACACTAAGGGTAGAAAAGAGAAGATAATCTGAAAAAATACCTGAAAGTAAAATAACTATAACTTGAATGACTGGATGTGGAAAATAGTAAAAGAGAAGAAATATCTGAAACCTTGGAAGTTTAAATGAGAAAGGAGAAAGAAGATAATTAGAGGTGGTAACACCTAGCCATAGGGTCAGGACATAAACTAAAAGAAACCATAATAAAGACATGTAGAAAAAGAGACTATCTGAGTAATCCTGGCAAACCATGCAATTTCCCTGAGCTAATGTCCTCATTTTTATTTGGAGTACTTGGTTTAAGGCCGTCTAATAACATATCCAGGTCTATTATATTTGTTTTCTGGTTTGTTTATCTATTTATTTATATTTTATTTTTTATTGGATAATATATGTCTGTGTGCTATATATAAAAATGTGCTTAGGCAAGCACATTTTTGGCTGATTGAATTTGAACCTTAATCTGCTAGTACTACTGTGCCATGCCTTCTTTAGAGTCAGATGCTTGCTAGTTCTATAATGCTCTTTTAAGCCCATCATTTCCTTCTCTTTTATTTTCCTATCAGTGTCTCCAACAGACTGAGGTACATCTGAAAATTTCTATCCAATCTGATCATCCTGCAGTACAATTCTGATATGAATCAGCATTTTCATTACATAAATTTCAATTTTCAGTTCTAACTACCAATGTATAATAAGGCATTACGTTTCCTGCCATTTAAAATCTGACTCAGTCAGAGTTGACCTGTAAGTATGAGTTAGGAAATGATAAAAATCAGAACATAATTTTGGTAGCTATTTGGACAGATGGAACATCAACATGGCCTTTCTATTCTAATTTTTACTAATCTGCCCTGACATATAAATTTTTTTATTCATTTAACAAGTATTCATTGAGCACTATTTTTAGGCCCTTGGATGTTTCTGTGGAAGGAAAAAACAACAAAGATTCCTGTTGTTATGAAACTGAATTCAACTACAGGAAAATGTTCAATTAATAGAGAAAGAGAAGAGAGAGAGAGAGAGAATGTATGTCTGTGAGTGTGAGTGTGTGTGTGTATGTGTGTGTGTGTGTGTGTGTGTGTTGTATGTGTTAATGGATAGATAGATGATTGATAGATAGATAGATAGACAGATAGAGATTTAAAAAAAAAAACTTAGAGAAAGGGATATTTCACTGAGAAAGTTCCTGGGTTGTGGGATTTGCAGTGTTAAAACCAGGAAAGTCCAAGGTAAATCAGGACAAACTGGTCACCCTAGAGAGTAAAGTGAGGACACAGTAAACAATTTTTAAAAAGCTCAGTGTGGGCCTACTTGAACAGATAGTATTTGAAGGTGAAGATGGAGGTAAAGAAGTTGGACATGAGGAAATCTGGGGAAACAGCATTCTAGATAGAGGAAAGAGTTTAGAGAAAGGCCCTACGATGAGGATATGTTTGGTGTGTATGAGAATATATATCACAAACAGACTATTCCTACGAGATAGCAAAATTGAAAGAGTGACGTTTGAGTCAGAAAAGCAGTATTTAAATCCAGTCTCTTCTACTTCTCAATACTCTGATATTGGACCTCTCCAAACTCTCTTCAAGGGAATAATTGTACATCCTGATTAGAAATATAAAAACAGTAGGCTTAAATAGTTAGTGAATGAATAAAATTATACTTGTGTTGAATTAACAAACCAGAAGAACTTGGAGCCAAAATTCATTGTAGCTGTTCTTATATATCCTTTGAGTCATTTAGACTTTGTCAATATAAATAAATGCAACATAAATTGAACATGAAATCAATCAATATAATTTTTCTTCTACATATTTCTTCCTTTTGCCTTAACAATAAAATATGGATGAGGGAAGCCTATAACATTTAATAAATATTTGGTATGACCATAATAACCCCAGCCTTATTTGGTACCAAGACTAAATCAGCATTTTACACAAACACACACAAAAAAACCAGAAACACACATTTTTCTCATTATTTTAGTTCTTGTCGACAGCTTATCTAGATAATTCACAGTGAAAAGAATCTTTAGCTGAGGAGAACTTTACATGAATAAGTTAGAACTATTGTTTCAGCAAACCATGCAATTGTATTAAATTTCATATTCATTTTGCATGTTGTAAACTGCATTTACCTGTTCAGCTGGAGTGAAAACTTCAAATAAAACCAGATTTACAGACCTCTAAAGTTTTCCTCCATGGTCATTTTTTACTCAAGGATATATTTTGGCCTAATATGTGCCAAATCACAACAGAAGTCCCTTTCTTTTCATTTTTACCACATCCTAAGCAATTCCTCCAAGGACTTCCTCAGAGTTATCTGCAGATGGGAAAGGCAATTCACAATGCAATAAAATTTATAGCTCATAAAATTATGAATAAGCCAAACGTTAAAAAAGAAAAGTTAAACTAGGTTTAAAATGATTTTTATAATATCAACCACATGAATTGACACAGAAAATGAATTGCAAATGTAAGGGAATGCAACAACTAAATGCTCTGTGCTCTCTGGGTGTTAAATGGAGACTGTCAGCACAGCACAAAAAGATTCAGGAAATGGTCATTGATTTCTCTCAGTAGAAGTGGCCAAAGTAAGACCCAAAGTAGATTTTTTAAAAGCAGATTAACTAAATGATGGTAAGTACACAAGCCAAAAAAAGGAGGGTGTTTGGAAATTAGATGATGAAATAAAGTGAGTAAACCCAAATCATCAGTGTGAATTTATTTTTTGTTTACAAGAATAAAGATACAAACAAATAAAGAACTAAAACATTCAAACTTTAATTTTTCTCAATACTAAAAGCTATTTTTAAAAAGAAATATTAGAATACTTAGCAATATTAGAATAACCTCAATTTTCCACATCACTTACCTTCTTACCATGAATACCCATTGGCGACAATGACATCAGAATCTAGAAGGATGACTGATGAAAACAGATATTGTAAATATCCAATTTGAATTCTTGAGTCCCCCACAGGGTCGTGTCTTTAGTGATCTTCTTTTATAATATGCGCTCTTTTCCTGGATGACCTCATCTATTCTATTGGCTCTAGTGATTATTGGTAATTCCCAAATGAACATCATTATGCTCACATTCATGTGCCCAGGACTATATTTCTATTGATATCTGAATGTTTCCCAACCTCTTCAATTATACACCTAAATTCAAGCTAAATATCTGACGCCAGCCTATTTTTTCTTCTGTATTCTCCATCCCAGTTAAACATCATTCAACACAAACGTGTGTGAGGACTTGGGGGAAAGAAGATGAAATAAGCCTTCATACCTCTCTGAGGCCAACATCCCTGGCTCATTCCAACCAATCAGCATATTTAGGCATCAGTGTCTATGACATATCTATTGAGTTTCTCTCTTTTTGTCCATTTCTATTTATTTCTTTCTGTTTACCTTCTCTTATGTCTATTCCAGGCCTTCCATCTACTTTGCTCTACATCACTGGAGACTGACCTTTGGAATTCTGTTTCTGAAACTCCCTTACCAACTTTTACTTCAATTTGACTTGTGTGGGAGTGTGTGTGTTTGGGGGAGAACATGAGGAAAATTGGAGACCTAGAGAAAGGGGAGTGTCAGGTTGTTTCCAGCCACAGAGGAACCAAATACTCCATGTCTACCAGGCTGCACGCTTTTGTTCATACTGTTTATCGAAATAGAATTCACTTTTTTATCTTTTCACAAGGCAAATTGCCACTTTCTTCAGACCAAGCTCATGTGTCATCTGATTGTCCCCTTCACCTCAAGAAAAATAATCCCTCCCTCTGATATAGTCATCAAATAATATGTTCTGAGCACTTTAAAGACATCTTCAGTATAGAAATTAATGTGCCAATGAAACTGGTCCATCATCAAAAATATTACTACCTTGTTTATTTTTAAATCACATAGGTACATTTTATTTTTTATCTAACTTGACATTTGACTATTCAGTTTTTCCTGAATCTACCAGGCAATCCCACCCCCACCCCCACTCCCATTTTCTTCCTACATTCCCACATAAGGAACTTTTTTTCTGACTTAGACATTGAAATCATACTTAGTTTGTCTTTGTTTTACTCTCTCCACCCTCCTTTAATGGCTTCAACCACTCTTACAGCTTCACCTAGCATCAGTGAACAGATGACTCTTAAGCTGTAGCTATAGCATAGT
Source organism: Eidolon dupreanum (assembly GCA_028627145.1). Classification (NCBI taxonomy): domain Eukaryota; kingdom Metazoa; phylum Chordata; class Mammalia; order Chiroptera; family Pteropodidae; genus Eidolon; species Eidolon dupreanum. The sequence goes on along the minus strand of CM053503.1, from coordinate 23,031,288 downwards.
CTGTCTCCTCAACTTCAGATATGAGTATTCCAAACATCTGTATGTCCCACGGGCTTCTCAAAAGCAATATCTTGAAACTTAGTTTATTCTTTCATTTACTCCCATAAAGTCTCCCACTATGAACTCCCTCCTCTAACTGGTGTCTCAGGGAATAGCACTGCGAAATTTCTTTAGCCAGAAACCTGGGAGTTAAGATTCATTTCCCCACGTCTAACACAGGTATTTAAATCAGCCAGAAATTTTTGTAAAATTTCCCTCCTTGATGACTTACTAATCTGTACCCTGTTTTCTGGTCCCACAAAAACACCCATATAGACAGACTCTCATTACTTATCATCCAAATTACTTTTATACTAACCAGTTTCTGAAATGGCCCCCTGTCCATTCTTCCCATTGCTGCTAGAAAAATCCTCCTTATTGCTCTCTAGAATTAAGTTCTGACTCCATTAATCTAAAGTTGGAAACTTTTTATGGCTTTCTACTGAGTTCAGAATAAAATTTAAACTCTTTATCATGACGCAAGACTCTTCACATGTAACTCATCTCTCACCTCTCCTTCTCTTCACATTGTGCTCTAGTACTAATGAAATATCTATAGTTCTCAAGCCCTCTATTTGGTTTCACATATCATTGCCTGTGGCCCACTTCTCCCTCTTCCCAGAATGCACCTCCCTTCTTTCTTGGCCTGGATAAACCTTTGCTCTTCATCGAGATTTCACTCAGGCATTACCTCCTTGAGAAAATCTTTTTCATACAATCCCATTAAGATGCACTTCATCTGTTATCCCAGAGTACTCTGTGTGTACTTCTATAAAAACAATTGTCGCTGTTTTCTAATTGTATTTTTATTTCAGTTTCTACCGTCAGACAATGAATTCCTTGAAATTCAAATCTGTGTCTTTTTTCTGGGCCCTCTCTACTTATTACAGTTTTCTAGCACACAATGAATATGTGTTTCTTGAATGAATGACGTAGCCTTATCATAGTTTATGTGTATATGTGGCATATAGAAAATACATAATATATTTATTATAGGAAATTGAAATTTAAAGATCAGATCTTTTTCACCTTTGATCCTTTAGTATTAAGCAGAGTGCCTGACATAAAACAGGTGCTTATATAAATGTTGAATTTTTATGGGACCTAGATGGTCTAGATTGAGTTGATTTGATGCCTGAGTTCATTGGAAAATCATGCCAGCCCTCTGTTCTCTTGTCCTATGCCAAACTGTTGAGAAAGTTCATCTGTCATTTGCGGACCTATGTTGAGCAGAGCACTGTAAAAAGCTTAAAAAGTTTGATCTTTGTTCTGTTGGAATTTTACAATTTATATATACAGAAGCATATGTAAGTTTAACATCAGAGTTCATCATATGAATAAGACAGACAGGATCTTACTAGCCCTATAAAATAGTTCACCACTTTCCCTGCCCTCCATGAATTCAGAGATAACGTTGTTTCCATTTGATTATGCTGTTTTACAACACAAAAACTTTTCTAAAATCTAAGTCAAGAGCTAGGAAATGAGTCAGAAAAAGACATCTCATTCTGAGATAACTCACTCTAATTTCCTCATTAAGAAAAACGACATCATCATAAAGAATATCTGCCAACAATCTGATATAAAAATGTACATGCATCATGAAAAATAATTGCTGCTCAATTACTACCGAATTATAAAGTCTTCGTACAGGTGCAATAATGCAAGAGCCTTGAAAGTATGAAAAACTGCTTAGCTTAGGTAATTACATGTGTTTAAATAAAGTCCCCAGAATAAAATTTGCAGAGTTTGAAGAAATAATAAAATCAGAACCAAAGTGCTATTTATAACCATATATTTTTAAATTTTATGTTTTTCCTCCTATACAAATTTTAAAAGCCAAGAATAATTTTTTAACTCTGGTCCAGGGAGGAGAGCAATACAGTAGCTCTTCCCCTGCTTTTTACCTTCCCCAAATCCCAAATTGGATCCACAGGGACAGTACTACAAAGATAGAAACCTAGCTATAACCATGGTAATTGCATCTTTTAAAATAGTTAAATCTTACTTACACTGTCTGCATAGTTTATATATATAAAAAGCAAAATTTATAGGAAGACAATTCTACTACTACTATGAAAAGGATATATTTCTTAGAAATTTCCAGGGTCTTTAGCAAGGGAAATTAGAGCCAGAGAACTAGAAAGGGGCTTAAATGACATCCAGTCCAAAGCTCTAGTCACTGTAAAGAACACTGAGGTCCTAAGAAGTTAAGTTCATTGTACAGGCTTGTATAGATAGAAGAAGTACTAAGTCTAAAAACATTTCTACAATATTGTGGAATTAATTAAGGATAAGCTCTATTGGTCCAGGTCAATTTTTAATTTTCAAGATACTCAAACCTAAAAAATGTCTTCTTTCAGATCCAAAATTGTATTATTTTGAAATTAAGGGATGGTCAGTCTAAAATTATGAATGACTTTTTAAAATGTGATGCCACTGTTCTAACTCTGCCTCTCTATCTCTCCAATCCTCCCTCCCCCTATGGTAAGATGTCTTCCTTAAGAAAGCCATCATTCCTTCAAAACATGTCTGTTAACTTAGGGTCAAGTTCATACTCTAAGGAAATGACTGCTTTAAAAGTGGTCCTTCAACATTTATCAACATTTTAAGTTTTTAAGACCAAAACGATAGAGGTTAAGTATTTCTACTTACATAACTTCCCTAAAATTAGTGCCAGCAAAGCCCAAATCTGAGATAAATGATAAGGAATCAGTTTTGCCTTCATACTGATTAACATACCAGGTGATTCAACTGCTCAAATTTTTCTTTTATGAAAATATAATCCAGTGTTAAAATCACTGACAAATTATTGTTTAAGAAATAGAAGTGACTTAAAAACATTCAAATTAAAATTGAATTAGATCAGTATTTTATATAATTATAACTAATTTCAAAACAGCTGATGCATCCATTTTCCTGTTTTAATAAAACTTTTACTTTTTCTCAAAAAAGTTTACTGTTGTTTTACAGCTTATCTTTAGCAATGGCTATAGTCTCCTATAGCCTACTCAAGATGCTTTGCATAGGAACACAATGTCCCCATAAATTCTCACGAAATTCAAGTGGTATTCAGTAGAGACAATTAAATGGTAATGTTCTAAGCTGCCTTTGCCTTGAGAATGTTTAACATTGTTATGAAAAGTTTCATTGAAGGTTATATTTCACCTCCACTCAAAGCAAGAAGTAACTCTTCCCACACACACAAAAGGAAATTTGATTCCCTTCTTTCATCACCTATTGGATATGCCATGGGTGTATCCAGCTCAATATGTCAAATAGGAAAATTAGCTTCCTTTACCCCAGATCTGTTCCTTTGTATCAAATAGCACCACTATCCACTGAGATGTCAAAGCTAGAAACCTACACATCATCCTTGATGCTCTCTCTCACTTTCTAATGCCACACATCCAATTAGTCCTGAAAATTCTGCCTCCAGTTTTCTACCAAATCCTGGTTCTTTTTTCCATTAATTTTCGTGTAGATTACTACAGTAGTACTATAGGTGATGGTGGTGGTAAAATAAGTACCTAAAGATTATTGAGCCCTGTCAATACCTCTTAACTGGTGCCTATACTTCAGATTTTGAGTAGGAAAAAAAATGGTTTATTATGATAGACTTTAGTCCATTATACTTAGCTTTATTGTAGAAATTCATTTTATTTGGACAGGTTCAGTATATAAAAGAGGAATGACTTCAAGAACTGGTCAAAATTCTGTCTTATGAAGTCATTTGCGATGCTTTTTCTTTTCTTTTCAGCTTCATCACTCATTTCTCCCCACATCCATGAAGCTCTCTGACGTGTTCCTGCCTTGAGCAAGTAAAAACAACTTCTTTAGGTGCTTCAAGAGTAACATGTTCTGTACTTGAGAGAGCAAGCTCCCTGTTAGTATAGTCTCTGTGTTCCCAAAACAATATGGGCTTTTCGATTATAAAAAGGTCTTAAGTTTGTATTGTAATTTGGCATTATGAATTAAGATGCCTGAAAACTTACCACACTTGAACTCAATAATACTGTTTCTGAAAAACTAGCCTAAGAATATAATGTGGGCAAAGGAGAAGCTTTATGAACAAATATTCATTCCAGCATTGCTGATAAAGGTGTTTTTTCTTTTAAATATGCATTTATGGTCAAAAGTTAAAGAAAGTCTGCTTATAATGGATCTGAGACAAATGTAACCAAAAGTGGTAGAATAATTAGGTGAATGATGTCTATTAATGTGACCACAAAAAATTATTTACGAAGAGTTAATAATGGCATGTCAAAGTGCTTATATTACCTACCAAAGGGGTAGAAAACATATTATACAGTAATTGCATATAATTATGCAATTTAAATATGTAAAACTCACTGATAAAAAATAGTCATGGAGAGAAAAACATCAAAAGAAGTGCTCCAAAAACTTTAACTGTTTGTTTTTTCTTTTATATTTATTTTTATATATTTTCCAAATTGTATCCAATGTAGATACTTTGCTTCTATAATGGAGGAAGAATATCACTTTATTGAGAGGCACAGGGAGGAGGCAGGGAGAGTGACAAAGAATAAGCCTGGGAGTGGGGAGAGTTGCATAAAACTAAAGAATGTGTAAGCCTCTATTCAAGAGTTCAAGCTTGCTGATAAAGATGATGATATTCAATATTCCCTGCCAAGTGTTAATCTAAGGTGGAGTTGGGATTTGTCCTTCAAACTCACAGTGAGCTTGTACTGAGAAATAACAATAAGAGGTGTTTTCCCTATTGCTTCATCTCTACTCAGCAATGCTGTTACTCTCCCTAATTCAACCACCCCAAACCGCAGTTTCCCACCACCTGTGGCCTATTCTTAGGCAATGAAATACAGACGAGCCAAAGAAATCAAACATAATCATCAGGACCTGGGAGAAGTAGGGCAAACAACCTTGATTGTGAAATAATACTCCTGGAGTTCTTTGTAAGGAGCTGGCTAAATATATCAGCTTGTGGCTAGAGAAAGATTGTTCCTTGCATCTGGGGCAAACATAAAGGATCACAATGGGTTCTTTGTAAGCCACAAAAACAAAATGTGGCTAACTTAAATCAAAGTTGATTGGGAATTGAGTCCTTTACAGAAGGAAAAGCTAACCCTGCCTCCTGGAGGATGAGAACCAAGAAGGCACCTAATTTCCCATCAGGCCTCATGGCAATCCTTTTTTGGGTACTGCCATCTGAATGACTCAACTACCACCATGTCCAGTCTTGAGTCTTCCACTCACGATTAAAATTTGGGGGAAGAAAAAGTAAAAGGACCATCTTTAACTATGTGTTGATCTCCTTGGCCAAAGGAAAAGAGATACCTTAATTAACAGCCCCACCAGGATTTCATGTAACAGATAAAATTTATTTCCCAAAGGTAAGATGACCACATGTTAGGATTTGCCCTAAATAGTCCCGATTTATAATTGTTTTTCAAGAATAACTATAAATAGCCTCATTTTCACTCACAAAAGTGTCCAAATTTGGATAATAAATTGCATTATCACTCTACACAAAGGAAAAACAGGGCATTGTTACCAGAGAAGGGGGAAGTTATGCTGAGCAGATGAAAATAACTGCCATTACAATGAGACTATTAGCAAGAGTCAAAACAAAATGTTTTCTTCCCATTCTTTCAGGTCAAAAGATGAGAATCAGAGTCAAAAGCCCTTATCAGTCTTTTGCTTCTGACTCCAACATGAAAATAACATTCCTATCCTCACTCCCCATGTGTTGAATTATTATGACTTTGACCTAATAGTTTCATTACCTTGTCTTTGTATGTCCTTGCAGCTAAACCCCTAAATGTTAAAGTGTTCTCTTTTACTGGGTTTTTTTTTTTTTTTTAAAGATTAATTGGTACCCTCCTGCTTTCCAAAATAGAACACTAACATCCATTCACCCAGCTAGAGGGTCAGGGTGATACCAGATCCAGTATTCCCCAAAGCATGTATAAGATGGTTGCTGCGCTCCTGCTGCTGACTAGTAATAAGGAGTCAAATAGTGCCTTTTGATTCTGATTTCCTCCGAGAGGCTGCTGCTCTACAAGCATGGGGTCAACTTAAAGGAAGAAGGTTTTTGTTTAATATTTTCTCCTTTCATTAGTGCACTGAAATTACTTCTTGCAAACTCTGCTTGTTACCTAAATGTACTAGCACTTTTGTTACCTAATTAGCTTTCTTATCAGAATTCCAACCAAAAATAACAAGAATTGTAATAATGATAAGGTATCCTGCCCCCTCAAAACAGATTTCCTTTCGCACTTTATCTCTTGGTACTGTTCCGGCTTGTTTAATTAAAGTATCAGAAATTATTAGACTCAAATTATTTCTTGATCTAATGCTCAAATTTAAAAAACTGCTTCTTCTGCCTCAGAATTTAAACCTTTATCAGTGCAAGGCAGATGAGTTTTTACACATATGCAACTGGATTCATGTAATTCAATATAGTTGTGGAGGAAGAGCCTAATTTAGCCTCTAAGTAATTAGACAAACAAATCAGATTTGGCTACACTGGACTACTGTGAGGGGCCAAGGGAGTGGGGAAGGAGCATTAAATACTCATGTCTCCTCTCTTGTGCTCCTGGATCATCAAAATGAACAACATTAATGTGCAAAACGTCCTATGAAACTTTAGCATGGAGCTGTGAAATTCAAAGCAAAGATCTTATTTATTTTTTTCATTAGAAAGGTGGAGGTAAAAACTCACCAAATTCAAAACACTAACATAGTTGTATTCAAGGAGGGTAGTCATGTCTGTTACAGATTTTAAAATAGCTGAGGAGAAAGTACCCTTAAGTCATAGCATCGAGGAGAAAACTGTAAGATATATCAGTTACTTCTCTTCATCATACTCTGTGAAAAAAATTTGGGTTGGAATCTGTTTGCTTCTGGTGGAGATGTGTAAGAGGTTCACTTTCTTTGAAGTCATCTGCAATATGATCCCCTTTTGTACTGTCAAGCTTGGCTATCACAATTACCAAGCATCCATTTTCAATTTGTGTTTTATTGGAACTTCGATCCTTACCCCTGTGCTTGCGGGATGGTTTGCTGATGTCTGTCTAGGAAGAAACAAACTGGGATATTTGCTTTTTTCTACATTTCCTGGGTGAGTGTCCTCTTCTGACTGGATTGTTTTGCAACTTAATTAAATAGAGTTTTGTTAGAATTTTTAGTTTATATTATTTCCAGCTTGCTCTTAGAGTAAAATGTAGTAAATGAAGAATGTTGTTTCAATTTATTTCATCTTCTGTATTGTTTGAGGGATGCTAGTAAATGTGTGTGTGTTAGAAGATGTTTTGATACTTATATTGTTGCACTGATTATATTTTATAATAATTACCTCTTTACGTGTCTGTCTTTTGTACTCCTGAGAATGCCCCCTTCCCACTCTAAGTCCAAATTCATGACAAACGCTATGTGAAACATGAAGTTAATTTGCTTCACAACTAAGATGAAATGTGCTAAAAAGGTTTTTGAAGTTCATGTAGAATAACTGAGAAATGTTTTCATCAAACAGTGGTCTTTTAATTAGTCATATATTAATTAAGATTGCATGTGAAGATGATTTCTATATTATGAACTATGTCTATATGTTAAAAAATAGATGAATTTAAACACTACACTGTGCTTCTTTACATAGAGAAAGATAAATACATCTACAAAAGTTTGAGAATGAAGTGATTATGAGAAATGTTGGGGGAAATACCAAGATTGATAAGGTAGAGAGAGCAGTTGATTAACAGTCTAGAATTTTAGGCCAAAAAGTTCAAGTTGTCCTTCTAGACAATAAGGAGTTACTGAAGATATGATGAAAACATTTGGAAATACTTTTCTTCAATGAACAGAATGGACAATCACAGCATGAGGTTAAATAGAGACCAGAAAAATTTCAGGATGATAGTCTACACAATGGAGAGGTGTCAATCCAGGAGAAAATATGTGAAAAACTATAATGATTTACTCTTTTTAACTTGGTAACAAGCCCTGTCAGTAGCACTTGGTAACTTCTATTAGTCTAAATGCCTGTGTAAATCCTAAAACCAAGACTGAAATTCAGACTTTGTAATTTGGCAAGCAACACAGCTAAGTCAAACTCTAAGTCCATTTTTTTTTTTCTAAAAGTTCTTTACTTGTGTCTTCCACTCACAGCTGTCATCAAGTTCCAACTAGTCACTAAGTATCAGAGTTTCTACCAAAAATGTGTTTTCTGTCTGAATTGCTAAAACCTTAGCTGGAAAAGGCAGTATTCTTTTTCTTGACTATGACGATGGCCTACTTGCTGGGCTCAGCCACCACTGTTACTCCGGTCCATATACCTTTCCACAAACAACACTGATTTCCTGAAAGAACAAATCTATATATTGACTCTATTATCTAAAAATGAAATCCAATTTTTTACATAAGAACCTTTACAATTTGCACTGAATTTGCCTCTTAACTTCTGTCTCAACCATGGTAAACTCATCCTTGCTTACTTTCCTACTTTTCTAATCTTACATATGCTCTTTCCTATGCTTGAAATTGTTAACTTTTATCTTTAAACCCCATATCCAAGACTTGAAAACTCCTGCTTTTCCTTCAAGACCCATACAGTGTTTGTTACTCAATTCTCTGTGTTCACCTGTACTGTGATCATACCTAGTCGATTGCATTTACATCATAATATAATTATCCGCCTGCATGCCTGCCCTCTCTTGGACTCATTAGCTCCTTGAGAGAAGAGCCAGTGGACCCCAACCACCTAAAACAGAACATGACAGATCCTGGTGCTTTATACTGAGCTGTAAAGTCCAGGTGTGGTGATTATGCAGTGCAGAATAGCACACAACAGAGACACATATTTTTTACCATAGATTTATAGATTTTATTTTTGTTATATCAATTTTATAGCAGAAGTAAAATTTTGATCTAATGAAATCGGTATATTATGACATGTTCTCAAAAGATGGAAGCGAAGTGCCTTTCTAACTTATACAACAGTACTACTAAAAGTGTTTAAATAAATGGTTGCTGCAGGAAGTAACTCCTCTGCCCATCCTCTTAGGATAACCTTAGCCTAGTCAGGCCTCACACCATCCTTCCAGAGATGAACACTGAGTGGCAGAGAGACAGCAGTTTGTGTCACATCTAGCTAACCTTAAGAGGAAACACTGAAAACTCGATAATTTAAAGGGCTTCCCCTCATGTAAATCAATCTGTTACCAAATAACTATTGTATGTTTATATTCCTCATATTGTGAAAGGCACCATAAGAGAGACAAAAATTAGACAAAAATTAGACCCAATTTTTGCCTTTAAGGAACTTGTAGTCTAATTGAGAAAACTAACGATATAAAAATTTATACCAAAAATATGAATGTTAAATTAATAAAATGAAGGACAAAAACTAACATGGAGAAGCTATTTTCACTAGTCAAACTGATAAAGAAAAAAAATGATAGTTTAACTACTTCAAGACAGGAATTCCAAGAAGAGAGATTACATCCAAGTTACCCAGTAACATTGGGCAAGTCACTTAACCTCACTGAACCTGTTTCTTTTTTCTTTTTTTTCTCCTTCCCTAGCTCCCCTTCTCCCCCTTCTTCTCCCCCCTTTTCTTTCTTCTCTTTTTTGGAAAATTGAAGTAAGAAAATCCATCACAAAGTTTTTCCAAGAAGAAACAATATAGTATGCAAATGTTTTTGCAGACTATAAAGAGCTTAGCAAAAGCATGAAATTGAATCATAATTTCTATTAGACAAGGAAAGTCGTCAGGTGTAGTCCCTGCAAGGAATGTTTCATCCTTCATTATCACTGTCTGTCCTCCCTTCTCATGTCTTGGACTGCATTGTCCACCTCACATCCTTCTTGCTAGCTTCTCACCCCTGTGTGTGACAAAAAAGACTTCACCCCACTGTTTGAGAAATTAGAGAAATAAGAAGGGCATTAAAAAGAAAAAGAGAAGCAGAGAAGACAAAGAGAGGCCATATTCTCCTCTAACTACAATAATGTTATTCTTAAAACGTTTTATTTAACAGGCTTCTGAGATGTCTGAGATCATCACGTTTTCTATCACTCTATTGACTAAGAACAAATAACCCTTGTTAACAGTGGTTTTCTCTAGAGGTGGGATTACAGGAATCTTTAGTTTCTTACATGATGTATTTCTGAACAGTTTTAATTTTGTTAAAATGGAAATTATGTTCTTATACATTCCAAGAAAAAAGATACTTCAGGTTTGGTGGGGAAACTAGGACTCTTGATTAGTTAAAACACATATTGAAGGGATTTTCACATTTAGAAAAATCACGCTATCTCAATAATTACAATGATTAACAAACATTTTAATAAGACAATCATGATGCTCTTTTCACAGGAAAACCTTATTTGTGATGTGATTTGGTGATTCAATTGGTTTATGTCATATTTATTCTCCTTTTTCTCTGTCTACAGGCACTGCTTTATTATCTGTAGTTGCTTTTCCCTTAGAAGATTTCTATATTGGTACTCACCATATGATTAACAACATACCAAAAAAAGAGCAGAACAGGCTGTTTTACATAGCACTGCTGGCCATCTGCCTCGGTGCTGGAGGAATAAGAGCCACCATTTGTCTACTGGGTGCTTGCAGCCTTCAGAAGTATGGATCACAGAACCAAATTTTATTTTTTAACTGGTAGGTAACACTGGTTAGAAGAGAAACAGGTTTATGACATTTCTCTCTCTTTGGGGATTTCTCATTGTTTGCACTCTGATCCCATTTTGATGGTAGTAGTTCAGTCTTTATCATTAACTGAGCTGAGTAAGTGAAAATATGTTGATGCCTGCGACAATGATTCAATCAGTAACCATGGGAATGTATGAGTCAGGTACAGACCAACATAACTTACCAGCACCTTCTTGAAATACATTAATAAATTTATCCTCTAAGTAAATGAATGTGAAATGGCTTGTCATATTGTAGAATGTGGCTTTGGAACCAAACAAGCCTGGGTGGAAGTCTCAACTCTATTTAACGCAAGCTGACTGACCTCGATGATGTCATTTATTCTTCATAAGCTTCAATGTAATCATTTCTGAAGAATTATAATAATACCTCTTCTTGAGTTTTATTAGAAGTAATAATGTACATATTGCTGGAAGGGAACCTGGCACATAGTAAGTGATCAATAAGTGGTAGCTGTTATTAGAACTTATTACATTGGAATATACTAATTTGGTCAGCGTAATATACTCACAGGACAATGCAAAGAGGAGATGAAAAGGATAGAAGAAGTATTCTATAATTTTTTAAAACATCATCACTGTTTTACATCCACTTTGCCCCAATCACCTTCAAGAGTTTGTATTCCCTAAAAACCAAACCATCTTTCCTTGAATCTTTGCCTCTCCAATGAGTTCTTATACAGTTATATGTAATTTTAGAAAACCAATTATTATTACTAAATACAAATTCAAAAAAATTTGAAATTTTAATCTTAAGCTAGAGTGCTTCAGCATTTAATAGAGAATTTTGTTGTTTTTACTGTTATTTATCAGTGATTGTCAAACAAATCTGAGATATATCAAATCTTTTGTTCTCACTTTTCTATGAAATGGGTTGCCAACATTTTTAAAAAATATTCTGTCTTTCCAATGTTAGCAATGATTAATATTAGTGACAGATAAAAGCAGTGCACAGAGAGCAACAGACAAAATGTCTACAGAAGATTCCTATTAAAATTATTAAATGAAAAAAATTTAAAATAAATGTTATCTAAGTATATGTAGCTAAGACAGTTACTTTTTCTCTTTCCTTCCCGCTTTCTCTCTCTCTCTCTCTCTCTCTCTCTCTCTCTCTCTCTCTCTCTCTCTCTATATATATATATATATATATATACTTATAGCTATATATACTTATGTATATATATACCTATATATATATATATATACACACACACACACATGTCTATATACATATATTTATATATTTATATTTATATTAATATCACAAAGCACTCAGGCCTATTCTGGATTAAGTCCAAATGTCAGAGAATAATGCAGTTTCACCAAAGGTGGAAAGAACTCTACTTCTTCATAGCAAATTCTGCCTCCTTGACCTGCCCAAAGGAGAAAGAAAAATCCTTCTTTTTTATTCTATTCGGAAGTTTTAATCCTTAATTAGCAACATCATTTTGATTAAATAAGACTCTGGAGGATTAGGACTGGAGAGCAATCAGTTGTTCTGAAAGATAGCTCTGGAGAATTTATTGTACTGTGGTCTTAGTCATTCAGAGTTGTGTTTAATCAAAGTGACATTTCTCAGTGTTGATTACAAAGAAGACATTATATGAATGAAATATTTCCTTTGAGTAATGGAGGGGACTCTCAATGGGTTTGCGCTTTAGGACTTTGTAAAGGGGGAAGAGGAGAGGGTTGAAAATGAATTTCTGCAGCTGTGAGAAACCAGACCAAATTTAAAATGAACACATTTCAATTTGGTTACCTATTATTTCCTAATTTCATTAAAATCTCTAATAACAAGAACCATTTTTAAAACTTTTTTAAAACTTAAAGCTAATGCAACTAGAAATTTGTATGAAGATTCAGAGTGCTATTCTTTAATGTGGAAAAGGATTATTTGAATGGTAAACTCCCTAAAGGCTGAATCTGGTTGTTTCTGGGTTTTGGGTTTTTTTTTGTTTTTTTTTTTTTTGAAATTTTTTCAATTTAAACACTAAACTACAGGAAAAATTTTACAAATATCTGCTTGTTGCAGTTTATAGAAATGAATGTTAACTCTATTCCCATACATCCTGTAGTGGTTGGTGGCAAAACCAACAGAGATCCCACTGGGCAGTGACACGGCTGGCAGAATCCTGGCTCTGTCATTTATGAGTTTTATGGTCTTCAGTACATTCCTTAACCTCTCAGAGCCCTAGGTCCTTCACCCACAAAATGGGAATACCTTACAGTGCTGTTGTATAGCTTATACATAAAGTATCCTAGCACATTATAGATATTCATATCAGGATAGCTATTATTATTATTATTAAATGACAAATAAGTCATTAGATAAATCATTTTCTAAATTCTAGAAAAGAAGGAACCTATTTAATTGGAGGCTATCTTTAAAATGGGCAGTCTATTCCCTTATAATCTATATCTCCAAGTGAAAAATTCCACTAGAAATTACAACCCCAGTTAATATGATGAATTTCAGTAGTGTCTTTTAAAAAAAAACAACATACCACTTAAAAATACAACCACTTGAAGGTTGTTGCATCCAGTTCCATTTTCAGCACAGATGTCAGATGTTCATAGTTACAGGACCTTTAATGAGATGTGTCATTGTATCTACACCACCTAAAGCTTCTCAATGATCATGTTAAATGGTGTAGAGTGGAAGTTTCAGGCATTGAAGGCACCACTGCTGAATAGAGCTGCCAAATGTAGGTGAGAAAAACACTTCTAGCCAACATTACCATCTGGTACTGGATCTTCCTCGACTATGTATCTCATTGAAAGAATAAAACTAAACTCCCTGAATTCAAGAGGCACAATAATCTGCCAAAATCCTTTCACTATTATCCAGATCAGAACCTGGCTCTTTTAGCATTTTCCAAAATCTGAGGTGTACAATTAACAGTCACCACACTGGTGATTATCTCAGTAAGTACACCTGTGCAGAATCTTTTCTGGAAGCAAAAAGAAGGTAGATAATTAAGTCTGTTCATGACCATAATTTTAAATTCTACCCTCAAAACTTGCTTCCACATTTCTCTACTTACTTCATCTGATAATTTGCATCATATCTGCATATAATAGTTTGTTGCTAACTAGTTACCACAGAGAACGACACATAATTTAAAGGGTCAAATAGAATATTGGTAAAGTTCTTGAAAAAGTCTAGAGACTTATTCCCTTCCAGAAATCTTGAATAGCTAGCACTTAAATTGACCCTATAAGATATCTGTCTCATATCAAAATGTTCTGATTTTAATACTTGTTTACTCAAATTTCATAACTTTTATCTTATGGAAATACTAGAGGTAAAAACTTATTATCTCTTAACATTTTTCCAGAAGCTGTTTTAATAGTCACTTGAGCATTGTTTGAAAGCCTCACCCCCAACCTCCTAGATCAGAATTTCCCGGGAGCATTGTTAAGGAATGTACATTTTTAGCAAGTGCTTCAGAATTTTGAAAACAGTTCCAGAGACATAAGGAAAGGGATTCCAAATGTAATCTAGAGCTATTTTTAAAAAGAAATGGAACTAAACATTGGAAATTTTTGATGATTCACAGCAATTTTTTACCACACTTTGGAATTTACCTGATTGAGAAATGCTATATAATCCTTGAGAAGAGAAACAAAATATATGAATCTGAATATATTCTGCAGTTGTGAAGTCATAATTTATAAGGTGTATTTTAGCCAACAAAATCAAAGCAGTTCATGGCATAATCTTATTAATACTCATCAATACTCAAAATATCCTTTGAGTTGCATAATGAGAAATAACCTACAAAAGCTTTTTTAAAAATCACTAGACCTTTCAAAATTCTATTTGCACGGGCTCTAACCAAGTTTAACAAATGCTTCCTACTCACCCCAATAAGAAGCACCTTCTTTACCTCTGCCAAAACCGTAAGTTCTCAGGAAATACAGTCAGAATTTCTCTCCAACATAAAATTCTGGAAACAAAAGAATATTGAGGATTAAAAAAAGACAAATTTATTTTATTTCTTATTGCTCCTGCTGCCCCCTCCTTTCCCTTAAGCTCTGCTTGGTAGCTTTTACGTATGGTAGGTGCATGAGTAGTTTACTTTTATCAGTAAACATGAGGTGGTTCAAAGATCTTAAACTTAGGATATAAGAAAACGATATACATAAACAACTGTTAAACTTGGTATATTGGCAAAAGAAGACAAAGAGAGAAAAAGAATGACAGCAAGTTAAAAGAATGAAAGAGCCAGCAAGAGCGAGTGAAGCATTCCTCCAAATTTCTTAATGAAAGATACACATTTTACTTTAATTTTGCTGTCTATTCACCAAAATCAATGATTTTTCTTTATTAAACTGCCTTTTCTTTAACAGCATTGTTGAAAAAAATATATAGATAAAAAGTAAGAGCTGTAAAATTTCCATTTGCTCTTTCTTTCTCCAAATTCATGGCTTCCAAACTATTCTTTGAAGTACTACAATGGGCCAATGGTTACACTAAAAGAAGCAGTGATGGACAACAGACATTTATCATGAGATCAGCACCGGTGTTTCACTGACTCTTCTAAACAGTTCAATTCTATTCCATTGAAGTGCTACAAATCCCCTGCTGAATTATCTAAATATTGTTCAGTGCAGAACAAAATATTCACTCTGAACTCTTTAAATTGTTCAGGAACACTGTGAAGACCTGAAAGTTTGCTTCCATTCTTTGATACCTCTCAGGTTAGGAAAGATCATTTTAAACCATTTCTCCTAAATCACTTAAAGTAAGTCTAAAGCATGTCAAAACTGTTAAGACTAAGAAATGACAACATATTCGAATGAGTTTAAAAATTATTACTAAATAAATTAGGGTAAATATTTTTTTAAATAAATTATCTCAAATGTGTTGCTGAGTTTTGCAGCAGCAAGGTTTTTCCCTTATTTGTATTCAACATCATAGAACCATGAAGACAAAAAAAATTACCACTTACATGTATTCCCAATTATTTGCAGTTCCCAGTCTGTATTTAAAAGTAAACCAAAGAAACATATTTTTACTGCTGCTTTAAATTTTCCTTAATCACTGGTATTTGTTTTGCTTTAGTGCTTTGCTCTCTGACTTTCAGTGTGAAAGGTGCTTTATATATTCAATTTGCTAGTGAGCTATGAGATGAAAGGAGTCTTAATGGTGAGTTTGAAGACTGTGAGTTTTTATTTCTTTTATTGTTTTACAATTGATATATATACAATTTCATCCTTAATTATCTATGGCTTGTCCTGTCCATGGATCAACAAAGACATATATAAAACATGTCCGTACTAGGTAATTCTTTCAGAAAATTACACAATCCAATAGGTTGGGTGGCATTTATTCAAATACATTTAGTACTTTCTGTGAAATCTCTTTCTACACATATTCAGCCTATAATTCTTTGGCTTCTAACTACGTTTCACAAGATTTAAGTCTTGGAATAATTGTAACTTTCTTTGACCCTCTTTAGAGAATTCGGTTTACAATGCCATGTGGTGTAATGAAGTGTCACACAGTGTCCTCTTGGATTTTCTCAGCAATACTTAACATTAAGAAAAGAATTTCTTAAACATTTAAAGAAATATAACATTGCTTTCAGCTCCAGCCCCTCTCAGTTGCTACAGCCACAACTCAAATGTGCAGCTTACAACAACAACATGAAAGAATGACCTGAGGCTGAGCCTACGGACTCTGTCCAGTTGACTTAGAAAATCTTCACTTTGTACTTCACCTACATTGTGACAAGTTTCTATTAGAGGATTATAGTAAGTCGGTTTCTTCAGCATGGCCATGTTGATATTTGATTACTTTCCTAGCTCAATTATTGAAAGTTTGAGTTGTTTTTTTTTAACATCGTTTGTTTGTTTGATTGAATATTTTACAAGAGGCACAATGTTATTCATCAATTAGTTATTTACTATCCATTATTATGGACATAGAACTGTGCTAGGTCTGATCAAGACAAGAAGTGGAGATAAAAAATAAGCTATTACTGTCAGGCAGCTTGACGATTTATAAGTGAGAAGACAAAACTGACAAAAGTGAAAATTGGAGAATGAATATTAGCTCTGGAAGTTCAGAGTAGTGAAGAAGTAGAATATTCAAGAGAGTACTGAATGAAGAAAAAGAGATTAGATTTGATAAGGAACTTCAAAGTGAGAGAGGGCAAGCCAAAGAACATGAAAAGTCACATAGGACAAAAATAAGCAAGCATGTTTACAGAACAGTGAGACTAGCCTAATTCAACATGTCTCCTTTCCAAATGGATATCACATATCTATCTCCTTCTCTCTCTTTCTTTTACTACCATGGTGGTCTAGTTCATGTCCAGTTGCCATCCAGACTACTACAACAGCTGTGATTGGTCTCCTTACCAGGCCCTATCTAAAAATCATTGATTTACACAATCATTTTTTATTTAACCTTTTAAAATTAAAACATTTCAGTCCCCTGATTAATTCCCTTCAAGTGGTTTCCCAATGCATTATGAATAAAACCCAAACTCCTCACTAGGGACTTCATGGATCTAAACACTGAGGACCACACACAACTGCTTGAACTTCTCCTCTAGCACTCTACTCCTTGCTCACTATGCTCCAACTTCACTGTTCTTTTTGCACCTGAAATCGAGATTAGAGAAAAAAGAACAGTGACATTTGCTTGCCATCATATTGCTAGAGTTTGTGTTCTCTCGATCTTTACAAAAATCTTGTCCAGAGGGTATGATCTGTATTTTAAAGATAAAAGACCCAGAATTCCAGAGAGCCTAAGATCATAGATTATGTGATTATCAGAGTTGTGATTTAAACTCATGTCTTCTGACCACCATTCCAAAGAGAAAGGACAATATTTATAATTAATGATATATAAAACATGGTAGGAAGTAATTTCAAGTGTTAAAGCCTAGATTAATGAGGAAATGGTGGTGTCATGAATTCTATAACTGGAAAGACCTAGAAAGTAGTATAAAAAGGATACTTAATCCAGTTAGCCTCTCCTTAGAGGATAATGCTGCTCTTGGCTCTGAAACAACACAGCTGTGAGAATTTGGATGCATGAGTTTAGTTCTCTAATGCCCAAATTTCTTCTCTGAAGAAGAGGGAGAAAACTTTTATGTCCTTGGTTAGGCAAAGATTGCCTAAATACAGCACTAAAAGCATGATCTGTAAGAAAAAAAATAATAATTGGATTTCATCAAAATTAAGAATTCTGCTCTTCAAAAGACACCATTTAGAGAATAAAAAGACAAACCACAGACTGGGATAAAATATTTGCCGGTCACATATTTGAAAAAGGACTTGTATCTAGAATATATGAAGAACACTTAAAACTCAATAAACAACCCCATTTTTTTTTTAAATGGGAAAATGATTTGAACAGAAACATCACCAGAGAAGATATACAGATGGCCAAAAGCCCATGAAAAGTTGCTCAATATCATTAGTAATCAGGGAAATGCAAAATAAAACTGCACATCTACTAAAATAGCTAAAATTAAGACCAGCCATACCAACTGTTGCCTAAGAAGTGAAGAGATCTCTTATATACAGGTGGTGATAACGTAAAATGTTACGACTACTTGAAAATCAATTGGAAATTTCTTAAAATATTAAATATGTATGTACCATCTCACTCCTAAATTTTTACCCAAAAGAAATGAAAGTTTATGACTGCACAGAGACTTGTATATGAATATTCATAAAAGCACTATTTGTAATAGCCATAAGCTAAGGAAAATGTCCATCAACAGATAAATGGATAAATAAATTGTGGTGTATTTTGTAAAGGAGTACATTTTGAATACATTTTGAATACATATTCAAAACTTATCAAATAGTACACTTTAAACACATGCAGTTTGTTGTATGTCAGTTATGTCTCAACAAAGCTGTCTTTAAAAAAAAAAAAGAAAAAAACAGTAATAAAGACAATATGGTATTGGCATAAGTATAGATTAGTAGAACAGAACTGATAATCAGAAAAAAGAACCACGTTTATATGGTCAATTGATTTTCAACAAAGATGCCCAAAAATTCAATGGGAAAAGATTATCTTTTCAATAAATTGTGCTGGAATAACTATATATCATATAGAAAAAAATTACCCATGACATCCTACTAAAAAATTAATCCAAAGTAGATAATTGACCTTACATAAAATCTAAAACCATAACACTGCTAAATACATACATACATAAGTAAAAATCTTGTTGACAATACCTGCCTTACTTCCCTCCTTCTCTGACCTTATGGTTTCAGCAGGAAACAGAAATCCAATATTTTACACACAGACACACACACACTCTTGAGGAGAAGCAGGGACACTCTGACACCACAGCCCGAGCAGTGTTGGTAAGGTGAAGTGAGGAGCGGGTCTTTGATCCTCTACCTAGCAGAAACAGGCAGTGCTCTAATCCACGCTCCTGGGTAGAGTCAGCTGGCATAGCAGGGAGCCAAGCCACCATACCCAGTCAGCCAGTGGAATGAATTGAGGTAAGGAAGCTGGTCTTCGATTAATTATCAATCCAATTCCATGTTCCTATTTTGTCTTTACTTCAATTAGATGTATAGAAAATGTCATAGGATGACCCCTAAAGGGTCATACTCTTGACAGACCCAACCCCCTGAATGTGGAAATAATCTGTGACCTGACTCTATCCAATAGAATATGCCAAAGATGACAGGATATCACCCACTGGTTATGTTATGTTATATGGCAAAGGTAAAGGGATTTTAAAATGTAATTAAGGTCTAAGCAGTTACTTTTGAGTTAATCAAAGGGGAAGTTATCCTAGTATCTTGGGTGGGCCTTATCTAACTAGGTAAGTGTTCTAAAACTTAGATCTATTAGTGTTTGAACTGAAACATTTAACAAATTCATAAAACTATGTATTTTAGTGGGTATTTTTAATTATATTTAATTTTATCACAGTAATTTTTTAAGTTAATGTTAAGACTCCTCTTCTGCAATAGGATTCTAACAGTAGAATTTAGACTCAAAGAAAGGTTGGGAGGTAGAGATTATTTCTCCAGAACTTGCAAATCAGACTACCAAGATAGGTACTTATTTGTAATACTATTCACAAGGAGGAGACATTGAAAGTTTTATTCAAAGACCACTCATTTCTTTGATTTAATGCATGGTCTGGGCATAACTGAGTATTGCTGAGTTTTCCCATACTTTGAAAAGTGGAATAAATAAGAAGATTCAACTATTTAATCATGTAACCTTTCTGGGTTCATCAGGTATATTCAGTTGTCAATGGCTTCTTTAGCTCCACAACATAGAGTTGAGTAGTTGCTGTAGAGACCATATGGCCTGCAAAGTCTAACCTGTTTACTATCAGGCCTTTTACAGAAAATATTTGTCAACCTCCACTTTAGATAAAAGAGAACACACTCTTTCTACATCTCTTCTAAATAGGAATGAAACAAAGATATACTGATAAGACATAGCTGATATGTACAAACTTATTTAGAAATCTAATAAACGATATATGAAAAATGTAGTTCAGCCAAGATGACACTATTTTATAGCTTACTAATATAAAAGCATTAAAATTAGCAATTGTTATCTGAAGTAACTCAATGGTATTTTTACTTTTGTCTGTCTGTGTACCTCAGGTTTTATTGGATCATGAACCTAAGTGCAACTGTTGTCTTTTTGGGGATATCTTACATTCAATATTCAGGAGCTTGGACCCTGGTTTTACTTATCCCCTTATGTCTATACTTATGGCTCTAATAACTCTTCATATGATGCATTATAACCTGATTTATCAGCCAGAAAAATGTAAGTAAATCACAGTTTACATTAACTTTTTTGTTTTTTATGGGGTTGTTTTTTTTTTTTTTTTTTTTGACACTTCTTCCTCCTTGATTTCCTATAACTTCTCTTTCATCTCACAGAATTTGTAAATTCTGCCAGTTATTACACTTGGGAGCAACAGAGTCTGAAAGAATATCAATAACATCTATCTTCTTTTAGTTTTCCCTTGTTAAAAAGTTTTAATAATGGAATATTTTAAACATAAACAAAACTAGAAGAAAATCACATATGAATCCCATCTATCTTGCTCTCAGCTTGAGCAATTATCAACTTATCTTTACTCACTTTTTCCCATCCCTCCTGGTAATTTTAAAGAAAAACTACGCATTACAGCACTCCATTTATGCGTGCATGTGTGTGTGTTTAATGTGTATATGTTATATATAAGATAAACACAAAAAAATATATAATCACAATGTCATTTTCTCACATGCGTACACAGAAAAGGAATTTTTTAATATCATCAAATAGTTGGTTACTGTTAAAATCTAATTATTTTCATTTTTAAATTTTTTATTTGTTTTGTTTTATACTTTAATTAAATCAAGTCCAAATGAGATCCATATATTCTAAATGAGAGATGTATGATTTAAACCATATATATTCCCCCTTCATCTCTGTCTCTTTTCAAAACTTTTAAAGGGATCTGAACATTTCAGTGAGCATTTCTAATAGTCTAGATTTTGCTGATTACATCCATGTGGTATCATCCAACAGGTGTTTTGCCTCTCATTTCCTGTAAATTGTCTGATAGTCATAGATAATCAGATTCAGATTTTTTGGTGGTGGTGGTGGGAATTTCTTCATAAATGATGATAAATACTTCAAACAAGAGACATAATGTCTGATTATCTCTGTTTTTGCAGCGTCAGCACCTACTGATAATTTTTGCCTAAATTCACTACTGCATTGTGGTAATGCAAAGTAGTGAGAAAAAGAGATAAATGTCTAATTCTTTCCCTCTGTTTTTAGACTTTGTAATTTGAGTTGAGCTTCAATATCTTCCAAAGGTGACCTATTAGTTTTCTTTTGTTTAACTTTTATTATTAATTTGTTGACATAAAAATTTTATTTTATTTTATTTGTTTTTTAACACCTATAGCACCTGGTATTCCTAGGTAGTCTCTCATCCAAGTACTAACCAGGCCCGACCTTGCTTAGCTTCCAAGATCAGACGAGATTGGGCATGTTCAGGGTGGCATGGCTGTAGACCATAAAAATTTTAATATGTTTTAATCTACAACAATTATTGATGCTCAAATTATTTCATATGTGGGTAGTGAGGTCCTCTGCATGTTGGTGCCTGAGTCCTTCAGGTAAGCCTCTTTGATTGCTCCCTTGCTTTCTGGTATAAAATAGTCTATGGTCATCACTTCATTCCCTGAACTTTGAGTCATCTCTTTCTCTGGAAAAACCATGCTTCCTTTTGTAATGGTACTTAGAAATTACAGTCTTGGTGATGGGGATGCTCACCGCTACTTAATCTATCACAATTTCTAAGTCTTTCAGTGCACAAAGCTAGAAAATGTTCTTTTTTTTCTTTCTAAGATAACATACATTTTGAATTATACTAACACTCTAGTCAAAACCAGTACTACAGGATTTTTACTTAATCTTATCAAACTCAGATCTTCTACTTTTTCCCATGCCAAAAAGCCAAGTTCTCAATGACAGTAAGATATTTGCACCTTTGTTTTATCCCAAAAAACATACTCAGTTATCTTGGACTATCACCAACAACAAGAATGTTGAAAGACTTTCAAGATTCTTCTTGCACTTTTGTTCCTTTATGTTTTAACCCCTGGAATGTTCACTGAAATTATTATGTTTTTAAGTCCCTTGATATAGTCTCTCTGGTTATACCATTAAATTTATATATAATTAAGTGCATTTGTTCCATTTTTCTTTATACTTTGAGGTATTTTTAAATATTAATTTTGTTTTAAATCATGTAAAATAAGGTTTATATGTTCCTATATCTTCTCCTATTTCTTTAGGTGTCAATTTACATGTTTTTTAAAAATTTTTTAATTAAAGAAAATATTAAAATTTTATGTGTATATATCTCTCTGTACATGTATGCATTTCTCCCTTCTTATATAAGCAGTAACATATTATTCACTCTTATTTGTTTTTTCATTTGTTATAACCTGGGGGTTACTTCGTAACTGTATATAAAAATATTCCCCATTCCTTTTTATAGCTGCATAGTACTCTATTGTATGGTGAACCATTGTTTATTTTACCAGTCTTATATTGATACACATTTGGGTTGTTTCTTTATTTTTGCTGTTATATAAGTTCTAATGAATAGCTTGTATATCTCTCTCTGCATTTTCCCCCAGCATATCTTTAGGGTAGATTCCTACAAGTTGAATTGTTAAATCAAGAAGTAAACCGACAGATAATTTTGCGATATATGGCCAAGTTCCCTTCTATAGTGGTTGCAACATGTATATTTTCACCAAAAATGAGAATGCTTGTTTCCTCATAGTCTTCCCAACACAGCACATTGTCACACTTTTGATTTTTGCCACTTTGATGGTGAGAAATGGTATCTTACTGAAGTATTAATTTATACTTCTCTTATTATGAGAAAAGTTGTACATCTTTTTATTTCCGAAGAGTAATATGAATTCTTTTTCAGTGAACTACCTGATCATATATTTAGTCCACTTTTTTTATGGGATTGTGGACTTTTTCTTTCAATTTGTAGAGATCCTCTCTGTCAGCCCCAAGAAATAAAAAAGAGGAACATGTCCAGTATAAACTTTTATTGAAAGATCACTCTGACATTTTCTTGAGTGTGTAATTATACATATATGTACATATATATATAAATTTTTTAGATTCAAATTTTCTAAATAACTATTGAACATCCATCCATTTGCTTTTCAATTTCCAATTTGAAAATAAGTTCATCTGAATAAAGAAATACATTTCTTCAAGTTATACAGATCTATGTAATCAACTCTGTTTATTGCCAGCCAATAGTTGTCCATATGTTACATTTTTTAACATGTGATAAAGTAACCTTTCTTTGGATGTTTACAAACAGAAAATTATTAGCTACAAGTAAAATTATAATAGAAAATGTTTGCCGGTGGTTTACTTTACACAATACTCTATAAAATGAATATTTCAAAGTTGCTTTTTGTTTTGTTTTGTTTTCTATTTCTAAGTTATAGGATAACCCAACTCTGATGAAGTAAAATTCTGTCTTCCCTCTAGCAAAGTATATAATCTTTATTTTGGCTTCTTCTTCTCTGATGACTAAATTGGAAATTTCTCAAAGCTGTAATTCAAAGCCATAGGTGACCTTAAAGAAATGATTTTTTATATGCTACCTTTTATTTTAAGGAAACTTTTCAAATGTAGACCATGCATTCCATTATGTTTAGCTGTCAAGCATGGCCTTCATTTGCATTTCTTCCCACTGCTATAATTTTGAGAACTGGCAGGTGACCAAAGAAGAAAAAAATGTGCATCTACCATCTAGAGTGCAATGTAGGCTTTTTTATTATAATTAAGTAGCATAGATATTCATGATTAGATCAAGGTCAGAGGAGCAGAACATCAGAGCCAAGGACTTAAAGGTACAAAGGATAGAAAAATTGCTTTCTAAAGTTTTTTTTAATAG
This sequence comes from Eidolon dupreanum, assembly GCA_028627145.1. Classification (NCBI taxonomy): domain Eukaryota; kingdom Metazoa; phylum Chordata; class Mammalia; order Chiroptera; family Pteropodidae; genus Eidolon; species Eidolon dupreanum. Next base: position 23,007,085 of record CM053503.1, on the reverse strand, counting down.
TAATGGTGACAATCTTTAAATTTTGCAATAAAACATTTTAAATAGCTCATCTGCTTTATTTTAAAATAAAATAAAACACCTGGTGTGTTTGCACATTTAAACCAGAGCTTGAAGTCTCAGTTGCATTTTCATTCCAGTTTTTTTTCAACTTCCCATTTCTGTTCCTGGTACAGAAAAGCAATTTGAGAATTATAATGACAATGGATTCTTTTAAAGGCTGAGTATACATGACACCCAAAATTATTTGTACAGAAGGCATGAGCTTTCTATTAAGTCTAATGGATTAATCCAAGGAGGAGGTGTGATGCATAGATGTAGTTGCTTTCAACAGCATATCCTTCATAATATTAGTGATAACTCTACAGTTTGATGGGACAGGTAGATTACTATACAATTCTTTTTCTTGCCCTCTCTAACTAACTTATTGGCTCTCTGTCAGTCCAGCTGATCAATATAGGTTTTTTACTTCTTCCCTCTGACTCACAGCCTATCTAGCATGTCGTCTGTTGTCCACACTTCCTCCAAATCTTTGGCTAGGTTCTCTCCTACTAATTAATGCAGAACCCTAGGATTCATTCCAGGGGCCCTGACTCTTCTCTTCCCACCCTCTTTTCTTAAATAATCTCTAGTTGTATAGTTTTTAATGCCAACAATACAGCAAGCATTCAATTTCCTGTGGACCTCTCTGCTCATCTTGAAACTTATATATTCGACTTCTTATGCAATACTGTGATTTGGTTATCTAATAGTCATCTCGAAATTAACCTGACCAAAAAACTCAATTCTTGATTCTTCCAATTGCGAACTGACTCCTTTCTTGTCTTTTCCATTTCAATGTAAGTTAACAACACCCAGTTGTTTAAGCAGGAAAAAAAGTCATCTTCAATCTTCTCATTTCTTCAACCTCTTCCCACATAGGAAAATCCTACTGATTGTTCAAAAGCACATCCTATCCTATTCATTTCTCTTCATTGTTATTATGTCCAAGTCACCACTACCTCTGGCCTTTCTCCCAGCTTCTTCTCTTATTCCCTAAAATCCATTATCCATACAGCTACCAGAGTTCTACAGGAAAATTTTTAAAAGATATACATCATATGGTATTTCTATTCTGCATAAAACTTCTTGTGTTCACTTTAGCAGCACATATACTAAAAAAAAAAAAAAAAAAAAAAAATTTCTTAATGGTCTCCCATAACACTGAGGATAAAATCCAAGATCCTTACTTTGGCCTGTGAAGTCTGACTCCTGACCAACTTTTGGACATCATCTCCTTCCAATCTTCTGACTGCTGAGATACTGCCCCATTGGCCTTTACTGTACCCAAATCTTTCCCAGCTCATTGCTACTTCATGACATACCTGGCATATACTTCCTCCATTTCTTTGCTTACTTCCATTCTATTCAATCTTCAGTTCAAATTTCAACTTTTTAAGTCTTCTTTACACTAAACCTTACAATGCATCTCTACCTTATCAGTCCATTTCATTTTCATTGTTGAACTTGCCTAATATTTTCTTGCTTGTTTAGTGTCATCCCCACCAGAAAGAAAACTCAGGGATTTGTGGGTCTTGTTTACTGCTATATTCTCAAGGCCTAGAAATATTTGTTTAATATCAATTATGTGCATTCATAGTGCCGGTTAAAATTTTAGACCTCATTCATGCTTAACCATTTCTTGTTCTTACCCATTTTGTTTCTATTGTTTCATATCACCACATCAGATACAATTTTACTTGTTTAAATAAATTGTTTTTCAAAGGTTTTATTCATTTGAAGTTAGTGATACTCCAGGCCCAGGCCTGATCCATGGATCAGTTTTGGTCAATAAATTGTTACTCGTGTGCAACAAAATAAATACAGACACTGAAAGAAAACATGTAAAAGTATTTATGGAAAGTTATAGTTTATATTTGTTGAATCTAATAATAAAAAAAATTAGGACTTATATTTTATGTCTTTGTTTCTTATTTTAGTCTTGTTGTATTTCATTTTTATTGTATTTCACAAATGCATTGACCATGATAGTTGAGAAATTAAAAAAATGATAGTTTATCATAGCTAGTTTAAGATGCACTAATCTAAGTTACCTCTCTGTAGAAATAACATGATAGTGATATTTAACTGTTTAATAAAATTGCAAGTATCAATTTATCATGTATAAGAGTAGGTCCAAATTTATTTTGCAACAAATAGTGATTTGTTTATACAAGAAAAAAGAACAGTGAGTTTAAAACATGTCATATTCAATAAAGTCTCTGAATTTGAAATATAGGAAGAAAATTGAGGGGAATATCTTTGGAAATAGTCTTTCATCCTGGAAATAATTATCATTTAAGAATAAAGCCTATTTGAAAACATAGAGTAAATTGGATCAATGCTACTAATAACCCTACTATCTATACAGCACTGTTTTGCAAGAGTTGAGCAGAGAACAGGCTGATAAGCAACAGAGACAAAATAACAAGGAAATGTCAGAGAGCTAAGCCTCCTAGCCCAGACCTGTTCAAATTTGGTCTCTAGACTGTTCATCAAGACATTCTTAGTTCTCATCTTACTAAAACATTAAGGAAACTAACTAATTGAAATAGGTAGGAAAGTGTCACAATAGAGCAGTTCTTCCTGCAATAATCAAGAGATGTCCTTATTACTTCTTTTCTAAGAAACACAAACCTTGGCCACTCACAGGTGCTTCTGTCCCCTTGGCCTTCTCAGTTCCTGGGACTTTTATTTGTATATGGAAATAATGACTAAAAATAAACAGTAATGACTATAGATATGAGCCCATCTCCCTGTCAGAAATTATCCCAACATACTTCCACTTGACCTCAAGGCCACCAAAGAGCTACTGCTATAATCACTCTTGGTCACTACCAATTTGGGCTGGATTTGATTCAGTGACTTAAAGGTGAAAGGCTCCATATTCAATTACCAGGCCCCCAGCTTCCTCAATTAATCAAAGACTGACATAATAGGTCTATTATAACTCTTAAGAAAAGACCAGATCAAATCAATATAATCATTCTGTAACCATAAAAAGAAATATTAATAAATATTCTTTATTTAAATATAAAATCCAAAACTTTATGGTATTTAAATGAACTTGGCTAGAATGCATTTCAGCTAGAATTTTATAGGAAACTTGAGCATAATTAAAATGACAACCAAACTGCACTGAGTTTCCATAGCAGCCTTCTTTGGAAAAAACTCAAACATTTCCACATTTATTTTACAATTTATCCTAAAACTATGATTTGTTGTCTATGTAATTTGTAGAAGAATTATCTGGTCAAAAGGGTTCTATAAAAAATTGTAACAACCATGATGTCACAATTGAACTGTTAACTAAATGTGGGTATCTTATCTGTCATTGTATCAGGAAGTCCTAATAGAGTCAAAGAAAAGGTGGAATCTGAAAGATCATAAAAGAAGTAACAATGATGTTGCAAATCATTAGTAGTCAGCGAGTGCAAACATCTAAAGGAAGGAAATGCTTCTGATGCTAAAGTGACAGCCATATAAACCCAGAAGAAACTACTGGAAAGGTCAAAAGCCAACTAATTCAATCCAAACTTTTAGTGACACTATCAACATGTATAAAGTCATTTGAAGAGTTCAAAGTTTAACCTTATGTCTGAAATTCAAGGATAAAGTCAAAGCAGAGAATACATTTCCCTTTATCTCCATGTCAAAATAAGAAACCACCTTCTACATGACAAGTGAGGATTATTTATATAATATTTTACATTTAAAAATAGTACCAGTTCTTTGTGTTAAGGCTGTAAAAGAAAGTTCAGGTTGTTTTATTCATTAATGAGTTAAAGTTAAAGACTTCTGAGAGATTCTAAAATTTTACTTTGGTGTTTTGTCTCCTTTCTTCCCTTTTTAATATGTTCCCATTGATCTTACCTTTTTCATTTTTTACATCAGCTGTCAGGCACCACCTTGGGCTGGTCACCAGAATGCCAGAACCCTTGTCAGAGCTTGTTCCTTTGAATTCAACCCCTTGGGTGCTAAAACTTTCTCAATCACTTTACTGTCCTTCATCTTTACAATTGTCATTTTTCTGATTGACATCTCAGAAAACTGAAGAGGAATTCCTTTACTAATGCATAATACCTCCAATTATTTACAGGTTGCTCCCTCCTGACAACCTTTGGGGTGTTTGTTAATGCCCTGAAAACATGCTGTCTGCAATTCTGCCATCTTCGGTGAGCTGGTTAGACCATGCCAAGAAAAAAATGGTGGCTGCTACACTGAGCTCCATGTGGAAGCCACAAAATTTTTCTTCACCCTTCTCCCTCTTTTCATTTTTCAACTGCTATACAAAATATGCATTATGCAGGTAAGAAAGGATAATTAACACTACCCACAACAACAATAAAATAATTGCATGTTAACTTTATAAATAAATGCTTATTTTCATCCCAACAAAAGTACTTTCCATACATTTCGTCAGGCAGTTATTCTATAAATGCTCTAATCATTACAGTCTCTAATTTCAAGAACTAAGTGGAGTCAGGCAGAGACACACCTGAAGAGAATCCAGGTATACTGTTTCTCCTGTAGAACTATAAATATCTGTCAGTAGGTGCAGACAGTACTGCAGAGTGCATAGTTATAAGAGCAGCCCATGAAAATATGAGATCTATGAGCAATTTCCGAACCTCCCTTTAGCCAAAGGTTTTGCCTTCCTCCTTCATTAAGCCTTTAAAAGCTGGTACTAACAAGGAGCTAAAACGACTGATTTGAGTACCACCTCCACGGTACTCCTGAGTATAAGTACTAATGAGCAAGTGATTCTCTCCCCACCCACTCTTAGTTCCTTGGTGCATCGTTCCCTATGCTGTGGAGAAATCAGATGAAAAACACCAAGTCCAAAGTGCCCTTTATAAATATATGTGATTTAAAAAAAAATTTAATGTGGTAATGCTCAAAGACTAACTTACTTATGAAGAAATATTATTTCTTCATTTATTCTTCTTACATCAAATAATTATAAAAGTCTTTGAAGAAATTTGGGACTATCCTCATTGCTTACCCCCAACTTAGAACTTAGATAATGAGTGAGTTGCATTGATATATCATAGAACAATGGAGCTGTTGTTGAAGAGGAAACTAAGACTCATAAAAATTAAGTGATACTGGAAGGGTAGGCAGGTCATACAGTTAACAGTAGTAGAGGAAAAGCAGAATCAACTTTCTGACTTTAATAGTATAATGCTTGCTTCTCGAAACCTGGGGTCAGCAACTTGCAGCCTGAAATCCAAATCCAGCCCACTGCCTTGTTTTTTTTTTTGTATATCTGCAAAGGAAGTTTTTACATTTTTATATGGCTGAAAAAAATCTAAAGAAAAATATTTCATGGCTCATGAAAATTAATTAAAATTTAAAATTCAGTTTCCATAAATAAAGTTTTATTGGAACATAACCACTCTCATTCGTTTGTCATGCTATGTCTACTTCTGCATTAAAACAGCAGAATTAAGTAGTTGCAATAGAATCCATATGTGGAAATATTTTCTATCCAGTCCTTTACAGAAAGATTTGCTGCTCTTGCTTTAAATAATGTAAGAAAGCTAGGCTGATTTAGCAGATTCAAACTCCCTCCTGACTCCACAACATAGCTGGCACAAAAAAACAAAAATACTACCCATGTATATGATAATTATCATAAAAGCATCTTAGAACGAAGAAATTAGTGAGTACAAAATTATTAAGTAATGCACAGCTAGCCGAGAATCTTCTGTGTAAATATCACAAATTACTGATTCTTTATCTTCATTATTTAGTGACACCTGATATTTCTTTTGACTGAGCCTTCTCTGAAAAAATGTCACATATTTTTTAATCTGACATAAAATACAATAAATTTTGATAAACTAATTTTTATGCATCTCACCAAATCTAGATGCCCAGTTTATTGCAAAGAACAAAAACTAACTTATCGATCAACTATATGTGTCAAAGTTTCAAAAAGACTTCACAGTATCTAATATAATCCCCATAGTAAGCCCACATGGCTGATATTATCATTCTAAATCTTAGGCTAAGAGACATTAAATGACTTGCAACTTGCTTTCAGTCATTCTACTACTATATGGCAGAGTGGCCATTCCAACTAAGGGCTGGTATCAATGCTCACACTTTGCTATTACCTGCAATGCCTCCTTTGCAGCTGGGTTGAAAATCCTAATACAGTATACGTTCCAAAATTATATACAGTCATGTTTGCCAGAAACTTCAAAGAAAATGGTTAGAGTGTACTTCTCAAGAGAGGCAAAGGAAACTTCCACTGGGATAGGCTAAAATTAGATTTTTGCCTCCAAATGAAATAATCACCAGTATAAAGGCAATCAAAGTACCTAGAATAAAACATCATAGAATTCCATATTTAAAATTTAGTAGCCATTACTGACCTTCAATTCCAAGACATATATTTAAAATATGTTGATATTAAGGCTGGTGATGTTGCCATTTGACATTACTGGTCATTCAAAGGTGAAAATGAATCTCTATCGACAGCAATTATTTCTTAATACTCAGAGGTTTGAGTGAAATAAAAGTATTTAAAATTTTTAAAGGGGATGATTTTAGAACTTGAGGCAGAAGCAGAAATGATTTCAAGCTTTCAAGACACTAGAGCCTTTTCTTAGACTAGGCAATATATGAATATTGCTTCACTAAAGATTAATAGTACATTTGCCACATTATTAAGTTAACAGGTTTCTGTGTCTGTGATTCATGCCGATAATAACTTTATTCCTATTAACAATAATTCTCATTTGAAATCAGTAACAGAAACTTCCAAGTTGTGCTGGGAGCCTTTCAGTCTTATGGTAGTTCTGCTGCCAGCACTTTTTCTGAAAAAAAAAAAAAAAAAAATCATTCATTTTCCTCCAATTGAGTAATACGCACTTAATAACTTTATTGAACTTGGGCGGAACCAGCTAATGTTCCCTTCACAAGTGTCATCTGTATTCAACCAAAACAATCCTAGTTTACAATCCCAACAGTCAAATTAAAGATTGGAGATCAATTATCACCAGGACATATTTTACACAGATAGAAAAAAAAAAATCTCAGTGAAAATGTGGTCCATTCCTGGGTTTGAGCAGTTAAGATAGCGATAAGCTCCTGTTACAAATGGTGTGCCCATTAACGACTGTACTGACTTATGACTCTGCTTTTCCTATACCCTCTCAAATTGCACAACTGATAATAGAGAAGGGGTTAGTAAAGATTTCAAACAAGAAGTTATCCTCTGGATGTTTGAGCAAGGCTGCTCTCCCAACATGGTGGGAAAGCAGCAATCCTAATGCAGTTCATGCACTATAAAAAAAATTGGACAGTCCAATTCCTCCAGGACAAGACTCGGGTTGACTCTCTTTCTAAGCCACTTAGTAGCTTTGTGAGCCACTGGAAATTAAGAAATACTCTATGCTGCTGATGATAATGATAAAGGTGTGATTATTCCAACAAAGCTCATAAATTAGAAAAGTAAGGAAAGGTCTCCTTTCCTGTGACAGCACACTTTAGTTCTGATGTAGTAATCTCACAAGAGGGTTAGGATACATGTAGAGGCTCCAAGTTAGGGTTAGAGTTTTAGTTAGTATTAGGGTTATTTTAAAAATGAAGAAATTCTGACATAACATTGAGGGTTTGGAACAGGGCAGAAAGTTGAGGTTTTTGTTTTTTGGGTTTTTTTGCGTTTTTTTTTTTTTTTTTCATTTCTTATCTGCTACTTTATTACGCAAAATTTTTCCCATAGTTCCATTTTTGGTCCTCCAGTGCCACACAATTAATTTAAAGGACAGTATAGACACAGGTATGTCTTCTCTCTTTTTTCTATAACATGTTGCTTGGCTCATGTTATAAACGAGGCCAATTCAGGGAGCCCACTAAGACAGTCTCCAAGAAGTAATGTGCTTCTACCATGGGCCCCTCTTCTTAAGAAAAAAATCATGCTACTAAACTAGATGCTATTTAAAGGATGTATTCTAGCCCAAGACTCTTCTCATCAGGGTGAAAACAAATATCCTTAATACTTTCAACTGGTTTTTACTTTATTATTCAAAAATAAGTTAAATACAAAACTTAAGTTATTTCTTATTTGTCATCTTAAGCACAAAATTAGGGTCACTTTTCCTTTTTATGGGAAAATATACTAGATGACAAAAGATTCCTCCATAAAGAATCAGTAGTGTTTCTGTTTACAAAACAGAGCTTCCACTACCCTTTGTCAGCTCATAATTGGTACCTCGAAGACCTGGGGAACATCCAGCTCATCTGTCACAGAGTATGTACAAGGGACAAGACATCTGCTGTAGGATTTTTTTCCCCAAACTTAAACTGGTGTCTTAATGCATGGCTCCTTTCCCCTTTCAAATACAGGTTCCCTCAGGATATTATCTGCAGACCATGAATTCCAACCTGAATTTGGATGGGTTTCTTCTGTCAATTTCAGTAATGAATATTATCAGCATTATACCACTATTAATTCTGGCTCCTTGTATAGAATATTTCAGCACTTTCCTAATTCCCTCTAAAAGAGATGGACCATTTCTGTTGGCGTGCATTAGTAAGTACCACTTACCATCACAAGTAAATTGTTTGCAACGTTTTAAAATATTTTTTTAAAAAGCCCACTCTGCTAAGATCTGAGCTGGCTACATGCTCTAATGAAAGTCTGATTTTAACCCCTAAAAAATAGCATTTCATTGTGGAGCATACCCTAGATAAATAGACAAAACCCTCTGTTTTGTAAGACTTTTGAAATCACTCAAGATGACATCAATGTCTGCAGCATATTCCTGACACATAGGGAAAGCTCTATAAATATTAGCTAGTATTGAGTCATCACTTATAAGGGAGGTGTCTAATTGTTTGGTGGGCATAAATAAAAAGCAAAGGGAGTTCGAAACTCTTAAGAAATATTATGTAATGGCAACCTGATATTTTATTGTCTACTTGAGAAATAATTCCATTAAAATAGTTAAGGGCAGGCATTTCAAAGATTCTCTTTGCTTTGTTAACTTGTATTATTCTTAATTCCTCCTTTTTAGAGATCTGTGGAGACCATGCAGACTTCTAGTAATCCATTATTATACTTTTTGCTGTCTCTCTGTTTATAGAAGTTACATTTTAGTATATGTTTCCTGTTATTTACCAAAGCCAAGATCACTCTAGATCACATCAAGGGGTAGATTTGTTTTTGAGAACCCAAAGTGATTAAACTCACCTTAGTTTATTTTGTCATCTTCAATTGTACAGGTCTTTAGTACATAACCTTTTTTGATTTATTTCTTAAGCCAGTAACCCCGACATTATTTACTGTAATACATATAGGCAAACTATAAATATTAATAGATTTTTGGCAATCCTTAAATCTTAAAAAGTGCTTCGTTTTTCAGTTTGTAAAATTCCCAGTGCCAGTACTTAGTAAATGTCTGGCATTATTTGAAGATAACAAAAAAAAAGAAAGACATTATACATGCCCTCAGTAACTATTAAAATAGAATGATACCAATGTCACCATAAAAAATAAATAAATACATTTTAAAAATAAAAATAAATAAATAAAACAGAAGAAATGCAGGACAAAATGGGGGTAAATTTATATGACAAAATGCCAAAAACTTTGGTAGTCATGTACAGTATTATGAAAATCCAGTCTGAGCTTCCAAATTATGCTTAATTTTACAAAAACAGTTCTTAAACTTTAGGAAAACATGCAATACAACATGGCTAAAAGAACATTAGAAATCCTTCCAGAGAACAAGAAATCTTAAATATAAGCCACTTTCTGATGGATAATTTTCTAGTCTTGCATATTTAAAATCATATATATTCTTAAAGAAAGGTATGATTTTTTTTTTTCTGGATAGAGGAAAGTTAGATAGAGTTATCTAATATATCATTTGATGTCGATGAACTAAATAATCCCCTTCAAGACTGTTAATGGACTTGTTGGGCAGCAAAAAGGAAAAACTAAACTCATTTTAAAAACCAAGCTATGTTCCTCTGAGTACAGAATACTAAATCAGTAGTTTCTAAACCAGACTTCATTCATTTGTTCATTTACATACTTGTTCATTTATTTGCATAATATTTTGCTATGGAAATATTTTAAAAGTATGATAATCTGCATCTTTTAAGCTAGATGTTTGCTTAAGTTTTCCATAACCTGTTTATGATTATAAAAGATTTTTATCAAGATATATAAGCACAAACCTAGGGTACTTTTTGATAGTTATTTATGTAACTCAATTAGTTTAATATTAAAAATTCTTTTCACTTTGAACTCAAGTGCCTTGAAAACATGAGAGATGTATAGAATATAGATTAGTATACAAATTATGAACAAATATTTATGAGTTCTTGATTTGAACCTAGGCACCTTCATATATATATATCCCATTTAGTCTCATGATAAACCAGCATTTAATAGGCCAAGGACCTCAGAGATAATAAGTGTCATTTAAATTCAGGTTTTCTAATTCTAGGCTATTATGTTGTTATTATTGTTGTTGTTGTTGTTATTGTTATTATTAATTATTATTCCACTTACCAGCTATACATAGCTGTAATATTACAGAAGTTAAACTATTGGTGTTAATTTGGAATCCTTACTCTTATTTTCAATAAGGCTTTGAAGTGAAAAAAAATTATTTTGTCACCATCATGGGCAGTTACTCCTCAGCCTCCTCCACTCCCTTCCACTTTCAGTCATTCTCCTTCCAGGGACTGTCATGTTTAAGGAGGCAGATGGTACGAACAATGCTGATGCCTAGTGATGGACATGAATGATCACAGCCCAGGCCAGGAGTAAGCAATGGGGAAATCTCATTCAGTTGGTGAAACTAAAAATTTAATAAAGGAAAAAATAAACTTACTTTTTTAATCTAGCCCACAAACAATGCAACAAAACAGGGAGTTTCTGATTCAAGATATAACATTCTTGAGTTAATCACCTAAAGAAATCAAGAAGTATATCACAGTACCAATTTTAAAAGAATCTCTAAATCTCTCAGAGCTCTGAAAGGCAAAGGTGTGATATGCTCAGAGTGTTTTATCAAGACCGTATTTTCCTAACATTACAGATGAGCAGATTTATCTATTTAAAAGTCAACCTTAATTCACTAAAAATTTAAAATCAGTGATATTATGATTTATCCATACATCATAATTGGACATACTTCATTTTAGTCTTTTTTCAGTTAAAAAATGTTTACATCATGAGTATTTCCTTTCTTTAGCATTAATTAAAATCCTGCAGTATGTGGCATTTAGTAGTTAGTGCTGACATACACAAGTATTAATCTGACAAAAATTAGCTTAATTAAGATTGTTATTAAGCCTTACACAAAGCAGAAGTGTACAACACAGTAGGAGCAATTATCTTGGCTTTTAAATGACATTTAAATTAAAATGCAGATGAAGTACATTCAAATATCTGCCAGACCTTCTTCTTTAAAAAAAAAAAAACTTGAAAATTCAAATTCTAACTCAAAGTTCTTTATGATATAGGTACAGACAAGGTGTTAGGCCCTTTATACATAACCAGTAACTTCTACTAGTTCTAATAAGTGGTAGTGATACAAAATTTCTTTTTTCGGTAAAATCGAAGTGCTTCATAAATTAAAAACCGAGTCAGGGATCCAATTACCTTCATCAAAAAAAAAGATTATTTCAGCACAACTCCTTTTTCTCTATTACAGTTTTAGAACCGACAGATCTTTCCAGGAAGTATCACAGTGTATAACTCATTGCGAAATACCCAATAGGAGGAACTGTACAAACACTGAAAGAAGTGGCGTGTAAATATCTAGCTTGAATACTCATTCGTTCAATTGTTCATTTATTAATATAAACACATTAATGTTCTTAGGTTCTTATTTTTAAGGTTGACATCAACATTGGAATTAAAGTCGGGGTGAAGTAGATCATTTAGTACAGCATCTGAAACAGTAATTGATGCCTTACATGTTTACGTATCTGATCTCCATGTAAATTAATTACCTGTTCCATGCTCAGAAATTTAAAACACAACTGAAACTGAATCTCCTGAAATGAGTTCCAGTACTCTAAAGAGAAACAAAAGACAGAATATGAATCGCTCAGTTCAAACAGAGGAACATAACACTAATCAGAGAAACAACAAAAGAAAAAAACATATACCATTCTAATAGCAGGTCAGAAATATTTTCCTCAAAAGCAGCAGATAGGTATGACAATAACATTATAGCTGTCTTCATGAGAGTAGTTTGTGGATACTAGTATGTTCTCACATGAACAAATTTCCAATTCTGGGAAATTGCCAAAATCATTGTTCCAAAGGCAGTTTCTCAAGGACTCAACAGAATTTCATACCTATGGTTGTGTTACATATCAAAGACTTTACACATCAGACTACCCATAAAAACCCCATAGTTTTCTCAGTGAGTAAACTTAGCCAATAACTGAAGAATCTTAAAATATCTATTTTTCAGTGTGAGATTTTGCTTCAGTATAAAACAGTAAGTGTGACTTTAATATTTGAATAAATTCTGACTTTATTTCATTGTGGATTGTGGTCTAATTTGGAAAATTATTAAATGACAAGATAACAGAATAAACTATAAGAGCTTCAAGAATCATATGGATCTGTTTACATTCACACAGCCAATATTAAAACATACATTATTTATTTGAATAGAATATCTCCTTTGGCACCACGTGCTTTATCTTGTAAATACAGGTCTGCTAGAGGTTTAAAATGTGTACATTCTGATAAACTGCACTCTGTTTTGGACAAGTTATGACCTCACAGAAGTTTAGAATAAAAACGGAGCATATTAAATTTAGGTTAGAATCAAACTTTGTTTTGAATTTCAAAAAGTCATTTTTCACTGGCACCAGAGTGCAATAGCAAATAAAAAGCAAATGTAGTTATCCAAATCCTTCAGGTAAAATATGCTTTGCCCTACAATGTCTAGATAAATGGGTTAAATATTTGTGCTTTGCTTGAAATTCTCTGGAGAACTGTCTTTCATTAGATTTTGCTAGATAGGTTCTCAAAATCTCTGTCAAAGTAGTACTTCTCAAAGTTTGATGTGTATAGGAATCTTCTAGGGCTCTTGTTTAAACGCAGATCTGATTCAGTCCTCCTAGGGTGGAACGTGAGATTCTGCATGGCTAGCAAGCTCCCAGGTGATACCCATGCAACTGGTCAGGGACCACACTTTGAGTGTCAAGGACAGAGGAAGAGGATAAAAGATTGTTTCCTCACATTTCATGCCTTTATACAGGCAGCTGTGGTCCAGGTAAAAATGCCACAACTTCTCATCAGGTCAGAGCTAAAAGTCAGCAGTAGACAATAAAAGCTGACAAATACGCCTGAGTTTGGCCAACCATTGCACTCATGGGCCGAATCTGGCCCACTGTTTGTTTTTGTACTACCTGCAAGCTAAGAATTGTTTCAAGAGATAAACATTTACAATTTTTTTGATGACAAAAAATAAATAAAAGCAATAATTTTGAACACAAATTAAATGAAATTGTATCACCCTAAAAGAATTATTTTGAATTTCATCAAAAAAATTGTAAAAATTTATTCTATCTCATGTTACATAAGTACAAACATATCATCAAAATTTTGCCTTTGTCTCACAAAAACTAAAATACTTATTATTGTCCTTTTATAGAAAAAAAATATTGCTGATCTCTTGTCTAAACTATTGCCTCTAATGCTATAAACTTTCCTGGATAAAATTTAAGTTTTTTTACATAGCAGAGGTGATAACCAAAAAAAAGAGTGGTGATGGTGGACATGTTTTTATCTAAATTACTCTAAATTAGTTAGAATGAGGAATATCATAGAAGTTTCTCATAGAATTTAAATTCTAAAATAAGAAAGCAAAGAAAGTTTGAAAACTTATTCCTACCCACCTCAGAAATTTCTTTAAAGTTTGTGTAATTATCATGGACAATATAATTTGTGCAATGTGATCAACTCAATCTTTATGTAATACCTAAGCATACCTGTGTTAGTTTATTAGGACCACCATATCAAGACACCACAGATTAAGTGGCTTAAACAACAGAAATTTACTCTCACAGTTCCAGTTGGTAAAAGTCCCAGACCAAGGTAGAGGCAGCTTTGATTTTTCTCAAGACCTCTCATCTTTGACTTGCAGGTGGCCATCTTCTCATCGTGTTCTTAAATGGTCTTTCCTTTGTGCATGCACGAAACTTGTATCTTTTCTCCTTCTTTTAAGGACATCAGTCATATTGAATTAGGGCCCCGAACATATGACCTCATTTAACCTTAATTATCTTTTTATAGACCCCATCTTCAAAGTCACATTGGGGGTCAGGACTTCAATTTACGAATTTGAAGGAATATGATTTAGATTATAGAAAAACACACACAAATATAAAGTCATCTGTAAAATTTTGGTTATATATCACGATGGATTGGCAACATTTTTTTCCTTTCTCAATGATTCAGAAAAAACGTGTTTATTCTTACAGTTGAATGCATCTTAAATTGAAGAAAACAAATAATGCTGAAGCCTTTTAACAATTAAGTAACAGTCTCTAGCCTCACTTTCTCTACAATCGAGCCATAGTTCCCAGAGGCAAATCATTTTTAAATATTTAGGTGTTGTTTGTTTAAGTTAATAAATAATATGATTATAAAGATATTTTATTTAAATCAGTAATCAGTTATATACATATAACTCATTGCAATAAAATTTTATTTCTTGTATACGGTTTTTCTCAATTATTTAATTTAAAAATGTTTTTCTTAAATTTTCAAACTGCTCTAACAGTTTTTCCATACTATCACTAGCTTTTCCCCAGTGCTAAAATATATAAGGTAATGTACCAAAGGCTCCTCTTCCTCTGGAGATCTTGCAGACTTCCATGTCCTTACAGACTCCCACATCCTTGCAGACTTCCACATCTTTGCAGATTTCCATGTCCTTGTTCTCCATCTCAACATGGCCCTCTAGATATGCTGCATGGTGCTTTCCTCTGTTAGATCTCTAACTTACTTCTCTTCCTCTTTCTCAGTTTACTCCCTCTATTATTATCATTTATTTTTTTAGCAACTTCCTAAGAAAGGGTACGTGAGAAGTATATTTTCCAAGAACGTATATGACTGAAAAGTCTTCCTTTTATTCTTGCCCTTGATTAATTAATTGGTGTACATAGAATTCTAGTTTGAAAATCATTTTTCTTCATAATTTTACAGCTATTGCTCTAATGTCATCCAGGAACTTGAATGACTACTGAGAAGCCCAGTAAACTTCTGATGCTCATTTCTGTGTCTATGACCACATGTTCTAACTGGAACGTTCTTCACTCTATCTATGATACTCTAAAATGTCATGTTTTTGTGCCACGGTGAAGGTCTTTTCAACCTTAATAATAATAAGCTACTAATTGCTACCAGGAACCATGGCAAAGAAGAGAAAGTAACAGCAATTAAAGTGAAATAAAAAGAACAGGCAAAATCAAACAGGCCATGTTAAGGATTTTAAATTTTATCTTAACTGTATAGAAACCCACAGAAGGAATTTAAGCAGAAAAGTAACATTGAATCTGCATTTATATAAGATCACCCTGACTGTGAAGTGTTTAATAGGTTAGAGGTAGGCAAGAGAGGAAACAGAAAGACCAGATAATACACTGCTGCACATAGTCTGAGTTAAAAATTATGAAATTCAGATTAGAATGATGGCAGTGGCTACAGAAAGAAGTGAGTTAATTTATAATGCATTTTGGAAATAAAATCTGGAGAATTTAATAATATATTTGAAGATAGAGGAAAAAAGAAAGGACCCCCGATTTCTGCCTTGAGCATATGAAGGTACAAGAGCAGATGAGGAAGAGTGAAGGAGAAGAATTAGGAGGAAAGAGCAAAAGTTCTGTTTTGTGTATCCTCCAATTTGAAACTTTCCCTTAGACATTTCTTATCTTTCTTTCAATGGTTTTACTTTTTTTTACTTCTTCCAAGTGCAAATGTTTAAAGGCATTGCTTAGACATTCTCTTCTTTCCTTCCCCAATCGTTTTTTCAATTTCACTTAACCCTAAATTCCAACTCTGTGTAGATGATTCTTTAATGTTTCTTGACTCAATCACACTTCTGACTTATAGTTCACATTTTTAATTGTTTTCTGAGCACTTCTCTTTAAAGTACCTCTTTGTACCTCTAACTTGACTCAGAATCAAATTCTTTTTCTCTATGTCTATTATAGGTCTTATTTATATTGTCGTCACTACCAAATTTCCATTCACCTGGACTCAGTTAACATTGACATCTGCTTCCTCCTTGTCCCTTGTTTCAGATGCTATGGTTTTACCAGTGGAATCTATTGCATCTTACATTTCTAACCTCTCTATTTTCTGGGAGTGGGTTACCTGGTTATAGCTCAAGTCCCCATCAAACTTTACCTAGATTCTTTTTTAACTTCCTAACTATTTTCCAACTTCCAATATCTCTCCCATTCTATCAACCAGCACATGGTCTTTAGAGTAATAATTTTAAATGGCAATTCTAATCATTTCGTTTTTGTCTAAATTCTTCAATGATTCCATTATCTTCAAAGTAATTTCAAAAATCCTAAGAATATATTAAGTGCCTCTTATGATCTGACCCCAATCTATCTTCTCCCCTGTTTCATAATAACTTGACTTTCTCACCATCCTGAAAATTTGTCTGACACTTCCACAACTCTGCTTTTGCTCATGCGATTTGTGCTGCCTTCACCTCTTTATATTGAAACCCTTTTGCCTTTAAAGCATAAAATGAATTCTCTCACCTCTCCAACTAGAAATAAGTTCTTCTTATGTTCCCCAATAGAATATGAGCCTGTAGTGACTGAGAACAGATTTTTTTTAATCTTATTTCTCACAATTGCACCTAGCATACTGCCTTGCATACAGCAGAAACAGAGTAAATATTAAATTGAATTGACATATTAGCTCTCTTTCTGATGAGTCTATAATGTAATAAGTAATCCAGATAAATACAATTATATGATAAATTTGATCTAAAGGTAGATAATGTTGAAATTCAGGTTTTTTATTTAAGCTATTTACAAAACCAAAACCTCTACTTTACTACAAACAAGCCTTTGTATAACTTAATTTAAAATAATAATAAATAAATAATCCCTCACATGTTCTGTTATTCAGATTTCCTTTATATGCCTCTTATTTCTTGAGGACTCAGTAAAGAGCAGACTTTATGAATACATTTAAATGCTGAGATATAATCAAAAAAATTATCTACCAGTTTCTCTGTCAACCAAAACAAACACTAAGCTATTTAAACATTAGATTTTTTTTTTGAGTTGAAAGCTTTGCCTTATCTGAAATTTTATGCAAGTTGGCAAAATGTGACTATCTCTAAACTTCAAGTAAATTCCATCAAGCTAAAGTTCGCCTCTGCTCTAATGATGGGATTAAGTCCAGTAATATGAATGATAAATTGAGAATTGGATAGCTGCAGTAGATATAAACTGTAACAAAACTGTAACAAAATCTCTACTCATTTTCAACCAAAATTTCCTAGATAATTCCTTAAAAGTAAAAGGAAGAGAAGAACTGGACCACTATCTGAATAATTGCTTCCATTTATACTCTTCACCTAGCTAATTCACCTTTAATATTTTTTTTCCTAAACAAAAGTTTCTAGTCTTTAATTCTCTCATAGCTGCTTTACTTTTTCTACAAAGATTAGCGAAATGTCAGACAACTGAAGACTGATAATTCTTATGGGTTATTTTAAAATCATTTTTAAAATAATGATTAAAACCTTATGAAGACATTATTTTATTTTAAATTTCCCCCATATCATTTTTGATTCCTATATATCTAAAAAAGTTATCAAGAATGACATATTTTTTATCTGAATATTAAAATTCATATGCTTTATTATCTTAATAATAATTGCTACTAATTGCTACCAGAAACTGTTATAATTACCACTAGATTATCTTATTTAAATCTCATAACCACCCTAAAAAGTAAGCATCATTAACCTTATCTTAGTGTTGAGTAAAGTGATAATGAGGTTAAATAACTTGTTTGAAGTCACATAACCAGTAAGTCAGGAAATGGGGAGTCACATGTAGCCACAGCCTACCAGAGCCTAAGCAAAGGGTAGCCATACAGCATTGTAATTGGCACCTGGATATCCTCAGGGCAAAAGAAAAATAAAAAATAAAAAATGTCTAGGAAACAGACCTAGAGTCAATTTGTAAAAAATTCTATGTCACTTACACTGATTTGGGGCTCTTGTAAAAAGTTTTTCTTTTGCATTCTTTCCCTTCAGTTGCTGGAAATTTTTCTGCTGCATTTTCTGTGATGATAGCTGACTTCTTTGAAATGCACAGAAAACATTTCCCTTCAGTGGAGCAGCTGCTTTTAGGCAAAGTCCTCACCATTTCCTCCATGCCGTTTCTACTTGATTCTTCAGTATGTTTTACTTGGAGTAACTGAAACACTGGTCATCCCAGCTTGTGAGTAACATTTTTATCACTTCATGTTAAAACATATTGTGTTTCCGCATCAAACACATCTCCTCAAATGGTTGACAATCTATTCAATCCCTGGAAATTTCCCATGTTTCAGAACAAACCCATTTATCACTCTCATTTTTTTTATGTTTAATTTTTCTTCCTTCCTCTATCACATACAGAACAATTATTAATGTAGATGAAGTGAAAGATTTACTAACCTTGTTAAAGGCAGTAGCTATTTGGTCAAATACGTGAGAGGAGGAAAAAATTCTGCTAAACCTGGAAGAAAACTCCAATATATTCAAATGAAAATCTCTTCTTCTCTTCTACATTCCCTGTTCTCCTCTTGCTCTCTGTCACTCTAGATAAACTCACATATATACTCCCTCCAAAAGTGACATTTGCAATGTACTTTGAGAGTCTATGAACATGCAAATTAAATGAAAATTTGAAGCAATATTTCAGATAACTCAATGTCTTTCTATTAAATTATGCTAAATTAATTGCGATCACTAGTGTTTCATAATAAAAGTTCAAAACAACTTCATTAAATATCAAGGGTTTTCTGGATTGTCTAGATTACTGATATTAAACTAGTCACTTTAAAATTCATCAAAATATTCCAGTGACTATTACAATAAGTAATGTGTGTATGTATATATTTGTCAATATAATGTATTACATCTTATATTTCTACCTTCTTTATATTTTCCTCCATTGGGAGACCTGATTGTAACTCAAGCCCCATTATGCTTTACTGAGATTATTTTTATAACTTTCTAACTAACCTCTTACTACCATCAGTATCTCACATTCTATCTTCTCAGCACATAACCTTTAGAATACTCATCCTAAATGGCAATTCTAACCATTCCACTTGTGTATAAAGTATTCTATTATATTCAGTTATTACCAAATCCCTTAGATATATATTTAATAAAAATATATACACACACATATATATTATACCAAAACAATTCATGAAAAAATCAAAATAAAATTAAGTTTATATAATTATAGTCATATATATGTGTTAGGCTTCATTTTTATAATTTTAAATCATGTCATTCCAAATATTTTTACAAGAATAAATTATTTTATGCAATTTTAAGATGTGGCTATCACTTTTTGACACTACTAGGAATACAAAAGAAGCACAAAAGATTGCCAATATACAAATATTTATGACTTCCCTGATGTTGTTTCCAAAAATTTATTGGAAGAAGTCAGCCAAAATTTTGTAGTAGATAATGAAAGAAGGTAATGAATCCAGTCAGGAAATTCCCCACCCAATTTAGCAATAGTGGTTCAAGATAGAAAAGCCAGAGAACTACCTACAACCATAGACTATTGAAAAGCAGATTATGTGATATAAATAACTTAGTCCATTTTTCCCTATTTTTTCCATCACGAAACTGAGATCCAACTAAGTCAACTGACTTATTCACTGGTCATAGGGTAGAGACCAGAAGACTTTGTTTTAATTTCCAGCTTTGTCACTATATGTGTGACCTTGAGAATTCATTTAACCTCTAAGCTTCATTTTTCTGGTATTTAAAATGGAAATAATTATAATTCTTCCTTATATCACAGCATCAGTGTAAGAATCAATGGAAATGGGAACTACTCCTTGAGAATTAAATGACATAAAATGCAAAGGGAGTTTTGAACTGTAAAATCAAGAATTACTCTTCTGGGAAGGAGTACAGTATAGTGGTTAATATCTATGGTCTTAAAGTCAGATATATCTAAGTTCAAACCCAGTTCTGCCATTGACTAGCTTTTGTCCTTGGCAAAATAATTCTGCATTTCTGAGCCATTCTTACCACCTATAAAATGGGGGGAGGTTGTTTTAAGGAACATCTGAAATATTTTATGTAAAGGACAAAATGTCTAGTATATAGACAGCACTCAAGAATTAGCAGCTATAATGTGTGCTGTTGTTATCATCATCATCAGCATCATCATTATCATCATCATCATCTTTCACATAAATTAACAGTACCAGACTCAGACTCAGGGCTCAAGCACAGCTCAAGTTTTTTCTACCATACCTACCACAACTCAAATGCAAGGAGACCTGGTAGTATGAGCAGAATCATAACTTTCTGACATGAATTATCCTAGATCACCTTTTCCTCTTATTTTTTACCTCTAATCCAACAGCAAGTCTTAGTCTTTACTTTGAAATACAATCTAAATATGGCTGTCTCACTGTCTCCTTTGCTATCTGCCTTGTCTCTAGCCCAGTTCCATCAGAGTCTCCTAACTTGATTCCCTGCTACCTCTCCTGTTCCATGAGTCCATTCTCTTGAAAATAGGTATCATCCTCTTTCCAATAAATAAGTCCTATAATTTTTCTGCTTAAAATTCCACAATAGGATTTTGGATATAAATTCCTTAAATGCTGAATAAGACTCCTCATGATTTGAACTCTGTACTACTCCAACCACATTTTATAACATTTTTCCCTTTGACCAGTTCACTAGAAATTTGATGATCTTTATTCTGTGTTTCTAAGGTGTCAAACTTATTTTTACCCCCAGGCCTTTGAACTTGCTCTTCTCTCTACCTAGAATCTCCTCTCATCTGTTTTGAAGTGGCTGGCTTCTTCTCAAAAGTCATCTATTCAGAGAGGTTTACCTGGTCATCTTAACACTTTCCAGTCCATTACCCTGTTGCTTTATTTTGTCAATAGCACTTGTCAGTATATGAGATTATCTTATTTATGTGTGTTTGTTTATTGCCTGACTCATCATGAGAATGTACAGTCTTGAAGTCAAGATTCTTATTCTTCTTGTTCATCCTTATATTCTTCTGTGTTTTGCCTTTCTATAAAGTGCATGCACAGGGTAGATAATCAATAATACATTTTAATTGAATAAATAAATGAACAAATGATATCTATAGTTATCTCTATATGAGTATGATAAAAATATGTCATTCAAATTAATGATAATATCCTGCATAATGGCATGAAGCAAGGAAGAACAGTGATCACTCCCCTAATTTTGATGGACCTTTACTACCCTACTAAGCCATACTATAAACTAGAGAGAATCTGTAAAACAGAAAAAAAATTAAAAACTTTCAAATTATGTATTAATTATAGCACTATATACCCCAGCTATCTCATTACCTGTGTTTGCTTATTTATTCCAAAGATACTGTGTGAGTATCTACAATATGCCTGACATTGCTCTAGGTACTTAAGACATATCAGTTAAAAAAAAATTCTACCATTGTAGACTTTACATTATACCAAAGGGAGAATGATAATATACAATAAATGTAATAAATAATTAAATTATAGAGCATGTTAGAAGGTAATGAGTGCTATAGAAAAAGAAAAGGTAGAGCAGAATAAGGGAGATTAAGAATGTCAAGCATAGAAAAGAGCAGGTTGTTGCACTAAGAGACTGGTCAGGGTGGGCCTGAATGAGAGGTGACATTTCAGCTAAAGTTTGGGAGAGTTGAGGAAGTCAGCCACATGGATATCTGGATATCATTGCTGGCAGAGAAGTCAGTAAATTCAAAGATAGAAGTGTGTTTAGCAAGAAAGTACAAAGGATCTCATGCAGTTGGAGGAGAAGGGGTAACTAGTAAGAGAAGAGTCCGAGTGGCCATTATAAAGACTCTGGCTGAGTTGGGCTCTGAGTGAAATAAGAAAAGGAGTGACATTACGTTACTTATACTTTTAAAGAATTTCTCTCTCTGCTGTGAAAAAATATACTATAGTGAGGAAAAGAATAAAATAACTGAAACAGTAACCCAGGGAAGACAAGTGTCTCAGATTAGGGAAATAGCATAATATGTCATGAGAAACAGTCAGTTTATTTACATTTTAAAGACAAAACCACTGGAGGAGAGGGCAAGAAAGAGAGGGGGGGGGGGAGAGAGAGAGAGAGAGAGAAGAGTTGATAATGACAACAAAGTTTATGACCTGAGCAACTGGAAGGATGAAGTTGCCATCTATAGAATGATAAAAGGTTACAAGTGAAGTAAGCTTTCAAAAGAAAATTATGAGTTTAGTTTTGGACATTTTGAAAATGAGATGTCAAATAGAGATATTGAATAGGGACTGGATATCCAAGTCTGTAATTTGGTATTGAGAAGGGAATAGATTCAAATTTGAGAAACATAAGCATATTGATGGAATTTAAAGCAATGGCATTAGTTGACATCACCAAGGGAGTTAGAGCATACAAGGAGTCAGTGTAGACAGAGAGGCAGATTCAAGAATTGAGCCGTGAGTCACTCCATCATTAAGATATTCCAGAGAAAATGAGAAATTTGCAAAGCAGATAGAAAAAAAGTAACTAGTGAGAAAAGGAGAAAACCAAGAAGTCAAATGAAGAAAAGGTATCAAAGAATAGGGAGCAATTAACTGTGTTGAACATTGCTGATAGATCAAAAAAGATGAAGACTGACTGTCGGATTAAGTAATTTGGGGGTTACTGGTGATTTTGACAAGAGCTTTTTCATGTGGATTTGGGGGTGCACAAAAGCCTGATTAGAATAAGCTGGGATCAAACTTACAAGTTCAGAAGATAGAAGGTGGTAGTCAAAAGAGGGTGCACAAGGTTGAAATTATGAAGTGGTTACAATTATTGGTCTAAAGCATGAACTGGCAAACTTTTTCTGAAAAGTGTCAGATAATAGTTAGGTTTTACAGAGTTACTCAACTCTGTCATTGTGGTGTATAAGCACTCATAGGCATATAATGAATGTGTGTGGCTGGGTTCTAATAAAACTTTATTTATAAATAGGTGTCAGGCTGGGCCTTACCTAACTGTAGTTTGCCAACCCCTGGTCTGGGGTATAGGGTTCAGGGTGTGACCACGGGTATGAATGGCTAAGGTATAGTGGAGGACAGGTACATTGGAGAGGAGGTCAAAGAAGTAAAAAACCAAGATATGGCAGGTTGGAAGGATAATCTATATGTATATTAAAATCAACAATAATTAAGGCAGGAGTAGTACTAGAAGGTGTGACAATAAGAGAGAAGCTGATGACTGAATAATAGAAGAAAATGGCCTACAAATTGGCAGATGACAGCACAAAACAGAAGTATTAGCTCATATAATCAGATAATATGAAATTCAAATCTGAAGCTTTTTAGACATGAGAAAGGAATAATGATCTGAAAGTGATAATCTGATAAAGTTCCATCATCTGGGACCGTGGTACTTCTCCATATGTTCAAAATAACTTTTCACCAAAACATAATAAACACATTTTAACTGTTTAAGAGCAATTTCCAGCAATGAGTCTCCAGTACCAGGTGCCTCAGGGAAGTTGGTTATGGCCCCACAGTTTGTAGATTCTGCATACACTGTGATGGGGCTTCTCTGCAAACACTAACCAGCCTACACCTGGAGGCACATTTCAGCTCTTATTGGCAAGAAGATCAGCTTTACATACACTTTAAATATTTTTTACTGCGTCTTCAACAGTAAAATGAGAATTTTAGAGTAGTGGCAGACTTGTTGGTAATATCTATAGTATAATGTGCTAAAAGGAGTATCACGAAGCCTAAAAAATCAAGTTTATGATCACTAAAGTCAAAAAAGATCAGAACATGCAAGAAGATGTCTGAAAACGGAGATCGGAGGACTTGAAAAGCTTAGTCCTATAAAAGGGAACTGGAGGCTTTCAAAACGACTAAAATGACACCAAAGAGAGATTAACCAGCAGGCAGAGGCTGGCAAAGTGTGTTCATGAATTATATACCGCACCAGAAGTTCTAGCAAGAGAAAAGCATAGGATTAATAATTAACTAGCAGAGTAATAATGGGCTCGTACATTGTGCTTTTTCTCGGTGAAAGAAATCGGCCTACTTAGTCTTTCTGCCCATTGTTTGTCTCCTCATATTTATAGAGAGGGAAGTTCATAAGCCAAATCCTTTTTATAACTATGAATCATTTCTTCCCAAAGCCGCTTCAGCATTTCCTTCATACTCTCCTTCGGATCTTCCTGAAAAAAACTTGCAGCTTGGCTTCAGGCTTCCACTGGCAATTTGCACTGTACAAGAAAGCTGGGGTACCCACGGCCCCTTGCCACCAATATTTGAAGCCCTCCTCCACAGTATTCTATTCATCACCACCATTATCTTCATCTCCAATAAGTATTTGTGGTATTAAGTGCCTGTTTAACACTGCCCTTAGTATTATACATATCTTTGCTCTCTCCCTCCCAAAGTTTAAAATCCAGGAAAGATGCACCAATGCCTTTTCCCACCTCCAGCCCCAGCACTCAGCACATTTCCTAGGGCACACATAAGATGCCTTTCAATGTTTATTCAATGATAAATAAAAATGTGAAGGACGTGCAGAAAGCAAAGCAGAAATGTTGAATGAAGGAAGGAACATAAATATATTTACATTATGTATCAGTAAGTTGGTTTAAAAATGCTGGACAAATACATTTACTGGGGTAAAGTATGACAGGTAAACCAGGGGTGAAATTTTCCTGAGGGAAGGAAGGAGATGAGAAAACTAAAGGTTTAGTGTTTACAGTATATCGGTTTTCTATCACTACTTTTCTTTTTTAAATGAGCTATAATGTTTATTTATGATCTCTCATTGTAGAAAAATTCACAAAGTAAAAGAGTAAGAAGAAAAATTAAAAATCCAATAATTCAACCACTCAAAGCTAAAACTGTTCCTGTTATTTGATATATTTTCTTGTAAATTTTTTACCACACAGATACAAAAGAGAGAGAAATTAATATAATAAACTCCTGTGTACCCATGTTCCAGTTGCAACAAGTTTCGACTCATGGCCAAGCTTATTTCATCTCTACCCTCATTTGCATACCCAGTTTCTCTTTGCTGTATAATTTTGAAGCAAATTCCAGATATCATATTATAATAAATATTATAAATATTTAAGTATGTACGCTTAAGATTACCATGTATGTTTTAATATAGCTATGTTAATATGGTATGCACAAAATCATACATACTTATTTTCATCTATTTCTGCTATAAAAATTATTTTAATTAAATTTTTCTTTTGTTATTGAGGTATAATTGGCATATAACATTATATTAGTTTCAGGTGTAAAACCTGAAACCGATTCAATATTTGTATACACTGCAAAACGATCAACACAATAAGTCTACTTTCCATCGGTTCCCATACAGAGTTACAAATCTTGGTGGGGGTATTTTGTGATGAAATTTTAAGATTTTATCTCTTGGCAACGTTTAAATATGCACTACAAAATTATTGACCCCCCATGTTGTACATTATATCCCCATTACTTACTTATTTTATAATTGGAAGTTTATATCTCTTGATAGCCTTTACCAATTCCACCCAGCCCCCCGCCTCTCCTCTCGTTGGCAACCACCATTCTATTCTGTTTTCTTGTTTTGTTTTTTAGATTCCACATATAATTGAAATTATACAGTATTTGTCTCTCTCCATTGAACTTATTTCACTTAATATATTACCTTCCATGTCCATCTATGTTGTAACAAATGGCAAAATTTCATTCTTTTTTGTTACTGAGTTGTACACACACACACACACACACACACACACCACATCTATTTATCTATCTTTACTCATTCATCCGCTGATGGACACTTTGGTTGTTTCCATATCTTAGCTATTATAAATAATGCTGTAATGAACACAGGGGTGCATATATCTTTTTGAG
Organism: Eidolon dupreanum; assembly: GCA_028627145.1. Lineage (NCBI taxonomy): Eukaryota > Metazoa > Chordata > Mammalia > Chiroptera > Pteropodidae > Eidolon > Eidolon dupreanum. The sequence continues at coordinate 22,980,900 of CM053503.1, read as the reverse complement.
TTAGTGTTTTCATTCTCTTTAGAAAAATACTTCAGAGCCCATGATCTTAATTTCCATGATAATTTTACATGATAAATTCAAGTTTTTCATAGAGAACCTAATGATTTACATAGAATCACAGAACTACAGACCTTGTTGATAGATTGCCATGATATTATCTAGTACAAGCCTCACTGCAATCCAAAATTCATAAGAAATATTCAAGTTAGGGTGAAATTTGGATGAATATATTGAGATATTCAACCACCAAGTAATCACATTTTCCTTGTAGCTGTACAAGGATATATTTTGCCATATTTTACTCCACGTAGACATCTATAAATTATAAGATCATAATATATGTTATATAGTAATTTTAGCAAAGTCCAACCCAAATTTTAACTGTATTAGTAAGCTTTCTTTAAGATATAATCAACATTAATTTGAACAGTATCTATTAAAGTATGTTAGAGAGAATATTCTAAATTCTGATCTTTTTTTCTCTCAGTCTTTGTAATATCACACAGATTTGTTCCACGTACCATCAGAGGAATCTTTATGAATTTTTTGACACTGTTCAATGCATTTGGTTGTTTCACAGGAGCACTGCTGGTGGAGTTGGTATATCTCATCTCAGAAGGTAAAAATAGATTTATGGTATGCTTATATATATTGATTTGATGACTAGAGAATTGGAAGACAAACCTTAAAAAGAGGGGCTCTGCCAGTGTAGTCTTTTTTTTTAATTGATCCACTTTTGCAATTAAGATAGAATTAAGATAGGAAATAGACTCTGCTGTATTCATTAATTTCTGGGAATTGTTTTTCTTTTGATAGGAGGAGGTAATTACAGAATGTCACTTCTCATGAGACCCTGTCTGCTGTCTTTCTTTAGTGTATTTTAAAACAAACTGGTCATTATATTCTTATTAGGTCTTCCAATGAGGCAATATTTAAAAATGCCTCATAATTAGCATAGATAATCCTCAGAAAAGGTAAGTCCTGTATAAATATGGGAGAATGGAGTATCTATTTTCCTCATGATTACCCAGAAATCTTGTTTATACAACTAAAGAGAAATTGCACCATGAATAATAAATGATCTTGGAAAATTTTCCCCATAGAGATTTTGATCAGGAGAAACACCAAAATAAAAAATTCACCTAGTAATATTTGACTTTGCAGTTCTTTTAACTTAGTTAACTACAAAAAAGCAGGGTTTGATCTTGTTAATAATCATGGGGTGTAGATTTGTTCCCTAATACTCTACTCTACTCTACCATAGCATTTATCACTCTTAATTTTATTGTTTCCCTACAACTCTGAAAATTTTATGAGGTTCAGAAGTGTTTATTTTGCCTTCTGTAGTATCCTCAGTGTTCATTATAGTGTCTGGAACAGAGCTGGTCCTTGATAAATATTTTTTAAATGGAGATTATTAACAAGATCAAACCCTGCTTTTTTTGTAGTTAACTGAGTAAGTTAAGCAAAAACACATATGGAATACTTATGATGTGCCAGGCCCTAAACTACATTGAATTAAGTGAGATACAGTGCCAATTCTCAAAGGTCTAAAATCCAAACTGTCATAACTGTGTGTACTGTGACAAGTTGTTGACCTCTGTGGTGATTAGATTCTTTCTATATAAACAAGGAACAAAACATTGGTATTAGCATTTTATAAGATAGCCTGGAAAAGTCTTAACTATATGTCTACCTAAAATATCTTAAGTATTGAACATGTTTCTTTTCTTCATATTATTCAATGAAAATGTTTCTGAAGATTTGCTAAAAACATAAATTTCTATAATCAAACCATGTTTGACATATTTTAAAAGAACTACAAAGTCAAATATTACTAAGTTTCTCTTTTATATAAAACTAAATTTGTCATATGCGTGCTTAAGGAACTTATTCAGAGTTATGCCAAACATTATTGGTTATGTTCTCCACAAGACTTTCCTCACTTTAGATATCAGCTACAAATTCAGATGTCCGCAAGACCACCATCACATCTGATAAGCTGGCTATAAATTTAGAGGCCCCCACAAACTTCCTCATGTTTGCTAATTCACTAGAATACTCACAGAACTCAGAAAGGCACAAAATTTATGATTATAGCTTTATAATAGCAAAGGAATACAAATCAGAATGAGACAAAGGGAGAGGCACCTAGAACATGGTCTGAGAAAGTTCCAAAAGTAAAACTCCCCTCATCCTCAGGGGTGCAGCAGCTAACTGGCACATCAGTGTGTGACAGTGTGTATAGTATTGCCAACTAGGAAAACTCATCTGAGTGTCAGAGTTTTTATTAAGGCTTTATTATGCAGGCAAGATTGAATGAATCATTGGCTATCTAGTTAAACTTAACTTTCAGAGTCTCTACCTGTACCAGAGGTTACCTGACATCTGAGGCTCAAAGCCTAAATCCTCTAGTTGGTCTTCCCAATTGTCTAGCCCCATTCTGAGTTATCTATTTTGCATAAACCATTAGGTTGGGCTTCAGGGACTCGCCATAAAAAAAAAAGATATTTCAATCACTCAGGAAACTCAAAGGGTTTAGAGTTTACCTCCCAGGAACCAGGGACAAGGCTAAGCTAATTTTTTTTTTTATTATACACAACTCTTTCACTCAAAGCCTAAATTTTTAATAAGCATTTGCATAGTATAGTCATACACAGTGCTGCATTTACTACAGCAATCTTATAAAGCTGATATTATGATCTTTGTTTTTTAATTTTAACAATTAAGGGAGAAAAAAGAAAGTGAAGTGCTCTAGTCATCAAAAGTAGTATCTGACAGAGATCTGAACCTCTCAGCATTCTGAAACCAATTCCAACATTGATTTCAACACACCAAACAGCTATTAGGAGTCACCTAACATAATGGCTTTTTCATAACATTTGTTACTTCTGTAATATAACTTCCTTGAATGGAGGTCTGCATATAAAACGTTATTGATAATATTCTAGATAAAGTAAAAGATAAATAAATAAAAGTTAATATAATTCTGGCAGAGTTTGATGCCCATGAAAAAGGGTTTACTAAGGACACATGATGAGGACATCTTAGCAAAACGAGATGTGCGGTGGGGTACTCTCTAAACTTACATTCAAAAGAACACCACTAATTAATTTAATTTACAGGTTTTTCCTGTTTATAATAATATTGTGTTACATCAATTCATTTCCTAATAAGTTAGAATCCTGCAACTGGATGTTACCTTAGAGGTCACCTAGTCTAACATTATACCAAAAACTAGTAGATCTTCTGGTACCTAGAAAAATTCTCTACTTTGAAATATAACCTGAGTCTGGCCATCTGATGAGAGCTATGTTCCACAAAATAAGCCTAACTTTCTATCCACATAGTAACTCCTCAAACATTTGATAAATATTTGGAGAAATAAGGTAGCACAATGTTAAGAGAATAGGTTCTAAAGTTGAATCCAGGTAGTCTAGTTATGTGTCCTCAGTTTCCATACCAATAATGACAATAAATAATTCATCATGTTGTTCTGAGGATTAAGTAATTAATATACATGGTAGTGCTTAATAAAGATAGCTATTATGATCCCCTTCTATTTTACAGACAAACCACTTCAATTTTTTCACATTGCATGATTATCTGATTTTTCACTCTATATGCCACCTTCAATTCATTAAACAAGCTGCAATTTGTCAATATCTTTTTTAAAATATGGTTTCCAGAATCAAACACAATACTCAAGATGGGTACGACCAGGATAGATATATGACTTTTATCAAGCTAGTCTCTCAGTTTCTTTCTCTGTTTCTCTCGCTCGCTCTCTCTCTCTCTCTCTCTCTCTCTCTCTCTCTCTCTCCCTCTGAATGCCAACAGGGATTGTGTTGATTTTTTCAGTAGTTGCATCATGCTTATGATCAATTAAAACCTGGAGCTTTTTCTATTTTTAGCACCTGCTCTCTGTTCAGTTCCACTTATCACAAATTTTTTTTCTAATTAAATGTAGAAATTTATCTTTAACCTTAATAAATGTCAACACATCATCCTAAATAACACATGTCATCCATTGAATTACTAATCTTTACTTCTTTATTAGCTTTATGTCATCTGCAAATTTAGTAAGCAAGTACCTAGACATCTTCCAGGTAACTGAGAAATTGTTGCATTGGACAAGACCAAAAATAGAGCCTATAGAAATTCTTAAAGACCTCACTACAAGCTAATGACAATCAACTAATCCTTCCCTTTTGGATCTAATCAGCTCTCACTTCACTTAATTACTATCATTCAGCCCACACACTCCTCCATCATTCACTGAATGATATCACAAGACATGTTGTCATATGTCTTTCACAGAATAAGCTATAGCTGTGTTTATGACAGTCCTTTAGCTATCAATATAGCATTTGTCAAAAAAAGAAATGATGTTCATTTAGATGATTTGGTTCTAGTGATCCTATACTGACATATAGTGACTAATTAGGGCCCTTAAATGAGAGAGATCTTTTGACCATATGCTTGACTTTGAGTGAGTCATCACCTCTCTAAGACTGTTTCCTCTTACTTAAAAAAAGGAAATGCTGTACTTCACTTTTCTCAGAGATGATAAGAAGATAAAATTAAATAAGGCATTTAAAATTTTTAATGTCAGAATTATTTTAAATATAAAATTTAATCATATATTATAATGAGTGGCCCATTTGGTTAAAACAAGAGCAGTCTATTTAGTCAAACAATCAGACAATTTTTTTGACAGGGCTGACCATAATGAAGCCAACACTATTACTTATGTGCTTAGGCACTCCACATGCCTCCACATTCCATTTAGCATATAGGATATTTTAAACCTTCAAGGATTCATGTCAGCTGAGCATGTGTGTATATAAGAGTGTGTGTGTGTGTGTGTGTGTGTGTGTGTGTGTGTGTGTGTGAGAGAGAGAGAGAGAGAGAGAGTGTTAGTGTATGATTGGAAAAGATAATCAGCTATCACAGTCTCCCAGTCTCCAAGCTGCATTAGTCATTTTTAGCACCATGATGGAGAATGGTGTGAATGCGGTAAATTCAAAAGATTTCTCAAAACTTGACTGTGCAGACAGATAACTGTTAGAGTGACATTTTCAGTACAAGTGAGAAAACTGATCCTTCTGGGATCTCTAACTCTGAGTGCTTTAAAGGAGAAGATACAAGACTAAACCCATCCTCCTACACTAATCATTTCAGGAATAGTTTATCTAAAAGTAGCAATGCTAATATAAGGGAGTGAAGAAGTCAGTCAAATGGCTTATTTCAACTGTATCCTATTAGCAACCAGATCAATTTTCTCACACAAGTTTGAACTTAACTTTTGACAAAAATAACAAAATAAGATTCAGTGAAAAGTGACATCTTAGTTATAGATGTACAGGTGATTGAAAGATCCAAAGCAGAGTGTCTGAGAGAAAAAGGATAATTGGACAGAATCAAGAGGTTAAGGTATACATCTTGTCCCCTGTAAGTCCTTCCTTCTCAGAATTCAGAAAAAAAAAAAAAAGAATTCAGCTGTTTAATTCCCATTGAGATTATTTTAAATTAAAAATGTGATCTTTTAAAATTCTTATGTAAATATCTATGATTATTGAGGCCACTGACCGACAAATGAATCATCTAGTTGCTCTTGAAACAGGAATTTGTAGTTGCAGTAAACTTGAAAGAACAAAATATTTATGCATCTGGAAAAACATTCATCTGGATTTCACAGGCCTATGCTTATTTTTCAAGAGATATGTTTCTTCAAATTCACATCAAAACCTCAGGTCCAAATGCACATGGGTTTTGAGATGACAAATTTTTAGAACCAGAGGAGGAAAAGAAGTGGCCTGCCACCCAATAATCTATATTTAGCCAGCCCGTACTCTACTGTATGTCAACTGATGTAGTGCCAAAGTTTCTGTGGCTAACTCCGTAGACCCTCAATAACTCCCACAGGCAAACCCTGCTTATGGTCCTCAGTCAGAATCAGATGCAGAGTTCCCCTTGTACAGTGGAGTTTACCCTTTAGACTATGGAAAGCAACTGTCTATTGCTGCTGCCTCACAAAAGGTAGAAAGGACAAAACTTTGAGTTAAACAAACCTGAGTTTAAATTCAACTGAGCTCTTAATGAACTGTGAGATCATGATCAATTTCTCCTTCCTTAAAATGGTGTCACTAATAAATTAACTTCAAAGAATTCTATGAGGACAAGAAGAAATAAATATAAAGCGCCAGATAAATAAAAGTGCACAAAAATGATTTTTGTTGTTGTTATTGTAATTGGAAGGGGATCTCAACATTTTCCAAGTGGACTAGGATGGATATGGGTATGGATGTGATATTCTGGTATGGCACTTTAATAACTCATCAGAAAAAAAAAAGTGTTTCTTAAATACAGAGCTCATTTGTCCTATTCAATTTCAATTCCAGGTCTAGTTTGAGACAAGATGAAATAAAGCAGTGCTCTGAGATTCTTCTTGACCTCATAGACCCATGTCATTAAATGGGGCTTCTTCTGCATGGCAAACTTATAAGTCTAGATAGAGTTAGATACACATCCATGTTTACACTAAGAGTGCCTAAAATTGAGATTGAAGTTGACACTAGAAGGATGAGTGGTATTTGACTTGGTGAGTATAGGAGTGAAGTATTTTCTGTTAGGGAGCACATATACCAAGGTCTGGAAGTAGAATATCACTAGGTGCATCAGAAGAAACTCAGAAAAAATCAGTAACCTGAAAATATTCAACAAATATTTTCTAAAGAGAGAATCTGAGGAGAAAATCACATGAAGTCAGGTTAGAGGAGTTAGAAGCAAAATCATGCAGGATCTTTGACTTACAGGGATATATTTAACTTGAATGTAATGAGGAATCATAAAGGCATCAAGCAAGTGACATGATCTATTTGTGTTTTAAGATCACTGTAGATGCTGTATAATTTAGAAGGGAAGAGAATGATTTAGAAGAAGCAGGAAGAGCACAACTGAAGTCATCCAGGCAAGTACACATAGTGACGAATTAAAGAGAAATTAGGCAGATGGAGAGAAATTAATGAATATAAGCTTGATTTTAAAGGTAGAGTCAATCGTGTTTAGTAATTGTTTTGATAGAGTCAGGAGGCAGTAGGATGCAGGAGAGAGGAATGGCATCAAGGAGGCATCCCAGATTCTGCCAAGAGCAATTGAGTGGGCAAAGATTCCATTTTCTAAGTGGAAAACGCTAGAAGATGAATAGAGTTAAAAACTAGTCACCCATTCATTTTTTAACACATTAAGTTTGACATATGAATGAGATATCCAGAAAGAAATATCTAGAGTTCAAAAGCAAGATCTGGGATTGATGTATAAATATAAGAATCTTTGGCACAAAAATAGCATTTGAACCCATAGAAGTGAATGAAATTACCTAGTGTGAAAATTAAGAAAGAAGAGAAAAAGGAGACCAGGACCTGGACCTGAAAAGCCTCAACATTAGAGGTTAGATAAAGGAGAAATGGCCTGCCAAATAAAGAAAAGTAGCAGCCAGAGATGTGGTGAAAAAAATTTACATCTATATATCTGTGTGTGTGTGTGCATGTGTGTGTTCACTGAAGAAAAGAGAAGGAAATGGTTAAATCCTAGCAACATAGATTTAGCACTATTATTATCACTGATAACTTTAGCAAGACATTTCAGTGGTAAGAAGGGAATAAAAATCAGATTGGAGTAAGGTGAAGAATATCTAGTAAGCAAAGAAATAAAGGTATCACATTTACACACCTCTTTTGAAGAACTTGGCACTGAAGACTTAAGAGATAAAGTGGTGGCTGGATGAGGATGTGAAAGGATTTGCCAGATTTAGCAAATTAAAATATAGGATACCCAGTCAAATTTTAATTTCAGCTCCACAGCAAATTATATATATATATGCGTATATATATATATATATATATATATACGCATATATATAGTGTGTGTGTGTGTGTGTGTGTGTATATAATTTTTTTTAGTATAAGGGTGGCCCATGAAATACTGTAGGTTTACTATATACACGCAAAAAATTATTTGTATAATATTCAAGGTATGCTTATCCTAAAAAATAATTCATTGTTCTGAAATTCAAATTTAACTGTGACTCCTGTATTTTATCTGGGAAGCTTAGATGTGGGTTCAAGATACTTTTTTATTTTGAGAGATTTTGAGCATATTTAACTGATAAAAATATCTGGTATAGATGGAGAAGTTAAAAATGCAAGTGAAAGAAGAGAGATTGACTTATCAAAGAATATATACTTCTTTCCTGAACTAAAACAGAGAGAAGGAGAGGATGGTGACAGTTCAAGCATACTTGTAGTTCTGGTTTTGGAAAGATGCTGGTACTTTCCTTTTGAGGATCCCAATTTTCTTTATGAAGTAGCAAGTCATTCCTGAGAGCAAAGGGGAATTAGAATGAGAATGAGAAGTAGGAAGAACAGAGGGATAGGAACTCATTGCAAAAAAAAAAAAAAGCTGATTTAAAAGAGAAGTGGTAAGGCTGCTGGCCTTGTTGAAGGCCCAGTTAATATTGGTGATCATGAAGAGCAATACCAAAATACCTGAAGCATTATTCCTAGTGATATTCAGGTGCTCAAGGGCAGCGTGAAGCTGCCTGGTAGCTTTTAAAATGGTCTAACAACTACAGGACACAGGAAGAAAGGCACAAACTCTATTCTTAAATTGAGTAATTTGGGGTAAATCGCATAGGCTATTTCCTTCCAAATATTCAAAAAATAAGAATAGCTTTCTTCTCAAATTCTGGAAATAACGTCTATACCATTAGCTAACAGGAGTTGCAAATGAGAGAACAGTGTGTACAAACATGTAAATATTGGACAAAATCAGTTTCTGTTATATCCATACTACAACTTAAATTTAATATTTTCCTATTTTAAATAGCTCCACTTAGAGACTGAGTTATTAATTCAGTCCACAAATATATACTGGGTTCCTACTATGTGCAAGTACTGGCTACATACTGAATTAATAATACCAAGGCTGATGTTTAATTAACAAGATGAACCTTATAGAAATAGTTGACACTCAAATTAATATCAGATATATTCATTTGACTAATGCTATTACAATTACAGTTCATAGCTAATGGCATTATCAGGCTATTATCACGAAGCATTACCTCTCTTCTGAAACTCATTTCCATGATAATTCATTGAAATCATCATGAGAACACACTATCTTGATGGGTTTTTACCTCTCAATGCTCTTCAAGAAAAAGAACTCACCCTTATAAGAAAGCTTGTTATCCCAAATATCACAATCCCCTTTCTCTCTGCAGTTCAGCGGAACAATGCATAGTGATTTCTCCACAATTTTGAAAGACACAGTGTCCCTTCCTGGAAACAGCAACTTGACTTCATTTTAATCCACAATTCCCAAGAAGTGGAAATGCAAATTATAGTCCCCAAGTAGACACTGTTATAAGAGCAAAAGTATTGAGCATGTGCAGGTTTGGGGCCCAATCTCAGTTCACTCATTTGTTCAACATATATTTATTCAGTCTCCTTAACCTGACTTTAGGAAAACAGCTCAGCCTCTCTGTGCTTTTTCCCTGTCTGTAAATTGAAGGTAATAATTTGAATACTTATTAGACAAATATGAAAAAATGGTAGACAAGTCAAAGTAGGATATAGTTGTTAGGTATTATTTCCTTCAGGTATCATGAAAATTAATGTGTTTTAAAAATTAACTCAGGTAGGAGAGCTATGAATCTCAAATGAAGCATTTAAATCAGGTTACTGAAAGAAGGAAGGAAAGAAATTAACATTTATTAAGTGTCAGTTATATGCAGACCTTGCTATATGCATTTCACAAAGATATTATTTCATTAAATCTTTATAACAATTCTTTGGGGGTAGATATGTGTAGCCCCATCATATATAAGAGCAAAATGAACTCAGAAAGTTATATAAGTCGCCTAAATCATATAGCAATGGTGGATTCTTAATACCAAAGCTCTTTTTGCTGCACAGGGTTTATTTCCCGTGACACAGAAGCACGTCCACCCTGGAGAACGACTGTTACATCTCTTTTAATTGCATACTTCTTTGCTCCCAAGCAAAAAGCACATAGTGAAGTGATAAATGTGTCTAAAATAAAACAAGGTATAAAATCCATTTCAGTTTTTTCTCAACAATTTTTGACGTCTGCTAGATTACCAGCATTACAAAAAAATAACTTTAAAAAAAAAATCTAACAAAGTCCAAAGGAAATAATGGCTCATGGTACCCAACTATTATTTGAAGAGATTCCAAAAGGCACATATTGAGATTTTTAAAGTTCCGTTACATTCCAAATAAAACAATAATTAGTAAAAAGAGGAAACATTGTTTTCCTTCTCCAAAAAGAGACAGCAGAAATCTGTTTTCAATCAAAAACAGTACCCTGTAGCACTGAAAACAATGCCATATATACGTGAGGTGAGTACACTGGGTATACAGAAGTAAGTCTTAGGGTTCAGAATCAACTGGTTATTGTTATTTGAGGTATTATAGTTTCCCAAATAATATCTTAGGACAGTTTCATACATGGCACACAACTTCCAAGTTATAGTATCGAGATTGTCATCCAGTTCTTCAATTGCTAAAGAATTGATTGTGATGGAAAACCACCGCTGTCAGTTGTTTTACAATAAATCAAACAATTTTTAGAAATCAAATTTTTCCAAAAGTATGATTGATAAAGGATTTTAAAATACTATTTTTCCACTGTAAAGGTAATATCTGATGAAATAAATCCAAACTATAAAGAGGGTAATGAAAGGGTAATGGTAATTATTGCATAAATTTTATTTTAATACTTTTCTATTTCCTATTTTTATTTTAATAAAATAAGTAAAAGTTAATTTTTTAAAAAAATCCTTTTCAATATTTAGTGTCCCATTTATGTATATAACATAAATTTTAAAATGTATTCAATGTTTAAAAATTCAGTTCAGTAAGATATTTTTTTCTACGGATATATCCTGAACATTTCTTGTAGGAGCTATTGTAGGCATTTTATGCTCATTTTCCTTTTGCTATTAGGAACAAAATCATTTCTTCTCATTACAACTCACTGAGATAATCACTACTATATAGGGAAATTATTAATGTTTATATGTTCATCTTGCATCCAACTTCATAAACTTCTTTAGTAAATTATGAGTATTTTAGTTGATCTTTTTAATTTTAGTTGATCTTTTTAAGTTTTACAGCAAAGTTATCTAATCTCAAATATAATTTTTTATTTGTATTTCCAATATTAACACCTATTTTTTTTGTCTTCATCAAGACACAGAACTTTGAGGACAATGTTAAGACTAGAAGACAGTCATATTTTACCTTGCTCATGAACTTAATATGAATCTCTCATATTTTTCTATTAAGAATATTTGTAGGTTTATAAAGATAATTTTAAAGGATACTCTTTAGCATAAAAAATTATATTTCTTGTTTTCTAAGATTTAAACAAATCAGGTTAAATTTTATTGAATGCTTCTTAAACAGCTCATGGGATCACCTTTTGATTTTCTTACTACTCGCAACATTACAGTATATTTAATTAATAGGTTTTTTCAATATTAAATCATCTTTACCTACATGGAATAAATAATACTTGGTAACATCAATATTTGATGATCCTTTTGCTGTGCTCTGGGAAAATCTAGAGGAAAGATCTATTTATATGAAAATTAAAAGATGCATTCAGGACCTAATGTCTCTTTTAAAGATAATACTTTGTAACTTTTTCCTACTATTTCTTGTCATTAAGATTTTTCATTTCTTCTTGATTCAATTTTCACAATTAATGTTTTCCTAAGTAATTATCTCATTTCTATAAGATTTTTGATGCTAATATAGTATACTCATAACTAAAGATTGTTATCTGCTGTTTCCTTTGTTATATATTCTGACCAGATTTGTCAGAGGTTTTGTTACATTTTCTTATGTAATGAATAAGTTCTAAGAACTCTTAAATCTAATATACTTTCATATATTGATTTTCTGTTCTCAACTTTATTTCTTTTATTTTACCTTCCTAGACTTGTTTTATTTGTTTTTTTATTTGTGTGTGTGTGTGTGTGTGTGTGTGTGCGTGCGCTCAATGTTTAGTTCATTTATTTTCGATCTGTGAAAAAAACAAAATTTAACTAAGTAAATCTGAAGATCTAATTGGCTTTATTCGATGATTCATGAGTCAGACAGCATCCTATCTAGCAAAAAGAAAAGAGCTCTGTAGAGCTGTAGAAAATGGAAGACTTTTATAGGCAGAAATGGGTGGGACAAGAAAATTATTAGCAAAAGAAAAGAAAGAATTGTTTCAGGCAAGGTCATCTTCCTTTGGAGGAAGGACAGGGGTCTACCATGCACATTACCTAGTGCTTATCAGGAAATTCCAGACTGACCGGTTAAAGGTCATATTCCTGGTAGAGTCTGAAACTGCAATTAAGTCAATTTGCTTTCCTGGGGGCAAGTGACTCCATTTTGGGCCTCTTGGGTTTCTTGTTTTGTTTTGTTTGATAATTCTTACCTTAAAAATGAAAGCATACATCCTTTTAAAAGTGCCCCTGTATAGAATGTATATCTGTATCCCTAAATTTATAAGTTCAATTTCTTCACTTTCTTTATTTTCAAAGTACTCCATAATTGTGGGTTTTATTTCCTCTTTGACCAACTAGAGGTGACCCTTGAACAACACAGGTTTGAACTATGTGGTCCACTATATGCAATTTTTTTTCAATGAATACAGCTGGCTCTTTGTATTTATGGGTTTTGCATCCTTGGATTCAACCAACCAAGGATAGAAAACAGTATTTTCAATCCATAATTGGAAATCTAAGGATGCAGAGGAGTCACTGTTGGGGCCAATCGAAGTTCAGTGTCGCCCCAACAGTAGCAGGGAGGGAGAGTGATAAGGATGGCACAGATGTGTAATTAGCATTTTCCCTTGGTTCTTCCTCAAATGATGGCAGTGAATAATCACAGATCATTGAGATTTAGTAGTTTTATTACAAATATATTTTAGAAAGAAAAAAATCCCTCAAGGAAGCACAAAGGTAAAAACAAAATATGCCTCAAGGAGGTACATGGTCCCAGTGCTGTAACCAACAAAAGGGGCACCAACAAGAGAGCCCAGAAGGGCAAAAAAAGACCCAGAAGTAGGAATCTCTGCCTTATATTTGGGTCATGATTGGGTAGTTCCAAAGGCATTCCTCAATGATTGGCAAGTGAGGTCATTTTGATAGCTAGCTAGTGTATATCTCTACCTAGGAACTATATTTTTTGGATGCAGTGTCCTCTGATTGTGTCATGCTCCCATTCTTGTCTCATGATTTATGGAAGTTGTACTCCGTGATGTAGTTTAAAAGCTCTGGGTACTGGTTAGCAGCATATATGGAGGGGTTATTTCTCCCCACAATCAATAATTATGCATTAGAGCAACAGTAGCTACTAATATTCTATCTAGAACTGATGTTGATTTCTGTGGTGAGGGTATGTTCTAGTCACCTCCTCTTCATACCCTTGGTGATGGAGGGATCCTCAACCTAAATAGTATCAGATGGCTGAAAACATGACACTATGCAGTTGAGACTGACAGCAGTTTCTTAGTACATATACTCACAGCCCAAGAGAAGAGAACATCCAAATGGGAGTTACACTGGGGAACAGAGTGAACAAGGAGAGTCTTGTAGGGGGCAGGCTTGTGGCAGCAGAATGATGAAGTGAACCCCCTGGTTCCTGCAGAAAGATGTGATTCCTTGCTTGAATAATGTTAAAGTCTGGTTGAGAAGTGAAAACTGTTAGGTTGGGGACCAAGTAGAGCACAGCCGGTCTGTCTAGTAGGGAAACACATCAGATGGGGAGAATTTCCAGCTGGGTGGGAAGCACATCTGATGAGGGCAGGAAAACATGTGGTTAAGCCTTGAGGGCCCTGTAAGAATTGAAGACATAAAGACAGCATGTGAAATTTTGGGCCTTACAATACAAGTCATAATATGGGACTGAAATAAAGTACATTCTTCTTTCATATTAGCAACTTTGTACAGTTTATAGTATCACAGCATGTGTAGGTCACCATATGTCTCTTGATTCTTCAAAAGCCTTAAATTTAGTGTAAATGACTCCAAGACTCTCACAATAGGTTGAATGTCAATCCCATGATTTAGGTAAAAACGTTATCTTAGGTATTTTAGAGGATATTTAGGGTAAGCTATTTCAAAGACTGCTATTCAGGCATTTTTAAACTGTTGAGAAGATGTTAAGGAAAGTCATAAAAGTGGTAGTTCCATTAGCATCAACGAGGGCTATCGGGGTTCAGTTGTCATAAGAGTAAGAGGATGAGGATGCTTCTGAGTGATGCTTCGCTTTGCCTCTTTGTGTCTTTACTTTTTAATCTACAAAATACAAGAACTAGTCTAGATAATTCTTTAGTCCCTTTGTTCCCTAAATGATCATAATAATTTAAGACAAATAGGAACATTTTATTTAGTATCTATTAGGGCTAATATTCCAGAGTAATTACCTGTTTACATGTCTCTCCCTACTAATATAGGAATCTTTTCCTTGAGTAACCTGGAATGTCTATTTCCTGGTACGTAAAAATTTATTAAACAATTTTTAAATGAACAAATAAATCTATCTGAACAAGCAGTATTTGGGAAACTTCTGAACAAGTCCAAATATTTTATGTGTTCTATCATCTCAGTGGTCTCATTACTAACTAGCTGGTTATATTATTAAACTATTTAGCTAGGGTTCACTGTGAGTATTAACAAATGGCACTTACTGAACCCAGACTCTTTATGTGGCACATTTTTTTCTCATATTGTTAACCTTCCTATCCACCTAAGATCTGGAGAAGTTTAGTTAGTTCCATTCTAGACCTAAAGTGTTCTCTTTAGCTCCTTTTTTAAAGGATGCTTCTGATTTCAATCAGCTGCTAGAAATGTCAGATGAAAAATGGCACAAATGTGAATTACGATGATAAAAGTTTATAAGCTACTAAAATAAAGTTATAGTACCTAAGAGCTGAGTCAACTGACAAAGTTAAATGGAACATTTTACAACCAGTCCTAGGATAATGATTTAAAAAATGGCATATAGAACATGAAGAAATATCTGACAGGAAATGGGCCCAAGATCAAGCTCAGGGAGGCTACATGATTTTGTATGAACTACCTCAAAAGTAGGTACGTGGAGCAAATAATCTAATGTTTATGAAGTGCCTCCTCTGTGTCCAACCATTGACATCTACTATCTCTTTTACTTTCCGTAACAGCTCAATGAGAGTGGTATTGTTGTTATTTTAGAGAATCAAGGCTAAAGTGGTCCAGTTGAGCAAATGCCCAACAACAAAACTATTAGATAATAGAGACAATATTTGACTTCAAAAGTCTCTCTGACTCCAAAGCCCATGCTCTTTCTATATCTTTCTATATACAATGCTATGTCTTTGCATAGACAATTTCTACATAAATAAAGCAAAGTTTGGGTTTCATAATGAATCTCTTTTTCAAACCTAATGCTAGTGTTTATTCCATGCTGTCAACTCACGTGATGATTATTTTTACTTCGTGCTTCGAAGAGCACCATATAAATCAGCTACACAAAGAATGTTAAATTATAGCTAAATAAGGCAAAAATCTAGGACTAGAATGAAAATCAGCATTAGGAAGAAAACTGAACTCTAAAAATAGTATTTATGAAGGAATATAAGAGTATTATCAGGAGCCTGAATAGGTGATATGGCAATCTTTCATTTTATTTTTAAAATAATTCCACTCACAAAATGTTTTGTTTTACTCATGTATTTCCCCTGCCTTTCTAGAACCTTTCTATTAAGACATCCTTCTGTCTGTCACCACACATGCCCATAATACCAAGTTACAGTGCTTCTCATCTGTGCCCACTACAGTATCCCCAAAGACAGATGCAAGCACACTGGCACACCCAGGGAGATGTGGTGCTGTCTCCTGATAGGTTGATATTTGCTATAATTGCACAATTTTTTAGAAATATTATGTTTTACCTTTAAATATCATACAAAATTTATATTCTTCTCTCTCATCTGACTTTGTTATAATATAAAGATAGTCTTTTCAATTACTTATTATGAACCAAAATTCATGCTCCAAGAAGAATTAATGTCATGTTCATTCTAAGGCTTCGCATACTCCGTGCAAACTCCTCTTACTCTAGCCAGAGAAACACGGTGATAAAATGGTATAATCATATGACATGCAAAATGCTGATGTGAAATGAAAAGGGCAGAAATATGATTGGGATACTAATTGAAGAGAAATAAAAAAAAAATAGGACTGTTTGAATAGGTTTAGCAGATGGTTTAGCTCTTCCTGAAAATATGTGTGATGTTATCTCACATTACCTTGACTTCCACCCCAACTCCCCACCACGTTCAAGTACAATCAAAATTTTAATTTCTACACACACACACACACACACACACACACACACACAGAGGGCTACAAAATATTCAATAGCCAGGCAGAGAGGGAAACATTCATGAAAATGTTCCTAAATATCAGATGAAGGCATCATGTCAATATAGCAATAAAATCATAAATTTCTATTGTAATGGAACACAAATTGATACAATGGGGAAGTAGAACTTACAAAATAGCTTTAAACTCAATACCACATTTCATTTATAGGTCTTAGACTATAATGGACACAAGCTAATTTTCATGGTTGATCCATAATAATAGTCATTGAGAAGTTAAATGACAGAGGAGAAACAGCTTTAAATGGGAAGTGGCACAATTAATCACAGCTGTCATACTTATGCACTTGCTGACTATCAACCTTGAACAGAGCATTTAATTCAAATCCCATTTAAAAGTATGTACTGTCAAAGGGGAGGCCAAGAACCATTTTCTAGTTCAAGAATCAACCCACAAGCCATGTGCAAAAGATGGCACCGAAAATCAAGTCTATTGGCACATAGACTGATTACTCTGATCCTACACTCCTCTTCACAACACATTGTCAGAGGTGCTCCTATAAAAAATGCAAGAAAATGCCAAAAATCTTGGCATCTGACTGTTCAAAGATAATCAGTTTCTGTTCTCATAATGCATAACATTTTTTGGAAATATTCTGCCCATTCAGAACTGCAATTGAATTTAAGTTCTCTCCGAAGAGATTGTTGCCTTTAAATAATTTTTTAAACATTCTGTAATACCATCTGTAATTATTTGTTAATACTAAGATTCCACTGCCGATTTTAAAAAGTATTACGTAAAAATAAGTGTTGCATATATAACGCATTATATCAAATACTATCTCAAAACTCACTAAAGAAAAATTGAATGTGTTTAGAGAGAGATAATATAGATTAGTAGAGAGAGAGGGAGAGAGAGAGAGAGAGAGAGAGAGAGAGAGAGAGAGAGAGAGATGGAGAGAGATTTGGGATATTTAAAGAGAGAGTTACAGCAAAAATCCGAATCAAAAGTTAAATTTAGAAGCAAGGTAAAAACAATTACTTTGAATTCTAAATAGTTTTATATAGACTCATGTAATAGTTTCATATATGTCAATTTCACATCAGAAAGAAGTGAGGATATCTTATTTAGAAGTATTAAATTGAAGAAATTATTTACCAGTTCAAAAGACTATCTTCATGTCAACCAGAGATTGCAAGTAACCTGATAAATAGGGTCTTTGATATTATAATAAAGTAACACTGGACTTATCTAAATTGCCAAAATAATGTAATATCTGGTATTTACACATATTACATAACTAACTTTATAATTAGCTTATGCATAAGACTACCTGGTCATGGCAAGTATTTTTCATTCATACAATGTATGTTTACTGAACAATCCCTACATGCCAGGCATTGTTCTAGATACTAGAAATATAAGAATGAATAAAACAAACATGGTTCCTGAAAATTAATAGGATAATCAGGATTACTTTTACAGCCTAGTTCTTCTGAAACTTAAATTGTGTTATGTAAATTAAGTTTTCATGACCTTCAAAATATTTGGGGCCCTTTGCTTGTCATTTTACTGTTATTTACAGTGTTAAATAAATTTTGACGATGAGTTTCAGATGAGCTTTTTCTGCTGTGTAGATATTATTGAAGCGAATAAAGCTCTATGAAATGTGGAGTGATAAAATATTCACAGAAACTTACAACTCTGCAGTTGAATAACAATTACATTTGTTCCAAACAGGCAATTGGTTTCCAAACACATTAAACAAAGGCAATTTAGAAAGCTTCTTCTTCTTCTTGGCATCGTTAACGTTATTAAACATCCTGGGATTCTGGAGTGTTTCACAAAGGTAAGTATGTGTGTGGTAGGATGAACAATTTCTGAGTTCATGAAATATTGATCTCAAAACCATCACTGAGCCAACAGCATTCCTGTACACCATAACTGGACAAATTAGCATATTGGAGAAATTTAATAGATTATTCAGAGCAAAACTTTTGATTTAGGCTTCATTTTTTCCATCGACCCTTATAATAAAACAGCGCTTTACCTGATTCTAAAACATGTTCTAAAGCAAGATTTTTTTTTCTCCACTATGTAGTACCACTTTAGAATTAGAAACAACCATTTTGGTAATAATAATGAATGAATCATTATCATTAAAAATAAATATCATTAAATAAATAGCTAGAAATCTAATGATGCTTAAGATTTGGATTCCATTCAGGACTTTAAATCAGCAGTGACCATTTCAAGGTCAATAACAGACTGGGCAAAATCATTTAGCCAGTCACCTGAGACCATTCAGTGACTTAATATGTTTCATGTACCATTTATCCATTGCAGTGCACCTATCTCTCTCACTGACATTCTTGGATGGCTGTGTGCTTTTGAGCAAACTATCTAACCTCTCTGAGCCTCTGTTTTCACACATGTAAAAATAAGACAATAATACCAACCTCTTGTGGGCTTTGGGGAGATGAATTCTGATAAAGGGCTAGCAAAATATCTACCACATAGTAGGAATGAAACAGATCTTCATTCTCCTCACTTCTCTCCATTCATTTATCTGTTTAATCGTATTTGGGATATTTAAAGAAAGAGTTACAGCAAAAATCCGAATCAAAAGTTGAGGACAGTGGATTAATTATGAAGCAGCATCCACACCAATACACAGGTGGCCTTAGGTCTGTGTTAGTACTAGAGAGCACCCCTACCACTAAGTTTTCATTAGTGTAATGGAATCCTGGTAAAAGTCCTAGAACCAAACTACCTTGTCAGGGTCACTGGGATATCATCTGAGTACAGTTATGAATGATCCATGAATGTCAGACCAGAAAAAACAACCAAGCAACTAACCAAACAAACAAACAAACAAAAATCCCTGCTCCCTGACTGTTTATATTTGAGTCCTCCTCAATCGAATCTGAAATAGGACCATGGTGACATGTCATACCTGAGGCTCTCCAGGTTGTGGGTAAATAAAGCAGACAGAAGAAATGCCTTTTACTTGCTGAAAAATATTAGATAAACATCTCTATAATGCTTAATATATATACACATACCTTACTGGATACTAAAAGAAAAAGATAGTATAGATGTTTCCGGGAGTGGTGGCAAAGGGAGTTTGTTTTTATAACAACCCTATTGTCCCTCCAATGTTGTATAACACATCTTAAAAAGTTGATATCTATCATTGTATTTATTTTGTCAGTGATGCTAGTAGTCTTTGTGTCTAACCTGCAACAATTATTGAAAATGACACAAATCAGAGAGAAATGACCAGTTATTCATGCACATTCTTTTCTTTCAGCTATTTTTTAACAAACTATCAAGAAGGTAAAGAAGGTAAAATTAGGTTTGGAAATCTTCATAGGTCAAAAATAAATGTCTGATCCCATGGACTTATATGTATTTGATAAAACTGAACTTATAACCCATATTCATTTGTGCATTCAATGAATCTATATTAGACATCTGCTGTGGACAAGATACTAGGAATATACCAGTGAATAAAGCAGTCCAGAATTCCTGTGCCCCTAGAGCTCACTCAAAAGTATTAAAGAAAATTGTTTGTCTTTAGAGGCAGCATGCTATAGAGAGAGAAGACCAGGATTCTGAGTAGTAAGAGGTTCTTATTCCACACCCAGGCTCTGTCAACTTCTATTCATATGAACTCCAGGAAAGTTATCTGACCTCTCAGAACTTCAATTTCCCCATCTGTGAAATGGAGATGATTCCATCCTTCCAGGGTTGTAATGAGAATCAACAAGTTAGGGTGAGTTTAGTGCCCTAGCATGGTGCCTGGCACTTAGAAGACATTCAGGGAAACCGTTTTTCTTGGGTCAGGGGTAGAGGGCACACCTTCTAGAAATATATCCATAGATTTCTTGTTGTTTTCCAAATAGTCTCAGTGTCAAATTTACAAATCCCTAATGTGTCTGATACACTTTTCGTGAATGAATCTTGACCGCCATGAAATCTGTAAAGTTGTTAGGGTTTCAGACTTCAGTCTCTGGTTGTCAGACTCACTGCAAGTTGTAAAAGAGCGCCATCCAGAGGTTCTTATGAGACACCTTAATATGCACTAAAACTGTCGTTTTATAAAGACTGTTCCAGTGAGCAGTGCTCTTAAATAATCATCACCATTGTGCCAGTATCTATGGGCCCATGATATAAGGTAGACAAGCACAGGAGGAAAGCAAATGATTTATCAAGTCATCTACATCTGGTCCTAAAAAAAAACCTTTCTTTCTTTCTTTTTCAGATACTGTAATCTAAATCATTTTAATGCCCAGAACATCAGTGGAAGTAATCTTGAAGAAACACTTCTCCTCTATGAACAGTCTCTGAAATTTTATGGCAGTACACAGGAATTTTCTTCGAGTATTGATCTTTGGGAGACAGCCCTATGAAACTGTATTTGACGCCACCTGTCTTATAAGCAAAGTATTCATTGTTTTCTTCAGCTAATACTTTATGCATTTTAGTTTGAGCTAATATGTATGGAAGTGGCTCTATGAATATTATCTGTATACTTTACTTACAAAGACTAATTATAAGTCCTCTAGTAGACCGTTATGATTTTGCCTTAATATGTTATACATTAGAATTAATAAAGTAATTTCAAAGTCTAGATAATTACTCTGACAACAAAGTGACAGTTTCGTATATATTACAATATTTCACAACTTTTTACAATGGTTCTGCCATTAAAAGCAACATATATGATGGGGTTTTTTGAGTTTTAATGTGCCATTAAAATCTAAATAACAGTATGTTATATTTATCCTCTTAATACACTTATTGAGCACTTATTACATGCCAGGCATTGTGATCATATACTATTTATGTCTGAGCAAATAATAAATCTACATATGATTTTACTATATTTGATCTTGTCATTATACTATTAAGATATGAACTAAGAAAATTTTTTTTCAGGATTAAAAAGCAATGTTACCAAAATAGAAGTATAATTCTTTCTTACCATAGAAAGAATATCCACATGCTGAAGTTGTATAATAAGTGTAAATGATGGATTTTTAAGGTTAAAGGAAAGAAGAAAATTAAAGAAGGTTAAATGAATGCTGAGAGAAGAGTAAGTGGTCAAATCAAATAGAGATGCTTAAAGGGATTCTCTAACCCAAATGGCATCTTTAGGTCACCAATGCTACCATTTCAGATGCATTCAGAAAATTGTCTTCCAAAAGAGATTCTTTCTGTAAAAGCAAAGAAATGTGGAAACTCATTAAAAAAGAAATAGTCAAATAAAATTAATATCCTGTACCTTTGTAGCAGTGCACGTCAAAGTTTAGTTAAAGACCACCTGCTTCAGGCAAATCTTTCTGGCCCCTACCACAGACCTCCTTAACCCAAATCTTGTTCTGGGAATCAGTGGTTTTAACAAACATACCCATTATTCTTATGCTACCTAAAGTTTGAGCCCCACTTCTTTCCCAAACAGTCCATACTGGAAAGGATCAGTGGGTTTATCAGCTGACTGCAAATGATTCTGCAATTAAGCACCTCCCCTGTGTATGCTTAAATTATTTTAGATCTGTAGGATAAAAGATTTATTCATCTTGATTAGGTATGATATGCATTTTTAATTGCAAAAGAGCAGCTGTAGAGCACCAGGTGTTTCTCTTTCTCAAACTATTTTTTTTGTTTGTTTGCTTATTTTGAGGACAAGTGGGAAGACTAGCTCTACAGACATAAATTCTTGCTCTGTAACTTATCAGATCCTTCTTTTTTTATGCGTTTGTTCTCTGACAAAATGGTGAGGCCAGCCCCTGATATGCTTTAGACGCTTTCTTTGCTGCAAAAGGTTAAATGCCAAGTTTGCAATTTGGGTTTAATGAACACCCAAAAGATCAAGAAACCTTTAAACACCTCACCTCAGTACAAGTGAGAAGCTCTTACAGCCTCTCTTACTGTTAGAAAAAGAGTCTGTCTTATTTTCTTGTTTTTCTTTTCCAAAAAATGAGCCTTCCTCTCCTAATTTCTACACCGTAATAGAAAAAAGTGCTCATTATGCTTTCACTCGTCCTTAGAGATGAAAAGAGATCTACAGAATTATAAAGTTGACCTAAAGCAAACACCAAAAGAGCTTAGAATTCTCACATTGGGGTTGACACTCGTGATTAGCTAAATTGCAGTAACTACACATGCTTCCATTCGGAACAGGATGCGTTCACACAGCGGTTTCTTCTCTAGTGCCTAGCAACATTATCGTTGAGCACCTGGAATAGTTTAGGCATTAAGTGTAATTGGTTTTGCTTTACATAAATCCGTAGCTTTGTAAATAAGCAGAGCATTTCAGCTTCTATATAACACCAATTAACTTAAAGGGATGCGTTGTTTGCAGAAGCCTGCTGGGTCTGTACTGTATTTCTCTAGTAATATGCTCAGCGGCGGGCAAAGTTCTGTGTCCCTGCAGTGTTCCATTTACTCCCAGTCACTTGGTGCCAACGGTCTGTACCCAGCCACTCATTTGCTCCATTTTTCGTTAGTAAAAGATGGGGAAAATGAAGTCTTCCCTAATAGGCACCGTCTGTGCTCTACTTCTGTCCATGATCCAGACCCAAAAAGCAACATATCTGAGAATGTTTTCTGTGACCTGCGAGCACAGGTCTGACCCCCATCTGATTCTGTCCACAACTGACAGGGACATCTCTTTTCCTCTTTTTTTTCCTTGTAATACTTGAATCAAATGCAGCCAAAAGTCACTACATTGAGCCTGTATACAAAATCAAGAGAACCATATTCTTTTTATGTGAATTTTCTAGTGAAATATTTCCATAGGAGTAATTTTTTAAATAGCACTAGGAAATCTAGAAGTTGGTAAATTTTTCCAAGCTCTTGGATATTTCCCTTTGCTAACTCTTTGTTTGGCTTAATCCTTTATCGCTCAAATTCCCTTCAGATAATCTTGATTTATAGCATTCATTCATCCTGACCAATCTCTAATTCTCATGATTTCTGACAGTGTTTTATCAACTATCAGAGTAATGGTATCACCAAAAAACAGCTCGTGATTCCCAAAAGTTTCCTGTTAATATTGTGTGATTTACAAATTGGAGGGACAATCACCCCTTCTGAACACTATCAGGATTCCTTATTTTATGAGAACAGAGCTTCAGTGTTAGTACCCCAAGCCAGTCTGGCAATGAGCATATATACCATCTCCACTGTGAGAGAAGCTGGAGTACAATGACCTGTCACAGGCTTATGAGTAAAAATAAAACTAAGAGCCAAGTGATGACAGCACACAGGTGCTGCTAAAATTCAAGTCTGCTTGTAGATAACAGAGAAATGAAAGGAACCACACTAATAATAACCACTCATGTCTATGTCACCCTTTACAGTTTACAAGTTGCTGTCACACACATCATCACATTTGATTAGCACCAAGCCTCTGGGACGGAGGCACATTTTGGCATGCCCATTTTGTAAATGAGAAAACTGCAACTCCAAGACTTTATGTGATTGATCAAGAGTCACAGAGATAGTAGATATCACAGATAAGACTTGAACTTTGATCTGTTTCTAAAGTGCCAGCTTCTTCTACAAACATCACTCAAAATGTCACCAACACTGGATCATCTCCAACCACTTAGGCAAAACACTCTCTACATCACCCAGAAGGGAACAAGAATAAGAGGAAAGCCCACTTGGGGTTGAGACCCTGACAAAATGGTTAACAAAAAACAAGCATCTTTCTAACATTTCTTCTCATTCAATCGGCTTCCTCTGTGAGACCATGCACTTTCTCCATGTGGATCTTAGGCTGTCAGAAACACCCTCACTGAAAACACTCACCCAGACTGACCACATCTGGGGGCAGGGAAGGTCATCTGAGGGTCAAAAGCATCCTTTTCTTCTCCTTTCATCAAACGCTCTGGATGTACTAAAGCAAATTCCAAACTGTCTTTAAAAAGAACATTTGAGAAAAATAAATTTACCTTCGAAAATATTATTAATAATTGTAAAGACTGCTGTAATACTTGCTAAGTGAAAGACACTGTTCTAAGTGTTTTTGGTATATTAGCCCTTCTAATCATCACAATAACCCTATGAGCTAAATACAATTGTTAACTCATTTTTCAGATAAGAAACATGAATCATAGAGGAGTTAATATCTTTCCAAATGTTATACAGGCACTATGGACAGAGTAAAACTTTAGACCCAGGTAGTCCGGCTGCAAAATCTGAGGGCTAGCCCTCTCTACATAACTGCCTCCCAGCGCAGCTGTTATTCACAGTATACTTTTATATACTCTCAGGGGAATTCCAGGGAAAAGAATATGTTAGCTCAATAGATTTCAGTCTTTTTCTGTCTCAACACACAAGAATATGACTCCTTCCATCAGGAATTGCTGGATTGAAACAACAGCAATTCATAACACCTCTAGGTTGTAGTCCCTCCGTCCCCTTTTGTGAAAAATTACTGTCTCCTGCTTAAACCCAAAGGTTTGGCTCTAAAGGCAGAATTTCAAGTTCTGTGGAATCGTGCATGGATACTTTTCCAGTGTTCTTTAAATCACAATGTAAGCAATCTTTTTCTCAAATAGAATAGTCATCATTAGATCAAGATGGGAACCTGAGGTCAGCTGGGCTCTCCACTTCCTTAGCATCAATGCAGATATTCCCTGGAATTCCTCCAGGCCTGTTCTCCAGACAGTGTAAAATTGTCAAAGATAATCAAGAACAGTGATGACAAAACTCAGTCTCTCTCTCTCTCTCTCTCTCTCTCTCTCTCTCTCTCTCTCTCTCTCTCCGGCTATGTGTCCCACTAAGATTGTCTAGAATAAATGTCATTTGACAGCCAAGATCATGTCCCAAAGTGATACACTGTCACTAGTCCACTCAGAGACCTTACTAACTATTAAATAATAATAGCACCCAAACCCTAATCTATCATCCATCTTAGACAGGTTTGAATTCATTTACTGACTGGAAATCAGGCTGCTTCTATAACCTGCTAAACCACAAGTGACCAAATCTCATATAAATACAGTAATGAGTCAATAGCCTATGACAAGTATCTATTACCATAGAAGCAGCAAGTCAGGAGCACATTTAACGACATTTATGCAAAGAGCAAGGCAGCAGTTCTACCAGGAATAAAATATGGAGAAAAATGGATTCGAGGAGAGACAGAAATTTGGCAAAAATCGAGGGGAGTCACCACAACATCAAAGATACTACATGTCATCATCATGGACAGTTTTCATTTTCCCAAAACAGTCTCTTGAAGCAAAATGATAAAAAGAGAGAGGATATGCTAAATTTTAAAAAATAAGAGAAAGAGTTCTCTTTCAGAAATGCCAAAGAGAAAGTGTGAGCTTCAAAAGCGAGAGCAGGGAGAGGCCATCTGGAAACACTGACTTACCATTTTGGCATAAAGCATTGCACACAGTAGGTGCCTCGATTCATATAAAGAGATTATGTATGACCCCTTTGAGCATACCAGAATGCTTTTTACCATTTTCCTAAGCCTTTCTTACACAAATTAAACCTTTCTGACCAGTTTCCATGGTGTCTCCGGAAATGCAGACTTTTGTTTCTCATGTGGCTTGTACAGTTCTGCCTTATTTCATTGCAGCCAACCGTGCCTGAAAGACAGGAGGAACAAACAAGATGGACAAGTGTGGCAGTGAATGAACCATTTTACTGCAATTAGAAGTTCACGGAGAATAAATTATCCTCTAGTTCAAGCTGTCCAGCAGTAATTCTCATTAATAATAACACTTCTACAACAGTCTGCTTCCCACAACCACAGTGAGTGCTAGAAACTTTATCATTACTCTTGAAGCAGGAGTCACATCCCAGACGGCTAGCTCAGATCACCATATGCAGCACATAGAGAGGGCTTACATTACAAAGAAGCCTGAATGCATAACTGCCCATGAAGTTCACTGGCTAGATGAGCAGGTGGAAAAAAATCTAAGGGCTTCTCTCGTTTCAGCTTTCTCTTCTAATTTATGCTAAATTGTAAATGATTTTTCACATTAATGAGTAAGTTTATCTAAAAGGATACTTTTCTCTCTTCTTTGAGCACATCTCTTTTACTATAGCATTTTTTACATATAGCCTCAAGGTTATAGAGGATTTGTGGTCCATGAGGTACAGATTTTTGTGGATCTATATGTCTACACATGTATACATACATATACACATACACATACACAGATACATATAGAGAGAATTCTAGCCAGTAGTTGAAGCTGGCTATTGGCTAAGAGCCTCCATGCCTCTTCGTATGGACTTCTTCATGTTGACTCTTTACATAAGCTACTTTGGGCTTCTTTGAAGGTTGGTGGCTGGTATCCCAGGACAAGTATCCCCTGCAAAAAGAAAGCCAGAGGGAAACCCTATTGTCTTTATGACCCAGCCTTATGGCTACACAGCATCACTTCTACTGCACTCTATCTGTTGAGCCATTCAAGAGTCCTGTCTAGTTTTAAAGAGAGGGGAAATAGGCTCCATCTCTTCAGGAGAAGTAGCAAGGTTCTAGAAAAGCAGCTGGGACCAGAAATGCTGCTGTGGCAATTCAAGTTTAAAGATGAATCTCTGTTAGACAAAGGGCAGTGGCAGGAGTACTTCAGGTTCCAGTAGGAAGTAATATAAGCAAAATAGCAAAGTGTGAAACAGCACAGCTATTCTGAGAACTGCAAGTCATTTGGACTTCTGACTGTAGCAGTTGTTTGACTGAAGCACAAAATTCAAGGGCAGAAAAATATGACGGATTTTTATTTCAAAGAAAACACTCAGTCAAAGAAGTAAAGGATAAATTGGTAGGGGCTAGACATGAGTTAGTTCAGGTTGGTAACTACCTGGAAGTAAATATTGGTAAGAGGAAATGAGGTCTGAGGTTAGCGTGGCATGGACAAAAGGGATGGATAAAAAGGGAAGAACACAAGAGACTCCAAGGCAGAATAATAGGAAATAACCATTTACTGAATTTCCATGGCGCATTTAATCATCTCATGTAATTTTCACGATAACTCTATGATCTTAGAATTATTATCTTTATTTTTTACAGAAGGAAGTTGAGAGATAGAGAAGTCAAGCTACTTGCTCATTTTCCCACAATTAGAAATAGGATTCATAGAGTCCAACACTGAAGCCTACATATATTACTAAGCTATATTGATTTGATGTGGTAGTGACAAAGGAAAAAGAGGTCAAGATTATCACCAGGTTTCTGACTTAAGCAACTAAGTGACTGCTAATGCCACTTAACTAAATAAAGAGTTTTCTGAATTCATGTAGCCACACAACCCTTTACTCAAAGAACACTTCTCAGCACTGGTCTTCTTCACTATACCTTGGAAATGCTGGTAGGGTGAAAAATACATAGGCTTTGAAGTCAGACATGACTGGATTTGAACTAAGTCTCCATGGGTAGTAGCTCGGCAGCCTTTGATATGTTATTTAATCTCTCTGAGCCTTAGTTTCTATATCTGCAAAATAATGTAAGAACATATTCTTCACTGTACTTTGTAATTATTGATTCATTACAAGTCTTTACTTCATGGAATTTAGAATTTCTCCAGATACACAATTAATAAGTCTCCTCTTCCTTGATATTCATAATTGAATTATAAATGAAGTTATAGACCTTCACACAGGTAATCACTATATAAAATAGAAAGAAACTGTGATGGTTAATTTTATGTGTCACCTTGACCAGGCCACAGGGTGCCCAGATTAAAGACTATTTCTAGATATGTATCTGAGGATGTTTCCAGATGAGGTCAGCATTTCAGTAAAATGGATCGTCTTCCCTGATGTGGGCAAACATCATTCAATCTATTGAGGGCTTGAATAGAACAAAAAATGGAGGAAAGGAAGATTAATTCCCTTCTTATTGCCTACTGAGCTGGGACACTGGCCTCCTGCCCTCAGACTGAGATTTATACCATTGCTCCCCTGTTTCTTAGGCCTTTGAACTTGTACTAGAATTACACCACTGGCTTTCCTGAGTCTCCAGTTTGCAGACAACAGGTTGTAGGACTTTTCATCCTCCATAATTATGTGAGCCAATTCTTCATAATAAATCTCCATACGCATATTTAGTTGTGTTTCTCTGGAGAACCTTAACTAATATATATTTTGGTACTCAGAGTGATTCTGGGGGAAAAGAATGTTAAGGATAAGTTTTCTGAATTTGTTCTGGAGTTTCTAGAATTGGTTTTCTAATTAGATTAAAGATGCTAATGGCCGTTTCCAGTAGTAACGAGAGGACTGATAGCCCATGTCAGGATCTGGCAATAGAAATACACAAAACATCTGCATTGGATATGCCTAATAAGCCACATACAAGAATCAAGAAGATAAGTAGCTCTTTATATGATGCTTTCAAATATTTTTGAAAAACTAATAAATATAATGACATTAACTGGTGGTTCCTAATGTTGCTGGACAAAGCAGTGCAAGAAAATGATGAGCTTAGGGGTTTGAATTCCCAGCTCAAGTACTACATAAATGATCGAAGAGTTTCTATGTGTGCCCTTATGGAGACCCTTATCTTCTATAGCTATATGGCTGAAATTTCTGAAAATCAAATGAACCATCCTATGACTGCTTGAATTATAATACAAGTTGAACAACTAGCCTCATATGCCTGCTCTTAAAGTGAGGGCATTCATTAGGAAAGAATGGAATCCTGTAAGTTGGGATGGGAATGTGTGGGAATACCCTTATGAAGCTGGGGACATTGAGCCTGTAAATTCTGATGAGTCTTTGCCAGTGGGAAAGTTCCCCCACTCCCAGTGAAGTCAGCCTCTCCACCCATAACAGTATCTGTCTTTCCACATAGGCTTGGGGATTAACCCTGTACTGCCTAAGGAAACTGTAACAGCCTCTCCTGAAGCAGCTGTCATGCAAAACAATGCTGAGTATCCTCAGAACCCACCTCACCACCCCTCTTTGCTTCTAGACCTATAACTAGACTCAAGTCTCAAGAGACCTCTAGAGGTGAAGTAAAACATGCGACCCATACATTAAATTCCAAAAGTACTTGAGTTTTACAATTTATACAGTCAGAAAATCAGGAACATGTGTGGATATAGATACTAAAGATAAAAAATAATAACAAGAATATAAAGTTGGATCAGACAGAATTTAATAATATGAGTTCATTAAATCAAGATTCTACATTTAATGTTGCAGCTCAGAGAGTTAGAAAGAGCTCTCTAACAGTTTGTTTAGTTGGTTGGCTGAAAGATGGGCCAAAACGTGATCCACAGTGAGCAAATTGTAAAAGCCAACCTGCCATGGTTTAATATATAGAAAGGAATTCAAAGGCTTAAGGAGATTGGAATGTTAGTCTAGATTTGTCCTTTAAGATCTACTCACTCACAAACTGGGAGGGTACAGAAGACATAACTTCTCACCAATACTATGAGAAATAAATTTGTGAGGGAACTCCAGCATCCTTGAGGAACTCTATGATTACTTATCTCTGTAGGTCAGAACTCACAATGGGACTTCAGTCACTGAATTGGGAAACCTAAATGCAATTGGAGTGATTGGGTCCTTGGGTGACAAGGGCCAAGTGGCACTCAATCACCAAAGGCAGGGTGAATATGGTTACCATAATAGATAGCAGAGTCAAAGCAGCAATTAGAATATCCTGACTCATGCAGTCCTATGGCATTGGCTAGTTGATCATGATGTTCCAAGATGTGAAATGCTAAATTCTTACTTGGTTTGTATAAGCAAAAAAGTTCTAAGTCAAGTGAATAAATATCTAACCTGAATCATACAAACAGAGAGTCATAGCCATTTGATCAATTCCCAAGCTTCGGTCAATTTACATCCCCAGAACAATTTGGAGGAAGGGGATGCTGAGTTCCCTTGAGAAAGGACCTCAGTGAACTACAGAAATGTTATACTGCTAATTTTCCTCCCACCCTTCCTCAATAGGGACTTACTGCCTTTTATCAGAGTACTGGTACATTGAAGAAAAAAAATAATCAGTCCATGTGGGGATTACAGGATACTAGCTCTGAACTGCCACTGATTCCAGGAGACTCAAAACATCACTGTGACCCACAAATCAGAGTAGAAACTTACAGAGGCAAGATGATCAATGGAGTTTTAGCTCAAGTTTATCTGACAGTGGATCCAATGGGTCCCCAAACCCATCCCATGTTATTTCCCCAGTTCTAGAATGCGTAATTAGAACAGACATACTTAGCAGCTCCCGGACCTGTAAAGTGAGGGTTATTTTGGTAGGAAAGACAAAGTGGAAGCCACTAGAACTGTCTCTACATAGGAAATTAGTAAACCAATAGTAATACTACATTCCTGGAGGGATTGCAGAAATTAGTGCCATTATCAAGGACTTAAACAATACAGGATGTGTAGTGATTTTCACATCACCATTAAACTCTCCAATTTGGTCTGTGCAAAAGACAGATATCAATACAAAAAAAAATCAATGAAACACAAAGGAAGATGTCAAGAGAAGAAAGAACTACAAGACTAACAGAAAACAAATAACAAAATGACAATAATAAATCCTTCTCAATTAATAACCACTTTAAATGTAACTGAATTAAATTTTCCCAGTCAAAAGACATAGAGTCGTTGAATGGTTAAAAAAAAATTCAACTATATGCTGTCTATAAGAAACTCACTTTAAGTTTAAGGACACACATAGGCTGAAAGTGAAGGGATGGTAAAGATGTTTCATCCAAATGATAACCAAACAGAGCAGGGGTAGAAAACCAATCAAAAGAGACTTTAAGTAAAAAACTGTCACAAGAGACAAAGTAGGATATCACATAACGATAAAAGGGTTGATTCAACAAGAAGATATAACAATTACATATACACTCAACATCAGATCATCTAACTATATAAAGCAAACATTGACAGAACTGGAAAGAAATAGACAGCAACACAAAGAATACTTTAATCCTCTACTTCTAATAAAGGATGAGACATCCAAGCAGAAGATCAGTTAAAAAAAAGAACTTGCCTATAATAGATTATTGGATAAAGAAGCTGTGGTACATATATACAATAGAATGTTACTCAGCCATAAGAAAAGATGAAATACTGCCATTTGTGACAACATGGGTGGACCTTGAGATAATCATGCTGAGCAAAATAAGCCAGGCAGAAAAAATTGAAAAGCACATGATATCACTTATATGTGGGATATAAACCTAAAAGCTTTGAGCAAATGAACAAAACAAACAAACGGAGACTCAGAGAAATGGATAATGGACTAGTGGTTACCAGAGCGTAGAAGGTGTGAGAGGAGGGGAGAGGTAGACAGGTAAAGAGGGTCAAATATAGGGAGATGGGGAGAGGGTAAAGTGGGTAAAGGGATAAAATATATGGTAGCTGAAAGAAACTGGACTTTGGGTGGCAAACACACAATAGAATATATAGATGTCAAATTATAATGTACACCTGAAAATTATATAATTGTATTAACCAATGTTACCCTAATAAACTTAATAAAAAATATGAGAAACTTTTTGGATGGAAAGTATATCCTGGCAATGGAGTTTGGACTGTATATTTATGTAATCTTGTATGTCTGATCATCTCAGCTTTCAACTGCTTAAAGCCAATAAATGACAAGCACAGTGAAAAAAAAAAAAAAAAAAGACTTGAATAATGCTATAGACCAAATAGACCTATATAGAACATTGCACCCAACAGCATCAAAATACACATTTTTCTGAAGCCCACAGGATAATTCACAAGTTAGGTCACAAAACAAGTCTTAACAGATTTAAGAAGATTGAAATTATGCCACATATCTTTTTTGACCAAAATGGAATTAAACTAGATATCAATTGCTGAAAGAAAAGTGAAAAATTCACAAATATGTAAAGATTAAACAACACACTCTTGAAACACCATTGGGTCAAAAAACAACAAACAAAGAAAATTAGAAAATACCTTGAAACAAATGAAAGTGAAACACAACATACCAAAACTTATGGGATTCAGCAAAAAGAGGTCTAAGAGGCAATTTATAACAATAGATGCCTACATGAGAATAAGAAGAAAGATCTCAAATAAATAATCTAACTTTACCTCTCAAGGAGATAGAAAAGAAATAAACTAAGCTTGAAATTAGCATAAGAAAGGAAATAACAAAGATGAGAACAAAAGCAAATTAAATAGAAAATGGAAAACAATAGAAAAAATTAACGAAAGAATTGGTTTCTTGAAAGATAAACAAAACTGACAAACCTTTAGTTAGATTAAGCTAAAAAAAGAGAAGATTCAATCAAAATCAGGCCTGAAAAGAAGAGAATTACAACTGATGCCACAGAAATAAAAAGGATCATAGGAGACTGCTATACATAATTGTAAACCAACAAACTGAATAACTTATAGGAAATGGATAAATTCCTAGAACCTACAATCTACCAAGACTAAGTTATGAAAAAATAGGAAGTCTGAAGAAAACTATAACTAGCATGAAGGTTGAATTAATAATCAAAAACATTCCAACAGAAAGAAGCTCAAAACAAGATGGCTTTACTGGTAAATTCCACCAAACATTTAAAGAAGAATTAATATCAATGCTTCTCAGACTTCTTCAAATTTTTAAAGAGGAGAGAACCAAACTTATTTCACAAGACTGATATTAACCTGTCAACACAGCCAGACAAAGACACCACTAGAAAAGAAAATTATAGGCCAATATTCCTGATAAATATAGATGCAAAAATTCTCAACAAAGTATTAGCAAACTAAACCCAACAATACATTAAAAGGATCACCAAATCCAAGTGGGATTTATACCTAGGAAGCAAGGATAGTTCAAAATATGAAAATAGATTAATTTGTACACTACATTAACAGAAAAAAGGACAAAAATCACATGATTATCTCAATAGATACAGAAAAAGCATTTAAGAAAATTTAACTTTCATGATAAAAATTCTCAACAAGCTAGGAATAGAAAGAGATAACCTCAATATAATAAAGACCATATATAAAAGGCCACAGCTAACATCAACTCAATGGTGAAAAACCAAAAGCTTTTCCTCTAAGATCAAAAGCAAGGCAAGGATACCACTCTTGCCACTTCTATTCAACATAGTATCAGAAGTCCTATACACAGCTAGTAGGCAGGAGAAGAAATAAAAGTTATCCAAGTAAGAAAGAAAGAATAAAGGTGTCCTTATTTGCAGATGGCATGATCTTATACGTGGAAAATCCCAAAGTCTACATAAAAAAACTGTTAGAACTTAAATTCAGTAAATTTGCAGGATACAAAATCAACAAGTAAAAATTAGTTCCATTTCTAAATACTAACAACAAACTTTCTGAAAAAAAAAAAGGAATTAGAAAAACAATCCCATTTACAATAACAACAAAAATAATAAAATAGAAGTAAACAACTAAAGAGATTAAAGACTTATATACTAAAAACTGCAAAACATTGATAAAAGGAATTAAAGAAAATATAAATAGAAAGACATTCAATATTCATGGATTGCAAGACTTGATATTGTTTAAATACTCTTACTACCCAAAGTAATCTATAGATTTAATGTAATCTCTATCAAAATCTCAATGCCAATTTGTCTAGAAATAGAAACAATTCTAAAATTCATTGGAACCACAAAAGACCAGAAATAGCCAAGTCAATCTTGAAAAGAACAAAACTGGAAGAATCACATTTCCTTACTTGAAAATCTATTACAAATCTATAGTGATCAAAACAGTATGATATTGGCATAAAGACAGACATATCAACCAATGAAAGAGAATAGAGAGCCCAGAAATAAATCCACACATCCAAGGTCAACTAGTATTCAACAAGGGAGTCAAAGACACACAACGAGGAAAGGATAGTCTCTTCAACAAATGGTGTTAGAAAAACTGGATACCTAAATGCAAAAGAATGACTTTGGACCTTTATCTTACATCATACATTAATATTTACTCAAAATGGATTAAAGGATTAAACGTAAGACCTGAATCTGTCATCTCCTAGGAGAAAACATATGGGAAAAGCTTCATGACATTTGATTTGGCAATGATTTCATGGATATGACATCGAAAGCACAGGCAACAAAAAGAAAGATAAACAAGTGAGGGCAACATCAAACTAAAATCTTCTGCATAGCAAATGAACCTATGAACAAAATGAAAAGGCAACCTATGAAATGAGAGAAAATATTTGCAAACCATGTATCTAATAAAGAGTTAAATTCCAAAATATACAAGAACTCCTACAACACAACAGTAGTAGTAGTAGTTGTAGTAGTAGTAGTAGTAGTAGTAGTAGTAGTGTAGTAATATACTACTACTACTACTACTAATAATAATAATAATAAATAATCTAATAGATTGTTTAAAAAATGGGCAAAGGAACTGCATAGATATTTCTCCAAAGAAGACATACATAGCCAACAGGTATATGAAAAAATATTCAGCATCATTAATCACCAGGGAAATGAAAATCAACACCACAGTGAGATATTTTCACATACTTGTCAGGATGGCTGTTATCAAAAAAGCAGACGATAGCAAGTATTGGTGAGG
This sequence comes from Eidolon dupreanum, assembly GCA_028627145.1. Classification (NCBI taxonomy): domain Eukaryota; kingdom Metazoa; phylum Chordata; class Mammalia; order Chiroptera; family Pteropodidae; genus Eidolon; species Eidolon dupreanum. Next base: position 22,945,907 of record CM053503.1, on the reverse strand, counting down.
ATATGGACAAATTTAAAGACTTGTACACTGTTGGTAGGAATGTAAAATGGTACAGCTGCTATGGAAAACAGTATGGAGATTCCTCAAAAAATTAAAAACAGAACTACTATGTGATCTAGCAATCTACTCTTGAGTACTTATGCAAAAGAATTAAAATCAGGATCTCAAAAACTTAGCACTACTATGTTCACTGCAGCATTGTTCACAATAGCCAAGATGTGAAAAAAAACCTTAATGATCATCAACAAATGAATGGAAAAGAAAATATAGTTATACATTACAATGGAATACTATGTCAGCCTCAAAAAAGGAAATTCTACAATATGCTACAACATAGATGAAACTTGAAGATATTATTCTAAGTGAAGTAAGCCAGAAATGGATAGACAAATACTGCATGGCTCCATTTTCTCAGTGTCTAAAATAGTCAAACTCACAGAAATGAAGAATAGAATGGTGATTACCAGGGGCTGAGGAAAAAGGAAGTGGGGAGTTACTAATCAGCATAAAGTGTTAGTGAATATGCACTAGAGATCTGCTGTACGACTTGACATCTGTATTAACAGTAATGTATTGTACATGTAAAATTTGTTGAGAGTAGATCCCATGTTAAATGTTCTTATCACAATAAAATAATTTTTTTAAAGTCAAAAATCATAACAATCAGTTCCACTATTTGGATTTATTCAGATCCTGATCCAATAAACAAAAGTAAAAAAAAATATAAAGTAAATTTGAACATTGACAATATTTGATAATATTGAGAAATTATTGTTAACTTTTGGGTGTAATATTGACATAGTGGTTATTTTTTTTTAAGAATTTTAAAATATTTCTATGTGGATAACTACATAGAAATACTGATGGATATAATGTTATGATGTCTAGTATTCGCTTCAAAATAATTCAGGATGAGAAAAAGTGGTGAGAGTTTAGACCAATCAAATTTGGTTATGAATTGATAAATTTTGAAGTTGGGATTAGGTGCACACATTAATCCATCCTCACTATTTTTGTGTACATTCAAAATAATCCATACCAAAAACTTTCGTTTAAAGTGTGCTTGCTATAAATGTTATTTAATTGATCAGCGACATATGCAATTAGGTGCTTAATAGATGATTCTTGATAATCCAGTTTTTTTATCTGTTTAGAAAATCCACTGCAAAACTAAGGAAAGGAATTAAGAAGAAAAAAAAAGCATGTTGAATATATATTTTTATCCCAGTGAAAGAAGTTCCAGATTTCAATACTATAGTTAAATAATCTATCCCAATTCTAAAATGGAGGATTAACATCTTTTAACTCCCACCTTCTTATTGGCTGTGGTGTCTCATTGTGATGAACTGAAGTTAATAAAAAGCAAATACTGCATGCACATGATAAATTTTTGTCTTGACTCTGAGGATATGTAATAACTTTCTGTCTTTAGTATCTGATAAAAAGAAGTCAATGTCCAGAGAAAAGCTCAGGCTACTGGTATCTTCCTTGTAATTTATTCTTCATCCCTAAAAATACTTAACTACTATGTACAGCTGAATTGGATATGAATGAGGTTTAACAAATGGAAATAAGCACTCTTATTACCCCCACATGCCAATCATAGTAGAATCACTTCTGTACAAATCTAGTTAATTAGATTAAAAACATAAGGGCTAGAAAATATAATACGAAAAATAAAAATAAAGAAAAAGGGAAAGAAGGGAGGAAAGAAGAACAGCAGGAAGAGAAGAAGGCACGAAGGAAGGAAAAGTTGACCCTTCTCAGCAGAACGCAGCACATTTCAATTTAGTAAGTTTGGTGCAGCTGTTCTCATAAACCCATGACGAGTGGAGCCAATTGTCCATTAAAGATTTACCAGTCATCCCTAATCTTCACTGTGCAAAGTGGCCATTGGAGATTTCCCCATACCAGTTGGTGAGGATTACTCTTCCTTTCAAAGTCATTTATGGTCACTGAGGAATTTGAACTGTAAGAAATGGGCTGTTGGCTATATAATGAAAAATGTACATATGATTACAGATTTTATCAGATCTCAAGTTGTCCCAAAGCACTCTAACTGGACCTTAAATAAGTGAAAAAAATTTTTTTTTACCAACTATATGAAAAATTACTTAAATTACATCCTAAAACCAAAGTATCTCCCTAAGTTTGGGCCGTATATGGGATGTTTATTTGGGAATAGTAACTTTCCCCTCTTAAGCCACTGTCTCCAAATTTACAAAGATGCAGCCAGGACTAGAATAACACTCCCAGGCTTTTGAGATAACTGAACTAGCAAAATCCAGAAAACACCAGTGACCCTCTGAAATGTCAAAATACCTGATTCAAATAGTTCAATTATTCACATTCATATTAATTATTTCAAAGATCCATACTGCTGACATACCAAGTACAATACCTACTAATATAGAGGAAAGATTCCTCATAGGGTACACTGTCCAGAGAAAAATCAAGGGGTAGGTCTCACCTAAATACTAAAAGATGAGTATAATTTAAAGAAACAAGATGAGACACTTGGCAGCCTCTTCAAGTGAATATATTGATACAGGAAATCCTTGGAGATCTAGAATTATTCTTGTGAGGTTTCTTAGAAGTGGCTTTATCCTATTCTCTCCACTCCCATTCCAGGATTAGTTTAAGAGAGCGGAGGAAAGAACAGAATCTTTAGATAATCTGGAGAATCCAAAGAAGAGAAAACAGACTCTCTTCTTCCCTTCTGAAACTCTGGGAAACATCATCCGCATTCATTCAGTTAGCCAATCAACAAATATTCACAGAGATCCTCATTTCCCTGGCATAGCTTTATAGGGCTTTTGGAAACCAAAGCATGGCAGCAGTAGGGCTAAATGGCTTTATGAGATGTCTGGGGCAGAAGTCCCAAGATTTCTCCAAGTCTCCAGCATTCCAAAAAGTGTGGGAGACACACTGACCCTTTCTTCATTCCCACCTTTCAGTTTATAGAAGTTATCTCTAAAAGAGAGAAAAGAGTGAAAGTAAGAGAAGACAAGTGCCCTGCAGTCATGATGAGGGACAGACAAGCAGGAAGCATCTTGGAGGACCAAATAGGTGAATTGTATACCTCAGGAAAAACCAGTGCAGGACAGGCAAAAACCAAGGAGTAGTTACTATCTCTTCACTATTGTCGTGAGACCGTGAAAACCTTGTAGTTTAGATTAGTCCCAGGAGAAAGGAGAGATTATGACTTGATGGAGTTTAAATCAGAACTAGAAAAAACTCAGAATTGACTTAGATTTGTTGTTTATAAGAATGGAGTAGTGGTGTCTTTGAATGTATACTTAGTTAAATTACATAAAGTTATATTTTTTACTCAACCAAGACACTTTGAAAATATTGCAATCTGTAGGTAAGCTATATGTGTGTGTGTTTGTGTATGTGTGCTTACAAACAAAACCAAATGTATTTCATCATTGGACCATTCAAAATAGCTACCTTGGGAGGTTCTATTTACGGTGTTCTCATTGTTCAAACTCTTTCTTAAGCTTCCAGAATCATTTTACAAACCAAATAAGAAAATCAATTATATTAGTTTATGTTGGTTCTCCATGTTTGATTATTGATTGTAAAAGAAAATGAAAAAATATTCGCTTAAATTATGGCCTTATTCACCAAACTTGGCACCTGATGGCTTCTGGAAATTTCCAAAATTCAACAAACACATGTTTATTAGCTCTGATATATTCAAAGAATAAAGGCAATCCCAAAGATATTTGAAGCAATGGCTACTGCTTTGTAATACATGTATTGTCAAGGTGACTATTTTGAATGAAAACATTCATCTGGATATATTACTATATCTGTGAAAAACAAGAACGAATCCAAAAAAAACAGCCACATTATAGTCACAGGTATTTAGGGCAGTGACAAACATCTCAACTTTGAGTGAACAGTCATTTCCCTTGAAATCGCATGCTCTCTGTCACTGTCTCAGTCTCCAGAATGCCTTATATTTCTCCACACTTTAGAAAGCACTTTTTCAAGGAAGCCACAGCATAAGTGCTGTCACATAAGAAAAGAGGAGAGCTTAAGGGGGTCTGGGTCATGCAGACTGCACTGTCTCTCTCATACAGGTATCTTTGCATTTTTACAAGCATTACTCTTAATCTCATTTTTCATTCCCATCTTGCAACTTTATGCCTTCCTATTGATCTTAGTTCTGCTGCTTAGAGACACCAATGAGAAATGCTGAGAACATCCAATAAATAAAAAATATCCATCCACCATGTACGTGTTTCCTCCTTAGAAAATTGTGCAAAATAGTGTTTTTCTGCTCCCTGTTCATTCTTAAGACCAAAGTCTATGCCGTGCATGTGGAATTGACTCCAGGGATGAGTAGAGGGTGTTCTAAATTTCAAATCTCAACAGCAGTTCTGAAGCCCAATATTGCCTTAGAGAAGCTGCCTTCTATAATTATTGATTACCTCACACATGCTGTAATTGAAGTCACATCTACAAAGATCTCAGTTTAGATTGTAGCATTTGTGATTTTTCCTGAATGAGAAATGCACTTATTTGCATCACTTCTATAAAAGTTGTTTAAAAATGAAAAAACACTCTTCTATAGCACATATTTTGCTGGTTTGAATTTAGCCAGGGATCTTGGTATATCAGTGCATATTTCATTCGAATGATATTTTGTTTAAAAAAATTTGCAATCAAAGACCACCTGAGAGGTGAATTTTTTATCAAACAGATGAGCCAATTCAAGGATCAAAATTATGCCCTCCATCTCTTGAGTAGGATATCATTGAGGTAAATATCATTGAGTAGGATGGAAAGAATTCTAACCTAGGCATTTGGAGATGTGGGTTCTAATATTTGCTTTCTGAGCCATCTGGATTTAATTTGACTTCTCCAAGCTTTCTTTCTATTTTCTGTGCAAATGAAGGGGCTGATACCTGATCTCCATTACCACTGATGTTTTTGGAGCAGAGCTTCATGCACAAAGTGTGACAGTGTATTTTCATAAGCACCTGGTTGCACTTCTGTCTCTCTTACCTCATTTTCAAGTCTCTTAAGAGCATTAAAAATATTTTGTCACGGAGACTAGCATGCTGAGGAGTAGGAGCTGAGAGGCTGCACTGGGAAGCAGTCTCTATTAGACTCAAGTAGTAAGTGACAAAAGAAAAAACAAAAAAACGCACAACAAACAACAACAACAACAAAAAAAAAAACCTAACTTGACGTGAGGAGAAAACAGCTATTTTGAATTGCTGCCTAGGCATTTTACAGTATGACAACCCTGCTCGCACCCAGAATCTGGACATTTAGATAAGAAGCTTAGTTTAGGATTCTTACTACAAGTTTTCTCTTTGGTTTTCCCAGGGAAACTTTTAAAGTAAACACTTAGAGTTGAACTCAGAAAAAGTTAGTAACCTCCACCCCAACCACCTTATAAGCAGCAGGTTCTTGCTACCCTGCTCTCTATCTCCTGCTCAGCCATGACCTAGGACGGACTGCCCTTCTCTGAGGTTCATTGCACCCGACAACCCCTCCCCACACCGCCCCGTTTCTGGGATCTTTAAGTAATAAATTTTATGATTTTACTTCTTCTGAGTGAGTGTAATGAAACTGTGACTTCAATCAAAAAGACCCAAGGGTTTTCACTTCCCCAAAGTGGAAGCTCAGATGCCAACACTGTGCAGGCAGCCTGTGCCTCATTATTCAAGCAGTTCATAATCTGTATATTCTCAGTTTAATACACCAGCTACAGGCCCCTTAACACATTTGACATAAAGAAAAAGGGAATGTAATGGCTCATGCCATTGAAAAGTCTAGTTGTGAACTGAATTGTATCACTTCAAAATTCATATGTTGAAGCCCAAACCCCAGTATCTCTGAATGTGCTTGTATGTGGAGCTGGGCCTTTAAGATGATTAAGGTTAAATGAGGTCATAAGGATGGGCCCTAATCCAATCTAACTGGTGTCCTTATGAGAGGAGAAAATTTGGACCCACAAAGAGACACCAGGGGTGCACATGCATAGATACACAACCGTGTGAAGAGGCAGCAAGGAGGCAGACATCTGCAAGTCAAGCAGAGAGGTCTCAGAAGAAAACAAGTCTAACAGTACCTTTATCTTGGACTTTTGGCTTCTATGGCTTCTATAAATGTGAGAAAATAAATTTCTGTTGTTGAAACCACCCAGTCTAGTGTTTTGTTATAGCAGCTCTAGCAAATGAATAAAAGTTCCTTGCAGGGTTGCATATATAATTTGCAGAACCCAGTGATAAATGAAAATGTGGTGCCCCGGCCTCAAAGAACAGAAAAAAAATTGTTACTAAAGATACTAGAATATTAGGCTTTTTTCCTTCTTCTCTAGGCTCCCTCTGACTTGTCATGGTGGTTTTGTTGTTTGGGTTTTTAGGAGTGTTTTTGTTTTATTTTTTGCTCCTTAAATGATTTTAAGACAAAGAAATTTTTAAATGTTAAATTATTAGCATGAATTTTACCATTCATCTCTGTATTGTTCAATGTTCATTTTAAATACAAATATAAAAGCATTTAACTCACATGCAGGATCAACAAAATTGCACAATTCGTATTTCGTACCCTGCACATGAATATGTTTATCATTCTTACCAAAGCAATGGAAACACTGCAGAAACTAACTCAACTGTTTTCACTCCTTGATACATACACATTCTACCAACACTTTCTATTGCAGATTTATCGATGAGTATGGAAGGACTGAAAGGAAAAGGAACTAAAATTTGTCCTTTTTCTCCCTTTTTTTTTCATTTCATAATTTTCAGTGCAAATAGTTGACAAATACAGGGAAGTTACACACAAGGTGCTTTGGTTGCTTGTGTTTCTTAGAATGCCACTGCCTTCTTTCTGCATTCAAAGTAAGTTCTGATTCAAAGGGAAAGCATGGCCTCTCAGGACTGTCAGCCCTCTGCTTACTCAGTCTTAAATATGACAGGCTTACCTTGTATTTGCTTTGAGTCTCACGGAACCTCTACACATTCTGGGGTATACTGGAATTCTGTGCTTTTGGTTCATCATGAATGCTCTATGCAAATGGGGTAGCAAGGAATGGCAAAACATGTTACACACACATCTCTGTCACACACATGCTCTATTGTCCTACTGAACTTCCCTTACAAAACACAAGTTCAAAAATGAAATGTATTAAGATTTTCAAGACAGAAACAGCTGAGCATAAAACCAAGTTCAAGGTCCTTCTGAGCACAGGGTTTGGTGCAACTGTACAGGACATAGGCCCATGAAACCAACCCTGGTCACTTAATATGGTGTGATGGAAAGTTGATGATAGTATCAGAACTTGATGTCTCTTTTCCCATTATTTGTCTCTACTCACCTTGATGTTCCAGGATACTCCATTTGGAGGCTTCTTTTAGCATTTTCCCTGCATTATTACTATTATCATAACAAATTTATCCTCAAATTATCTTGGACCCCAAAATATTATTTTTATTTTTAACTTTATGTAAGAACTGCTGTTAAACATTGCAGCATCCAGCATTGCAACTATTTTAGCTCTGCTCTCTTCAGACTTCCCATAAGATCTCACTTCTGACCAAGTGGCTTTCAGGGGGATGGAAGACAGGGAAAATGGGGTGGTCACAGATAGGAGGTTGGGGTATGGGAGCTGTTAGAGGTACAGGAGGGAGAGCAAAAATGGAGGGTCGCATTTTCACTTATACATCATGCTCGTCCAACTCATCCCTGGACCTATAACTGGAGTGTCTACCTACTCAAAGTCTCACCCTGGGGGGCCTCACAAGTTCTCATGGAAGAGTCTTCCGTACTCCACATGGGATGTGTCCCACCTCCCTACACACATACTTCCTTAAAAGCCACTTAAGAGGCTCTCACTGGCACAGCTACAGCATGTACCCATAATGAGGTCAGCAACCATAACTGTCCTACTTCCCGGTGTGCCCAAGACCATGCCACCTAGGTATTGCCACTACCAGATACCCTTGTCAGAGCTTCTAGGTATCTTGACAGCTCCTGACATTATTACTCTGTTAGAGCCTTTTAGATTCTATATTCTGAAGCCCTCAATTTGCTGAAGGCACACTTTTGTTCCCTGCCAAAGAGTTTACCCATTTTGTGCTCTGCTCTGCCACACAAATACCAAAGCAATGTAGCCAGACACTTTTACATCTTGTGGAGGTGTCAGTGTAAACAAATAGAAATAATAGACACCATTAAGCATTCAAAACCATTTCCACTACAAAGGCTAGTAGTTAGATCGATCTTGGGTGCCTAGAACTCTCTTCTCCAAGAATTTTTTCCTTGGACAGAGAACACATAGAGTTGACAGGTCTATTGTGCAAATAGGCTCCTGGTGAATGATCTCACTGGCTTGGTTTTGCCAAGGAGATGTGTCCAACTCTCTGATGCTGAACTTGGACAGGAGGATTGAGTCTGAGATCTTGTCCAGGACTGGGAGTTAAAGGGATATAGATTACAGAAATGTTACTCTATTTCTCATGGAAACTTCTTTCATGAAAAGATTTTGGGATTGAATTTATGTTCTTGAAACATTGTGGAGTCAAATTTTATATAAACTTAGCTCTGAAGGGAAGTTAAATATCATCTAATACAACCTCTTCTTGGTATACGAAGAAAAGTTCTTTTTCAGCTAGTGAGTGGCAAAGTTGACACTAGAATCCAGAAAATTCTTTTTCTTTTTTCCTCATGGAAAAATTACAAGAACAACAAGGCAGAGATTACTGATACTCTCATAGCTTTGGCATCTGCCACATTTGTCCTGGAGTATGGAAAACTTGCCCTCATACAATCCAGATCACTTTCTATTCTGTACTCTCCTGAGAAATCTTAGAGAGAAACTGTCAAAATCCTGCAAACTTTGATTGGCATCTATTCCCTAGGTCTATATCCCAAAGTCTTACATCTTGTTTTTTTGTAGCAAGTACCTTGGGTCTTCTAGTTTTTCTATTGAATTTTTTCTCATCCCTGATCTATCTAAAAGGAATGTTGTCATCGAAATGACTTTTTCTCTCACACTATTTCCTGAAAACTAAGATATAATTCTAGAAAGTTAATGAACTCACAACACTTTAAATTTCACAGCTCTCTCTCTCTCTCTCTGATGTTGACCTCACCTCTAAATGCCGTTCTCCAGAGGAATGGAAGAGTTTTCAAAGAACAGAAAACAATAAAGGTTTAGGTCATTTTAATAATGGAGAAACTAAAGAAAAGTTAAGTAGGAGTCACACAAAGACACTCTAGGGACATGACTGGGACACATGTGATCTTGTCCCCAGGCTACTAAGTAGAACCTATATATTATTCAAAGAATACTCTTGCTGACCCTCTGTTCTCTATCTATAATTAGGTAGAGATCGGATTCTCTGAGAGAAGTGTGTGTGTGTGTGTGTGTGTGTGTGTGTGTGTGTGTGTGTTTGGTTCACAGCATTTGGCCCAAATAGTTTGCTGATTGTTTATAACAAATGTAATGCTTCTTGAAAACTAAATTATTAATCTCATTCAATTCTGCCTCTCTCTTCTTCATTCATGTGATGAAACTAGGACCCGTAAGCCTAGTCCCCTAGGTCATGACCATGAGTGATTTAGTTGTCAGCCTTTCTACTAAAGCTGTCTATTTGGATCTCAATTAGTGCTAATTATTATAGGGACTCCATTACCCAAGTGAGGAAATGTCTCCCCTGATAAAATCTATGCTATAGAAAAAGGAATTTCAATTTGTCTGCTTATGAATCAAACATCCAAATTTTAAGTGAGCCTAATCTGACCTTTGAGTAGGGTAAATGGTAAAATAACATTGACAACAGTGTACTCTCATAGTATTAAGTCATGAAGACCCAAAGAGAATCAGTAGGAGTATCTTCATGGATAAAGGAAGATTAGTTGCCACTGGCATCTGGGATAGCACTGACAGGAAGCCCATACTATTGATAAAGGAACAGCACAAAAGGAAAGGAATGGTGTCTCCCTTGCCCCCAGCTCTGCCACTTCTCACTCAGTGTCCATCTTCACCAGATCTGCCTCTAGTGTACAGCTGGGCTTCTAATGACATTACCTCTAGGGCAGAGTTTCTTGTCCTCAACAGTATTCACATTTTAGACTGGATAATTCATTGTTGTAAGTGACTATTCTGTGCATAGTAGGTTATTTTGCAGCATCCTGGCCTCTATCCACTAGATTTCAGTAGCATCCACTAGTTGTGACAAACAAAAATATTTCAAGATATTGTCAAATGTCTCCAGAGAAAGAGAGGGCAAAACTGTCCTTGGTTAAGAACCACACATCCGGGTCACAGAAAATGGAGTCAGGAAGAGGACACAAGTAAGCTTGCTCTCAGAGGATGACTTGTTAACCTTTCTGGTGGCTCAGTACTCTCACAGAATTTGTTGTGGAAAATCTTTTTACCTGGTATCCACAAATGCACTTAAGAATATATAGGCAAATTTTACTTCAGAGACCCCTTCAAGCCCAGGAATTAATGTTCTAGGGCATAAATTACTTTATATCAACATGGAAATTTGTCATACAGGGCTTTCTGAAGAAGCAAAGCAAAATTAAAATCAAAAACAAATACTGAAAATGTAAAAAGCTCAAATACAAACAAGTTTACAAAATAGAGCTATCTTAAAATAGCTGGTCTAGTCACAAAATAGCTTGGCACAATTTAAGGGCTCGCAAGCTCTACATTTTTTAAAATTCTGAATAATCTCATTTCATTATTTCACTTTCCAGCCACCTGCATCTTCTTTCTTTCCTAGAAAAGCACCCAAGTGCAAGAGTAGGAATAGCTAACTTTTATCTAGCACTAAGGTCCAGGCACTGTTTCAAGCACTTTTACTTATATTCACTCATGTCATCCTCACAATAACTTTATGGAATAAGTACTATTGTAAGTCCCATTTTGAAGATGAGGAAACAAAAGCACTTAGAGATTAAGAAACTTTCCCCAAGTCACACAGCTAGCAAGTGGCAGAACCGAGTTAAACCTATAAAGATTGGTCCCAGAGTCCATGTTCTTAGTGCCTCTGTCCTCCAAACTATGTGTGGTCAACAGTCCTAACCAGACAATAGATAATATCTATCTAACTGTGACAGAAAGTGTTCATACATTTCCTAGGATGTACAACTATAGTAGTCAATACTACACACATGTAGCCAATGTCACTTCCTCCCTATTCCCTCTTCCCCCTTAGTTTCCCTGCCCTTATTGTTTCTCTTGCCTTAGAAGGAAGATAAAGGATTGTTTCCTCATAGCATCCTACTAGCCTCTAATGAATTCAAATAATTAAGACATTATTTACCACTGTTTGGCCCAAGAACTATCTGAGAATGAATTTTATTACTTATTAAAAATGTAGATGCTTGGGTCCTGCCATAGATTAACTGAATTAAAATCTCTGAGGATGATGCTCAAGACTGTTCTAAATAAACTCCTTAGATGATTCTGTTATACACAAAACTTTGAACTTAATTTAGACGTGTGATTGGTTAGCTCAGCTAGTTAGTGGTAATTAGGTTACAGCTGAGTCTCAGATAGAAGGGCCAGCTCTGCTTAGCAGTTCTACTCCTACCTTTTCCTTATTTATTCAGTGCTCTTCCAAACTACAAACAGGCAGACAACATGGGGGTGCGAGGAAACAGTCTGCATAGATAAAGTCAAGCTTATTTCCAAAACTAATTTCAAAGGCATCATTTTTATTCACAACGGGCAATATTTTTTTCCATTGGCATTTCTTGAATGAGTAAACAAGCTTAACTTACAATCAAAACATTGTATTAGTATCCAGAAAAGGAAGCCATCAGTGAGACATAACCCAGTTCTTGATTAACGCGTGTCTATGTCTTAGCTCTAAAGATCTCAAAGGCAGCAGAGCCCATAATTTGGGGCACACAGCATCTTGCATGGTTACTTTATTGGTGGATTCTTTTTACAAAATATAGTCAATAAAATCTCTCATGGGCCAGCCAAACCAGTTTACAAGAGTTGTGCCTCATCCCTAATTACTATTTCTTTATTTTTATCTTTGTTTTCAAGTAGAGTTGACACTCAATATTACTTTATATAAGTTTCAAATATAATTTCTTCAGCTACCCAATTCCTGAACTACCAAACCTCTCAACAGTTTAGAATCATTCCCAACCAAGCCAAAGCTAATAAAAGCCTTTGAATCTTATTCTCAGTCATTCAGATCAGACAGTATCTCTGAATCTGAATTAACTTTTATTTAAGCTGCCAATGCCAGAAGTACTGATTTTTTTTTTTTTTTTTACTTAACTATATAGAAACATTGGTGCTATTGTAGAGAATACATAACCCAAAAAAGGAGCTGGCTTCCTCCTCTGAGAAATACTAATTAGTAGCCTGGTAGTCGGTGCTTGGAAGTGAGCACAAATGCTCTCCCAGTAGATGGGCTCCGATACTGTTTTCCCAGCAGGAACTGTGTGCCGGGACTGCTCCTTAGTTACAAGCAAGTTTTATGGTTTTCCCTAAATGAAAATAAAATAGTCTGGTGGCAGAATGGAATTAAAGAAACAAGACTGCATTTGGGAGCCTCATCAAAACTGTTCAGAAAGGAAAATTTTCAGTTTTCCATATTCTCTGTTTCAGACCACGGTTCCAAAACAAATGACAAATTCTACGGTACTTTGTTTTCTCAATATGACTTCTACACAGCCCTGTAATTGATAGTGCAAAGTCACTTTTCCTCAACTTTACAGAGCATTCTTTACTTCATCTTCTCATCAGTAAAGAAACTCATTTCACTTGCACTCTTTCCCTCTTTATAAAACCCTAAGAATTAACTGAGCATCTGTAGCACTTTACTTTTAAGGTTTCATTTTCCAAGGCTTTTTTCTGGTGAAGCATTCAGTAGCTGTGCATAATTCTCCCTCCCAATCTCCTATCCTCCCAACAAAAGGAAGAGTTGATGTAGTTAAATAAATTTTCACTAACTCTGAGTGTATAATAAAATATATTGTAAGTAAAACTAAATCTTTCTATTTTCCGTTTTAACTAGACCAAAGACTTTTTAAGATTTAAAATCTTTTTTTAATTTTTAATTGCCTCTCGAATTCCTACTATATTTGACATTTATTCCATAACCATTATGTCCTTGACTTTTTCATAAATAGAAAATATCATTTAAGTCTTGACAAACTTGAGGACAATACTATTAAACCTACTTTACAAACAAAGGCCTGAGCTTCAGGAAAAAGAAAATATGCTTGCTCAATGTCACAGAGCAAGTAAGTAATAGAAATAAGATTCAAATCCTGGTCTCCTAACTCTAAGTCCAATATTTGGTCAGTTTTCCTCTATTATCTGGGTAGTTACAACCGTTGAGAGCTTCAAACTTCAGAGATTCTACCATGCCAAAGAATCTCGTACATTTCACATCTTTACTCCCATGAAGCAGTTTTTCATGTACTTTGCAAGGCTGGCATGTTCTAATGTTCTCATTCTTCCCAAATCATATTTGTTTCGCCTACAGGAATTACAATAGCCATATCTTCAGATTTACTTACTTTTCAAAGCTTTTTAGAAAAACTAGTAATTGGAGAGGATTATGGAACTAAATATGTAATGACACAGAGTGACATGACCCAAAGAATTTCTTCCATCCAACTCAGTCTCTAAGTCACCCATTTCTAGTCCAGCCTGCAGTTGCCAGGGGCAGGCAATGCTGCTAAGCACACTAGAATGTGTACAGGATCTTTCTAAAGGTTCTCTGCAAAATGCACTGTTTTTATAACTGCCAGTTAAGTGATGCCTAGGCTGCATTTGAGGAAGAGTGGGGACATCCAGTGGCCACGTAGGTTGATAACAACTGAAATATCACTGCGATGATATGTTATGATCTGATATAAACTCTTGCTGCAAGGGTCTTAAAACATTTTTGGTTTTAATAATTTTTAAATTATTATAAATGGAATCTTTGATAGCCAGCATACTTGATTCAGCATTCAATACAAGTATATCTCTCCCAAAAATCATATTTTTGTATAACTGGGTAGCAGTCTACTCATCAAAATTATCTACTACATTAAACCAAAATATAGCAGATGACATTAATTTCTTAAAAAAAAAAAAAGGACATAATAAACTGTTTGATTCGGTCCATTTATATGGATGAACTTCTGGTCTCAGAGAGGGAATAGTACACCAATGTTGAAAGGAGTCTTCCTTTTGACAGTATAAAGAGAAACAAAAAAGTTTGAGGGCCAAAAGGCCTCATTGACCAGCTAGTGCAATTTGGGAACTGAAATTTTTCAATGAGGAAAGATCACATTCACCTTGAATACAAAGCTCATGTAAACAATTCATCACCTAATGATTCCTCTAAAATATATTTCCTTTTTGAGATCTGCCGTCTCTGTTTTGTAGTAACACAATGTTATATGTTAGAATTGCTTTGAAAAGACCGAGAATGAAGAGACAGACCATGTTCCAGCTCTGACTCAAACACTCATTAACCATCTGACCCCATATCAGTCAGCGCACATTTAGAACTCAGCTTCCCCATCTGTAAAACGAGCAAATTAGATGACCTCTAAGAGTCTGCCGTTATACAATATTATCTCATCTCATTTCCTTGTTTGTAATTGATCTATTTTCCAGTATTGTGACTGTACAAAAGTCATCTGACACCTTGATACCTCTGTAGAAGAGTCTCTCTTTCTAAGAACCACAGAAGTTTCACTACCAGGAAGAACCTCTATTAATAGGAAATTATATACCAACATTTAGGTTAGATGATTTATGGCACAGAAGCGCATTGTGGTGTATCCTCCTCTAAACTCCCTAAGTACTTTATTATGCTTCCTATCTTCTGTGAGATGTAGGAATAGGAGGACGAAATGAGAACACAGTAATCCTACATGCTCACTCTCTGCTCTAAACAATTATAATGATTTCTGAAAAAAATGTGGAAAAAAAATGAGCAGTGCTGCTGCTCACGCCATGTTTCTCAACAGTTTGCCATAAAATGCATTTGAAGATCTTTCTTGCTTCTTTCTTGCCAACACAGGAATAGGAGGCAGATCAGCAATGAAGGATATCACAGGAATTTGCTTTCTCTGTCTTAAGAAGAGCCATTCCATTTCTTCCCTGAAGTTTAACTTGATTATGCATTCATTAAAGACGAGTGATGGCGATGATTAAACAAAAACATCTTTAAAATGCAGAGTTCATTTCAGCCCATTTGGTTTTGTTACACACAAATTGGATTTGCATTGCATCCTGCACAGCAGGTACTCCACTTGAAATCAAAGACAGATGCTTTTATGGGATTAAAAAGAAAACCTAGGGGGCGGGGGAAGAGGACTAGGGATTGAGATATTTTGCATTTCGGTAATAATGGCTCCAAAATGAAATAGTGATCATATTGCCGCTTTATCCATATAAGTGTTTGGGCTATAATTAAAAGGAAACAAGAATCCCTATCATAACTTGAATCGTTGTCAAAGAAGAACATTTAATTTGCAGGGGGAAAAATGATTTTTCCCATAAATGTCTAATAATACCTTAGCATATTTGAAATTTAATCATAAGTGGCTTAGAATTAAACCATTTGAATTATTGCCGAAACATTTCAAGTGGTGACATTATAGGCTTTGTTTGAAATTAGCCATTAATTCAAAAGTCTTCTCTGGAGCTGCTGTGAGAGTTTAACTCCTTGTCTGTAAACATAAGTCCCTGGTTCTCACACTATGTAATTAATCTTCATTCCTCCAGAACACTCACATTGCTGGCTATTTACTCTGTTACCTTTGGTTAAATTACTCCGGATGCTATCATTTTATAATTGATATCATCTGCTGTTTTAAAATTTTTATATATTTGTCAGCTTATTGGACATCTGTTGGGAACACTGAGTAAAAATAAAGTCAGACAGACAGAGCCCAGTGTGGCTCACCTTTCCATTGCTTCCAAGAAACTTTGTACAGTGAATACAATTAATCTCTTACAATGTCTTACATAGTGTCTGACTCCATAACAGGGTTATATTAGCATTTCTCATCTGTTTAATGATTGCCTTTTATGGTAGATTGATTGCACTGATGGCCCCAATTATTCACCCCCCTGTATCTATGCTCATTGCAATGTAAATTTGCAGATCTTGCCATGAAGAAGTGGAACTTATTTTCCCATCTCTTAAATTTGAGCTAGGTTTGTGATTTGCTTTGGTCAATAGGGTTTGTTGAAAAGGATGATGCGCCAATTCTAAGCCTAAGCTCTGAAGGCCTTGCACATCCAGCTCTTCCTCTTGAACCCCTGATTCTGTAATGAGAACAAGCCCAGGCTAGCCTGATGGAAAATAAGAGATATGTGGCCTAGTCAATCCATAAGTCCTGCTAACATCCAACCCACCCTCCAATATAGAGCTGCCTGGCCAAAAATGAGGCTGATCACAACAAATACCAGAACTGCCTGGCTGAATTCAAGACAAAATTCATTGATGGGGAATATAGAGGACAATCTGGTGATGGACAGAGGGGAGAGGTTTGAGGGGCTGGGATAATGGGGTAAAGGGTTAAAGAAGTACAAATTAGTAGTTAATAGATGGTCACGAGGATGGGGAACATGGCATAGGGAATGCAGTTAGCATTAATGTATTGGCTAGTAGAGAGCCAGAGGAGAGAAACAGAAATTAGGGGGATCATTTTATAAGCTATATAAATGTTTAAAAGTACTGTATACTTGAAACTAATAAAATACAATTAAAAAATGTACTGATGGTGGGGGGCAGTACTTAGTTACACAGCAATGGGTAATGATACACATCCAGATCAGATTTTTAAATAATATTTAATTTAGACTTTAAATGATGAGAATAATTTCTCATGCTTAGCAAGATGCTTATTTCATAGGATGTGTTTTATAAATATTTACTGATTTATAGTTGAGTGGAAATTTATCTATTTCAGACTATTAGTTAATATGTTCTAATAAATTCTCATAACATGTAATTATGCCCTCCATACTTTTATAAAATGCTTGGGAAAAACTGGAAAAAGGCATTGTCTCCCACTCTTTTTCTCACTGAGATTATCACACATGAAAAGTGACACAGGAGAATGGATAAAGGACTTGGAGAGAAAAGTCAGCCTTGTCTGCAAGTGTTTTAACTAGCCTGAAAATTTATGTGATGTCATACTTAGATGGCATTTCAAAATCGTTACGGAAGATAATTCTACATTCAAACCATATTCATCTCCAAATCTCTAGGAAAAAAATAAAAAAAAGATGTGTCCCAATATGCTGAACCTACTGAAACATAGAACTGGAAGACATTTTACAGATTATCTTGCCCTACCTCTCACTTCACACAGAAATCTCTACATCAATTTCCCAGAAAGATAATAATTGTAATTAGTAGCTAATATTTAATGTACACTTACTAAGTGCTAGATTCTGTTCTGAGTACCATCCATGTATTAGTTCTTCACAAAAATGTTATAAGTATCATTCTAAAAGTGAGGAAAATGAATTCAGAAAGGTTAAGCAATGTGTCCAGTCACATAGCTAGTACATAGCAGAGATAGAATTTAAACTCTGGAATCCACTCTCTTAGCTGTGAAATGGTTCCTCACTGTTAACTAGAGCCACTCCAAAGATTGAGCTACCTTGTGGTGAGGTGAGTTCTTTCCCTCCACCAGAAATAATACTGACAGCAAAAATCTGAAAAACCATTATAATACAATAGTTTAAGCTCAAATCTTCCCACTTTGTAATTTCCACTCATTGGCTTTGTTTCCAGCCTTAAGAGATGCTTTAAAAATTTTTTGTTTTCTCTTCTACATGACAAACTTTCAAATATCTGACTCCTCTTTTCATTCATTCTTCATCCAACAGTTTTCACATTCCTCATTAATCTTATCTGCCTCTTAATGAAATCTTTACAATCTCCCAACTCCCTACTTCACCATTTCAGCTCAGTCTAGCCATCTTTGCAGCTTAAGATAGCATCTGGTTTTTATGTTGTTATTGGTTGGTTGTTTGGTTGGTTGCTTAGATGATTTTAAGTAGAAAGTCAACTATAAAAATATATTAAACATTAAATTACTAAAACTACAACTGTTTATCAAGCCATCCTATAAACATATTGCCTTTTTTTTTTTTTTAACCTACGCGTAAGAGCCTAAGTAGTGGTTGGAAAGGCACATGAGTCAAGTCCATTACCAAATTTAAAACAATTTCATTGTTAGCCTATCATAAATATACAGATCCCAGAAGATGGTATGAAGCCATTACTTTATTGTTCTGAATGAGTTGCCTCAGAAAGGTGTCCAGCATTACTTCTCATTGCTGGCTCCCTTCCCAGTTTTCACCTCCATTTTGGTGGTACATCTGCACCTGAAGTCATGATACCTGTGATCTTAGTATGGATATGACACCAAAGCATAGTGAAGGGTATCTTCCTGATTCTTCAAAACAAAACATCTAAAAGACCTACAACCTTTTCTCTAGCTAATATTGACTAATTCTCATTGAAGAACTTAAATGATTATTATGCTAACAAAATATCCGTGTGGGGTTTTGTTTGTTTTACAAAGTCTTTGTCTATAAGCTGCTGACACACTACAATGATTACAGCTTACATTTTTGTATTTCATTCAAAGTCTCCTAATGACAACAGTAAAAGTAGATTAAATATACTTGACCCACAATGACACCAGTTTGAACTGTACAGGAATACTTATACACAGATTTTGTTAATAAATATACAGTCAGCCCTCCATATACCTAGGTTTCATAACTGTAGATTCAACCAACCACAAATGGAAAACAGTATTTTCCACCCATAGTTGGGAGTCCATGGATGCAGTGGGCCAACTCTGTGTATTGTCCTATGCCATTTTACATAAGGGATTTGAGCATCTGTGGATTTTGGTATATGCAGGGGTCCTGAAGCCAATTCCTCATAAATACCAAGCAATGACTCTAGTTAAGTTTTAGGTGAGTCAAAATTTTTATATGGATTTTCAACTGCATGGGGGGTTGGCATCCCTAACCTCTGCATTGTTCAAAGGTCAGTGGTATATATTTTATGCATTTATTTACTTATTTTTATTTTGTTACTAAATGCAAGACACTTGCCAAGTATGATATATATACATATACATATTTATACAATATCACATATGTGTGTGTATATTTTTTTTCTCACAGTAATTACATGAGGCAGGAATTTTAAGTCAACTATATTAAACAATAATATACATTCATTTTAAGTATAGAGTTTGATGAGTTTTGATAAATGAAAACACCATGTAACCACCATCCAAGTCAAATGCATTTCAAAATATTCCCTTGGACCATTTTTAAGTCAACTCTCTCCCCTTTTCCCATCCAGGCAACCACCGATCTTATTTCTATCATGTGGATTACTTTTGCCTGTTCTGGAATTTCGGTTAAATAGAATTATATAGTACATACTACTTTGTGTCTGGTTTCTTTTTCTTAGTATTATATTTTGAGATTAGTCAATACCGTTATATTAGTATTTCATTCCTTCTTATTGCTCAGAATTATCTCATTTTATGGCTATAACACAATTTATTTATCCATTCACATGTGTATAGATATTTGAGTTGTTTCCAGTTTGGGGCTATTACAAAGAAAAAAAAAACCAAAACAAAAAACAAAAACAAACAAACAAACAAACAAAAAAAAAACACTATGAGCACTTGTGTACATCTCTTTTGGTAGACCTTTCTTTCCTGTCTTTTTTTTTAAATAATAGTATTCATGCATACAGCACCTGGTCTTCCATCCAAGTACTAACCAGGCTCATCCAATAGACCTGTTTTTATTTCTCTTGGATATACACCTAGGAGAAGAACTGTTGGGCACAAGATAAGTGTATTTTTAACTTTGTAAGAAACTGTCAATCTGTTTTACAAAGTGATTGTACTATTTTACATTCCCACTAGCATAATGAAAGAGTCTCTTGGGTTTTTTTGTTGCTCCACACCTTCACTGACACTAGATATTGTCAGTCTTTTTCATTTTACCCATTCTAGTGGGTGTGAAGTAGTATTGATTTTGCTTTTAATTTAAATTTCCCTAATAACTAATGATGTTTAGCATTTTCTCATGTGTTTACTGAACATATATCCTCTTTATAAAAGTATCTGTTCAAATCTTTTGCTTATTTTGGAGGTGGTTTGTCTCTTAGTAAGTTGTAAGAGTATTTGATCTATTCTGATTTTTAATCCTCTGTTAGATATTGCAAATATTTTTTTCCTCAGTTTGCTGCTTTTCTTTTCATTTATTCAGTGGTGTCTTTTGAAGAGCAGACAGTTTTAATTTTGATGCAATTCAATTTATCAACCTGTTTTTGTGTGATTTTTGTGTCCTAAGAATCTTTATCTATTACAATGTTAAAAATTTTTTTCTATGTTTTCTAGTAGGTGTCTTACAGTTTTATCACTTGTCTTTGGATCTATGGTCTATCTCCAGTTTATTTTAGTATATGTTGTAAAGCATGGGTAGAGATTCATTTTTTCCATACAGATAGCCAGTTTTTAAAAAATATGTATTAAAAAACCTACTCTTTCCTCATTGAACTACCCTGGCACCTTTGTTGAAAGTCATCTGACAATATATGTCTGTATTCTCTTCTGTTCCATTGATCTATGTGCCTGTCTTTATGCCAATATCACACTGTATTTATTACTATAGTTTTACAATAAGTCTTGATATCAGGTGGTATATGTTCTACATTTTCATTTCTCCTTTTCGAAATTGTTTTTGTCTATGCCAGATCCTTTGCAGTGCCTTATAAGTTTTAGAATCAACTCGTCATTTTCTATAAAAATCACACTCACATCAAGATATTTATTGGTATTAGATTAATTCAATTTGTGAAGAATTACTCTTAACTATATTAAATCTTTCAATCTATGAATCTGATATATCTTTCCTGTATTTAGGTCTTCTTTAATTTCTCTCAAGGTTATTTTGCTTCTTACTGTATTAATCTTGCACATATTTCGGCAAATTCTAAGTATTTCATGAATTATTAACTACATTTTTCCAATGAGAGAATAAGATGATCAGAGAGCACACATAGTCCAT
The DNA here is from genome assembly GCA_028627145.1 of Eidolon dupreanum. NCBI lineage: Eukaryota > Metazoa > Chordata > Mammalia > Chiroptera > Pteropodidae > Eidolon > Eidolon dupreanum. The sequence goes on along the minus strand of CM053503.1, from coordinate 22,924,819 downwards.
CTAAGGTCACAGAGCTATAGCAAGTGGTTGAGCCAATATTTGAATCCAGAAGTGACTGAATCCAAAAACCATGTTTTCAACCAATCGGTCAGCAATTCTCAAAGCAAAGATAGGCAGAGGGAGTTGAACCAACTAGAGAGCTATTTCATCTCTTGGAAGCCACCTTACTAGGTACTCTGATACCTTATTGGAGAGAGGATGAGTGGGCCTGGATAGTTTGCAAAGCTCCTAAAATAATTCTGTTACAGCTTGCTGGTTGAGAATGACTAAGTAAGGTTTGTTTGTTTGTTTGTTTTGGGGTGTTTGTTTGTTTGTTTGTATTTGGGCCAGTCTCAGCATGATTAATTTTAGTTGGCCACTATTCAAGGCTCTTGCTATCTGGTTTCTCAAAACATCAGGCCAGGAGAGAAAGAGCCTGGCATGATAAGAACCAGAAAGATCCTACATTACCAAGGAAGCTTCATAAACAATGAAAATGTGTCACTCTCACATTCCGGTGGCACCTAAGTTTCCATTCTATGAATAGTTTATAGTCCAGTCATTAAAGATGAAACATGCAAATTTATTTTGAATGCAAGTAATGTTTTAAAGTCCAGCATTTATTTAATGTTTTTCTTCACCTAGTCTACTGCAACCTATTATGTTTTCCCTTCTCTCTCTCCTTCCTTTAATAAGCTGAACATTTAGTTTTAAAATATTAAGTTTGAAGACTGGAGAAGCAAGCAAGAAAAAAGTGGCATAATGTATTATGTATTGGATGTGTCATGTGCTATGTTTACAGAAAAGAGAGTTATGGCCATGGGCAACATGTTAGCAAGGAACTATGCTCAGGAACTTCCCTGCCTGCTAGGGAGCTTGCCATCATGTGCCAGCTGGGGGATACACCAAAAGGATCTAGCCACATGAAAGAGAAATAGGCTCAATAGCAAAATCTGTGTATATCTGTCACAGAGTAAAGGAATGGCTAACAGTTCACAAATAAGCTATCTGAATAGAAAGCAAACATTTAACAGATATTATTTAATATAATATTAATAATTGCTAAAATTTATTTTAGCAATACTACCCTTGGAGTTGAATGGAATGAAAAGGGAGATCATGTTTATTTCTTTCAAGTTTTTACTACATAAGGGAGAATATACATGTGTCAAAAACAATTCAAGGCATCCTGCAGTAATGTCTGTTCCCCAAGTCCACTTTGCACAGCATCCTGACATAAAGAGTCAGGCATCTTATATGAAATAGCAGAAGACATAGATTCACAGGAGCTGAGTCAGTATAGCCTAGACACCTCACTTAATGTATCTGAATGTACTCTTTTATCTATAAAATAGAACAAGAATATATGTTTTACAAGTTTTTATGAGTATTAACAGAGAGAATGCGGAATGCTTGGTAAACTGTCAACATAGTTACTGGTGCTGGTGGTGACAGCAGCAGTAGTAATAGTGTCATAATTATCATCTGTCATCTAGCCCACTGCCTATAAGCCCCACCTCAGATCAATTATTTCTATCTTCACAGATTTTTGGCAACAAACATGATACTCCTTTATCAATAATCTCATCCAGTCCTTACTTCCCATTCAGTAGAGTTCCAAATATTGTCTGAACACCAGAACCATGATTCAGATGCCTGAGTGGCAAATACTAGGACCATTCATTGACCTTTGAGTAAATTTACCTTGTTGTTAATGAGTCTTAGAATCCTGTACCTCTGTTGCAACCACTTGTGGTCTGTGCTACCCCCAGGTCACAACACTTCCAGTCCCCTTTAGTCTGCCCATCTACACAGAGAATTCTGTCTTGACCTCTGATTCTAGTCTCTGGTGTAATTTCCCCCAGGGTATCTGGCATCTGGCCATGACTGGCACTCTTCATTTATCCATTCTGGAAAGGTTATATTGCTTTACTCTTGATAGAGCCAATCCCCTTTAAATATTGCACTATAATGTAGAATATTTGAATCTTATGTTGAATAATGACTAACATCTAAATAGTACATTAGATTAGAAAACACGTACACATTCATCCACATAATAACTTTATAAGAGATATAGCCACACAGTGAGGAAATTGAGACTGGAAAAGGTTAAGTAAATTTCTATATTCAAGCTAAAACATAAAACCAGGTTTTCTGACTACCTCACCTATGAGTTTATGATGCCCAAACTTCTATTTTGTCATATAATCCCTTATTTGCCCACTTGATCATTTATTCATTCAACAAACATTTAGTGAGTAACTTTTTGCTACAAATACCTTTTCCCTCAGAGATGTTCATAGCCTAGCAAGAATATAATCCTGTAAACACAGAAGCAGTGTCCTATTCAGCTTGGCATTATCCTGGTACAGTATCTGGCACAAAGCATATTGATTGAATAAATTAATGAATGAATACATTAAAAATTAAATTACTTTTTAAAGTAAATGTTAACACAATGAGAAATTATTCTGAAAAGCACAAAGTGCTAAATAAATTTTATGCAATATAACTTATTCGATTTTAGGTAGAATTTTAATTTCAACTAAAATGCCAGAGTGAGTTCTTAGATAACTTTAATAATGTCTTTTTATATCCTTTTTAACATTATTTTCTTCATATTCAACATGCCATTAGGAAGACTGTTTTAAGTCCCTACTTCTAGTTCTTTAATCCTCTGACCTGATTGCAATCACTTCAGCAAATTCACCCACACCCTGATTCTGTCATTGCCAAAATTCCCATATGGAAGGGGAGGAGCTCTCTCAGAGGACTTGGCACAAATCTTTATAATAACACTTATCACGTTTTATTGTAATTATCTGTTGACATGTCTTTTTCCCCTTCAAATCAATGCCGCTTCATAATTCACCCACTAAAAGTATTCAAGATCTCAAAACACAACTTACAATTTTTAAAGTAAAATTTTCTCTTTAAAAAGTTAACCCAAAATAAAGTTCCTTCATGTTTAGAAAATTTTTAACAAGGCTTCCACTGTTTAATTCCATTTCCTTAATACATGCCTTTCACTAAAGTCTTAAATCAACATTTAAAACCCAAAAATGCATATTCAATGTTTGAAACACACTCAAGCTAAGTTGAGAGGATAGTTTTGAACTAGGAAGCCCTCTGCTTCCAGGTGATGGCAGTGATACTTGGGTTAATATATTTCATTATAAAAGGTTAGTCTAAGCAGTTATTACCAAGTTATTAGCTAAAAACAGTGTCATGTAGCTCAGAATTTCATGAGGCATTTTCAAAAAGAAGTCATGGACCTTGGACTGATTTTTAACATATGACAAATTTAAAGTAGCTTCTTTTAGTTCAAGAAAATTATTTAAAGATTAGGTAAAATCACCGTTTGAATAACAGAGGGTCATTGCTTCAAATTCATTTTCTTATGTGTTAAAGTTGCTTATTGTTTTATGTGATATTTGTGTACACATGCTCAGAGACTTCAAATTTTGTTAAAATTCGATCACTATAAATTCCTCAGAGGAAGAGAAGTACTAGTATGTTAAAAGTATTTTGGAAGCTCACTATCTGAAATAGTTGAAATAGTTGCTGGAGTGTTCTTGGAAGGCCACAATTTTTCTGCTTTACATAAATATACCACAAGCAGATGTTCAGAGAGTACCAGCACCACCAGGCATTCAGATTTGTTCTGGCTTATGAGAGGGACAAGACCAGAAACAATATTTGACTCTCACAATTCTCAGAATTAAGCTAAATAAGAAGAGGTAGTTAATTTTTAAAGTAAAACTTGGAAGAAAATATTACATAAATAGGATAGTATGTGGCATTAATTGTTTAATTTTGTACCACCTATGTACTATTCTTTATATAAATTCGAAAGCCCATTCTTTCAATTCATTTCTCCCTAAAATTATTTTCAAAAAATAATTCCAGGCTATGACATTCAGAAGGCTAATTTTAACAACAAATACAATCATAGAAGCAAAAGGTTCACAAACAAGTTAAAGACCAAATGTGGAGAAGGGCTATTCTGTCAAAAGAATTCCAGCCATATCGGCAATAGCTCAGTGACAGTGGTTACTCCTGTAGTCTACTGTGGAATGCAGAGTTGCTGGAAAATGACTGACACATTTCATCAAAGCTTCTCAGCTGCCTTAGCCAACTGTCGCTGGTAAATGACTTAATCTTTGCTAAACTTTTATGCAGGAAAAGCAGAGTCGTTGAAATGCACCCACATATAGGACCTGAAAATCTAATGAGCTCATTTGACATTCTGATTGATACAAAATCTACATTGTGTTTTGACTTGCCTGCCACCATTGATATGTGTATTTTCAGTTTGAAAGGTTCAAAAGTGATAGTGATTTTACAATAGAGCCCAATTGTAACTGAGACAGAAAGAATGTGGAAATGAATGAGTTAATTGCCAGTTATTTGTTACAAGGTAAATTTTTAATCACATTTCATGTGTATTATTTTTTTTCTTAGTGAAAGTAATTGGTTAGGAGGACAGAGGGACATAAATATTTTATGTAATCTCCTAAAAATAAAGAGTCGTATGGGTTCTTTCATGAATATGTGTTTATATGCCTTAGGTTGAGGGGATTTATTAATGAATGTTGAAATGCAAGATAATACCAGTTGCAACATCTGCCTAAGTCAACTGTGGATTGGCCATTGCCACCCTAAGACACCCATGACTTTCTTACTAGGCTTTTGAATTGCTTTGTATTTTATGGTAAACTCACACCCCCCAAAAGTGTTAGTGTGGCTGTGAGGTTTTCTGCTTAATGTTGATCTTTTCTACAAACATATATAGCCTTTGTGAGCAGGGATAAGAACCAAAATGAATTCTGTGCACCTCCACCATATTGTACAGCTAAGTCAAGTAAATCCTATTATAACGTTTACATATGAGGTGGGCAGAGAGGTCCAGCATCTGCATTCGTGTGCATTCCTCCATTTCCACCACTGCATGAAAAAGATAAATTGCTATTACCAGGAGAATTAAGAGGAAAAATGTTTGGCTTATGTCATCCAAAGCTTCTTTACCAGGGGAAATTGGCCTAAGCTTGTTAGTCACCCAACATACTAAGGCTCTGTGATCTAAGGCAGCAACCTCCAAATTGCATTCTGCCAATCACTGTTTTCTCTTTGTTTTCCCTTCCACCTCCTAAGAAGATATCGGTCCATCTGTTTCTGATTTTTACAATTAACTCTGCATATTGGATCGGCCTCTCTCTTTCTCTCTCTCTCTCTTCCTTTCTTTTTCCCTCTCTCTTTCTCTCTCTGTCTCTCTCTCTCTCCCCCTCCCTACCTCCTCTCTGAGTATTAAGAACCGATTTTCTGTTAACTAGGAAATTTTATCTTGCAAGCAATCATAGCTCAACTAAAGACATATACAAGTTTCAGTCAAAACTCTTAATACGTAAAATTTGAATTGCTTCTAAATTTGGCAAAGCGCCTTTGCTTTCTCCAAATTCTTAAGACAGATGAGACACAAAAGTGAGATAAATGATGCCGTCCTGCTCTTTCAAATGCCATATTGATATAGTCATTATTCTTGCCAATAAAGCTCACTGTCATCTAATTTTAACCGGTTTCTGTGTTAATTATGCTTAATTTTTGTCATTTCTCTCTTTTTGTTCTGCATTTAATAGAATCTAATTCTGTGAAAAACTGAATCTTTCAAACAACTTATATACACACATAATGAAATATTAATCAGCCATAAAAAAAGATGCAATCTTGACACTTGGAACGATATAGATGGACCTTGAGGGTATTATGCTAAGTGAAATAAGTCAGACAAAGACAAACATCATACAATTTCACTCATATGTGGAATTTTAAAAAATGAACGAACAAAAACAAACTCATAGATGTAGACAATAGATTGGTAGTTACTAGAGGGGTAGGGGGTGGGGGGAGCGTAAAATGGGTGAAGGGACTCAATTGTACAATTGTACAGATGGATGGAAACTAGACCTTTGGTGATGAGACTCTGCAAAATATAAAAATACTGAATTATGATGTGGATTGCTTTTCACTGGACTTCCTCTAGCAGGTTAGAGATATGATCCCTATAACTCCATTTTAGTCCTGCTTCTTCTCCAACCCCTTCCTTCCATTTTATGTTTATTTAGGTTTTTCTTTCATTTAATTCTTTTCCATTTAGCCTACAAAATTTCTCTCACCTCTTCCTGACTCAGGAATTCTTACAGCTACTTTCTTGGAGTCTTATCTCTCTTATTTCTCACTGTTATATACTCTTTTTTTCATATACATTTGATGTACCACAAATAGTAATCTAATTCCCCCTGGGAAAAGTGTGGTTGCCTAAGAGAACATACTGTTAAAATAATGGAAAGTTCGTAGTTGATTATTATATTTAATGATAGTTCAGATACTCGCGAAAAAAATTCTTTCCTCCTCTTTGCAGTTAGGTGTAGCAATTAGGAAACCTTGTATATCACTCTCCAGTTATCCTTTAAAAGCCCTATCTTTGACGGTGCTGTAATTGGCTTTTAATTTTATATTGCATAGGTAGAGTAAAAAGAGGCAGCTTACCCTTAAGAGATCCGGATGAGCAGGTTAAAAAAAAAGTTGATAAAGAAATTAAGCCCATACTGCCTGTCAGCCCCCAGAATGAGTCTGGAGTCTCCTAAGGACTGGCAAACAAACAGCTCTAAACCAAAAGAGATCATGCCATTAGTAGTATTCCTGACTCTGCAAATGCATTAATTACCACCTCGTTCATAGTCCCATGGTGAAGAATAACTGTTATTGTTACTTACTTTTTCACTTAAATACGATCCCATACCTCCTAAAAATTGTCATTTTGTTAAATATTGCCATAGGACGGGGCCCCTACTAAGAAATGTAAGACGTGCAATTCACGCATCCTTGAGAAATGCAAGTTCCTGTGAACTCTGACAGGCTGTAATTACTGACAGGCAGAGTTGGATGTCAGTTACTAGTTTGATTTTTAGTGGGGTAAAATGCTACACTACCGAGATTTCTTCCTGTGTGGCCTCTAGCAGAAACCTGAAATTCCTCTATTAGACATTTATATGTTTAGGTCAATGATTCTGAAGAGAGTACAAGGAGGGAGAGATTAAGGCAATGAAGGAGAAGGGGAATATGAGACTCTTCATGCAGTTTAGAAACATACCTAATACTTCATTGTTTGGTTTTACAACTATGAGAACTAAATCTCTTGGTTTTCTCTTTCTCAGCTTAGAAAATAAAGTAGAAAAGCACTGAAAGATGCCTGCGTTTTACAATGTTGAATAATAATTCAACATTTGCCTTCTCCATGGTCCTTATAGTAAATAGAAATATCTTAGTGGGAATTAGTTTATCCACTTACTTTCTTCAACTGGATCAATCTAGTAGAGCTCTATGACGATTCTGAAAAGTAGCATAACAAGACCAAATTTGCTCATGACTAGAACCTCATGTCAACCTTTCTTTGGTCCCATTGCGTCCTGCGGTGCATTCTAGGGCCCTGGCAAACAGTTGTGCAGGTCGTGCCCTGCACACCTCCTGAGAGTGTCATTCACATGTACTACAGTACATGCTGGCCCTGAATCATTCTTTTTACTGTCGCTCATCTTCCTCCCTCCCTCCATTTCCAGACAAGATTCCATGATTCATTGTTATAATCACCCTCTGGCACACGGCCTCCACTTTCTTGTCCCTCTCCCTCTACTCTGGGTTATGTCAACAACTAAGTTATTGCCTCTCAGCTTCAAAGCCACCCTTCTCTGCCCTACTTTGTGATACCGGAGCTGGATTTTGCAGACATCATTTCTTCACCTGCTGCTCCAGAATAGGCTCTGACGGTAGAGGGCGCTGGAAGGAGACTGAAAGACTGGAGGAGGGAGGGCGCTTTTCTTCTTCTGGTGCGATGTTTACCTTGAGACCTAGCGGATTAGCATGTCGTTGTCTCAGCAGCAATCATCGAAGTGGCACAGTTCACCAGCAAGCACTGCTCTTCGGCATGAAACTCCTACAGCAGCCACGTGCTCTCCTCAGAGATCTGAGTCTCAGTTGTGCACGGCCCTCCCCCAAGTTTCTACATCCCGTCCTTGTTCACTTTTTCCTTCAGCTGGAGAACTGAAACCACTCTGCAGCTGCTATCTTTGTGAACCTTAGTTTAGAGTTCTCTTTTACCCCCGTGGTAGTTGGCCATCATTCACATAGGTATTGTTGTATATATTAAATTTTCCTTTTTCTAGTTCCTGGTGTGGTTTCTGTCTTCTGACTGGACCCTGACTGATATACCTGGCTAACCCCCAGTGCTGGTCAAATCAACTCTGTCTACTCTGCACCTAAATCTCAAAGCTGAGCAGGCTGAAGAAAAACATTTAATTCTTTTGTCTCGCTCTAAATCCATAATCACAGATGTCAAGCAACAATTCATTTGCTGACTGCATTCATTCCCCTCATCTTCTAGACAACACTTTCTCATCTCTCCTCAACCCTCCAACAGCTCTCTCCTGATCCTCCTCACCCTTAGCTGATGACCCTGTTTTCCCTGTCACTGATAAAGTAGAAGCTATCAGAAGAGAATGTCCACACACTTCGTTTTTTATGACTATCAACTTCCTTGTATCCACATATACCTAGTTATACTACCCTCCCCTGTTACAATGGATGAACTGTTTGTGTTCCTGTTTAAGACCAAGATCAACACTTGAACACTAGATTGCATCTCCTAGGGCACTCCAACAATTATCTCTCTATCTTATAGATTCTGGTTTTTCCTTTCTCTACTAGATCATTTCTACCAACATAAAAACTGTTTTAATATCTCTCACTTTAAAAGATCTCTCTCATGTTCCCACAGTCTCCCTCAAATTACTACTCAATTTCATCATTCCTCTTTTTATATTCAAACTACTCTAAAATCTGTACATGGTTGGTCTTTACTTCCTCTTCTTCTATTCTCTCAATTGACTTCAGTCCAATGAAACAGCTCTGTCAAGGTCACCAGTGGTCCCCACATGTCTAGTCATTGTCAGTTTCAACTACACTGAAATATCAGCAATATCTGACATTGTTTACTAATTCTTCCTCCATAATATACTTCCTTTTCTCGTATTCAGGCAAGTTTAATCCCTCGGTTCTCCCCTTACTTGCTTGGCTACCATTTCTAAGTTTTCATTGTTCATTTCTTCTCATCCTGTAACTATTTGAGCTTGAAAAAAAGTAGGAGGCCCCCAAGCATCCCCAAGCAAGAAGTGATTGCAAAAGTGGCATAGTCCCCAAAGAAGACACTTCAGATATTTTCCTGGAAGTAAATGGACAGAGGATTCTTCCCAGAAAGCAGGACCAGGGTCTAATCAGGGAATTTCATTGCCAGAGCATGGCATTTAAGCAATTTCCAGCTAGCAAGATTTATCACCATATGAACCGGAGGCTCTTTTTGTTTCTTTTCTGATTGGAAGTTTTTAATGTGGTTCTCCTGTCTCCACTCCATGACTGTATATATGTTTGTTGCAATATGAGTATTTAAACAACTTTTCTTTCAGTTTTAAAATCTCAGGAGTACATCTATATCTGATGCAAAAAACTACTCATCATCCAGAGATTCTGGGATTTAATCTAAATGTAAAAACTGATGGGGACTTTGGGTTGTCTTTATTGAGGAGTCAGTGTCCTTTTTATATGAGAAGTGTGTATAGATGTTTGGTGGACAAAGGGGCAGGCAATGACAGAGTAACCAGCTCCTCAGTATAATCTGTTCCCCTCTTTTCCCACAGTAATAGAATTGGGGCCTGGAACATGACTAGCCAGCTTCAATACATTCCCAAGTTTCCCTCCACTCATATGACAAAGTTATTGGCAATGGAATACAGACCACTACTGAGACAGAGCCTTTCAGAGGCTGGGCTTGCCACCTCCATGCATGCTTTTTTTCTCTTTCCTATGAGTCTGATGAAACACAGAAATATGGCTTTGACAATGCAGATGAGGACAACACTTTAAACTTGATAAATAAACAAGACAGAAAAACCTCAGCTCCAGAATGACTGGAAAAAGCAGAAATGTCTGTCAATCTGAAACTCAGATTGTTCTGAAAGAGAAATAAACCATTATCTTGTGTGAGCCATTATATTGGGGGAGGGGGCTCTCTTTGTTATTGTAGACAGCATTACCCTTATATTAGTCTGTTAGGGCTGTCATAACAAAATACCACACATTTGTTGCTTAAAACACAGAAATTTATTTTCTCACAGTTCTGGATGCTGAAAGTTCAGGATCAAGGTGCCATCGGGGTTGATTTCCAGTGAGGCTTCTCCTGCTGGCTTGCTGATGGCCACCTTCTTGCTGCATTCTCATGTGTCCTTTCCTCTGTGCCCATGTAAAGAGAGGAAGTGGTCTCTAATGTCACTTCCTCTCCTATTAATGCCCTTGTCCATAGAACCCCACTCTTCTGTCCTCATTTAACCATAATAATCTCTTAAAGTCCCAGTCTCCAAATACAGGCACATTGAGACTTAGGGCCTTAACACAGAAATTAGGAAGAACACAATTCAGTCCAGAACAACCCTAAAGCATGTTTACCACAAAGTTTTCAGACTGCTTATTTTAAAACTCAGTCAAATTAATTCATTTATCTGGAAACCCTCTGATGGTTTCTAATCTCACTCTATAAAAGCCAAAACCTTGCAATGCCCTCCCATGATCTGATCCCACCTTACCCCCATGAGCCTCTCTGTTCCCTCCACTCCAGCTACAAGAGACTCCTTGCTATTCTTCACATATACTCTTGCCTCTATACTCCCTATTCTCCTATATACTTAATCTCATTTTACCCCAATAGCCATATTGTTGGCTCCTTCAATTCATTAGTCTTTGGTCAAATATTATTTTATTGAAAAATTTTCTATGACTGCCATAGTGATTTCCTACTTCTAGTTCTCTTTCTACCACTTATCTCTTTTATTTACATTTATTTATTTATCGTTTCTCTCTTCCCACTAAAATAGAGTCTTTATAAGAGAGGGAACTTTTATTTTGATCCTCAGAACCTAAAAAAGACCTGGTACATACTGGGTTTAAAATTTGGACACATGAAGTGTTGTTTGAATGAATAAATGAATATTCAAGTGGGAACCCTATAAAAGATGGTTTGAGAGACACAAGAAAGTCAACAATAGGGGGAGGGTTTACGGCTTAGATGATTGGGTTGATGATGATGATATAGTAAACCAACACAGGGAACACAGTAAGTGAAACAAGACGAGAGATAATGAGTTTAATATTAAGTATAATAGGTTTGAGATGCCAGTAGAAATTTAATTATACTTTGGGTCTAAGATGTGAATCTCACCTGGAGAAAAAAATGAATAGCATCTATATGCATATGACTGTTTTAGAAGTCCTGAAAGTGGAAAAACTTCCTCAGAGAAAGTCTGTCTCACGAAGAAGATCAAAGAAAGGCCTTAAGAAACTCCAACTATTTACTGATATTGGTGTCAGACTAATGGTGTTCCTTGTGTCTAAAATATCTTTATTATGGCATCACATTTTTTTTAGATCCAACTCTGACTCTGAAACTTAGATAACTCTCTACAATGGACAACATCTCAGTAAACTAATACCAGGCCCTCAATTTTCATGCTGGCTACAAAGCAAAAAAGAAAAGTGTATCACATGAAATGACAGAGTTCCATATATGCATTTCTTTCTAGGTCAGCAGCCCATTTCCCAGAGGTGAGTTTTCTATTTTCTGAAGAGCAGGGAAGAAAGGGTAATTGTCTTCCAATTGCTTCCATGAAGCATGGGGCACTAGGGCTTTCAATGAAAAACTTTACAACTCCTTATTCCAATTAAATCTGTGTCTTTAGTCTTTGGAGGGAGCTGGGCTTTGTGATTTCTTCAGGAAGAATGCAGAATTGTGTACTGGACTTTGTGTTCCTTTGGTCATGCAACATCCACTGCCCTTTTGTGGTATCAGCGTCTCTCCCACTTCCTTTGCTTACCTCCCTTCTCCATTCTTCTAGTATGGAGTCCTTGTATAGTTGACATCACCCCACAGCACTGCGGATGAGCATGTAACTTAGATTGCACAAGAAGGAAATTCTATCCTCCTGGCCACAGTGTTTTATTTGGAGGTGAGCCTAAGAACCTAGTTGGGCTGATGACAGATAATCCCAAGATTTGTGTCTTAAGATTATTTAGTGAATGGGGTTCTATTTCTCTATGAAATATGAACCTTGGAGGATGCTGGGCTGGAACTGCAAATTTCCCACTTGCTTCCAAACAGAACTGTGAATCAAGCCAATAAAGAAGGCAAAATAAAGAGATGATGAGAGAATTGGTCCTGATTGCATCATTTTAGCCCCTGGATCAAGACATATCTGGAGTTAGTTCAAGACTGACATTTCACACTTCCCAAGCCAATAAACGTTTATTTCCCCACTTAAGCAAATTTGAATTGGGTTTTCTGTCATTTGTAAATCAAAGAGTCTAATACAGGGAAGATGGTTGGAGTTATGATACCCATAAGAAGAAAATTCCAGACCACAATCTGCAGATGATTTGAGGAGAAACAAAACCTGTGTGCTGTTCTCATAGCCTCATCTATATCAGAGCTACCCATGAACTCTGACTCTTGCTGGCTTTCAGTTTCTTTAGGGTTAAGTTGATGGAGAAAGTCCCTTATTTTCAGGTGCAAAAGGCACTTTAAAATCTGCCCCTAACTGGTAAAGGTGATATTTGTCCAACTCTCACAATTCCAAGGAGTACATGAGTACATGATCAGGGGTTCCTTAGAAACTGCAAGACAATTCGAATCAGATTGTCTAGCTCTATCCTGCTCCTTAGAAAAAGTTATGGCTATGAGCAGTGCCACCGCAATTCCAAAACCTAGGTTTATTTAAGTAAACCTAATGAACTTGTCCCTAGGTTTCCTGCTATCCAGCTTGGGGGTTTGATTAGTGTCGTAATCAATCTATCAAGGATCTGGGGCCAAAGGGATTTTTATCTCAATATTATACTCCTTTAGACTCCTCTCATTTAGGCAGAATCTTAACTAAATGTGTTGATTAAATAAGCTGTTACATCTATTATCTTTTTCCACAGATCAATTAATAGTAGGTCAACTGAAATTTTACTATACCGAGATGACAAACTACTGAAAGATGTAACTTTATATTTGTTTGGTTTTGGTTTTTTTAAGAAAACAGGAGCTGGCACTGCCTATATATACCTTGTTCTTTTCATCCTCTGACAAGGATTCCCAAAGGAAAATCCTGTGGGACATTATCTATCCCAGCAGGAAAATAAAAACCCATCCTGCTTTTGAAGTTTATCACTTTTAAAATATTGCTATTATAATGATAAGCCCTTTTGAGATTGACTTTTTTTTTCCACGGGTAATCTGATAGTGTTCAAATCAGAAGCAAAACAAAGTCACCTCTGGATTTCCTTTTTTGTGCAATGTACTTCACTGAAAACTGAATACCTCATTAACATGGAAAGAAAAGACCAACAAAGTCGTCTGGCATTTAGCTCCATAACTGGGTGATCCTGGGTAACGTACAATGGTCTCCCTAATACAGGCTGCTCAGACTTCAGTGTGTAATTAGACATGGTCCCAAGCCTGGCCTTAATGTACTGACAGTGCTTCTTCCTCCATTCCTTCTCTCTAGAAAAATGCATGTTATAGTTCAGCCTCCTGCGAAACTATTTTATCTTTAAACTCTCATGACCAATTTGTAATTAAGAGATGATGCTTCTAGGAGCAGTTGGTAGAGAAGGAATTTCTTGTTGCTATTGGAATATGAATGGGATGTTCCTAGCCTTCCCCTAGCAAGTGGCATTCAGCAAACTCGGAGTAGTCTTCTCACACTTTCAATGAATAACTGTTGGAAACCTACAATGGTACAGGAATTCAGTAGCCCCCATACACAAGAAAGAACATCTAGAGTAGTATTATTGACTGAATGTTATTTATCACTTATAAAGCCTACTCTGCTCTTGACATGAGAGAAGTTTGTTTTGTCTTATTTCCGTATGGCTCAGTTACAATATTTTTGTGTAAGTTGTGAATGCCAGTGGCATAGGATCTAAGTAGACAATTCAAAGAAGAAAAAATGAACAAAAAAATTTTTAAACCATATGAAAATGTTCACAACTAACAAAAAATCCAAATTTAAACATTAGATGATATATAACCAAATTTAGTATTCACGGAGTAAAGCTTAATACCTTTAGAATTCTTCAGAATCACATAATTATTTCTAAATCTTATTCCACTCGGGCTCCATGAGTTCAGTGCATGGATGGAGCATCTTGCCATTTCATACTGCTGTCCTTTTTTCAAACAATGTGCCACTAACATGGACCATATTCCTTTTCCTTAATTTTCACATAAATAATAGATTTTCCAAAAGTTTATAATGACAAAGAGATTCTGAGTCACTCTTTTTCTAAGTCCTACTTACCTGAAAGTCTGCCTTGCCCCTCTATTTTTAGAATCCCTAGCCTGAATTGAACCTCCCACCCCCATTTCTTCATCTTTACCCCCGTACCCTGAATCTCCTACCTATATCAAAACTCATCTTCCCTCATTTTTTTCCTGCAGTTTTTCACCCTCTTCTTGACTCAAGGCATCCTGAGCCACAGATATTTTTCCCTTAATAATAAATCTCTGTTCTGTCTCACCTTCAGAAGAAGAAAAAAAAGAACTGACAGAGACTTTGATATTTCTTGCCTTTCCTTTTTGTCAGCTCAAGAAGTTTCTCTGTGAAGAACAGAATTGTTTAGATGTTTATTTTCTCATTATTTTGAATTATGTCGCATCCTTTAAAAAGCAGAAACTGTTGCAATAGTTTTAGCTTTAAGTAACATTTTTTTTTTCTCTTTTATATTAAATTATAAGATTTTCACAGTAATAATACTCAATGCCAGTGAGGTTATAATGAGTTAGTCTCATTCACACATAACTACTAGGTGTATAAATTGATTAAAAAAATGTGCTGGAGAGCAATATAAAAAGAGTATTAAAGTCAAGACAGTTTAAAGAATCCATACTTTGGAACTTATTAATGCCAATTCTAGAAATATATGCTAGAAATAACAATTTATGAATTAAGTCTTATGTGCAAGGATGTTCCTTGAAGTATTTTTATAATAAGGTATTAAAAAGTACAATGATAAGAGAGTAATTGAATAAATCATGGTATATTCATTTAAAATGTAGCTATTAAAAGTTGTGGGTTTTGTTTTTTATTTTTTTGAGAAAATTGTAAGGTATGGGAAATGTGTTATTCCTGTTACTGGACTTAAGCTCTCTAAACACATGATTAATTGATAACTAATTTATATTTATACCTCCCAAAGTTCCAGCACAGTGCCTGCCATGTGATACAGGCACAATAAATATTTTTTGAATGATGAATAAATGAATAAATGAACAAATGAATTTTGGCTTGGCAAAATTCCCTCTTTTCCACTAATGCTTTATGATTCTACATGATCTCTTTCAGAGTATACAATTTACATGGGAAAGCAAGAAAAACACATACAAAAATAGTGAACAGAAGAAGACTGACTCTACAATAAAATACTACTGACTTCCTTTCTGGTTTCACATGTAAGGATCTTAGAAGTCACCATTCTGTCCTAACAGCAAGTGAAAAGCTGAACAGACAAGAGACGTCAACAACTCTTCTTGGACCGTAAGAAGAGGAGAGGACAAAAGTTCTACCGCTGATCCCAAGACCGGAAAATCGGAGGGAGTCACAGCTTACCAGAGAAAAGACCCCACAGAAACCAGGGCCAGAGTAGGAAAACTTAAACTGTAGTTGACTATTGCTGGAGGCTCATTGCAGACAGCTCTGAGAGTGACGATGAAATACTAAATTACGTTCATACTGTGGGCAGATGGGGGGCAAAAAATCATCAATGTACCGATGAAAACTCATAAATCTATCTCCCCTGGTGGATAAACAGACCCAACTGCATTAGCTACTAATCTTTGAAGAGTTATATATTAGTATAATAACTAATATATAACTAATATATAATAATAATATATAACTAATATATAATAATAACTAATATATAGTATTAATAATCAAAAGATAGCACGTTTTTCCAAAGTTGCAATAAACATCTTCCACCCATACTCTTCCTCTCTCCAACAGTTTGAGGAGACTAATATAGCTAAGTAATCCACAAAAACTTTGGATTTATACCTGCAAACCTACACAAAGTCTTTTTGTTTAGATGTTGATCTTAAAACCAAGTTTTCAACAAAGCCCAATCCTTATAAAATTATCTAGTTAAATATCTTCTTCAAGGGAAGAAAATTTTAATAGTTAAATCTGTCTTTTAATAGTTAAATCTGTCTTTTAGAAGGTGAGATTAAAATAAAAGATAGATACTGTATATCTATTTATGTACTATAGCCCTTTGGAGGGTCATGAACTATAATGATTTCCAGTAATTTTGTGCCCACACCCCCAGAACCTATTTTTGTTCCTTTAGGGGCAATATCAACCCCATTGTGAATGAATAGTCTGCACTTGCTGATGGAAAAAAAAATTAAGTGCCATGCTCTTAAAATGCAATGCTTTGTCTATAGGACTATCTTTGTACATAAGATTCACAACATATGTAAAAGGCAGCATATTATTTTCTTAAGCATTTGTTTCAATCAATTGTCTCCCCCAAATCATTCCCATTTCTTTGAAACAAGGGGCGGGGAGTAAGAAGTAAAATTTAAAAAGAAAACAAAACTTTGACAACATCAAATTAAAAACTAACAAATGATTAAATTAGAGATAAAATTCACTATCTATTCTAGCACTCCTGACATTCCTTTGATAGATTGCTATTGGCAATTCTATACATAGCGGCTTGCATTTTTCTTTGACCCCCTCCCCCATTCTCTCTCAATCATTCATTCTGCGTATAACATATACAGCCACATATCTATATCACTGAAAAAGGATCAATCATTTTTTCCCTGTGCTGCTGAGACATACAATATTTATCACAGGTTATAGAAAAGAAGAAAAGAAAACCTAAGAATGTTCCCTTCAGCTGTATTTCTGTTGTGGAACCAGGAGCATCCCAGTCCTCCTCATTTTGCTTATTTGTCAGCTCAGTCCAGAACAATCTGTAGTGCAACAAGGCTGATAAAGTTAGGTACCCAGTGGCCACTGGGAAAAAAAACAGACCTGGTTATTGGTGATCTTCCTCACTATATTAAACACAACTCCCATTAGGCAAACTCCCTTCCATTTCTTTAAACCTCTCAATACCTTGTAAATCAAATATTTATCAACTGAGAACCTCTTTTCTAGCTGTCTGATGTTTCAGCTCTGACAAAGTTGGACAGTAGCCAGTTGGTGAAGAAATCTGTGAAAGGAAATCAGCCACAAGAAAAAAGAAAACTCTATTTCATTTTTATTTCACAGGAACAAACTGCCAACAACAAAACACCACCTCCACCATTCCTTTTTTTTTTTTCCTTTTAAACTTGTCCTTGTAAAAATGCTTGCCTGGAATGAGCAAACATGGCTACTCATTTAGTCAACAAACAATCACTGGACATTCATCAGCCAGGGCCATATATCTTTGGGTCCTTGTAACCATATATTAATAAGTTACTGAGTGGCTATTAAGATGGAGATTTGTGACTAATATGTAACTCATAGAAGTATGCACATAAGACACAAAAATTTTAAAAGGTGGATCAGAATCAGTTTGACAAACTATATTCTTAGGAAGAATAGACAAAGCTGTTTATGGAAAGCTCCTGAAGTAGACAAGCCCTGAACCCTGACTTAAAACAGTAGAAGGAATCCATATGGTGAGTGGGCAGAAAGAGGTGACAAATGTACATGAAGGCACAATTGGCATCTTTCCAGGAAAAGTAATTGCTTCAACAAAATTACCGTGTAGATGGACCACATTTAAAATAAATCAGAACCATTTTTGGAACTATTCTTTAACAATAATATAGACTGCAACTTAAGTTAATACTATCAACGACTAGCTACACAATATTTTCCACTAAGAAACTTAAATGTCATAAATAATCTTGCATTCAGTGTAGTTCCTCACTTATTCAAAAGGACATACTCAACACACTAAACACAAATCTGATACATAACAGAATGACGAGTGGTAACTTTTAAACATAGACAGTCCCAAATCCCACCACTGGAGTTTCTAATCCAGTGGATCCAGAGGGAAAGCAAAGGCATTAACACTTTTCAAAAACTCTGTAGGTGATTCTAAATTGCACTACAATTACAAAGTGTGACTTAGCACAGTTTCTTATTGCAACAAAGTTCCAAAAAACTGGCTTCAGCTTATTATATGAACATGTCTATACATTGCTTTGAATGTTGGTTCTTTCACCTACTACACATTTTCCATTTTCATAATCTTCTTTCTCTTTGGGGAGAAAAATAGTGACAATTCCACTCTCAGATGCTACAGCTAATGATTTCTGCATAATCGTATTAGTCCCTTCTGCATTACACTAGGAAAGAATGCCTATGTAGACTGAGTATGCAGCACTATTTGCAAAAGCCTAATGACATCACATGACCAAGAATTTTAGGAAAAAATGTTGCTGCTTTATATTAGGTGTGTGTGTATATGTGTGTATATCAAGTGCCTACAGAGCATCAGGCACCTTGCTAGGCCCTGGGCACTGAGCGAACACCAACCTTTCCTTTATGAATCTTACAGTGTAGCAGAAAAGGCAGAAAATGAATGAGGAAGAATGCAGCACATCATAACTCATATGGTTAGGTGCTGGGAAGAAAATCAATTAGGTACTGTGATAGGGGAAGGACAAAGAACCTCTCCAGATAGGAGAGTCAGGGAAGGTCTCTTTAAAGTGGTGACATTTAACATTTAAGCTTTCAGCTAAGACCTGAAGGATACGAAGGTGATGGTCACGTAAAGAATGAGGAGGAAAGTGTTTCAGGCATGTGAGAAAACCTGGTGCTGGAAAGAACTTAACCATGTAGGGCCATCTATAAAATGATGAAATTGTGCTACATGGTTTCAACTGATACTTTCTGCTCTAAAAATCCATAAAGAACAGACTCAAGTAATTAGTGGGTAAGTAGGAAAATGAAAAGCACTGAACAAAGCATTTTATTCCAAGCTGATAGAATACTAGTTAGAAATGGAAAAGATCTGTTTGTCTAATTCCAATTCCACCAACTGGCTTAATGACCCAGAAATGAGGTTACATACCCTTTCGTATTAGTATAACTAGGAACCTCTACTCACAGATCATTTATATGGCATTTCTTGAAAACATCACTTTAAAAGGGAAAGCTTAATGGACAAAAATACATAAATGGATAATGTAAAAAGAAAAGGAATCAATTATTTTCATTAGTCAAGAAGACAGAACAAACTAATGGCTTTTAAGCTGTAAGGGAAAACGGGTTAAATAGAGCAGAACCTCACTAATTCTCACTTCCATAATTTCCAAACCCTATAATTTTCAGAAAGAAAACTGGTAGTCTTAGTTATATTTCAATAAGCATTTAATAGCACAAGGTAGATAGATGGACAACTCTCATGAATTAGTTTCCATTACTCTCCAAAATACACTACAAGAATGTTTGGTAGGTAGAGTCCCATGTACTATTACTAATAAAGTAAATCCTTTGTCAAAAATAAAAAGCTAAATTTAAATTTGGCTATAGCAGTTTTCTGTCCTTATAGAATTTTCCCTCAGTTGACCTCTTACTCTCAAAGTCAATAAATCATCAGGGGTTTTCTATATAGCAATGTGAATTAAAATTCAGACATTAAAACACCTTCTTTCCACCAGCAAAATAAGGCATATTCCATAAAATATTTCATTATATTTATTTTATATTGACACATACATCACATAAAAAGATGAAAACTGTCCTACAATGTTGTCTTTCCTACAAATTTAGAATACAAAAAAAAAAACAAAACAAAAAAAAACACTGCTTTAAAATAAAACAAACAAAAAAAGTGAATACTGTCATGTTTGTTTTAGCATTTATGAGGCTAAACATTGGTCCTCTTAAAAAGTTCATGGCTGTGCTTGGGCATGGAGTTATTCACCACTGGATCAATGGTTCTGTCAGTCCTTTACCACACACTCATGAGTTGCAAACCTTCCACGGACATATCAAAAACTTGTAATACAAGTGTGAAATGCATCTGTTTTAAAATTAAGGATATATCTGTTGTGTGACAGGTAATGACTTGTAAGATGAAATGCCGTAGAGAGGACTGCAATTTTCTGTGAGTAAAAAAGCATAAGGATAGCAAAGTAGGTGATGCCAAATAAATGCTATTAGTAATATTAGCCAATATTTACTGAGTAATCACTATATACCAGGTATTCTTAAATGCTTCACTACTTCTCTTTATCTTCACAATAACCCTTAAGGGAGCTATTGTTATTATTCCTATTTTCAAGGCCAGGAAACAGAGACTCGTAAATATTTAGTAGTTTTCCCAATTTTAAACAGTTAAGAGGCAGAACTGGGATTGGAACCCAGGCAGCCTCACTCTAAAGACTAATCTCTTAATTTATACACTGTAGTTCAATTTACAAGCACATAGATAATGTTTTTTGTAATATTAAACTCATTCTATTGGTAGTCTTTGGTTATCTGAATTCAAAGATAGATCAATGCTCCCACATAAAATTCACGTCTGGAGGACTCAAATCCTAGGGCTCCTTCCAAACTGAAAGGGCATATACCTTCTTCCATGACAATCTGGCAATATGGCTTATAGCCCTAAGGTAGAAAGCCCATTTGACACAGAGGAAACAAAAGATCCACCTCTTTTAGTCCAAGGGATTAGAGAAAGAATTTGGAAGACAGAAAAGGAAGGCAAATATCAGAGGCTTTTATTATTTTCTTTACCTAATCCTATCTTTTTCATAGCTTTGTGGAAGTAGAGGGGATTGGGTGCAGGGAAAGCAGAGAAATCTACAATTAGAAATGTAAGAACCTAAGAACAGAGAGGTTTTCACTCTGCCTCCTATTTATGACTCTAGGAAGAGGCTACTTTATGCATTCACTACCCATTATATACGAGTGGCTACAGTAATATAACCTCAGTGGCACGTCGTGTTAGGCAGGGGGAAAGCCAGAACTCAGCTATTCTGCATGCCCTCAGTCCCCGATGATGGAGACAGGATTGAGAAATTAGACTGCAAATTTTCCACATGCTCTCAAAGGAAAACTAGGAAATTTGTTGCATCTCAACAAAGCAGAAAAGAATGGATCATGGGTTCCAACAGTGTCATACTTCAGTGGTGGACACTACTGGAACAAGAATAGAAAAAGTTGTACTGTAGTACTCAGTCCCACAAGCAGCTCAGAACAACCACCCCTCAGCAGAGACAAGCAAGATGCAAAGCACAGTGACCCACAGTCAGGTAAGTAATTACCCTCTTTCATGTACTTCAATGCCATCTTAAAGAAAAGATGGTATTATGGTTTGTGTCCCCCCCCCAAAAAAAATATATGTTGAATATGTTGAGGTACTAACCCCTAGTACCTCAGAATGTGACCTTATTTGGAAAATAAAGTCATTGCAGAGATAATTAGTTTAAATGAGGTCATAGTGGACTAGGGTGAACTCCTAATCCAATTTGACTGGTGTACTTATAAAGAAAAAGACAGAGGCATATAGGGAGAACACCACGTGATGAAAGGAGAGACTGGAGTTATGCAGCTGCAAGCCAAGGAACACCAAAGATTGTTAGCACACCATCGGAAGTTAGGAATAGGAAAGGAAGGTGCCTCCTACAAGTTTCAGACATAGCACGGCCCTTGCCCACACCTTGATTTTAGATTTCTGGCCTCCAGAACTGTGAGGCAATACATTTCTATGGCAGCTAGTAAATAGTGTAATAAATAACAAGGAACATCTTTTCTTAGTTTTCCCAATTTGCTTATTTTAAACAACTTTTTATGTTTTAATTCCTTTAAGTATGTTTTCAGAAATTCTGGTATTACAAAAGGTGTTGACCCACAGATGTTTGAGAACCTTAGCTCATTTTTCTCTCCTTCAGACACACTGTCAACCAGATTCATTTATTAAATACCCATTATGGGTTGGGTACTTCAGATATGAAGTCAAGAAGATATCTCTCTCCTCAAAGTAAATCTCGAGTAAATCATGGACTACACAGGAAAGTGTGTTAATTATGTGGCAGGATATTATTTTTTAAATAACTTCTCTAAACTGAAATTAAATTCAGAGAAGGGAGAAGAGAGACCATGTATAACAAATCTACACAGAGCAAGAAAAACCCAAAAGATTTCCTACCTAGCGAGGCATGGTAGCAGCAGGGTTGCCTAAAGGGGTCACGTAGATGATACAGTAGATTGGTTTCCAAGGGTTTTCGCAATGAAACACTACCAATACCTTAAAACAACAGAAATGTATTCTCTCACGGTTTTGGAGGCCAGAAGTCCAAAATTAAGGAGTCTGCAGCACCACGCTCCCTCTTTTCCTTGTTCTCCCCTAGCTTCTGCTAGTTGCTGGCAGTCCCTGGCATCCTTTGGCTTGTAGACACATCACTCCAATCTCTGCCTCCATTTTCACATGGCCCTCTTCTCTCTGTCTCCTCTGTGCCTTCAAATCTCTCTCTCCTTATAAGGATGCCAGTCATCAGATTTAGAGCTCACTCTAATCCAGTATGCTCTCATCTTCACTTGATTACGTCTGCAAAGATCCTATTTCCAAGTAAGGTCGCATTCACAGGATCTGGGGAACAGGACTTCAACACACCTTTTGAGGAGTACAATTCAACCCACAACATGAGTGATAGATGTTTGATAGAGGACATCAAGATTCTTATACTCCCCTATCCAACCCTACCCCTTACCCAAGCCTTAGCACCATGTGAGGCCCCTGAAACTCAGCCTCGACTCCAGGAAAAGGAGGATAAACCTCAAACCGACCAACATTAAGTGTCCATCGTCTTGGCAGAATATATAAATTGAACTATAACAAAAAGTTATACTTTTTACTTTCTTAGGTTGTGGACTGAAATTCAGACTCACTTTAATACATTTGAGGAGGTGGATAAAACAAGAGCAAAAGAAGAGCAGGGAAACCAGATTGAGGGACAAGGGGCTGTTTATCAGAAGCAATGCCTTTGAGCTAAGCCCTACAGGAAAAGTAAGAAGTAAATGAACAGCAACAAAGGAAGAGAAAAATGCAAAGGTATTCCTGGCAGATAACAATGTGAGCTCAGGCACAGAGGCAAGAAAGAGTATTCAGAGTACTGGAATTCTTTCAGTATGACTGATAGATGAGCTGTATGAGAAATAGTAAAAGGAGATAGAGCTAGTGAGGAGGGCTGGGGCCAGGTCATGCATGTTAGAAGGATGGCTCCAGCAGGTAAGTGAAGGAGAGTGTGAGAAAGGCACTACTGGAGACAAAGACCAGTTGAGGAGATTATTAGCAATAAATCCCACTAAAACAAGGGAGACTTGAATGAAGGTAGCAGTGAAAAGCATGGAAAGGAAATATATCTCATCAGAAGGAGAAAGTTAATGTGATCTCAACGTTTCTCTGCTGGATGACAGAGAACAGCAGCTTTAAAAATTTTTTGACTGTGATCCACATAAGAAGCATTTTACATTCAGATCCAGTATACACACATACACACACCATGCATACATACACACCTATGTATAACTGAGACTGAAGTTGCATGAAACAATATTTAGCTTTACTATGTGCAACGTACTCTTATATTTTCAATTCTGATTTGTTTATAAATGCTGATCACAACCCACTACATTGATTTTACAACCCATTAATGGGTCACAATTTAGCAAGTACTCAGGAAAACACTTACTGAGGAGATGGTGATACTGTCACAAGAGAAATAAATATGGGAGGGGAAGAAATTGCAGAGAAGCAAGGAAGATTAAAAAAAAATCAGGTTTTGAACATGTTGCTTTTGATGTGCTGGGACTAAAGCTTGTCCAGGATGCTTCTGTTCAACCACATATTCGTCTGAAGAGCTGACCTTTGGCTCCTAGAGCTGACCTTTCAGGGAAGTCTATCTGAGGGTCATGCTGGATCCATAAGAGGCAGCACCATACTTTTCACCTCTATGCCCAGGTACTGCTTTGCTCCATGACCCTGTTGCCCCACAAGAGGAAGAAGTAATTTTCCCAGATCCTGTATGTGTTTAAGACTGGAGAAAAAATGAAGACAATAAATATTTGATGAACAAATTAAAAAATAAATAAAACCTAAAAAGGATATAAACTCTTTTGATTTCAGATGCAAATTGTTGACAGAGATGAATATTGGAGATATAATTTTAAACTTCATAGTAATGCTTTTATTAGGTAACTGATGCACATGGCCAAAAAAAATCAAGTATATAATCATTTACTTCTGGAGTATATTTCTTTTTATAACATGTATTAGTTAGTTTTGTAAATGACTGCTAAATATAAAGGGGTAGTCTCTGAATATTCTGGAGCTCAAATTGTGTATACACATGCATACATATATACCTCTATTTTTCCCTCCTTTATAAGCATATTTTTCCCTACCTCTCTCATTCTATCACTCTGGTCCCTTGACCCTTTCCTACACAAACCTCTATGCAATCTTGCACTCTGAAAGATTCCCTGTTTTTCGACCAACCACCACTAAGTAAACATCTGTCTCAGGGTATAATTTGTGAAGATAGCTGAAATGTTATCATGGCTTAGACCAGCAGAAGGTCTCAATTTCAGTTCCAGTCAGGTACCATGTAGTCTGGTGGTAATTTTCTTGTACTGATTTTCTTTAGCTATCAAAACCACAGGAGCTTGTTGTTCCCTCCACAGTCTTACCCTCAATTCCATTTCTCACTTTATGCATCTCATTTACTTTCACGGTATCAACTGCCAACTAAGCCCAGATGAACCAAGTCTCTACCTTCAGCTCATACCTCTTTTCTGAGTTCTAAAACTATTTCTAAACCTATATATTAAGTGTCTCCACCTGGGATACTTTATTTTCAATGTTCCAAACAGAATTCATTTTCACCCTGCTTTCCCAACCCATCTCTTCCTAAATCTGCTCCATCTCTTGCATCCTTGATCCTACTCAATTGGAAGAAAGGGCTCTTTTTAAGTGATGGACAGATGGAAAGTCAAAATAACCACTTCCCAGAATTCTACTGCTTTAACAGAAGCTCTTCATCCTCATACAGGGGAGATTTGGAACTTTTTATCTAGAGAAGTGGTCTTATCAGACACTTTCAATAGCAGATAATGTGAATGACCTTCAAAAGTGCCTCACTGTGCTTAGTGAAACAAATCCCTACCAAATTCAGCTTGATCACTTGCTTTTTTTCCCCCTCTTTTTTCTGCTTAGTCAATTCCAGCAGGCCAGTAGAATCAAGTGAGAGTCTGTCTAAAATGCGAAAAAATAGTTTCACTGAAGACTTCAAATTCCTTTAGCCCAAAGATAGGACTCAAAAAAAGTATTTCATCAACCCAGAAAAAAATTAAATCTGTAATCCCTCTGTATTCATCTAAAAAGCAGGTGCTTATTTTTAAGCATCTGTGTTCTCCACAAAACACTTTCTAGCCAGGTACTCAAGGAAAGCTTTTATGTGAATGCCACGGTCAGATTAGATAAGGTACATCTAGTCTGTTAATTGGTCTCAAGGCTTTATTCATCTATTTCTTATCACTAAACTTGCTGCTCCTAAGAAGAAAACAGAAAAATTCTCAAGAGCTGGTGAGTAGCTTCATCAGAACTTTTAGCATTCTATCAGAGCCTATGGTACTCAGCTGCTGGGCAGAATTGCAGAGTACCAAATTCTGATTTAAGAGTACAAAATTATGCTTGTCTATTTAGCAAGGCAGGGAGCATTTCTTTTTCCTCATCTGTTATGGAATGACTGTTTGTGTTCCCCCTTTCCCCAAATTCATGTTGAAATCCTAACCCCCAATGTGATGGTATTAGGCAGTGGAGCCTTTGGGAAGTATTTCAGTCATAAAGGGGGAGTCCTCATGAATGAGATTAGTGCACTTATAGAAGAGACCTCCAAAGAGCTCTCTTGCCTCTTTCACCATATGAGAACACAGTGAGAAGATGGCTGTTTACGAACCCAGAAATGGGCTCTCATCAGATACCAAATCTGTCGACACCTTGATCTTGAACTTCCCAGGCTCCATAATTAGGAGAAATATTTGTTGTTTAAGCCACCTAGTCTATGGAATTTTCTTATAGCTACCCAAACTGACTAAGACATCATCCAAAGATACAAGTTGAGTCACATAAATAAAGTGATTTTTTAAAGTTATAATCACTTAATCTGAAAATAATGAATTAATCTCAAATGTCCAATAGTTATTTGTTGGAGTAGGCAAAAGTAAGTACCAGACTACATTGTTTAACTTTCTAAGATATAAAATGTCTGATGTAGTGTTTGACACATAGCAGATGTTTAATAAATATTCCAGTCCTTTCCTTCCCCTTCTTTTTTTCTCTGTCCCATCCCTTTCCTTCCCTTTCCACTTGTTTCTATTATCACCTTACTGTTTATAACAGGCATAGAAAACAGTCAAGAGAGTATCTTATGAACCCAATTACTCTACTTTAGCTCAGTAGGTAAGATTGGAAATCCTATTTAAGACATAAATGCTTAGAAGTCTTAAATTCTTACTTTTTAAGAAGTGTTGAAAGGCTAAGGGGAGGGACATGACTTCCTGTCCACATAGCCTTTTATTCATCCTATAGGAGAAAATATTTGTATTTCTCATGTAGGTGCCACTCCCCAAATCTGAAGACTCTAAAATCTCTATTTTTCTTTTAGAAGATGGAGTACAACTGGACTTATCAGGTGAGAGGAATGGCTAAATGCTAGTTGCAGCCTGAGAAAAATTTGAGATGGGACAAACTTATGTTTTACCATTTTACCTTTCTTCTTATAGTGCCTTTCACCTCTGTACCTGCCTAATCCTAGGAGTCTCTCCTGCACCCTTTTCTTTCTATGAAATACTGTTCTTTCATCATTATTCTTTAAAAACAATCATATTTGTCATACTGCTACTGTATTATGTCAGTATAACACTTTAGTGTCTAACCAGAGTTATAACTGATATTTACCACTCTTAGCCTTCACAGCTCTGAAAAGCAAGTAAAGCAGTTATTGTCCTCATTTTATGTATAGATAAACTGAAGCTCAGGACTTCTTCAAGGTCATATGGCCATGAAGTAAAAAATAATATAAGGCAGCCTTCTTATTGGTCTTAAATTGAGTTGACAGCATGAGAAAAGTTTAATTTAAAATGTCTCAATTGAACTATAGAGAAAGAATGATACCTGATTCAACATGAAAGTTCTATTCTCTTAACATTAACTTTTTCTGGTCTTTTATGGCTGACCTTCATGGTTTATCTATATAGTGCTAATAGAATAGAATTTTAAAAATAAACATTTGCTCCAAAAAATAGACTGGCCTATGATATGAGTTCGGTACTTGAATTTGTTTCATTAAAATGTCTTCTCAAGTTTTCTCTGAGGCTCATCCCCATACTCTACTACTTAAAGTTAATGAAGTAGATAAACTAAATTAAATGGCTTTTCAAATGAAATGAAGTAACATATACATACCCTACCCCTTCTCGATCTCAGTAAACTAGATTCAGTAGTTGGTGTCTAGTAAACTCATAAATTTAGTGTACAGATTTTACATTACTCAAATGATGACTAGAAATTACTAGAAAGCAGGTTGTTCCTATTTGCAACCTTGGAGCTAAGGGAATATGTATAATCTCTATCCATGTATAAATTGATATTTCCCATGCAGCTCCTGTGTGATAGCAGGCTGTCACCAGGCTGTCACCCACAGCATGTAGATATAAAAATGGAAGGAAAGAAAGGAAAGTTGTAGGGAGGGAGGAGAGGAGGAAAGAAGAGAGGGGGGAAGGAAAAAGGAAGGAAAAAAGGAAGGAAGGAAGGAAGGAAGGAAGGAAGGAAGGAAGGAAGGAAGGAAGGAAGGAAGGAAGGAAGGAAGGAAGAAGGAAGAAAGAAGAGGAAGGGAGGAAGGAAAGAAGGAAGAACTCTTTAGCTTTTATCTAAATATTCAGTATTGAATAAGTCATTTTGAGAACTAGATAGCAGAGTCAAATCGCCTTTTTGAGTCTCGAAATAAATTATCAGCCTGGTACAGACCCGGACTAAGACAGATATAGCATTTAACTTCACGGGTGGCTATAATTTCTGGATTTGTGAAAGAGTGATTCTTGCTTAGTATATTCCAAAAAGGACACGAAGTTTCTTAAAGGCCCTGTATAAATCAATTCACAATCATACTGAGGTAGTTTGACTGTGACTCCAAAATGTCTGCGTTTCATTTTCTCCCTGTTAGAGATGAAGCCACTGACATTCATTTTTTATGGACATTTCCAGCTAAAGACTTTTTTTTTTTTTTTTGGTAAGTTAAAATTTGAAGAGCATGAAAGAGAAATTATTCTGATTTATGACGACTTCCAATCAGGACCAATTAAGAGAAAATGAACCAGGGAAATTGGAGTGGGGAAGGGAAATAAGATACTGCAAAATGAAAGTATTTAAACCTAAGTTTTATTTCACTTGTGATCCCTGTGTAGATTTAAGCAAAGGCTGCTTCAAGATCAAGGGTCCCTGTGCCCCCAGGGCCTCACTTACATCTGGCTTTTTCACCTCTAGGTACAAAAACTTTGCCTGGGATTAGTCTACCCACGAGCTAGCCTTTACTCTGCAGTCTATCAGACATACAGAAATACTTGTCTTTTATTACATTATTTGATTATAAATATAAAGTGAATTCTAATAGTACCATATGCTCTACTTGTTCCTGACTTGGTTCCCACTTAAACACCTTTCAGTTTCAAGCTGAAAATCCAAACCCTCATATTCACACATTTTTAAAAGGTATTCATGTCAACACTGCCCTTAGATCTGAGCATAAGAGGCGTTTGTGCTGGGTCGGCGCTTTTAGGGGGTCCCCATAGCACACTGCCCCCACCCCACTACACACACACAATTAAATTTATTAAGGAATGAATGGGTACCTCTCTGTCTCTCGGGATCTGGCACTGGCACAGGACCACTTGTTTTCTGAACATCCGCCCTCATGACCAACACTGTTAAAACCCCAGAGAAACTCTTGCTCCATATCTTCTATACAAGAGGTGACTTCATTCAATTACTGTAAACGTTTGTGGGTTGTGCCTCTGCTGATGAATGGGCAAAGGAAATCTCAGTGACACAGGTACTTAGGAGACAAGACAAATTAATTAACCTGTCAAATCTTTCCTCTGAGGTAGCGTGAACGCCATACATTATTGCATAACAAAGTATTTTTTTCCAGTAATGTTAAATGTTTACTTGCTTTTCTTTGTGTTTCAATTCATGGTTCCATAGGTACTCACAAATTAGGACAATACACACAACCATTACACATGGTAGCTGAGAAATATTTTATAATCTTCAATAATTCATAGTACTCTTACATTTGTGTGTATAATTTATATATATAAATATATATGATATGCATATGAACATATTATATATAAACATAGTGTATACATATGTATAATTATATATACACCAGCATTTCTCAACTCCTGAACTATTTACATTTGGGATTAATTCTTTGGGTTTTGGTTGTTGTTGAGGATTGGCAGGCTTCTCTATGCACAAGGTATTTAAGTATCTCAGACGTCTAGTAGATGCCAGTAGTTTCTCCCCAGCCCCACTGCGACAACCAAAATTATCTCCAGACATTGCCAAATCTCCTCAACTGAGAACGACTAAGCTAGACATCACATATGTAAAACATGGCAGTGTTGCGTTACAGTGGCAATCTGATGGATATTGAACTCTAGAACTGTGAATGATTGTACCTTTATAAAAATATTTAAAGCTAAGCAGGGTCGGGCCTGGTTAGTACTTGGATAGAAGACCACCTAGGAACACCAGGTGATGTAGGTGTAAAAAATAAAATAAAATAAAATAAATAATAAAGGATTGTAAACTGACAAGGTCCTTGTAATCTGTGAGGTCAGCCAAGGGTTGCCTTTCCTAAAAAAAAAAAAAAAAAAAAAAAATTTAATGAGATTTACTTAAATGTTTTAAAATAAATTTAAAATGTCAGCTCTAATAACACTTAAAATTTTGATATTTATTCAGTACTATTTGTACTTTGCCTTTTAATTTTAATAGATTATTTTGAATATTTTAGGAGAATATAACTTTTTGTAAGCACATGTGAATAGAAAATTTAATTTTTTCTCTTTATATTTTTTGATAAAAATGTATTGAAATATACTTACTGTGTATTACATTTTCTTTTAATTGACTGGAAGTCGTAGAAATAGAAAATACCAAACCAAATCTCAGAAAATAAAACAAGACAAAAAGCCTAAAAATGTAAACAGAAAATTCTTAAACGGTGGACTACTTAAATTTTTAAGAACTGGGAATGATGAAAGTGAGTAGACGTATGTCAAGCATGATCCATTATCTTAACCAGTTCACCTTGGGTGAAGTATGATGAGGCCAGACCCAGATCAAGAAATAAAAACTAAAAAGAGTTTTACAGCTTTATTATACACACTGTTCCCTGAGGGAATCCCAGCATGCCATGTAGGGCCACAAAGAAGTACTGGGTTCATTAGGAGGCAGAAGGGGGTTGGAGGATGGGGCAAGCACCTCTATTGTGAATTCTATGAGTAGATAAGGATGAGGCATGGCAAGCAGGTTTAGTATTGGATACCTTGAATAAATTCAGCAAGCTGTGGGGCATAGAGACTATCCCCAATTGTCTAGTACCTGTCCTGGGTAAATTAGAGCAGGTATACAGTGGCTCAGAGTGTGAGAGCCAGATAAACCAGGTGGTCATGGATGTGCATGTAGCTGCTCTAGAAGGGGAACTGACCAGACTGTAGCCAAGGCCTCAAAACTAGTCCAGACCAAAAAAAAAAAAAAAAAAAAAAAACCTATTATACCCACACATTGAATTCAAAAACAGGACCTTACAAATTATTTATTCAATAAGATGTAATTACTGATCATAACAAATGAGCAAAAAAGCTTTTTATTTTATGAGACAATAAATAGAACAGACCATACAAAATCCCTCCAACTTCATCCTCCTCGCTAAGTGAAGATTTCGTGACCAATCAAACAATGAGAAGGAATGGCAGCCTCTTACATTCTTTTCCTAGTTTGGAAAACGTTAGGGGTAGATTTAATTTAACATGATTCAAACAAGTTTTGAAATGACTTACAGAAATGTATATATACTAGAGAATGAAAAACAAAAACAAAGAAACAAACAAACAAACGAACAAACAAAACGCATATATGCTAGGGAATAAAGAAACACATGAGGAAACGAAGAAGTAAAAATCCAGAGATAGACTCCTGTTCTCCAGGTAAGTAATTACATAAAAGCTCATGTCTTTAGAGCTTAGCCACTGCAAAGTTTGTAGACATGCACCATAAATGTGACTGCCTAGTGACCAAAATAAAGAGAGAACCATTATTTGTTTCAAAATTCTCAGAAGACCAATCAGAAAATAAAAACAACTAGTCACTCAGAAAAATGCACCTTTTCCAGGAACTCGAAACCTGAGAAAAATCTATTCTAGATTCTTGGAGCTGAAAATCATCTGTTTTGTATGGACCACAACTAACATTTGTAGCAAGAGGTTTTTTATACCTATCATTAGCTACCAGATTTTTTTCACATAATGATTTCCTTCATAGGAATGCACTGGAGCCAAAGCTGTTGCAGTTGTTCACACCCATGCTTGTTGTCAGCACTACTGGACTTCCCAGGTGGTTTCAGGGAAGGTGGGTTGTGGGGGAGGGGCTGGGCCTGGGAAGGCGAATGCACTCATGCAATAACTAATTGGCAGGAATGCGCCTCAACTGGCATCACTGCCTGAGACACCCTTGCAATACCTGCATAGTACCCTGGAATCTTTTCCTGGTTCTGGGGACAGAAATGATCTGTGTCAGCTTCTGGATAATGGGCATCTTATCACTAAACAAATTATGTTATAGTTAGAAATAAAGAGAAGCATAATGTTTACACATTTCAAGTCACACAGTTTGGCTCAATAAAATTAAATATTTCTATTACCTCCATAGCAAACATCACAAAATAGTAAACTCAGTTGGGAGAGGAGGCTGTGTATTACACCGTCCAAAAAGAATCACACTTTATAACCAATTAAATTCGTTGCAGTTGAATAGCCTAACAATTCTCACCAATGCACATTTCAAGAGAACCTCAGTACAATTTGTTTATAATTATCGGGATTAAAAATGGTCTTCTAAATCACATCCTGGGGAGGCCTGACAAAGTTCTCTGTCAAGTACATATTGCCCCAGCAGGGCAAATTCCAGTCTGGCTCCAGACCACGATAGAAAGTCAATATTCAAGTTACAACATGTATCTGACCTAGTCCTGCCTTTTATGTGATGTGTGAGCTGTTATTTCCATATTCTGCCTCCTATTCTTACTATAACTCTTGGTTTCACAAGTTGCAAGTATTTTTTTAAAGGCACTCATTGATCTTTGATATATTAAAAAAAATACTTTCCCCCTAACACTAACATCAACAACAACAAAAGCCATCTATTTCTAAAAGCTTGATATTATACAGAGTTTATTTTCCAAATGGCAATAATCATCCATCTACTTTCCTTAACTAAGCCCAATTTCTTTATTATTTTTGTTTTGTTTGACAACTATTCATATTTAGTGAGTATTTATTCCTGCTGGGCACTTAAGTGCTTTGATGCACATGCATTATGTCATTCTATGTGCAAGACAACCCTACAAAATTTAATTTAATACACATAAATTTGTACTGTATTTCAGATACATCATGGGTTAAATAAACTTCTGGGACTAGCCAAGGGATCTCTCAGCCATGGTCATTTTAATTTTCAAAATAAGTTGTACTGAGCTTTTCAATTTAAAGTTAATATATACTCATTAGAGAAATCTAGGGATGTACACCAAAGAAAATAAAAAATTATACAAATTCTTATGTTCAAAGATGAACACTTGCTAATACTTTCTTGGTCATATGGAAACATTATATGGGAATGTATATTTCAAACTTTAAAGAACTAATTTTAAAATATTTTTGACATAAAGGTTAGAAAACCTAGAAGTCAAAAATAAGTTCATATCCCAACACTACCACTTACTGGCCAGGTGACTTTAAGGAACTATTTGACTTCTTGAACCTAGGTTTCCTTGTATATAAAATAAGAATAATTATTCTTATATGCAAGTCAAGTCTCACTGGAATGTCCCTAAAGTTGAATGAGACAATATAGTAGAGTGCTCAGCAAATACTTATTGCTCAGGAGAAGATGGTGGCAGTGGACATGGTATATTTTTCTTTTCTCTCTCTGAATCCCTACATTAAAACAAAGGAATTAGATAGCAAACCAAAAACCCATGGTCAATCTTTATAATGAAACTGGATGACCAGATTTCTGTACATGCCTCAAAATGCGAGCATGTGAGGACAAACCACCACAGCCACAAGCTGGACATGGTATCAGCGTATGTGCAGAAGACAGCAGAGAGGAGCGAAGGTAAAGCCCCAGGAGCCTATTTGGGAATAGCCATCTACACCGGAAAGGCTCATCCAGTAAAGAACAAACGCAGAGGAAGTGCTCCCCGGGGGCTGGAGGACGGCTGGGATCTGGTACTGAGAGCTTACCTCCGGGACATGGCTGCCTTTGGGGACAGGGACCTGCACTGAGGAGAAATTGCTGCGACGTAATCAAATTGAACAGAATAGACCCAATAGAGACAAAGGGCGGGGGCGGGCAGGAATTCCAGATAAAAGTGGAGAACAGAACCAGGAAGTCTTAGAAAACAATGGACAAGAGAGAACTCTCTGAAGTTAGAACAGCTACCCTGAACCCGGACCTCTACAATTTCAGAAAACTGACTTCACATAAAAATGAGCCGCAGAAAGTATCGAAGTCAAGTCCTATGCAAAGTTATTATAAGATAAAAGAGAATAAAGAGCAGAATAATATCACTAGAGATAATAAAAGCATATCAGAAAGACAGGGACAGATCAAAACTGTAACCTATTTCAAAACGAATGAAAGTCATTAAGGAAATGATACAAATGTAAAAGAACAGTATAAATCAAAATTAGAAAAATTCAGAAATGAGTTGACAGAACATAGGAAAGAATTATAAATAAATGAAAAGACATTTCAGAAATGAAGACTCAATTATAAGAAATACAAAAACAAATAAGCACAAAATATGCCTTAAGAAAATAGAAGGTGAAAAGGAGGAATATTTTTAAAATAAAAAATAAATAAATATATTAAAAGAATTAAAGAGAAGTGACTATATATATATATATATATATATATATATAGGCATATATGAGAAGATTTAAATTACATAATATAGAAATCCCTGAGGAAGAAAACCAAAGCAAGGAAGAGAACAAACACTAAAAACAATAATTCAAGAAAACTTTCCTGAAATTAAAAATTAACTGAAACTATATATTGAAAGAACAGATCTGAGACTGTCAACTCAAAATGACCAACACCAAGGCATATTGTAATAAAATCATATGATTTTAAAGAAAAAAAAATTCTTTGAGCATCTAGGGAAAAAAGGCAAGTGATTAATAAGAGAAAAAAATAAAGTTACTCTTACTTTATAACAGCAATGCTTTACAACAGAAAAAATATAGAGAGAGCAACTTGGTTAACATGCTCAAGGAAAGAAATGTCTAAAGGAAATATAAAGAAAAGGATTTTTTTATCCAGCAAAACTGACTTTCAGGTATAAAGAGCATAAACAAACTGTTATCAACATATAAGAACTCAGGAAATATCATTTCCATGGGCCCTTTCTAAGGTATATACTAGAAAGGAGCTTCAGTGAACCAATATAACTAGAGACATAGACACAAGGACTGATAGTGAGGATTAAATATATAAAAGATATAATTATTATAGAAATAATATCATTAAAAGGGGAAAGTATAGTATTAATGGTTATGTGCTTAGGCAATATAGATATAGTACAGCCATGAAAATTAATGGGAGATGAGGAAAGTGTATGCAAAAAAGTAGTTTATTTTCAGTGATAATATTGCCAGTGGTAGTATTAGTATTTGTGTATATAACGTTGAAATTTAGTAAATGAATAATGATGCAATATTCTGATTTTATAATCTCCCATGTTCTTGAGAACTAAGATTTTGTTATGGAAGAAAGGAAATAGAGATGCAATACAGAGGTTAAATAAAAAACTGTGCCCCTGAATTTAAATTAGAACTATCAGTATGAACCCATGGAGTAACTCTGTCCACTGAAGAGACCTAGAAACAGTGACCCTCCTTAGCGAACAGACTGTGGTTTTGAAATACCATTTTCCCGAAAAAGGAAAAAAAGAAAGAAATACCCAAATCTTCTTAGAGAGGTAGCTACTACTTCCATGTCTGGGGCAGGAAATGAACAAGATGAGCCTAGAAAACCTTGTCACACTTAACAACAAAGAAGTTATCAAAAAGTCACATTAAAAGAACTCAGAAACCAACTTGAAGAGCCCACTAGCCAAGTACAGGACAATTTTAGATTCAATAAAGATTTCTGAATGGATAAAATGGGGATTGAAATGCCTTCGCTTGCAGAAGGAATCAAATAGAAGCCTGATCAGGTATCTGGATCCAGCTGCCAATTTGTAGGGAATACAGAAGAACAAAGAGTCAAAGTGAAAAATCCGGACTATGAGAAACTTCAGATCAAATGCTTCAAGTCCTTCAACAGATAATTTGTGAGGAAAAGAAAGGGATGGAGGAGGTAACTACAGGTTTAAAAAAGATTTAAAAGACGAATTTTTAAAAGCAGACAAGACAAAATGACAGTGTCTGGGGATGCACACTTTTTTGATAAAACCATAAAAGATACACAGAAGTTATTATTATAGACTCAGGATAGTGGTTACTTTGGAGACTGTTGAGATTGAAATGTGTTATACACAGGAGCTTCTAGGGTAGCTGGAAAGTTTTATTTCTAAACCTAGGTGTTACAACAAGTGCATCATTAATCTATGCATTTCTGTGTGATTTTCTGTATCTGTTTTTTATTTTACAATAGAGATGTCAAATAAATAATAAGTGCTAAATAAATCTTAGCTATATTTCAAATTCAACTGACAACTTTAAATGTCCTAATATAATAATAAGCAGCTACACAGTGGAAAACAGATTCAAAATTAAGACATGCTAAGAAAGTCTCAGGGAATACCTAAATTTGGCTTTAATATCAAGAACGAAGTACAGTAAGTTATGAAATTAAAGAGTTTTGGTTTTACCTGGGTCAGAAGAGGAACTTATCTATCTCCTCAGAATAAGAACTCTTAAAATAATAAAAGAGTCAACTATAAAATCTAGGAACAGCAGGAAAAAGGGAATAACCTTTGGAAGAACTGAGATAAGAAAATCAAAAGCCAGCAAGGTATGTCTTGGTGCTGAGAGGTATGTACATGATGCATTCAGCACTTGTGCTACAAGTGTGAGGGAGTGACATCCTCTGTGGAAGAGTACACAGACACTTGTTCTGACCCATGTAAGCCAACTTGACTCTCATTTTATAATTTTTTGGAGTATATGGGTGTCTGCACTGAGCTGGAACCAAGACCTTAAACCCAATTCTCCCTGGGGTGATTTAGCTCATAAAAGAGTGCCCTCTTTTCTATCTAGAAGTAATAATTGACATAGAATTTCTCAGGCCAGTCTCCACAGTAGGCTGACTCCAAGAACTCCGTGCATGAGGTTTATGAGGAGTGAATGCTTATAGGGGCCAACATCTATGAGGGGGCGAAGGAAGAACTGGACAGAGGAAAGTATGGAACTGAGATGCAGGCAAAATACAGACCTTCGACAATCCTATAGAAAGCCTAGGAACTATTCAGAGTTGTCCCATCTTGAGACAAGAGGCATGGGACATTATTGTTGTCAGCACCACCTCCATTAACCAGTCACTGAATGCGGACTGTTCTTGGGGAAGCAGTGTGATTTTAGGCTAAGTAGCTCTTCCCTTGAGGATAATTCCCTGAGAATCATTCAGGTATTAGGACATGACTGCCTCAGTCCTAAGGAGGATCTGGACAGTGCCCTACCGCATCCACTACAGAGAGCAATGCTACTGTCTCACTTCATTCCAGCCAATCCATGTATTAGGCATATTTCGTATCCACAAGTTCCACCTTGCATTTCTCCTTGCCCCTTCAGTATCTTTTGGCCTTATGTTCTGAAGTAAAAGTTTTCCGTCAAAGCTCCAAAGATGTGTAGGAGCTTGATCTCTGAAGACTTTTCTTTGCATATCGAAATTTAATTTAAGTGAAGATTTGAAACACATTCCTAGGATCACAACATTTTCATTTACTCATTGAACCAATATCTATTGGATGCTTTCTAGGTGCCAAGCCCTTGGAGCTAAGCAGTAGCAATACAATGATGCATAGAATAAAGTCCCTCTTTGGCTAAAGCTTACTATCAATTCAGTGTTCGATTCTGCATAATGATGGCATTCTGCATATGTTCAGAGTAATCTTTCATTTTACTTCCATTCTGGGGTTGAATGTTATAGAAGATGATTATGTCATTCTTGAAAAATCTATATAATACTTGAAGATTTTTCTGTTACATTTTTTCTCTGAGCTAAGTGACTTCTTTGACTTGATATCTATTTGAGATTGTAGCCAGAGAATTAGGCAGGGACTTTAGATAGCAATTCAAGATAGTGTTCCTGATACCTTTATAATGATCAAGTTTCACACTCTGAGTCAGTTGAAAAAAATCACACCACCTGTGTTTGTAATCATTTGATATCATTCACTTTCTTGCATAGAACAGGTATTGGGGTATAATTCTCCATGGATCTTTCACATTTCTGAATGCTGAAAACCTAAACCTAATACTTGGGCAATGGAACATATTTCTCACTTTATTACATTATTATTATTACTATTAGGTTGCTTAATTTCTAATTATTTGCATATAAACTTTATTCCTTTCTCACTTCCTCAATATCCTGCCCTATCATTTCTTCTTCCCATTTGTCACTTCAATCACCTGCTTTTCACAACTGCCTGTCTAAGCCAATAAATATTAAATATACTCACATTTCCTTCACCTTAAAAGAAATCTCAATTCATCTTACTCCCCAGTTTTTTCTCTTTCTGGTGCTGTCAACTAACTTTCCTTAATGAGAAGTCTTCACCTACTGTCTCTATT
Source organism: Eidolon dupreanum (assembly GCA_028627145.1). NCBI lineage: Eukaryota > Metazoa > Chordata > Mammalia > Chiroptera > Pteropodidae > Eidolon > Eidolon dupreanum. The sequence continues at coordinate 22,886,531 of CM053503.1, read as the reverse complement.
TACTCATTTCCTCATTATTTCTCAATCCTTTGATATCTGCATATGACTAGAATTATTAACTGGAACTCCTCTTGATCAGGTCACTAGTGATTTTTCACTGCTATGACGGTAAATTCTACATATCAGTTGGCCTGGGCGATGGGTGCCCAGATATTTGATTAAATATTATTCTGGGTATGTCTCTGGGGATGAGATTAACATCTGAGTTAATAGGCTGAGTAAAGCAGATTGCCATCCTTAATGTAGGTGGGCTTCAACCAATCCATTAAGGGCTTGAATAGAATAAAAGGCAGTAAGGAAGAATTCTGTCTCTTTGCCTCACTATCTTGAACTGGGACGTATTTTCTCCCTTTGGACTCAGACTCAGATAAATGATAGATTACATAGATAGATAGATAGATAGATAGATAGATAGATAGATAGATAGATAGATGAAAGATGATAGATAGATGATAGATAGATGGATGACAGATAGATAGATAGATAGATAGATAGATAGATAGATAGATAGATAGATAGATAGATAGATAGATAGATAGATGCTATTAGTTCCATGCTTCTGGAGAACACTAATACAATCACTAGGTTTAATTTAGTTTATTTATTTATGGCGTGTGATGCTATTCACCAAACTCTTCCTCTTCAAACTCTTTCTTCCCTAAGCACCATCACAGTCCTCTCTTCTGGTTCTTACTTTTTGACTTCAATTCATTAAATCTCCTCCTTGCAACTGTCTGCTAAACTTGATATTCTAAAATGATTCCTCTTTCTTTATCACTACTATGTTCTCCTGGGGAATTTTACCCACTCTTTCAGCTTCAATTACCATGTATTTACTTTGTCTCCCAAGTCTTCATCTTTGGAGTATTTATCCTCTTGATCCACACACATTCTTCCAATTGTTTAAGAGGTGTGACTCAATACATTCAACATGAAGCATATTATTCTCCTAATCATCATCCTAATCATTAACCCAGTCAACAAAACTGAAACTCAGAGTGACCTCACTTCATTAGCAGCACCCTACATTCAGTGGTTTACCAAATCCTCACCATTTCACCCAATTAGTACCATTTAGATTCATCTTCTCTTCCACACTCTTCTGTCTTATTTTTGATCCTAAATGACAATGGCCCCCTAGTATATCTTCCTACATTCTGTCTTTCCCTCTTCTAGCCACAAAACTGCTTGCAGAGGTATTACTCTAAGCAAAGAAATGAGACTGTCCCTCCTTTGTTTAAATGACTTCTAAGGTTCCCCACTGTCAAAAGAACAAAATATGCACTCTGACTCAAACTTGCTTTTTCCAGCTCATCTCACTCACTCCACCAAACTCCCCATATCCAGCCTAACCGTGTTGACTCTGTTATATCACTTTTCATTAGCAGTACCAAGTTATTCTCCATCTGGTAAACCTCTACTTATCTTTCAAAGTCCTCACTAAATGTCACTTTATCTGAGCAGATTTTCTCAACACCTTCAGGCATATTCAGTCACTGCTTCCTTTAACCACGCAATGTTCTTGATACATTCTCTAGCTCTTTTGTCATGATTGATTTTCATGCTGATGTCTTCTCATCCCATTAGGAACTCCTTCAGTGGAGGGACTACCTTCTATCTACTTTTTGTCTCAAGCCCTAATGACATCCTTTGAACAGGGGAAGACTCAAAAAATGTGTTAAATACTAATGTGTTAGATAAGTGTGTTAAAATGACTTAAACTTGAGGATGTGAAACTGCAATATGACAGCAATATCTATAAAAATTTTTATATAATTAATACAGCAAGTTCACATGTAAGAACTTACCCTAAATAATCTCAATTGTACACAAACATGCAGCCAAAATGATGCTCAAGTTTTTACTTCTGTTTATTTCTTTAATGCTTCTTGAAAACTTCGATGATCTATATTATCTTTAGTCACTGCATGTCCTATAATTTAAGAAATATACTTTATATTAAAAAAAAAAAAGATTTCCAGTATGCCTCCATTTTTATTTTATGAACTCAAAAAGAAACAAAAAAAAAAATTTTTTAAAAATTGAGCCTTAGGCAAAAAGATTAGACATTTATTTAAGTTACCTATGGCTTTTAGTTGTTATTAATTCATGGAGATTTTACAAATAGATGATTCTTAGCAACTGTACGAATGAATATTTAAAGATACAATTTTGACATGTGTTTTAGTTTTACTTTCTTATTTGACCTGCATACCTGTTGGAAGACAAAATTTGTTCTCTTGGAGCAAAAAATTTATCATATTTTATAAAAATTAATGAAGTTCAAGAAGCCACCTACAAATGCTCTGTGATACCAATTTACTAGAGCAAGATGACACGGTCGCTGCAGGTTAGGGTTCCTCAGGGAGTTTCACAGCACTCATGAGGGAGTGCTGGAAGACCTAGAGAAGGAGTGGACAAGCTAGGAATCTTGGTGGACTTCTTGGTGGACTGTGGGTGCAGAAGTGTCTGCTTCCACTCTTCTAACTGCCATTTAACTGGATAGAGAAGGAGATTAGCAAAGACACTCTTAAGAGTTCCTGGAACTATCCTCCTCCTGTTTTTCTATCCAGATAAGTACTGACAGACTTATCTCTAAATATTCTTGAACTTGAGTCAGGTTAAACTGTGTTCCACCCCCAGTCTCCACTATGAACTCTAAGCCCAGCCTGTGGTGAAGACTGCACTGCCACACCCTCTGCATGCCCTGGGGAGAGGCCTAGTCACCATGGGTTACAGTGGTATTCAGCTTTGGAGACATGAGCTGCTACCAGAAGAAAACTGGGAACTCAAGCTATCAACACCACTATGTATTGAGATGTATCTAGTAGTTAAAGGAGCTTAAATGTAGAGAAAAACAATGTGCTCTAGTTGAGCTGGAGAGAGCCACATTCTCACAAGGGAGTATATGGAAACTCATATCTTTACTGCCCTAGAACCAGCCTTGTGTTCAGAGATTCCAGTCCCAGTGCTGACATTTATTCACTATGTGAGCAAGACACCTAATCTCCCTATAACTTTTTTTATCCTTTGATGTAGGGATATTTATATCTATTTCACAGGATTATAAAATTTATAAAATTTTATAAAATTTATTAGTAAGACTCATGTGTCCTTTCTCATTCCCTACAAATGATCCTATTCCTAAACTTCATTCCTTCTCAAGTCTTCAGTCCCACCCATGCCCCACTTATATTTTCCAGATAGATGATCTAGTTTTCTCTTTCACAGAAAAAGTAAAGCACATTGGATAAACATTTCTCAAATTTTCTCTCCTGTCTCCATCTACTTATATCCTCCCCCATTCCATCTTCCTTCTTGCTTATCATTACACTCTGTCTCTTTCCTGGATCTGATTTTCTGCCAACTTCAGATACATATTGCTTTCTCATGTATTCACCCCTGGCCCACAACCAGTCCTCATTATTTTAAGTCTTTCTCTACTGGCTCCTTCATCTGAGAAAATAAGCATGACACAGCGTCTCTAATTAATTAAAGAGTAAGAAGGAGAATAGAGGAGGAAAATGAAAACAAAGAAAAGAAAAATTATTCCTTGACTTAACTTCTCCACTAACTGCCTTATCTATGCCCAAATTTATGGCCAAGCTTAAAAAGAGTATATGCAGCATTTTTAATAACTTTCTCCAAAATTACAAAATGAATATGGTCTCAGTACAAATGTCTTAGAGAACATATTTACAAGCATTTTTATACCTGTATATTTCTTGAACATAATTTTAATAGCAGAATACTTTTTATCATAAGACTAAATCATAAATTATTTAACCAATGTCATAATTGAGTATGAAGAGTTTCTAATTTTTTATCATTATGAATAATGTTTTGATGAGTATCTGTGTATGCACATTTTTGTGCACATCTCTGATAATTCCTAGTAGCAAAATATAATTCCTTGGCCAGAGACTACAATTTGGGGGGTTTAATAGACTTAACCTGACTTGAAAGATGCACTTAACATCTACGCATCTTTCCCTGACATTCACTCTTCAACCCACTGAATTCTGGCTTTCACTTCTGTTGCATTACTGGAAATATTTGAGTTGTCCTCCAGTTTCCAATTTCTAAATTTGTCTCACCCCTCTAAAGCATTTGCCACCACTATCTATTTTTATCCCCATTGAAATTTTCACCTCTCTTAGTTTCAGTCACATCACCGTCTTTTGGGTTCTTTCTTGCAATTCTGTGCCCCCATTCCCAATTCTGTCTTTTCCACATTGTTTGCGCTGCCCATTAAAGTTGTTATACTGTTCTTGACCTTCTTTTCAGTGTATTCAATCTTCCTGGGCAATCCCATTAACTGACATTTTAAACTACCACTTAAAAACAGATAACTCCAAAATCTCCACCTCCAGATTAGAAACATATTTCCTAAGCTCCAGGTCAGTACACTCAAATGCCAACTGGATATTGCCTTCAAACTCCATATTTCCAAAACTGAACTCATTATCTTCCCCCTAAATTTGTTCCTTTGACTGTATTGTATATCTGTTATAATGACTCTTAGTTGCCCAAGCCAGAAATCTTGGGGCCACCTCCACTTCTAGTTACTCACCAATCCTACCACTTTTCTTCTGGAAGTTCTCCTTTCCTCTGAATTGTGATTGTCATAATCCATAACACTTTCATTTACAGAGCACTTTATATAAACCTTGAGCTATGATCAGCCACTTTTTACATTTTTCTGTAATATGTTATGCTGTGGCCTTGGATTTACTTCAGGTTCACATTGAGAACTGGGCATGTGTGTACACAACACAAAAATCCTTTTTGGAAAGAGGAAAGATATAAAAAGTAATTTGTTTACACTCAATAAATGTTTGTTGAATTGAATGAATGAATGAATAAATGATGGCATCACTGCTCCTTAGCAAAATGCTGAAGTAGGAGGTATATCTTTGGTTCTTGTCCTTCTTTGCTGCATTCCTTCTATTATTACTTCCTCTCTCAAGGTATTCAGCCTTTCATGTTGACCAGTCTCTTTTGTGAAAGAGAAGAAATGATCTGATAAAAACTTTCATCATGAGATGTGTGAGACCCATCCCAGAACTATCTGCATATTGAGAGGTCAATGGAGTTGCACAGTCAACAAAAATAAATGAATAACAAGTGCAGGATAATTTAGGATTCATCGGAAGATGTTTGCAACGATCTCATGCTGCCTGGGTATGGAAGAAACTGAATTTTCATGATATAGAAGTAACTATAAAAGTACTTATTTTGATTTTAAAAATATATTAGGGAGATTGCAGTGTTTGTCATCCACTATATAGAAACCATGATATTAGCCCATCTTAGTTCCCAACTCAGTGGCATGGGCTATGTTGCGAAAGTCAGTGGAATGGAACCATACCCCTAGTGGGTAAAAATGAGGCTACATTCTCATCGTCTAAAATGGCCCTTGTGGCACATGATTTTTATGCCAATAAACCATATATTACAATCTCAGAAACTCTCTACCATTCTTTATTCAATAGTTTAAAAGAGAAACAAAATTTTTTTCAGACATGCCAATCCTGTGCACAATTCTTGTATTAAATCATTAAAATACCTTCTTAAACCTTTTCAGCACTTCTGGGTACTTATCCAAAGAAACCTCAAACACTAATTTGAAAATACATATGCACCCCTATGTTCATTGTAGCATTATTTACAATAGCCAAGATATGAAAATAACCTAAGTGTCCATTGATAGATGAATAGTTAAAGAAGATGTAGTACATACATACAATGGAATATTACTCAGCCATAGAAAAGAATGAAATCTTTCCATTTACAACAACATGAATGGACCTAGAAGGTATTATGCTCAGTGAAATAAGTCAGACAGAGAAAGACAAATACCATATGATTTCACTTATATGTGTAATCCAAAAATCAAACTAAATGAACAAACAAAACAAAACAAACTCAAAGATACAGAGAGCATTTTGATGGTTGCCAGGTGGGAGGGAGTTTGGGAGGATGGTGAAAAAGGGGAGGGGATTGGGATGTACAAATTATCAATTATAAAAGTCATAAGGATGTGAAGTACAGAATGGGGAATACAGTCAACAATATTGTAATAAATATGTATGGTGTTAGATGGGTGCTGGACTTGTCAGGGTGATCACTTCATAAGTTATACAGATGTCTAATCACTATGCTATACACCTGAAGCTAATAAAATATTGTATGTCTACTGTAACAGAAAAAAATTTAAGTTATTTAAAAATATAAATAAATAAAATTAAACTAAAAATTAAAACAAAATAACCTTTTCAGGTACTTAAGTGGATTAAAAGAAAAGTACAGGACAGTTTGTATTTCAAGAATTATATAATTCTAAGTGGCTTAGTCCATGTTTTATTTTTTTCAAACTTGAAGTGGTCCTCAGCTTAATGTGATGAATAATGTGCTCACAGTAATGCTGGTAGACACAACAGTCTCCCATTTTTTTCAGGCTGCAGGATTCCCTATTCCACAGAGCTAAGATAATGTCTTCATTGACATACTGGGTTCTCCCCAAACATCACTAGTTCATACGATCTTTTGTTTCATAGGTGAGGAAAAAAGAAATTTCAGGGTACGATCAGAGCAGCAGGAGATTGGTCTTTGAAGTATTGTGACATTATTTCACAAATTGCACATCTCAGTCCAAAAAATATTTTATGCTGTAGACACTATACATTTTACCCTTTTTTTATCATCTGCTAAAATATGTTTTCTTTTACTCCTATGAAGACATTAGCATGAAAACTTGAAGTGTTCCCACTCTGCTATACAGTAATGCTTCCTTTCATTGATATCTCCACCTGACACTGTTGCTTTCTAAACCAGTAATACCTGATGAATGACATCACTGCAAGCTCTGCTTCTTTTATCCCCAACAACAGGATGTGGTATGACGGATGCAAATACATTCTGCTTCTTTTCCTCCTTTGCATTTCTTCCCAGAAGTATCTCTTCCAAACAAACTACACCATTCATTTATTGACTATCAATTGTGGGCAAAGCATTTATATTCTTCACCAATATTCAATTCTCTTCCAATGTCTTTTTTTTTTTTTTTTTTTTTTTTTTTAGCAGGAATGGGGGGCGCTGGTGGTAGTGAGATTCTAAGGGGTGGTCAAGCATTCACTTCCTGCCAAGATGAATAAGCGACCAGACTTACTCCTCTGCCTGAAAAAAATAATAATAATACAAAATATATTACAGGAAAGGAGAATCCAGGTAGAGCCCAGAGTGTCCTTGAGTTGAGGTAACAGAGCAAGTTTAGGTAGGTCACAGCAGCTAAAATTCATAAGGAAGGGTAACCAGAGAGGAGAGAGCTACAGACAGAGCTCTAGAGATCTAGAGTGGATCTTCCTGGAGTATATAAAAATTATGCTCCATAATAGAATTCTGCCCAAAAATAACACAGGTGATGGGTTTTGTAGTAGACGAGGATACCTATATAGTTACTATAACTGTATTTTATATGTTCACTAAGTTAGAGGAAAGACTGAACATATTAAGTAGAGACATGAAAATATATAAAAGATATAAATTGAACTTCTGGAAATGAAAATTACAATGCCAGAATGAAAAATGAACCATATGGGAATGACAGGAGATCAGATGCTGCAGATGAAAATATTAGTGAATTTTTAGACTTAGAATAAGAAACTATCCAAAAAGAAACACAGAAAGAAAAAAGGAGTAAAACATAATGAACAGATTTTCCATGAGTTGTGGAACATCTTCAAGTGGCTAAATATACATGTAATTGGTATCTTACAAAAGAGAGAGAGAGAGCAGATAGATAAAATATTTAAAAATATAATGATCAAATTTTTCTGAGTTTGATGAAAACTATAAACCCACAAATCCTAGAAGCCAACAAATGCCAAGTATGATATACCTGAAGAAAACCACCACAAAGAACATCAAAACCAAGCTTCTTAAAACCTATATTTAAAAAAAAATTTTTTTTTAAGCAGCCAGAGGAAAAAAAGGCACATAATATACAGAAGAACAAAGATGATGAGGATAACAGACTTCTCACTGGAAACAAGACAAACAAGAAGACAGAGGAACAGCATTTTTAAAGTACTTGGAAAATAAAACTGTCAGCCTAGAATATTATATCCAGTAAAAATATCTTTCAAAAATGAAAGCAAAATATTCTTTAAATGCACAAGCTAAAATAATACATTAGAAACTATATAGATAATATAAAAACTATTTTCTTATTATTTAACTCTCCTTGAAAGATAATTAGCATATAAAGCAGAAATAACAAAACTGTATTGAATAGAAGACATCATTAGTAGTTAGGAAAATGGAAATTAAAGCCACACTATTAAATACCATTATACACCTATTAAAAATCTCAAAAATTAAAACTACTAATGGAGCAACTGGAACTCTCATACACTGCTAGAGGAAATGTAAATGGTAAAACCACTTTGAAAAATGGTTCAAAATTTCTTTAAAAGTTAAAATGTACCTATACCAGCCATTCCATTCCTAGGTATTTACTTAAGAGATATGAAAGCCCATCTCCACACAACAATTTGTACACAAATGTTCACAGCAGCTTTATTTGTAATAGTCAATAACTGAAAAACAACCAAAATATTCATCAACAAATAAATGGATAAACAATATGATATATCCATACACTGGAATTCTGTGGATAAATATAAAAATAATTATGTTGAGAGAAAGAAGTCAGACCAAAAAAAAATGTACATATATATGAAAATCTAGAAAATACAAACGAATCCATATTGATAACAAGCAGATCAATGATTGGGTATTAAATGGGGTGAAGAGGGGATATAACAGGTAATATATACATGCTAAATTATATTACTTTAAATTAATGTTAAATTATATAGATTAAACATATACAGTTTATTGTATGTCAGTTATAGTCCTGTAAATCTGTTTTTAAAATATAAAAGAATGGCATTAAATATAAGCTCTGAAGCAGGGATTTTCTTTTCTATTTTAACTGTAGTATCACAACCGCAGATGAATGACTGACACATTCTATATACTTATTAAATATTTCTTTAATTCAATGTACTAGAAAAGCTCCCATGTAGTTACAGTCATCACATAGATCTGGGCCATGTTGTCTTTCCATAGGACCTTGTGTGGAAGATGTCCATTCTATTACGATACGCCCCTACCCTAAATTTTTCCTAGGCAAGTTAGTGGAATTCTGTCATCTAAGAAAGCATTAGTTCAGCATCAGTTTTCTGACTCTTTTCATCTGGCTACTGGGGGTTCTTAAATATCAGATATTTTTAAATATCATGTGGACTCTTATTTGCTTCCAACATGGAAACAATACTCAAGTGTGGTAGAAATTGCTCACTGTTTACCAAATACTCATAATCCACTTCCACAATGTAGAGTTGTCTTTGGAAATAGGTTGCTCTGTCACAGATTACATTTCTCAGCCTCAGGCCCTGCTAAATAATTTGTGTGGTCTAGTAAAAAATAAAAATGCAGAACTCTTTTTTAATTTTAATTATTAAGAATTTCAAAATAGGATAGCAGAGCATTAAACACAACACAGAGTTCTTCTAAGCTTGGGGTCCTGGGCTACACATGCCCATGTAGCCATATCTGCTCAGTCTCCACTATACATAGAGTAGGAGTTAAGGTAGGGTATGGTTAGTCCCTGCCAATGAAATGTGAGCAAAAGCGGTAGGAATAATTTCAAGCCAAGATGGTTAAAAAGAAAGTGTGCCTCCTTTATCCCTTCTCTTCTGCCAGCTGGATATCAATGGTCAGAGTGAGCTCAGATGTCTGTGTTGAGTGTATCAGAGACTCCATGGTCTTAAGTCTCAGAATAACTATGCCAGAGAGCTTACTCTCCCCTCCCTCACTTTAACTAGAATCAATCAAAAACTCTGAATGTTACCTAAGTAAAAATAAATGTCTGATGTGATAAACCCTTAAGATTTGGGGAGTTTCCTGTTACAGCAATTAGCATTACCTTAACTAATATATTTGTTGAGGATATAAACTCTGAGCTAAAATCCCTTAAAATCAAGAGAGGCAGAGGAGTTCACTGTTGTGCTCTGTAAGCCTCAATTTCCAATTCTCCTATGTTTAGAATAACTCTGGACACATAGTGAGTCTTCAAAGCACATTTATTCATTCATTATTTCAACAAATAGTTTCTGAGAACCTCCCATGTGCCAGGTACAGGGTACTAGGGATTCAACAGTGCACGAGACAGTTGAAGTCCCTGCCCACATGAAACTTACATTCAGGTGAAGGACTCTGTTGAACAAATGAATGAAAGAAGGGATGACTATGTTAGGAGAAAGATAAACAATACTCAGGTCATGGTGAATGGTTCTATTTCCCAGAAACTGTCATGATACATACAGAATCACCATAGTATCCATTAAGACCATCTTATACCACTATAGGACTTAACCACCTTTGAGCAGCAAATGTCACAGTAAATGAATGGGTTCTAAACCATCATCCAGTAGATTTGCAACCATCCATGGTATTGGGGGAGGGGTGAGTAGTAGAGAGTGGGGAGAACTACTTATTCTCTTCTTTACCCAAAATCAAAGGCTGAGAAAGATATCAATTCAGAGAAATTTATTTTTGCCCACAAACTAGATTCCATTCCACCTAAAAGTATCATTACCCTTAGAAGATAGAGTATAAGCTCTCTTATCATAAAAAAGATAGTAATTTGGATCTTATTGTAAATATCTTCCAGTAATAGCTATAACACTACTATACAATAATGAACTTAAAGCAGTAGATAACCAAATGTTTTATAGTAGGGCTTTCAAGTTCAACATCTAAAGTGAAAATCATTTAATCACTGTAATTTATTTTACACCTAAGCAGGCAATTCTAATGGCAAAACTTTCTACTTAGCTACATGCATAAACTATACAAAATAGCTTAAGCCTCAATTTCCTCAAACTTAAGAGATTTCTGAAGGCCTTGCCAAAACCCAGACATAGCCTTTTATAAGCCCAGAGTTTTACCTTCCCTTTCCTCATATTGAAAACCAATCACTTCAGCCCCAGGATAAACAAGCTATGATAGAATGTTAATGTTCTACTCTTATTTAATTTTGTAAGTACAAAATGCACAAATAATAAGTATGCAATTTGATGATCTATCACAATGGGAAGATACCTACGTAACCACTTCTCAAGCTTTAGAAAAATCTTAGATCTCAATTATCTTGCATTCCCTCCCAATTATAATACCTTCAGTCATTCCAGAAGTAATCTATATCCCAACATTTAAAGCCATAGATTAGTCTTATCTATTTTTGCATCTTACATAAATGGAATTCTACTATATGCATTCTTTGTTCAATCAACTTTTATTTTTGAAAACTTTTAAACAGAAAAGTTGTAAGATTATACCAAAAACACCCATATATCATTAACCTAAATTTACTAGTTTTAAATATTTGGTCACACTTGCTCAGTCTATCTCTTTCTCTTTTTTAGATAGATAATAGATGATTGATAGATGAGAAATAAATGATAGATGATAGATAGATAGATAGATAGATAGATAGATAGATAGATAGATAATAGATGATAGATAGATAGATAGATAGATAGATAGATAGATAGATAGATAGATAGATGATAGATAGATGATAGATAGATAGATAGATGAATCATTAAGAAGTAAATTACAGATTGTGAACATGAAACTTCATTTTTAAATACTTCACCAAGTCCTAAAATAAAGCCATTTTGCTACATAATTATAATATTATCACACATAAGGAAATTAACAATTTCATATTGAATATCTGATATCCAGTCAATATTTAACTCTTCTCAATTATTCTGAAAATGACTTCTATAAACTCTTTTTCTAAATAGTATTCAGTCAGCTCTCACTCACTACATTTGGTTCTTAACTGTTTCTTTAGACTTTTTTAAGCTAAGACCTAAATCCTACACCTTTTTTCTTCATGACATTTCCTTTTTGAAAAGTCATGATCAATTCGTCTTTTAAAGTATCCCACACTCTGGATTTGTCTATTTCTCTATGGTGTCCTTTAACTTGTACCTCTATCCCCTGTATTTCCTCTACACTACAGATTAGGTTAGAGGCTTGATTAATTCAAGTTGAATATTTTTGGCAGGAATACTTTGTAGAAGTCTATTCTGTCTTTACATCTATCCAATACACTTTCATATTCATTCTTCTCATATAACTTCCTCCCCAATTCCTCCACCAAATCGCCAATTTTCTGTGGCTATTTCCAAGAATAGCAACAGTTAAGCTCCAGGAACCCTTCAGTTAAGCTAAAGAGGTTCACAGAAAATAGGAAAGAAAAGCTTGTAAATATATGCATGGCAGTTTGACTGAGATGGCCACAGCATCATTTTCATTGAGGTCTGAGTTTCCTGGCTCTCATGATGGCAAAACAGAATCTTCAATTTCACGTAAGAAAGACAGTATATTTTTTTAAATTATAATTGTAGGGAGAGGTAGCCAAGTCTGTTTTTGTAGTTACCATTTATTAAAAACAAATATTTGCCAGTGCATTTCATGTCTATCAGCATCAAAAATGGCAGAAAAAGAGAAGTAAAATAAAATTAGAGAATCAGTGGGGGGGGAGGGAATAATAGTTTTAGAGAGGTGGCTTTCAAACTTTTTAGACCATGACTTATAACCAAGTATATATGAGTAATATAAAGTTATAAAAAACATTTCATGAAACCATACTTATCCTTAAAACATGAGAGGAAACCCTGATATTTTATAACCTAGCCTGTCATTATTTTTTAAAGAAAAGAATCTGTGCTTTATCCATTAAATTTTTATAACCCCCAATGGTTGGTTCATGACCTAGAACTAGTTGGAAAATGTATTAGTCTAGTTAGGCTAAGTGTTTAGCAAACAAGTGAGGAGGAATTAGAGTAACAGTAGTAGCACACCCCAGTAGAGAATTATCTGTTATATCTTAATAATTCAAATCAATTTTCTCCTATAGCATCTATAAGCTATAGTATCTTGTAAAGCTCAATTAGAGTCAAAAGACTTGAGTTTCAATTCTTGATTAACTATTTTCAGCCAGATTATCTTGAGTGGTCCCTTAGAGTTTTCTGGGATTGTATTCTTTTTCTGTGAAACAGAGATAATAGCAACAAGTTCCTTACATTGTTGGAGAGGTTAAAGGAGAAAGGGAATATGAAAGGGCCTGGCACAGTGCAACAAGTGAATGCTGTGTTGTGATAGCAGGAAGTGTGCTCGAAAGTCATAGTACAACTTCCCTTTTGTTTGTAGAAATCAGAGTAAGTAAATCAAGTGAGTTTTTGGAATCATTTTAGAGTGTGTCCCATCTCCCTGATAAGCCATCACTTCTGGTGTTTCAGAACATCTAGAGAAGAGTAGGTTAGACAGTGAGAAGCACTGGACAAAAAAGATTTCGGTGAATATCTACACCCTCTCAGAGTGACACAATTCTTGGATTAAAAAATAGTGGAAATTGGCACAAATGACCAGCTCAGATTATGTGGATTTACTGCCATGAAAATAATAACTGAAAACCAGTAAAATGGTTTAAGTTTGTGCTGGTTTATTCCTCTAAGCAAATGTGTCTCCCCTATCATTTGTTTTAATTACTCCTGATGTGTTGCCTATCACATTAAAAGCTTCTTCAAAGGGAAAGGAATAAGCAGTTGTCATAACAACAAAGCTCTTCATTACCCTGGGAACTTTCGACAGCTTTATTTAAAATGAAGGAGAAAAAAAGAACCCTAACCAATTAGCTTTATCAGCCTGATTCATGTTCTTCTTAAACTGATAACAGTGTTTCCTGAAGAACTTACAATTTGATAGGGAATGTGTCATGAATATTTATGGTAACATAAAACTCAGAAAAAAAAATTGGCAAGCTAATTATCACTTGGAAGGTGTTTCTGGTCAAATTCCTGCCCAGTGATCCATTTGATTTTTAAAAATGACTTTTATTAAACAAATCAAAGCATTAGTGGGACTTTTGCCAATATCTACCCATTGGGCAAGAACAGCAGTGAGACCTATTTAGGTTTAAACTTTAAAGCTAAGGCTTCACCTCAGCTAATTTGATTTGCACAACTTTGGTTAAACCAGAAATGTGCTTGCCTGCCTTCCACCTTTCCCTCTCTGTGCCAGAGATACAGTGAAAGTCCCTAGAGAATTTTAATTCTGCTCTTCTTAACAGAATTAAGAAAGCAGATGTTTTCTTCTGGCTGCAGGAGATAAGACTGAGAAGTAATTATTGTTCTGGTCCCAAGTCCCACAGGTGTTTTCATTCCTACCCTGTGACCACAAGAAAAACAAACAGTAAATCTAAAAAGGTCTAGTTGGGGTGCTCTTCAACTTCAGACTGAAAATCAAATGTTCGAATATCTCCTGCAAGTGAGAAGCTATTCAGGAGTCAGTAAACTTTTTCTGTTAAGAACTAGATACTTTTTTTAATTTAGTTTTTTAATTGAAAAAATGATTTAAATTTTTCCCCTCTTCTACTTCACCCCTCCTCCCTCCCCAGATATTAACTATTTTTGACTTTGTGGAATCTAAGACTTCTGTCATGACTACTCAGTGTTGCCATTGCTGAGTGAAGCAGCCATAGAAAATACATAATCCCATGGATTTGGTCTAATTTGGTCTAGCTGACTCAAAAGAGTTCCCAAGAAATTAGATATCTACCACCAAAGAACAAGTACATAAGTTCTTTAAATAAACAATAGTGAACCCTTGAAAAGCATATTCCCAAAGGTTTTTTGCATATTTTATTTCATTTAATCCTAAAATAAGGATTACTCTAAGAGGCAGCATATCATTTTTTTTTAATCCTACACATGAGAAAACTAGATTTGGGTGCTCAAGTAACTTCCTTGTTTTTCAAGATCAAACAGCTGATCTCTAGATTTTAATTTCAATGACCTTTCCATCACATATCTAACTATCTTGTAAACAATGCACTTTACACAGAACAAACAAAAAAAGTATGAATAATTTCCAAATAATGATCTATGAATAAATCTAGTTAGCGCTCAAGAGAATGAAAAAAAAATCTATCAATACACCTCAAGCTCCGTTAGGTGCCCCATGATACTAACTCAAGCATTAGATCAAGCTTTTAACAACCGGAAAGCCAGAAAATGCTGCATCCAGGCCCAAGGGTCATTTATGGAATTAACCATATAGGCTAATTCACTGTAAACTGCCTGCCTTTCCAAACTGAAATCAAGAAGGACTTCACCAATTGTTGAAGGTCAGAGAGGGAAATCCACTCCAAAACAATCTGTATTAAATCAAATGCAGGAGCAGTTATTGATCAGGATTGGAACGTACTTAAAAGTCCATATATTGCAAAGATTCTTCAGTTACCAAAGATTGTGCAGGCAACTATGACTTAATTATGACAACTATACAAAATCAGGATATTACATGGGGAAACACAGATGCACCATCTGTTTAGAAAACATGATTTGACTGATTTTTTTTCACTAGGCTTTAGCCTTATAAATGTTCAGCTCAAATAAGAGTCTCCATGAAAAATATTCCTGATGGAGCACCTGTAAATGATATTCTCCATATCCAATTCAGTTCAATTCTACAAGCATTTACTGAATTGTCTCCTAAGTGTCAAACACAGTAAAATAATTTCTGTCTTCCAGGGGTTTATACAGTTAGGAATAAGAATAAAACACATACATAATTAGATACATGGCAGAATTTGATTCAGGAAAAGGTTTAATATTATGTGGGTTCAGAGAAAAAAAGATCTGGAGAAAAAAATGGGAGGTTTCATGAAGAAGTGGATCAGGAGAAGTTTCAAAGTGAAAGGACAGGAAAAGAGGGCAGGCGGCTGTCCTGCCTGGCACATAAACTGGTGCGAACAAGGAGACTGGGACCAAAAATAGAACGGGGGATTAGCAGTTTAGTTGGTTTAGAATTTGCCACAGAAGTTAAAATGAAGTTCACGGACCAGATTGAGACTGGCAACTTCATTTTCTTTTTGTATTTACATGACATATTTTTTTTTCTTTTCTTTTCTTTCTTTCTTTCTTTTTTTTTTTTTTTTTTTTTTTTTTTTTTTTTTTTTTTTTGAATTAATTCCCACATTCAAAAGTTGGAAGCTTCACATAAAATTTAGATTTCTGGCTTCTCTCAAAAAATTGTAAGAACTAGCAACCAGAGGCACCATACCAATACTGCATTTCAACAGTCAGAGCTGTGTGGAAGCTGACCCTTAGACAGGATGCATCCTTTCCCATTTGTGTGGCTCCCTACAGATCCTATTTCAGTTATCCACATGCACTTGATAGGCATTTGATGTTGTGACAACTAGCCCAGAATAAACACGTGAGATCTCTTCTAAGAACTTGAAACAATTCAACTATGATTAGGAAGGTTCTTAAAATTATTCTGTTCACTTCAAAAAGAAGTAACCAACTCTTAAGTTATAAGCCATGAATTAATGAAACAGGAAAAGTAAACTGAGTCATCTATACTGTGTAGAAGATTGAGAAAGATATTTGAGTTGCCTATAAGCTGAAAATCGTTCATTTGATTCAATAAACAATGGTGAATGACTGAAGGTTTTTGTTCAGAGGAGTAATATGCTTATAGCTAATTTTGGCTTTTTCAAAAGATGTTAATTCTGACTAAAATAATTTAAAATTTGTATACTGTTTCAGCAAGTGAACAGGTTATTTTATGAACTATGTTGGAAATAACATACTGTGAAGTACATTTCTATTTTGATTTATAACTTGGTTGACCACAATTTGAATCACTTGTCTTATAACTCTTTTTCAATACTCTGTATGAATTTCAAAACACTTCCCATAAACTCAAGCATAAATATATGTGGAACCAAATCATTAAAATACTTTTATTTTACAAGTTGTGTGTTTGCTTACAACTGTCCTTTTCTTTATACCACTTATAGGCAATTATTTCCAAATAAAAAATAAATCATGTTGAATATATTCTAAATGAAAGGCAATCATTTCTGAGATATGTATTATAAAATTCTTCACATTTACTGTTTCCTTTTTTTGCAGTTCACTATAAAATGCCAAAATGTCAGATGATTACAAAAGGAATTTAAAGTTATTTCTTTTATAACATTTATATATGCATAGTCAGCCTTTTGAGAAAATGGTATCTGTTACAAGGTTTATTTTTTTATCCTACATTTAAAACATTCATTTTCCTTATATATTCATAAAATAAATTCAGTAATTTGTGACAAAATATAGTTATCTTTTATTAAATGAACAAAGGTAATTTTAAGCACCTTCCTGATGATAATTAGATTAGTTCAAGCTCTTTTACAATTTCTAAGAAACTGTGGCACTGAATGAGCACATTTCATTCTTTAGCCTTTTTTTTTCCCATTTTTCCCCATCCTATTACCTCTACTCTCCTAAGGTTATTAGTCATCTCTCTCTTTAAGATATTATATTTATAAAAGTTTAAACACTGCACTTGGGCTATTGGCCAAGAATAAGTCCAGCAGCAACTACTAGTTATCTATCAGCTAAGGTTATTTTTTATTTCTATTGCCACTAAAACCATTTGTCCTTAGAACTATAGTCTCTTTAGTTTGTTACAAATGAGCTTGAATTTTACAACTACATGTGAATCACATACTTTTTTTTCCTGGATAAGGCCTGCCTGATGACAAATTTAAAAATAATCTCCTCTTCAAGTCAAGGGATCTTACTTGAGCCAACAAATGCTTATCCTTGACAATAGAACTGCAAAAGAAGACTATAATTGTTTTGATAATCATTGAGTTTCTGTAGGAGATGCTCACATATATGCACACATATATGGTTTTTGTACCATTCATACCTCATAAATCAATCTGGCAGGTCCTTATAATCACTTGTGCTTTTCACATCCAAATCTCCTTTGTTTTTCAACGTCTCCTTGTGCTGAAATTGTGAGATCATGTGTATTATTCCAAAAGTATTTCATCAAAGAGATATAAACAGACCTGCCTATATTTTCCTTGATCTACAACATGATTTCTTTGCTTAGTCTACTTGAAGTCATAGTGCCTTTTTTTTCTGCACCCCCTTGCATTACATGTTCATATGAATTTGCTAGGAGTTATCACCCCAGTCCATTTAGCATTACTATTTTCTAAGTTGTTCCTTCTATAAGAATGTCTGTGTTTCACATCACATTTTTCAAATACATTAACCTCACTAATTGAAACACCATTATTTAAAATAATTCTGTGTATCATTAGTCAGCAAATTTTCTTTTCACATTTTATGCTCATATACACTCTGGTAGGAATCTGGTGACAATTTTGAGAGCCTCTCTAACAAATAATTGCATTAAGTTCCAGAAATATTACTGGTGTTGAATTTCCTTTATGTAGCCATTTGGATCTCAGCTTATTCCTGCTTAAGGTGTTAAGTTTATCCAGGATCACTGGAATTAGGTAATTTCTACATTATTGTGAACTATAGAGTAAAGCTGTTTCTATGTGAAAGAAATCAAAAACTCTAAATTATTCACGGTAGAGATAGACAGTGTGATGTGTTAAATATGTAAGGAACATCATTGATCACATACCACAAATAGCCTTCGTACATGTCTTACAATTGTGCCTTGTATTGCTCTTCAACTCATATATTTAACTTTTTATGTCTTGTTTCCACAATGGATACTAAATGTTTGAGAACATGGAATACTAGTGTGCGCATGCACATGCACTTCTTGAGATTTCTACAGCTTTTAGCACTATACGATGTACAAGATAGATGCTTAGAAACATGTGAAGAAAGAAGGAAGAGAGGAAAAGAAGAAGAAATAGGCAATGCGACTAAACTACCTTGAATAACACCAGCATGGGAAAATCAGGGGATTCGTGGCTTACTGATCACCCTGCCAACCACTGGGCAGTAAAGTGTTTACAGGCAAAGAGAGAGGTAGATTGGGAGAGGCAGTCCAATCATATAGTGTTTGTGCTTTTTGGAAGGAAAAAAGTTAGTGCTATTGTAGAGAAAAGGAAAATCATCATCTTTAAAGAGGCTGATAATTTTATTTCATGAAATAAATAATATCTATAAAGTATGGTTAGATAGCTGTAGCTAGATATTAAGTAGATTTTCAATAGTCACTCAGTATACAGCAAGGACTCAGCACATGTTTGCAGGATCCATTAATAGCAATACCTCACCATTTGTATGAACTCAGTCACATGCCAGTCACTGTGCAAAGGACTGTATGTGAATTATCTATTTTGAAAAACTCATTAAATTTATATGAACAAGTAAACAATCATTAATATATAAATACTTAATGTATGGTTTACCTTATTGAATTCTTGCTATAACTCTATGATCTGAGTGCTATTATAATCCCTATTTGTACATTTATACAGATGAGGAAACTGAAGGTAAAAGTGATGAGTAATTGACCCAGGCTTTTACAACTAGATGGTAGGTGGCTGGGCAGAGTTCAAATCCAGGTGCTCTAACTCCAGAGCCTGCACTTAGGCACTACTCCAGAACTCCAGGGACTCAGTTACCTAAGTAATATGCCTAATTAAGACAGAATTATGCAATTCTGTTGGCTCATTCTTACTCATGGTAAGCACTATAACGTTAACTCTTAATATTTGAGTTTTGTATATAACAATATCCAAAAGAATGATATAGCCTTGGGAGTTCATTAAGAGTTTTCTAAGGAATGCCTACATCCATACACAAGAATGAGAGCTATATACATTTTGCTATTCTTAGGCCTAATTATAGACAACAAACTATAAACACTGTAATTAAAGATGACATACCAATTCCTCTTTGTTCTAGTTCTACTCCTTTGTTCTTTGTTCTAGTTTTAATTACTCTCTGCAAGGTGTTCTTATACTAGTTACACACTCTTCTTCTCTAGGATTATATTTCTGGGTTTTGAGGTCTCTGGAATAAATTCTTGGTCTTTTCATTTGCAAATGCCTATAGTTCTCTTTAAGTTTCCTAGGGGTTTCCTTCCATCTTAAATATAGAGTTCTAGGTGCTTACACTCCTCATTTTCTCGTTTTTAGCTTAGACTAGTCTGTCCTGCTAGAGCTCCTTCTACCAATTACTGTTTCTTAGACAGATAGATCAAAATATAGATTTTAAAGTCTATCCTAGTTGGCAACAAGAATGGCTTCCTGTTTTGAAAACATAGTTCCTAGTGTACCATGCCATGATACTCTGTCAGACTACACATCCTGTTGGAAACAGTGGCTCGAACATTACTCTTCAATCATTTCATACCCAGTATCATGTGAGCTCTATATCTACTTTGTGATCCAGCTTTCACTTCTTAAGATCCTTTCCTTGTGTTCCTTAGGACTAGCCTTTACCACTGGCCTACGTCAATATTCCTGTCTTTTGCCCATCTCTTGAAATTTCCCAGCCCTGAAGAGAATAAGCCCTGGATAAGCCTAAATTCCAATTCATGGACATAACACTGTTCATCTCTTCTGTGAATATTTCAATGATTCTGCAGGTCCTTTCATTTACATTGAGATCATCTTTCATTAATCTTTGGGTATTACAAAAATATGAAGTACCCCAAATGCTTTATTCTGAAACATGAGTGAGAATATTTGTAATCTAAACTAGAGAAGCTTCAGACATTCAACAAAAATTTTTAACAGCTTCTATGTATTAGAAAAATGGCCACGAACCAAACAAGCAAGGGCTCTGCTCTCCTAGAATTTACATTCTATGACTTTGTCATTAGTTAATATTTATCAACTACATTTTATATGGAAAACATATGTTAGGTGTTTGAGGTGGCCAATAAATAACATCTTTTTCCCAGCTGAATTCGGAACCAATTTAGAGATAGAAGAGATAGGCGCATGGAGATCAAACCAACAGCTTTATTACTGCTAAAGCTGACTGGAGACTAGGGCTTTAGATATGCCTTTGTAGCTGAATTTAAAAGACTCATTCCCTTATTTACTGGTATAGTTTGACAGCTGTGAGCCATTTTCCCCTAGAAGCAGAGCCCTTACTATAGGGCAGAGGGCTGAGAGAATGCATGCATCCCGTGGACATGTTCACTCTGAAAAAGAAATATCCAGAAGAGGCTGAATTCAGCATGGTTGGTTTTTTCTCCTGAACTAACAAATCAGAGTAGCTGAAGGGAGAGGATAGGAGTATTGTCCTAGCAGAAATCCCATCACATGGAAACATGTAACCAGAGTGATTATTTATAAAAATAGTAATTTAGACTCTGAAAACAACTATAGGTGAGTTAGGGAAAATTCATTTGCCCCTGGAACACTTAAGATTTATTAAAATTTACTAAAAATTCCCTAAGAGTTGTGGGTTGGCAGGTTAACTCACAATGATTTTGAGAATTTGTGCCATATAATGGTTTCATTAAATGGTCATAATATACTAATGGCGACTTTCATTTTGAAAGCAAAAATTGCAGGTGAAGCAAAGATATGTATATCAGGGGATGTCAGCTTTCCATTCACGACTGAATTAAAATAAACAGCAATTTAAAATACAGTCTTGTACAACAATAAAGAGTAATTATGACAGTAATTGGAGGAAATATCTTTAACAAAGCATTACACGTAAAGACAAGTTGTTTGACTAAGCCTATCACTGCAAATTCAGTATCACCTTCTTGCAGGTTTGGATTTATTAAACTATTTTTCAATATAATCTAAAAAGAAACAAATGGTTTTCAACCATAACAACTGGTGTAATCAGCAATAAGACCTCAAGTAACTCTGGATGACAACTCTCTCACTCTGGAGGCTGCTGCAAACATGCAAGAGTCAGTCATATTCCAAAGCTGTTGCTTGTTCCTAAGAGATCAGGTCACACTGTTGAGTCCCCCAATTTATTTAAATCTGTTATTTTATTTCAAGTGCTAATTCTCTCTCACAACAAACAGAGAATTCTCTCAGATGCAATTATTGGTATTACAATAGATAATCAACAGGAAAGCCTAAACAGCGAGCTAGGAGTTGCCTTGGTTACAAACCTGAAATGCTTTTGGTATTATAGTTCTAGCTATGTTTCAAAATTTCCTAAAACACCCCAAGAACAAAGTGTTGCATTCTTTTCTTCTTTGTGGTCCACCCAAGTTTCTTTTAACCAATACGATGGCCTAGGCATATACAGATATTTGTATGAGGTCTCTTAAATAAAAACCCTACAAAACAGGGCTTTCGTTCATAGCATTTCTATATATATGTTCATGCACTTTCAGAATAATGAAAAGGAATCAGAGTTATTGTTTCGTGCTAGAGAAGCATATTATTATACTTGCTCTATCCACAATCACACAATGCAGTCATTACTCGACATTATACGCTCATCAATTTTTTTTTAAAAGCAAACAAAAATAAATCACCTTATAGCCCATCACTATCTCAGTCTCAAAATGGCATTTTCCCTCTTGAGTGTGGATTGAGTAGGGCCAGTGGAGTGGCCAAAAAGTAGACCTCTACCAGGGCTCTGCTAGTAATTTTTTTGTGTTGTTGCTTCCCATTTACTTGGGGAATTAGATTTTAAAAGTTAAGATGATTATTCAGATAACGATCTATTAATATAACTAGCCGTTTAGAAAGCACATAGAAAAATCCACACTATCCTTCACAGAACATCCTGTTGTTTATCAGGCTGTGTTAGTGGCCAGAATGATTGCTCCTTTCACTCATTCATCTTGGTTACAGGAGATATTTTTGTTTATTTCCAAAATATCATATGTATGCCCAGATGACTTATATTTCACCTACCTCAATGAAGATATTCAGAAGTATAAATGATAGCTACCGTTTATTAAGGACTTCATATATGCCAAACTCTGGCATATTATAGAATATTTAATAAATATTATACTATCTAAACATTATAATAATCTTATCACAAAGGAATTATTATCCCTATTTATGGTAAGGAAACTGGTACTAGAAGGGATTTTTTTTTAATCCAAAAATGTTTTTTCTAAGGAGGTAGAATGAATGTTCAAGAGTCAGAATATTGGATAAAAAATATTAACTCTTCTACTTAGAGCTGTGTGATTATTGGTACATTACTTAACCCTCTCTGTCATAGTCATTTTATCAGTAAAATGGGGGAAAAAAAGAGAAATAGGATTATAGTGAGAACTAAGAGTTAATACATGTAAAGCACTTAAAACATTGTCAGGCAAATGGTAATTATCCAATGTTAACTCTTTAAATATTTGGAATATTGTAAATTTCCCAAAGTGGTTATGTTTTAATGTTTCAATTATATTACTATAGTTATTTTTATCAGAGTCATTGAAGTTTATTTTTATCAGAGTCATTGAAGTTTACAAAATATTAGTGTGGGTAAAAAGTATTTCTATATTGTGCTTAGCAGAATTAGACAGACAATACAAATTTTAAACAAAAATCTATATTATTATTTTGTGATTTATATACTTACTAAGATTTACAACTAGTTTAAACTTTTCTTTGTTAACATAATTACCTTGAGACATCAAATATCTCAGCCAAAGCTGACACTATGCAAAACTGTCACCAGCATACCTTGCTATTCTACTGTCCACCCTCCTAGTAATTTCATTTATGTTCCCCTCCATTTCCATTAGAATCTATCTCCCCAGGTTTCCTTCTATATCAAAATCAGTTTTCAAATCTTTCCATTCAAAATAACCATGCTGGTTATTAAGCTACTGTGTTTCAAATCGAAATCCTTCTCTCTGTACTTTATGATGGTAGGGGTAGGACCTGGCAAAAACTTTCTGCTTTGTCTGTTAGGCATGACCAATAGAGGGCAGTAGAGAAAGAGAGATAGGGCTAGATTTTTACATGTTGATTGTGTGTTGCTAGCAATAGCCTAGGGTAGCAGTAGTCCCTGTCTCCAACTTGCTTCATTATCCCCAGATACCTTAGAGGCAACAGCTGGGAAGTGTCTCTCCTCAAGGTTCTGAGTCCTAAATTCACAGGGCCACTCTTCTGCCTTCTCGAGATACCAGAAGCTGCTATAAAGCTTCCCCTACTGAGAAGGCTGAATTCCAACTCTGCAGGGCCCTTCGCCTAAGCTTCTTAGGTTTAGATAACTCCAACCTCTTCTCTTTGTTCCTGGGGCCCTGAGTGGTGGCTATGTCCTATAATTACTATCTCTGGGCTACTTCAATGTTCATTATTTTGCATTTTTCATTCTTGCAACATTTGTTTAAGCAATTCTTTATTTTAAATTCCCTCTACTGAAATAAATAATGTTTCTGATTTTCTGTCTGGACCCTAAATGATCCAAAAGTGCTATAAATAACTGTTTGAATGTTATATTCTTGGAACTTTTAGAACTATATCAAGAAAAAAAAGAATGAAGGAAAATTTTAGGCACCTTACAGTAGATAGAGAAGACTTTGGGGATAGAAAAAAGTTTTTCCTGCCCCACCCTTACCACATATAATTATACTAAGCATAAATTATACGTAGGCAGCCATTTCTGCCCACAGGTAAAATGAATTCTCTCTTATTGGGGGATGAGTGAGCCTTTTTGTTCTAGTCAGGTCTTTAACTGATTGAATGTGACCTACCCAAATTAGGAAGAGCAATCGGCTTACTTAGCTTACCAATTTAAATGTTAATTTCATACAAAAACATCCTCATAGAAATATCCAGAATAACTGTTTACCCAAATATCTGGGTACACCATGTCCTAATCACATTGACACATAAAATTAACTATCATGCTTGCTAACAAACTAAGTGACTGGTTGAGATTTGGTCCATGGTCAACTCAAAGAGCTTTGATTGAGGAAGAGAACTTTTAGGTAATTCTATAATCCATCAGAGCTTTGTGAACTGCACTGTGTCTTAATGGGAGTTTTGCCCATTAGCTTGGGTTTCCTGTAACTTTCTTGGCTGCTGGAATGATTCCTTAGTCCTTAGGCCTCTGTAGATCATAAGCAGTGCAAGTCCGTAACAAAGCTCTGAGAAAATGTGTAAGGAACCAAAAAATATCTTGGGAAGAGTGCACTCAATAAAGAGGTGCACAGCCACAAAGTAATCTTAAAAAAAAAAAAAAAGATTGTCTATATTTGTCTATATATTTTTTTTTAATGGATAATGAATGTATATAATCTTTAAATGAATATTATCTTTTCCTAAGAGTTGTACTAGTTAGGGTACTTCTAAAAAAACTTAGACCAGGAATCAGCAGTATGGACTTCCTCTTCATTGAGTTTTTTGATGACTCTTCCCTTTGTTATCTGAATTGTGTCAATTGCAAGTAAAACATAGGGTCTAGTGTACACGAAATTTTAAATTATTCAGAGATTGATTATATGGCTTGTGAATTACTGTATCTTTTTTCATATCTCACACTTCCCACATCCATTAGCATCTCCAATAAGAATGTGGCTTTGAAAAGTGAAATTCATAAAACTGGATCTTCTCAATCTGAAAGAGACGTGAAGGCTAACCATGCCTACTCCTTAACTTTGTGGGTTAGCCAGTTGCCTTAAGAAGGGAAAGTAAATTATCAAGGCATATGAATTAGTGGAAGGGATTAAAATCAGGCAATTTGTTACTCATAAACTGACTTGCTTACACCTCTAAGGTGCCCTAAGAGAAGAATATAACAATAGGAATGAAAGTAAGATTGGGAGATTATGTAATAATTTTAATTTTATGTCTTATTCTTACTCCTTCTTCTATGGAAAAGTGGAAGTTGAATTTAATGAATTACTTCTGTTCCTGGAAGAAACAGTATTTCCTAATCAGGGCCTCAGACCTAACTGGTGTGTACACACACACACACACACACACACACACACACACACACATCCTTCACGTTTAGATATGCTAACATTCACAGCATTATTTTCCTTTTTAATGATTATAGCTGAAAAGGCTAAAGCATCCTCAGCCACACTGACATATACATAAAATGTCCTCTCAGAGCAATGATGTCCCTTGACTCAAGCACCGTCACTGACTAAGGCTGATATCACTTAGCCTGTTTTCGACCAGAGTTCCTGCAAAACCCACAGCAAGCCAGCAGCCTTGTCCTGGGGACGCCCCAGAAATGTTGGAGCAACCTGAGACATAACTTGTCAATTAACCTTGGCCATACCCCACATGCTTCAGATGTGTTTAAGTACCAGAAAAACAGAGAAAGAACAGAGAAGAAAGCAGGAGGTACACACTGAAGGCAGTTGACTCTGCTTTTAAGCAGTGTTGGAAATTAACACTGCAATATCCATGCACAGAATCTGTGTGGCTTCCTTTTGAGATGTAAGTACAAAAAATCATTATTCTGATTAAAAATTTTCCAAGGCTATCTATATCTTCTAAGTAAAATGCCAGACAAGGTTCTTCGAGATTTTTTATTTCTGACAATTTATCCAGCCTCATTTCTTATTGCATTCACCCAGTACCACCCTCCTACCACAAAGCCCTGAATCTTAGAGTGGCACTTAAACACTTGTCTTTGTCCTTTTATCTTCCCACAACTTTGCACATGCTGATACTTTTGCTTCTACTTCACTTTACTTGCTAATACAGCCCACCAGACTAACCTCCAATTTTCTCTCCTGCAGGAAATTATCCCTCCTCCAGTTTGTTCTAAGGAGTTTGCGGTAGCCAGTCTCTATGAAGGCCCCCAATGAGCTTACTTTCTGATATTCACATTCTTATGGTCTTCTCCTTCCTCCCACATTGAATAAAGTTGACCAGTGTAACCTACAGGAAATTGTCAAGTGTGTGGCTTTTAAGGCCAGGTTATAATAAAAATAGTAAATCCTATCTTGCTCTCTTTTTATCACTTACTCTGGGGGAATCCCACTGCCATATCTTGAAATTATTTAATCAGCTTTATGGAGAGGTCAATATGGTGAAGCCTTGTTCCAATAGCAAGTATCAGCTCTCCACCCAGGTGAGTAAGCTATCTTAGAAGAAGATCCTGCAAGCCCCATTTGTCTCTTCAAATGACTGCAGTCCTAGCAGACACCTTGACTAGAACCTCATGAGAGATCCCAAGCCAGAAACATTCAGCTAAGCTACTCCCAAATTTCTGACTCATAGAAGCTAAATAATAAGATAAGTATTTATTGTTGTTTTAAGCCTCTATGTTTTGGAATAAGTTGTTATATAGCAATAGATATAAGGTCTCTCTCTATTTTTCCATAATACCCTGTGTTTCCCTCCATCACAACCTATTTTTCGTTGTCTATTTACTTGTCCGTGTCTTCCATTACTAGCCTGAGGTCATCTTGAAGGAGAGACATAGCATTCATCTTTTACTTTATAGAGCTTCAATGTTCCAGAGAAGGACTATTCTTAACCATTGTGCAGGTTGTACAACTGCTCAAAAGTGCTTAC
Organism: Eidolon dupreanum; assembly: GCA_028627145.1. Taxonomy (NCBI): domain Eukaryota; kingdom Metazoa; phylum Chordata; class Mammalia; order Chiroptera; family Pteropodidae; genus Eidolon; species Eidolon dupreanum. Next base: position 22,859,161 of record CM053503.1, on the reverse strand, counting down.
CCAATGTGCTGAAGCAATGGAGGCTGAAGTCCAGCCCTTGCTCGCCCAGCAAGGTAAAATGTCCCAGTGAGGGGTGCTGCCACCAGGAGAAAGAGGAACTTTTTCCTTTAACAAAGACACCTTTCCTCACGAAATCTCATCAAAGAGCCACCATTCTAATTCATCTACTGTGTCAGTCAGGAGATAGAAACCATATAAGGAAAGTTTAATATAAAGAATAACTATCTACGGTAGGGGACTGGAGTAGTAGAGTGTTAGATGATGAGTAAAGACTAGTCTAAACAATACAGGGATAACTATACAGCCACTACCTCTCTGACTGAGGCAAAACACCAAAGTAAGGAATGAATCTAGAAGAAAGACCCCTGTCCACCTGGGCTGACCTACAGGCTTTGTTGGAGAGAGCATAGCTATGTCCACTAAATGGTAGGGAAGTTTGCTGAGGTGCAGCAAAAGTAGAACTCACTGGAAAGTCATCCTATGGTGAACTGTGGGAGGACATCAATGAGTAGGTGCCATTCATGCTAAAAGAGAATATACTCTGGAACCAGGAAAGGAACCCCATCTTCCTCCACTGTCTCTTCAGCACCCTCTATTGACAGGCATAACCTAAGGCTAACTGGCAAGAAAAAAATGTTCCAGTATCATCAGCAGGGCAATGAATTATGGATTTGTGGCTGAGAGGCCCTGGATTGATAAGTGGCACATCCAACAAGAAAGCAGTCATTTTCTAATTTGTCCATCTATACAGGATGCCTTTTTCTGACTCTCATGAAGACACTCTATGGCCCTATAGGTTTTTAAAGAGAGTGAAAATACAGTTTAGGATCTGGGATTCCAGGTTATTCTTAGTCCAGTTTGCGCTTAGCAACTGTGCGGCTCAGACGACTGCTCCCCAGAGATATGTTCTAGTGTAATCTCTTAGTTGTTTTTATTGACCATGCCTTCAAATTGAACTTAGTAGCCTCTTGGCACTCCTTCACGTCTCAGGCCTGACTGAATTCATCTACATGGCAATTGATTCCCTATCCCGGTGGCTTCGTTTCCCATGACACAGCAACCCACACTCACCAAGCATTGATGTCAACAGAACACCTGGACACCTTGTTATTATAAATGTGGGCCTTGCTATTGATGTTATGTCCATCAAGTAAGTGTGACAGATGAAAGATAAAACCTTTCCCAATGCTGAATCTAATGAGGATACAGGACTTCTGTCATTTTGAGGCTGACTGGCTCTTAAAAGCAGTTTGGTTTACAATATCTGTCAGAGAGAGGTAATGTTTTATGATATGAAATCACAACAGTTTCTTCACTAATAGGGATATAATAGTAATAAATACTTGCATAGAATTACACAACATGAAGCTATGGTTTGTCATCTCTTTCTACTTGTATCTTTTTCTATAAAATGAAATGATAGCATTGCTATAAACACCTGGCAGTCTCTAAAGATATACGCTAATTATATGTTGAAGGAAAAGTTCTATTTCTAATGTATTAAGGGCAGAATCAATGTCAGTTAGTTCAGTCAACATTTATTGAGTCTGGTGAAGTTATAAAGAAAGAAGAAGATATTATATTTTTGCCCTAAAGTAACACATGATCTAATATTTCCTGTCATGGTTTCTGTTGTTTTCTGTATACTGCACTTTTTAAAACATTCTCTTCTTTTCTACGATTCTTGGATATTAAATGAAAGCAGAAAACTGGAGAGCTGCACCGTATGACTACCTGGATTTTGTTGAGCATTACTGTAAACAACCATTTCCTTTATCTTGAAATGCACATCTTCATTTACTAAAGAATCTTGGAAAAGGTAAAACGTTGGAAAGTAAATTTAAATCTAGTTCTATTAAAATGTCTTTGGTAAGCAATTTTTATACACTAGCAAAGAGTCACACAAAACAAAAATCTATACAAAAGTTTTCAGTGTTTCACTGTATTTCTTAGAGAAATAGAAAAAAAAATAAGATTTGCAAGCAGTAAGATGTAGTGGGTGTTAACAACCATTATTTTTAAGAAAAGAAACACAGACAGCTACTGTAAATCAAATTTACTCACCAATAATGTTTTTCTACAGATTTTAGAGAATAAGCTTGATTAATACTAATCCAAAGAATGTAGAAATGATGCTGTTAAGAAAGGGAAGAGGTCAGAGGTACAATGACGATAATAAAATTTATAATTAATGTTAATATTTCCTGAACACTTTTAGTGAGCCAGGCCCTATTCCAAGTCTTAGGTGGTATATTAGTCAGGGTTCTCCACATAAACAGAACCAATCTGTGTCTCTGGTGACACCTGATTTGTGTGTGAGTGTGTGTTTATGTCTGTATACATATATATGTATATACGAAGAGAGAGATTGATTTATTATAGAAACTGGCTCACGCTATTACAGAGGCCAAGAAGTCCCATGCTCTGCTGTCTGCAAGCTGGAGACCTGGGAAAGCTGGGGAATAATTCAGCCAGGGTCCAAATGGCTGAGAACTAGGAGTGCTGATGTCCAAGGGCAGAAGATGAATGTCTCAGCTCAAACAGAGAGAGTGAATTTGCCCTTTCTCCACCTTTTTGTTCTAGTCAGGACCCCAATGGACTGGATAATGCCCACCCACACTTACGAGGTCTTTGTTTTTATTCAGTCTACCAGTTCAAATGCTAATCTCTTCTAGAAACACTCAATAGACACACCCAGAAATAACATTTTACCAGCCACCTGGGCATCCCTTAGCCCAGTCAAGGCAACATAATCATCACAGGTGGATACTGTTTTTATCAACCAGTCTAACTCTCTTTTTAACCACACTCCTCCACTGCTTATTACCCCAAATGAAAACAGACACACATACTTTAACACGTGTTAAAGTATTATTTCATTAAAATGCATTCCTGACATCTGGGTAGTAAGCAGTACTTGATGTCTTTTTTTTCACCCTTTGTCAACCCTGCCTTCTAATGACAGTTTCAATGCTGGAGTAATTAAAATAGATGTTTTGGAAGTCCATGAATGAACATGTGTTTTGGTGTAGCAACTCAGACTGGTTTGGAGTGAGGCAGAACAGAAGTCCCTCAAAGAAGAATCACAGTTTTTTAAAGAATGGTTTAGTTGTATTTAACAGGAGCTCACTCAAACATGGTTAAAAAAAAAAAAAAAAAAAAGAAAAGCATTTTAGTAGAAGATCATTTTGCCTATTATTATTATTATTGTTTGTTGTTACTTACGTAGGAGTTTCCCATGGAAGAACTGCAAAACATATCCAGGTCTGCTGCAGACAAGAACTGGGGAGAAAAATGTTGGTAGAGTTTGCTCTTTCCTTCTTACCAATGGTTCCTCTCATTCTCACTGCTCTCTACAGTGATTCTTCTCTGTGTCAGCCTACTGGCCTCTTCTCCTTTCTCAGGTGCCCCTGGGCCACTCCAACTCCAAGATAAGTCCAGTAATCTAAGAAGAAAGAAAATGTTTGGCCCAGCCCAGCATTTGGATAATCTACCCTTATATCCAATTATCTATGACCTGAGAGGAAGCCTCAGAGTCATGAAATATAAATGTTGTGCTCTAATGGTCAACCTAGGGCTGATGAGAGTTTAAGAGGAGGGGAGCTGAAGGTTTTACAGGCAAATTAACCAACATCTATTCTATATCAATACTAGAAGGTTACTGCTACATTACTTCTCATGGGAACTTGAATAAGATACTTTACCTCTGTGTACCCCAATTTCCTCATTTATGAAATGGAGATAAAAAGTTGCTTTGTGAGGGTTACATGATTTAATTCACATGACATGTTTAAAATGCGATATATTTTGCCTTTTATTATTATTGTTTGTCGTTATTGTCTGGGCTCGACTTCTAATAGCTGTAAGTTAAATAACCTAGAGATTCAATATCATTCAGTATATTCCTTATTTTAATGGGATAATTTCTCTTTTCTCATATGAAAAATCTAATATTCCACAGATTTGGGGGTAGAAATATTGAAAAAGATTTCAACATAAGAAGAATGAGAGGTTTAACTCTTAAAAACACATTATTTTAAGTCACTCACACTTCTGCACTCTTCAGGCATAAATAGAAAATGTTCATGGTTGATAAACAATGGAAATTTTTAGATTCCAACAAGGAACACATAGAAAAATGAGCCTTGAGCAGTGGTCCTTAGGGCAGTTGGCTGAACTACTATAATGAAACTGGCTGGTCAGTTAGTTCTAGCAACCAATTTCACTGGCTTTTCCATTTAATTGGCTGATAGTTTGATCACTATATAGAAATATTGTGGAACATGGGCATTATTGAACAAAGCAAAACAAAGTAACATTAAAATAAACTGCAACGATAGAAACAAGGCTCTGTTGGAAACTGGTTTTAAATAAGCTGTCCCACTCTTTTCAAATCTTCATTATTTGGAGTTATTTTGTGATTTTTGGTATAGATATAATTTTGGCACCATTATCTATCCCTTGAAATAATCTCCCCTCCATTTCCATTTCTAAGCTTCTGTGTTACATAGTTGGCAATTATTCTAATTCTAGTCGGTCTTTTAATTCTTATCCTTTCTCTGAAATCTGACATTAAACACTCCATTTCAAAAATTTAGATAATATCCTGGTTTGGCTCGTAAAAGAAAAAACTGCTTTCTCTTCTCTTGCTAGATTGGTGTCTCTACCCCTCCACCTCTCTATATTAACTTATCATTCACTTTGTTCTGTCTTCTCACTGTCAAAAAAAAAAAAAAGCTATTTTTTTAGTCCTTTCCCTCTGTACTGTCACTTTAGATTCACAGTTGCTAAGTGTTCCAGGAGCCTACCAGAGGGACTTTCTCGTGGTGTGATTTGCAAACTTTGAAATAACACCCACCAGCAGAAGCACCATATGCTATGAAGTTACACAGTAAACTGACAGGAGCATCTCATTTGTCATTTGAAATTCAGAAAATGTCAGCAATTTTCGTCCTCAGCAATTGCCTAAATGCCTCTCTGGTTAGCAAGGAGTAACATTTCGTGTAAATGGACATGAAAATATGAAATTTTATATTGTGATTCTAGAGAAATAATCATAGCAATGCCAGTATTAAGACCTACACAACTTGATGAGCATATGGACAGATATATTAAATCTCTATACTCATTTTATATTCCATGTGTGCAACTCTAGGTGAATAGTTTTATCTGTTAGGCTTATGACATTTAGACTATTCACATTCTATAACATTGGTGATTCAAATGTGCCTTTTTATGATAAAATATAATACTGAAGAATATTTTTAATACATTAAAGGCAAATTTAACATAAAACACAAGCTGTTCCTTTGTGATTACGCTGAATTTTCATCCAGCCGCACTTAGCTACAACAGAGCCAAGAGAGAAAACTACTCGGCAATTCTTCCTAATTAAAAGATGTTAATTACTGCTAAATATTATATACTTTCTATGTTATAAAGGTTCATTTAAATCAATGTTATTACAATACTAAAGAAATTAATGATTTCAAATCTAGTAAGTGTGGCCAAAGTACCCATTAGTTCGTACTTTTAAATAACGTCACAATTAAATCTCTGAATTGGTATTGTATGAAGACTAGAATGGCTTTGCACATTTAGCACATCTCTTATGTATTAATCATAGTACCTGATGGTATCTCTTCTTCTTACCTAAAGATTGATGACATGATAGAAGCAGATGCAAAGTTTGTGTGAAGATTAAGAATGAAACACAGTAAGATCTAGGTATTTCTTTCACTCTGAATTCACATTTGGCCAGTGTGGTCTCCCTGTAATAAAAGATATTAGACTGAGCTCTTCACTATCTCTATGAACCAGTAGATTATGACCAGTGGTGACAGGGAAACTAACATTTACTGAGTCTCAGAGTCTTTCTCATGTGATATAGCAGTCTTTGGGATAAATATAAATACCCCTGTTTGCATATAAGGATTTGGGGGCTTAGAAGTGAAAGCTGCCAAGTGTACCTAATTAATAGGTGGCAGAGTTATACTTAAAGCACATTCTCTCTGACCTCATTTCACAGGTTCTTTCCACTAAATCATGCTCCCTATTACATGAAGGGAATCTGAAAACATTTTGCTTTATGAGCAAATATTCTTCTGTCCCTTATCACTGGGTCACAGTTTATTTATTTATTTGAATTTTGGCTCAATAGGTGACCTATAAAGAGAACTCCAGACTCGGCTCAGCCATTGATGGAAAATGTAACCCAGGAAAGTCACTTCATGCCTTTGAGCCTCGATTTCCTCACCTACAAAATGAATAACAACCATAAGTCTCTTCTAAGATTGTGGTGATGATCAAATGAGGTAACGTATTGGGAAGGAGGTATTTATAAAAACATAAAATGTGATACAAGACAGGATTCTTTGGTCAAGTGCTCCACAGGAGAATGAGTAGAGAGGAAGAGCAATTTGGACTCTTTATATCCCACAGTTGATAATGATTTTCTTTTCCTTAAAAAAGTCATTTTATTGATCTTTTACCATACAAAGTTGATAATTATTTTTAGATGACTAAAATCCATCAATGGTTATAGGCAATTGCATAGCCGAGATATCACAGTACTGAATACTTAGGAATATGAGCCCTTGGATCAGACAAAGAGACCAGAGTTCAAATCCAGATGTCTCCAATTCTGTTTGTTTGAGCTTAAGTATGCTACTTAACCTTTCCCACTATCATTATCTTATCTGGAAAAAAAAAAAAAAAAAAAAAAAAAACAATGAAAAATAACATGCTATCTTATAGCCAGGGCTGACTTTATAGACACACAACCTGATTACTTACACAGGACCTCATGCTCAGAAGGGCCTCAAACTTAGTTTAATGCTCTGCTATCACTAACTTGAAATTCTTAATAAGTTTACCTTTGAACTGAGTTTTGTAGGTGAAGTCCTATGTGACAATGGAGCATGCATGTGAGAAGAGGAGACATGCATGGTATGTGTGTCTACCTGAATTCTTTGCTACTCCATTAGTGTATAATACTAAGAATGCCCCTTGAGCATGGAATCCCAATGGATCCATCATGCATGAGAGTCCAGTGAGATTCAAAGCAAGTGCAAGATAAGCATGTTAGGTCTATGGGTGAGCCAATGAGAGCACTGACAGCCTAAGAGGCTATTCTTGCCCTTTGAACCAGAACTTGTTTGAAATAAATAAAAAAGTCAGGTGCATTCAAACAAACAGAGAGAAACAAGGAGCCCTATCATATCATTTCTTACTTTAATATTACTTATTCTGAAAATGATGACACTGAATGAAAGGAAAAGATAAGGCAATTCATAGAGCCTCTTCTTTTCAGTCCTTCCTTACTCAATAGTAAACCAAAGATAGGGAGTGTGGTAGAATGTGCGCATCTCAAGAAATGAAATAAAAACACACAAGTTAGCTTTGCACAGCATTCTGCTATTCTGATAAAAACATAATACATAGGCACAAATGAGCTACCAAATCCAAGTTGTATAATTTTGTGGTTCTTTATATGAATTAAATGTTCTTATATTTGCATTTAAAACTTATTCTTATAATATCAAGATAAATGATAAAATTTATGTTAACAAGTAACAAAATTTGTATTAGAATAATGTGAAGTAGCAGATAAAAAACACCATGCCCAAGTCAAGAGAGAGACCATGAAAAAAGGAAAAAGTTTTATAGTTCAATACTTTTTTGAAAAAGGACACTGCATTTTCATTTCGCACTAGGCCCCATAAATTATGTGCCCATCACTACACTTAGCATTGTGATTATGAAATCATTTGGCAGTGTCTGACACTTAACACCCAGTAGAGGTTGCCTGTAATTATAGTAATCGTTCCCGAAGTTTTACACTGTTCAAAGTGTAAAAAAGGTGCAGTAGAAAGCAGATATTAAAAATGCATGCTCTGGAGTCAGATGGCCTATGTCTAAGTTAAAATCCATGTTCTTTCACTTTGTAGTTGTATGATCTTGGGCAAGTCACTTACCTTTCTGGGCCTCATAAGATGACAATGCCAATATCATAGGATTGTTGTAGAGAACATAATTACAGTGCCTAGAATAATGCCTATAAAACATGTAAATGTTTATTACATTTTTGCAGCTCTTAATTTTGCTGTCATTTTTGTTATTGGAATACAGAGGAGGGAGAAATTAATTCAGTCTTGAAAAAATCAAGAAAGGCTTTACAGAGGAAATAACGTTTGAGCCGTCCCTTATGAACTTCACATTCATAAGTGGTTAGTGGAAATGAAGTCAAGCACATAGACAGCTTGAAAGGATCTGCACCATTTACTGACTCCAATGGCCAGACCACATTAATCAGAGCCCTCTCCAAACTTTCAAATAACTTTTGTAAAACTATTTAGGCTAGCATGATATTCTCTTTACATGTTGATTTATGCTCTTAGGAAGACCATTATAAGAAAAAATAAAACTCTTTAAAAACACATAGTTGTCAGAAACAATCCAAGATTCCCTCACTGGAAGACTGCATAAGAGAACCTTTTAACAGAATAAAATTGCTCCTAATGTGCAGGCATACACAGAAATCAATCAGCCTTTTCCCGCAGCTCTTGTCTGTTCATTTGATATAGTTGCCCAGTTTGACAAGAAATCCGGAGCAGGGCTGAGGAGTGTTGTCAGCATAAAGATGGGAGAGAAGTGATGTACTAGGCTAATAAAAGGACTCACAAAGGTCCCTGAAGTCATAAATCCTTCTTGCAGCTTTTAAAATCTGTTTCCTTTGTAGGATTGGGATGATGGAGCTTTGACAGAGTGCTCTTTCTATCCTTTCCCCTGCATCTCGGAACCCCAAGTTAAGTGCGTGGAGAGAAGGCAAAATGCACTATAACTTTCTGTTTTAGCTAGTCCCCTCTCCCTCCATAAGGGTCTGTTGCAGCCTTGCTGATGGAGATGGTGCTGCCCCCGCCTCCCCGATCTTCACCTGCCTGGGCTGCCCTGCCCTCCCCATTAATTCTTATGATTGCCTCCTTCCCACATGCACTTGGAGAACTACTTGATTCTCTTACGCTTCAATCTAAACCCTGGCACTAATCTTTAGCATTTTTATTAAGTAGGTGGTTTTCTTTTTGGTTTCAAGTCAGATTCTTTAGGTAAACCTAGTACGGGAAATACTGCAAATCATGTGTTGGATTTTGACTTACCACAACGTATGAACAGTATCCAGGAATTGCGCAAACAGGTCATCTTTGAACATGAGCAAGGATCACAGTTTTGGAGGAGTTCATCAAGAAGATGTGACCTCCAAATGATCAGAGAGCTGGACCCGGACAATAAAAGCCTCCTGACTCCCTTTTCTGCTCTTGAAATATAGGTTCCGCCCACTGTTTTCATCGCCAGAGCCATTTCAAGGATGCAACTTTGAGAAAATAAAGTGTTGAGATGGACGATACCAGTGACTGAACCTAGTTAAGGCTTCTATATAAACTTTTAAGATTCTGGCTGGGCTGATGCAGAGATCAACTCATTCTGTAGGTGTCCAAGACAAGCCTCCTTTGTAAATTCCCTTTCTTACTAAAAGTGCCACCTACCAACTGGGAGTAGTCTGCCACTTCCTTCAGTCTCTCCCTGCCCTCCATGTCTAGGGCAAGTACCAGATCTCCCCCAGGAGATCCCCAGAGATTTTCATCCAACACACAGACACAGAGCCAGCTTCCACGTTTCCATGTTTGGGATAATCTGCTTTCTCGCACTTGGAAAATACAACTGACATGTATATTAATTCAGGCAAATGTAATTAGGAAAATAAATTGATAAATGTACTATTCCCAAAGAAAATATAATGTATTTTTATTTGGGGGTGTTTTTCTTTACTTATATACTATGTATTTACTTATATAAGGTGCCTGTGGCACCTTAGGTGAGAGAAAAGTCAGGAGATATATAGGAATCTAAGTGTACTTTCCCCAATAGACACGTAAAACTTTTTAAAAATCTACCTTTTAAAAAATACATGTAAATTAGTTTTCCCTTCAACTATTTATGGCAAGGCAGTGTATTTCTTTCAGCTCTACTGCCAGTGTCCCAAATATGTGTGTGGTTCACTATGTCTTATATTCCTCTATCAAGAGACAAGTCCCATCAGCCTGGGTCCCAGAGTCACGGACCACATGGCGCAGAGCCACAGCTGACCCGAATGTAATAAAGCAGAGGTGGGCCTGAGCTGCACGTGAAAGCAGCATCGCTGATCTATGGTGAGTAATTCAATGCAGCACTCGGAGTTACAAGAGAAACCAGTCTCACTACCTTACAGCCACTTTTTCATTCTTTATTTTCCTTACATAATCTGAGCTTATTTGTCATTTACTACATGTCAGTCATTGGTACATGACTTCAGGCTGTTTTAACAAATTAATTTTGCTCACAGGGATGATAGGCATGTTGGGTGCGAAGTCATGTATCTAGGGGTTAGGCGGTATCATGGTCCCCAGGGTCAAGCTGGACCAAGGGATTTTTCACCTGAGCTGCCTGTAGCAACTTAGGCGAGAGAAAAATCAGGATCATGGTCAAGAAGAGAAGTGAAAGGAGAGGGTGGCTCCATAGAGTAGTGGTTAGCACATCTGCTTTACACACAGAATGTCCTGGGTTCGAGCTCCAGCAGAGCCACAGTCCATACCCTGGGCACACCAGGCCCCGGTGCACACCGCGAGGGTGTGGGAAGAGACACCCTGCCTTCAGAGATCCAGTTCTTAAGGAGAGACAGCAACATCCCTAGGTCAGGAGTGGAAGTGGGGTGGGAGGTGGATTAAAACCAAAAGTGAAGATTACAATTAAAATTGTGGAGCTGATTGCCATGTCTGAATTATAAGATGAGTTGCAAATGGGAGATTAAGTAATGAACTCAAAAACTAGGATCGGAATTGGGTGAGAAGTAAGAAGAGACCCAGGATAAGAGGCCTAAGACTTAAGGCAATAAAATGATGAGAGAATATTTGAAGCATGCTTTTTTTTTTACAGAGCCACAGAATCTTGAAGATATTCCAAAGATGGTTCCTAAGGCTCTGAAGGCAATTCCAAAATAGCAATTCCAAAAATGTTTTTATCAGTGACAAAGTGACATTGAACTGTATAAACATCCCATGATGCCTACTTTGAGGGGAAAAAAAAGCACCCATTTGGGTATGTGAATTCTGGCATATTTGTTAAACATCAGACATATTACTTTAAAGTGACTCTTTAAATATGCAATATGTTCAGATACAGGAAAAACCAACCTGGAACACTGTTGTGTTTTATTTCTGTATTGCTAGAGGTCCTATACTTTTCTTTGTTGTTTTTCTCAAAACACAGAGTCTTCTTATTTAAAAATATGTGTGTATGAGAGGATAGGAGATCGTGCATTGTTCTTTGAAACTTTTTTTTTCTACATTACTGCATTCTCACACATCTTCTTCTGTGGGGCAGAATGACTCTGTTTTTCTTTATAACCATCAGTTCACAAATCTAAGGGGACCTTAACATGGCATCGCTCGTGGTAACTTTCTAGTTCTAAAAGATTTGGGGGGAAACTATGTTAACTTTATATCAGCAGATGAAGAGACTCAGCTTTATTTGAAACCTTTATCAATCTGACCCCGTAAACAGAGGTACCTTGGTTTGCTAGGTTGCAGTAGGACTGGTAACATATCTGATGACTGTGATTCATGTTACCATCTGAATTTCACCAGTTCACTTTGAGATTTGAACTAAGTCACTTCAGGTTCTGGAATTTGTTTCTTCTCCCAGTGCTCCCACCCACTTCACAAAGATGCTGTGAATATTTACATCAAAAGGCTTTGAGGACCCCTGAAGAAAGGCATGCCTCCAAATACAAGGCATTAAGTAATCTGAAAGGCTCCACTCCATGACTGTCATATAATCAAGGGGATTTTACGAAGAGAGCAGTTACTTTGTACTAAATCCAGCTAAATAATGAAAAAAAAAATGCATAGAAGAGACAGAAACTAACAGAGCCTAAAGATGTGTATGCAATAATAACTTTAAGCAGGGCGGGGATAAGGCAAATCAATAAGCAAATTGTTTGTAGGATGTATTTTACACTGTTGATGTGCTTGATTTTAAGTTATGGTCCTTCTCATTTGACCAAGTACATGGAAATCAGTTCAGGGGACAAAAATCTGACAAAATTCTCAACTTCATTAGTCACAAAAAAACGTAAATTAAACCACAATGAAATAACTACATACTTAGTCAAATGGATAAAAGTAAAACAATTGACATTACTGAAAGTCAGTGAAGATGTGAAACAGTTAGAACATGAATAAATTGCTAGTGGGAGTGTTAAGTGGAATTTTCTTATAAATTTAAATGTAACCTACATAATGACCCCACTGTTTCATTTCTAGGTATTTACCCAATAAAAATTAAAATATGCCAACAAAAAGATTTGTACAAGAATTTTCATAGCAAATTTATTCATAATAGCCCTAAATTTGTAAAAACCCAAGTGTCTATCCACAGGTGAATAGATAAAACGCAGTATAATCAAATACTACCTGGTAATAAAAAAGAGAGAACTCTGGATACAGCAACAGTATCTGTGTGAAAGAAATGAGACAACAGAATGTATCAGATTGTCATTAACTATTTGGCTATTATATCCACAAAGGCTATTGTCCATTTTCAGTCTCTTGTCCCCTACCCCTCCACATACACTTTGTGTGGCACATTAGAATGTAAAATAATTACATTAAGGTTAAATCATAAAATAATTTTAAATTCTTGAGTGTTTTCTATATGCCAGTTACTATGGTAGGTACTTTTATGGATTGTATCACTTAATGGGCAAGATACTATTATTATCCTCATTTTTTAGACAAGAAAGGCTTAGAGAGGGCAACTGCAGTCACATAGTTAAAAATAGAGTTGAGACTCAAACTCACATCTATCTGAGTCCAAACCTGTAGGAAAAACAAGTGCCTTCAACTGGCCCTCATTGTTTAATGCTAGCCTTGTTTTTACAGAAATATGGAACCTCATCTATCAGCCCTTATTAACCTATGTGATTTATCATATTGTAATAGAGAAGAAACGAATCATAGGATATGGGTAATTTGCACATAAATATCTACATTTATCAGGACCTAGTAGTCAAGAAGAAAGAGAAAGCCCTATCCAATTTGGAAACAAAGAACACAGGTCCCAATACAGGTGGCATATGAGAAGTTACTGCAGTAAATTTACTGTAGTCAAACTTAGGACTGGATTCAGTCCATGGACTGCCAGTTTCTAGGTTTCATCCACCTACTTTAGTTCCTCACATTCTGCCTCCCCCAGAAGCTCATAACTAATTACCCACATCTTCATTCTCACACCACACAGCTAAGTCAAAGGATCTTTGCTCCCACATAAGGTATAAAGACTCAGACTTCAGTTTCTACATGAATTAAAGGAAGATGTAAGATGTATTTAAATACCTCAACTCCATTCCTCCTACAATACACACATACACACACACACACACATATATACACACACACACATACATATGTATGTATGCCCATATGCACCTAAGTACATACATACATATATATTTAAGGGGGTTTAATATCAGTCATTCTCCCATGTACTCTGATTCTGACCAGTGGGGCTTCCTGTGTCCCTTTGCTGACCCTAAGTCCTGGGATCTGGTGGCTGGCTCAGGGGCAACCACTGGTATCCCTATACTGCCTTGGGTGAAGTTCTCCTTGCCTGCATGTATCAGGTCTCAGGAAGGGTTGTCATTTTGATTACCCTTTCCCCATTGTTCTTCCTGGTCTCCCTTCTTTGGGGACTAAAGCCTTGCCTCTTAGCCTCATAAAGTGGCTCGAGCCCTGCTATACCACAGAGACACCATGTTTTCAGCCTATCTGTCCATAAAATCTGGCAAACCTGATTCCCTCCCCATCAGTCTCTATGCATGATAAGGTACTTTTTTTTTTTTTTTTTTTTTTTTTTTTTTTGAGAGCAGTCGTGTTCCAGTAATGTTGAAAAATGGAGTCTCTGGGGAAAATGCCCTGATTTACAACAGGCTACCAACATGATATCATTTATAGTGAAGTTGGGAAGAGATGACCAGCAGCGATCGTTATAGTACTTCTATTATACAGATAAAGAACCTCAAAAGCATCACCAATAGTAAAATGTTGTAAATGAATTGGTAAGTAATAAGTTTTTAGTGTTTATTCTGTTTCCAAACTTTCAAGACATACTTCTTTTATTATCACAACTCTCTTGGGGGAAGGAGACTAACAATTATTGAACATATCTGTATACTAGGCATTTGCTTACCTTATTTCATTTAATTCCCATTAGAGCACAGATGATGCAAGTATTATTACCTCCATTCTTAGATGAGAAAACTGAACTTTTAAATCAGTGAAGGTAGAATTTAAGGCCAGATCTGACTGACTGACAAGTTCACATTCTTTCCTTCACACAGACTTCCTTTTGGCTCTCCTATATAGCTTTACTTGATTATACGCATGTTTAGATGTTCCTACCATCTTATATTAGCTTATCCTTTAGATTATAAGCTTTAAAAGTATAAAAGAATATTGTTCTTGTACCACATAGAATAATGGGAGTTTAATAAATTTAGTTGATAGATTTTATTAAAATCTGTTTTATTGCTTTGTTTATAAAAATAATCAACATTAAAATGAAAAACAATCACAAAGAAAATAAATCATACATGATTCCTTTACCCTGAGATATCCAATTATTGTTATTTTGTTATTTCCATGTTTTTCTTTTATGTGTAACCTTTGGAAATATAATTGGCATCATACTGTACTGCATCATATTCTTTCATATTGCTTTTCACTTTGATTTTTTGTATTTTACATCATTTTACCATGCCACTTAATATTATTCTACAATGATGATATTCTCTTGTATTTATTTAATAATCTTCTTATTATTGTTCCTTATGGTTTCTTATTATGAAAAATGCTTGAACACTTTTATAGAGGTATTTGTGCACATCCTTATTTCCTAAAATAAATTGCTGTGTATGAAATTGCAACTTTTTGCAACTTGTGTGCTATCAAATTGGCTTTCTACAAAATTATGCCAACTTACCCTTCTACTAGCAGTAGATGGAGTGCCCAATTATCCACATACTTGGCAACATTTGGTATTATAGTGTTCACTGTTAATCATTACCAGTAAATAAAAACTGATATGACTTCTCTTTGCTGTTTCTTGACTGAGCTTGAACAACTTTTCATAAATTTAGCTACCTATGTTATGCAAAATACTTATTTGTTTTTTGTCCACTTTTATACTACAGTGTATTTTTTTATTGATCGGTAGGCATTTTATATATCAAGGCTTTGAACTTCTTCCCTTCTTGTGTTGCAAATGTTTTTTCCAGCTTCATTTACTTTTTTAAAAATCTTATTTTAAAATAGTTATAGATGCACAAGTTGCAAGATATAGTACAGGGTTTTTGTGTATCCTTCACCAAGGTTTCTACATTGAGAACATCCTGCATTAACCGTAGGAAACTATCAAAACCAAGAAATTGACATCAGTACAAACCAGTGAAATAGACTACAGACCTGTATGGGTTTTTTTATTTATTTTTAAATCTATTAATGGAGATTTTTAAACATAAATTTAAATGTATTCATTCTTACTAAAAAAACAAAAAACAAAAAACAACTCTACACTTTTGGTTTCCGTTGCACATATAAGAAGGTTGGAAGTGG
The DNA here is from genome assembly GCA_028627145.1 of Eidolon dupreanum. Classification (NCBI taxonomy): domain Eukaryota; kingdom Metazoa; phylum Chordata; class Mammalia; order Chiroptera; family Pteropodidae; genus Eidolon; species Eidolon dupreanum. The sequence continues at coordinate 22,843,457 of CM053503.1, read as the reverse complement.
CCACTCCATCTTAACAAGTAAAAATCTGAAGAGACTGAAAAATCATAAGCTCTTCTTGGGTCCATAAGAGAGAGGAGGACACAGGGCAAACCACTCCCCCAAGATGGAGAGACAGGTGAATACAGAGTTGTGGCTTACAAGAGCAGAGACTCACAAGCAGAAACCACTGTGGGGACCAGTGCCAGGGTAAAAAAAAATCTGAACTGTAATAGATGAATTGCTGAGGTTCAATGCAGACAAGTCTGAGAGTTAAAAATGCCAACATTCTCTACCACAAAAACCCAAGTCATACTTACTATGTGAAGCTTTACTTAACTTCCTGACATAGTCTCCCCTCTGCTTACATGACATTTTGGACATATAAGTAAATTCAACAAGTGATATTAAGACTATTATGTGCAAGGTACAAAGGATATAAATACAAATGAGGTAATATTTCTGCTTTCACACTTGGGGTAGCAATACCTATAACAGTATCTCTGATACAGCTCTCAGATTTTTATCCTCTACATTCATCATCAACAGATTTGGAAACACTAAACACACACGCACCTTTTTTCTATGAAACAATTTACTCATGTCATTTCGTCATCTGAAATCTGTCTGTAACATTTGACCCTCACAAATCTGTACTTGACTTTCATGATGCTCCTGAAATCTTTCCAAACTATTCTTATTTCCTATCAAGATCTAGTCAGACCAGAGCCACCAGTAATTATCCCCCAAACCTAACAATTCATTTTTTATCCTTCCCATTTCCCTAGTAATTTTATACTTGGGTGGATGCCTTTGTGTGTTCATGTGTTTTGTATTTATAGCTATTATGGTAGAAACTTGCAGTAACAGCTCATTATATAAGGATTTGGAAATAACATTGGCCAAATCCCAGATCCTAACACCCAGCAGTAAATATAATAAAAGTCTGATGTAACATGTTTAACCTATAAGGAGGGCACTGTTTCTGTCCCAGAACAGCTCATTATAGAGATTCCACTGCATTGCTATTTCTACCCATGTCCATGGCAGCCTGCAGACTGCTTGAGAGCACAATCATTGGCAATATGGCTAGATTAAATGACCTTTGGAGGTCTGTTTTCCCCCTTGAAATTCTATAATTCTAGTGAGTTTCTTTTACTTGGAATTATGGCACAAAGACTTCATTTTACCAAGTACCTGGTGCATACTCTGTCACAGTTGTTAAAAGTACAGATGCTGGAGCCAAGAGTAACTGGCCTCAAATCCCAGCTATGTGTGTGACCTGAAAACAAATCACTTCATGTCTCTGTATCTCCAACAACTCACTGTAAGATAATATCTCACATGTATGTTGTGAGGAGGACACAGTTAATACATATAAAGCACTTACAACAGTTTCCACCATATACTAAGTGTACAGCAAACTACCAATTGCTAGGTGCTACCAACAAATATGTGTTCAAAAAATTCTACAATTCCATTAGTTCCCAGTAATTTAAAATATACATTTAATAGGCACTAAGGAAACACTGGAGACTGATCTGGGATCTGAATTTTATAGACTCATTTGAATCCTTTTAAATACCTTGTCTCATTAAAATGAAAAGATTTTAATTAGAAAAGCAGTTAGTCTTTTTTGAAAACTAATTCTCAGTGTTTATGCCAGGTATATACATATTGAATCTACCAATGAAATCCTATTATAAGACCATGTTTGCATAATTCTATTATAGTCATAAATATTCATATCCATTTTTGAGCTTGAATCAAGCATTTACAGAACTATAATATCTCTTCTTTGCAAAATCTTGTTGTAGGTGTGTCAAATGTTCTAATCACTCACCAGCTACAGACACTGACTGCAGTCTAAAAGATATAATCGAAGAATATATTAAATAGTTCCATAAAGCTTGGAAAGTGAAGCTAAGTTTAAATCATGGAATGGCTTAAGCAGCAGGTACATTTGCCACATTTGCTCTTAAGTCATTTAAAAAGCATTAAAACATATTTCAAAGATTTCAAACATGCAATTATTTTTGTTGCCACTCAAAACATAAAATAAACATTGCTTTAAAAAGCTATGTGCTTTTTTATCTATCAAAACAAACTTTATGAATAGAAAGTGTTTTCCCAAACCATTTTTCATACATTTGCAATTCATCCAGTATGTTACAAGTCTCAAATTACAAAAACCATTGGTAAAATGTATCATTGTCCCCCAAAATTAAAATGCATTAACTCAAGGCGCAGTTATTTTATAAAAAAAAATAAAAATAAAAAAAAACTCCTTTGAAAATATGTATCATGCATTTATGTAAGAATTCCATTCACTAATAAAACTGTATTTTGTCTACGTAGACGGCACTGATTTTTTTGTGGTTATCTTGTGGATCAGTCTTATTTTATAACTATCCCTTCTTTGTGTTTATCTAAAGTAATAACTATCATTTAAATTAATTTAAAAAATAAATCTAGAGCACCTACTACTCTCTTTAAGGTTCTTCACTAGATCTTTTAAGGAGATTTAAGCAGTTACAACATGCTATACCAATCACGATTCCCACTCAGGATGGACATAAAAACAACGTAGACAAGTAGACCAAATGCAAGACTATATGCTCTGTCCCTGTCACTTTACAAGTTCCAGGCATAGTGTCGTCATGATAGAGAATACAAAGGCCAGCTAGATCTCTGTTCTGGACCACCCCTACCTATCTTCTTGCCACCTGCCCTCAATTTCTTATTCTGTGATCCCATAGTTTAACTTTGGCTTCCTATATCCACCCCAGGCTAGCGTTTTCTTTGACACATTTAGAGCCTCTTTGCCAACTGATATTTCTCTCCAGTCTTGAGTCCCAGACTTGTAAAGCTCCAAGGAAGAAATCTGTCTGCCAGTTCTGCTTTGTAAGACTGACACTACCTAGCCTAGATCCCCTCCCCATCCCTTGCTTATACTCCCCAAAATCTGGCCTGCCATAGAAGGAGCATCAGAAAAAAACAAAAGGCATAACTTTATTATAAGAATAATTTAAAGAATGATAGAAACTGGTCGTTACAGTAAGTCAGAAGAGTGAGTACTGGCTTCTGATTTGGAATCTTCTGATGCTTAGTGGTAGGCTTCAAGGATGCCTGATTAGAGGAACTGGGGCAGAAGAAGCATGTTTATACCCATTAAAAGATTAGACTTGTATTACCAAAATAGTATGTTTTTTACATGGGTGATTTTCTACATTTTTGTAGTGTCATCATGGTAGTAGAGAGTGTAACTGGACATTTTAAACGGCTTCGACATGCCAGCTACTTTCCAAGTTTGGTTTTATTATTCCCCTTCACATTCCAATGGAGGAGATATTTTATTTGAGGATGAGATACCAAATAATGCCATATACCTCAGGTGCTACAGCTTCAATCCCCATTTCTTAGCACTTTCAGTTTTAGAATTGCTGTTGTTCCTACTACTGATTTCAAAGTGAATTGGAATTTATATTTATCCCAAACACAATTAACAACTCTTCCTATCCAAATGTGGCATTTGTACAAATTCCACGTACTTAACCTTGGACAAAGACAGCAGATCAAAGTAGGTGGTACACCCTAGGAAGGCAGACCCATAACTTCTATGTATTAATAGCGATAGGTGCATGGACTGACAGCAGGAGTTTCTCTGGACCCAGTTTGGCAATGAAGAGAAGCAGAGGAGTTAAGGTTACAAGAAAAATTATACGGCAACCCTGTACCTGCAGTAGGCATCCTGTTGTTGAAAAAGGGAAAGAACAGAAGCATGATGTGAGCAGCCCTAAAGCCATTGATCTTTATAGCTAGGAAGAATTAATGCCAAAATATTTCACTCAAACACACATCTTGTGTCATAAGGAACTATGTGTCTGTGAATAGTAAGAATTGCTGCTGGCCTAGAACATGGACATGGCATCTCTTCCATACAAACCTCCTGCCTGTAGCTGATCCAGAAAAAAACTCATATCATATATGCAAAGCTACTACAAGAAAATAAAAGAAATAAACAGAGAAAAAAATGGAAGATAAAGAATACTCACCAGAAAAAAAAAATGTTTCTATATAGCAGATAAAAATTTGGGCCAAACATATTGCCATAAACTTTAAAAAAAAAAAAAAAAAACTAAACAAAACTACCACGTTTATAAAGAGCTCATATCAAATATACAAGAGCTTGAGGAAGAAACTGCAAGACAATAGGAAATGAAATATGATTTGGCAGAGCCCAGGAAACAGCTATTTCACTGGCAACAACTAGATTCTGCTAAAAACCTGGAAAGAAACAAGGGTGTTAGGAATAGAAAAAAGAGTGCAATTCAATGAGACAGGAAAAAAAGTATTAAAAAGAAATAGAAAAAACTAATAGCTAGACAGGACAGATTTTTAAAACCTTAAAATATGCAATAACTAGTAGTCTGAAGAGGTAAAAAAATAATAAGAAAAAAGTTAAACATATACTTCAAAGTAACTTTCCAGAAATATAAGTTATGATTCTATAGACAGAGTGGGCACACCCAACTTCAGGAAAAATTGACACAAAGCATTCAACCTTGAATCATGTTTTAGTAAAGTTACTGTAGTTGAAAGAAAAAACTGTTGTGCGTCAAGGTGAAAAGTTTGTCAGAATGTTACTTTCCATAGCAATGTTCAATACTAGAAGACATTGGAGCAATGGCACAAAGTCCTCAGAAAATAAAATATGTGATCCAAGAATTGTATGCAGCCAAATAGTTATTAAAATGTAATTAAAATAAACTTTGAGCTTGCAAAAACTCAGAGAATATACCCAAGCCTTTCCTGAAGGAAACTACTATAGGCCAAATTTTGAAAAGCAAAGAGGTGTATGGAGTACTGGTCCTAAGTATTGACTTCATTTAACTATACTAAAATAATTTTGGAGATTATGGTCACAGAACAAAATTTACATGTTATAAACTCTAATTATGTAGAAATAATATAGCCAAGGTTTAGAAAGAAAAAGGACAGATGGTGGGTAGTAAAGTCAGTATGCTGATTTTTCTCATCTGGTAGAGCAGAGGATAGAGAGATTATTGAAGTTGATAAATCACATAATAGAGCTATAATACATTTCAAAGTCTAAAGAAAGTGTGCTGTTGCCTAGTGCTGGTGGGAGTGAGTGTAAGGACTTCATAAGACTTCTCTAAACCTGTTGTATGGGACCAAGAGACAAGAGGTGACTGTAGAGTTCAGCTTTAGAGTCTCACTGGAAGTGGAAATATAGCTGAGGGGCAATGAGTCCTTTCCTACCACAGTTATAAAGCATCTGTCCAGTACCACCCTGTTAATTGTAGTTGACAACTATCTTGATTAGAGACCAAACAAACATCTTTTGAATACTATTTCTCTCCCCTCAAGAAGGCCAAAGTGCTTTCCCAACTTCCTTTATAGCTAGAGTACAGACTGAGGCTCCAACAATCAGACACAATCACACAGGATTTTGTTACCCAAGACAGCAGTGGAGGAATTTATCCTTGGCCACTGCGATAAGTGAAGGCTTCAGTTTGCAGAGATGGTAAATTTAGGCAGAGGTTTGGGTATCAAGTACTCAGAAGTGGTAGCACTGCGTCTTCATGGGAGCAGTTCTAAAGAGTGGCTTGGGCATTATTCCTAGCTGACTGTCTCTATGACCAATGATCTGGCCTTCCTATTCTGAAAGATATCCAATATGCTTTAAAAATAAATTTATTTCCTCTTTAAACTAGGTAGAGAGAGTTCTGTTATTTGCAACTAAGAACTATGCCTGAGTACGTATTGTCTGGCAGAACACACACTTAAAAAGCAAAAAACAAATTTAAAACATTTTTTTTGTGTTAAAAAGACTGAGGATCTAATGTTTTCATTACCCCTCAGCTGGGAGATCACTTACAAAGTAGCTTCAAATTAAGAAGCCAAGTATCTGTGAAACGTCCCTTCCCTAGAACATCTGTATCTATTTCAAATATAGGTTAAAGAATGGGCCTTGTTAAAACAGGTTTTGGTTTTAAGTGCAATTATACTGGAATCCCAAAAAGTTAAAGCATTCCAAATAGGTAAAAAATCAAATACTGCTGAATCTTACTATCTTGGCTTGCTGAAATCCTTTGGAAGATTTTGTGGATAATTCTAAATTCAGCTAAAATGTTTATTCTAGGCTCCAAAGCTTCCTTTTAAGCCCAAAGTGAAATCAAGTTCACTGCCTACTGTGAAAGGATTAAAGGATAATGTCACTTGCCTTGTTCCCGCTCTTGTTCTTGGCTTTGAAAACCAACAAAATATACACATTCATCTGGAAGTTTCATGCTAAAGAGGTGCTGCAGCTGGTGGGTTTTACTACTGAAAGATGCATTTATGTTGAAATCTAGGTGTTGAGTACAAGGCTTTCTAATCTGGTGGTTTCAAAGTGTAGTTCCTGGATCATAGTATCAGTATGGCCTGGGAACTTCTTAGAAATGCAAATTCTGGGGTCCCATAGCAGATTTAAAGAACTGGAAATTCTGGGGGGAGGGGCCTGGAATTCTGTGTTTTATAAACTCTCCCAGTATTTCTGATGTATACCAGTTGGGAAAGTAGTTAGGGAACTACTTTATTTGGCAGCACAACTAACCACTTCAATCAAAGGAGAATCTACTATTTCTGAGAAGGGAATAGCAAATGGACCTTCTTAAAAGCGCATTTCAGAGCATTAGAGTTCTTCTCCAGAACTAACCTAACTTCATATATAGCATAAACTCCTTTCTTCTTCCACAGAGGAAATATAGGACTCTTTGTTATTAAGATCTAGTAATAGGAGTAACTTCCTGGGACCACTAGACATCAGGTTCCCTTCAAGTCTTCTCCTTGAGCTAAATAATCCCAGTTCCTTTAAGCTTTATTTTATAATTACTTTTTAAAACTCTTCATCATCCTTGTCAAACTCCACAGTAAAGTATAGCCTCATTTTATTGTTCAAATGAATTAAAACACATTTCCTATCATTCAACCATAAAAACTAATGCCATAAAATCTAGGCTTCCTATATTCTATCTACGTTTTATAGTAAAGTTTTATTTCTAAAAATGAAAAATCGAATTGTATGTTTGTCCTTTCTAGATATTCTGATTCCTCCTTCTCACTCCTATTCTTCCTAAAAAAAGTTTAGCTCATCATAAGGTCACTAAGTATTTCACATATATTGCATTAAACATTCTGATTCTCATATGCCCTATTAAATAAGAATTGACCAGATGGATATTCCTCTGACTCTCTCTCTCTCGAGCAGGTTTTAGTTAATTAAAAATGATTATTTTTACTACGTATTTTATATATCAGCCAGATGTTACCTGTGGTCATTTCTGGAAAGGATCATTTGGTGGTGATTATAAAATATATATTTTCCTTTGGGAGGCAAGACTCAGGAAAACAATTGTAGAAATTGATTTCACCTCATACCTTTTTCCTAGTGCTGAAATGGGCATAACATTTTATCTTCTTTGAAAGTAAAATCTATTCAAATTCTTCCTCTTCTATTTCTACATTGTGGCCCTATTTATGTTGTATCAAAAAAATGATCAGGTTGATGGAAGAAAAATTAATACTGGTCTCCCTCTGTACTTGAAGTACAAATTGACTTTTCTAAAGAAGTTGATTCGGTTTTTCTGTATCTAGCTTTAGACATATATATTTGACGTACCAAATTGTTTTGCTCATTTAGGACACACTGTATCATGTTCTTGTAAGAATGCACTTCCAGATAGATAACTCAAACAGTTCCTGCTTTATACAGGTCTCCTCAGATGCTGTATTTCATGCAAACTAATTTGTCTAAGTTCCCTGTTAGTACTGAAATAATTCAGAATGAGGCAAAGATTATGAAATTATGAAATTATTTTGTAATTACACCAGTCATTTTCTCTCCATTTATAGACTAGAACCCAAACAAGCTCCACCTTTTTCTTAAAAAAAAAAAAAAAAAAGCAACATTGAACTTTTTAAAAAAAAAAAAAAAACTCAGTTCTTGAGATTACCAAAAATTCTGAAAGTCTAACAGATGAAATTAACTACACTATCACTTGAACTAGATTTAGGTAGCTGGTCTACAAAACACCATTTAGAAGACTCCTTGAGGTAAAAGTAAGTATTGTGAAAATCTGAAGTTCACATGCTGACAAATGTAATATATTAGGTATGGCGGGATATATAAACAAGTAAGAAATTTTCAAAGTCTTACAAAATATTTCATGGTGTGATATGGATCTGGGTTCTGGGCTCAACTTTGACTTTCTATGTGACCTTGCAAAAGTGATTCCATTTTGAGTTTCTTTTCTCATGTAAACAATGATGGATAAAACTATTCCCTAAAGTCACCTTAAGCCCCTAAATTACATAATTAGTTGTTTAAAAGTAACTTTAAAACCTAATGTGCTTTACTGAACAATTATGACAATTTGGGGAGGGGGCACTTTTATTAGTTTAGAAGCTTTAGACACAGAACACAGCAAAACTCTTCTGCCTGTTTAAAGAATCTCCTCTCAGTGTTCTCAAGTACACAAATCTGCTTGTAGTAAATCAGTCGCCTCAGAAATGACCTCTTCGTCTTATGTTCTCATAGCAATCAACATTTACTAGGGTTTTCTTACTAAAGTCATCTATGTTACATTTGATTTCAAGAGCCAGGTAAGGTGCAGACATATCTGACAAAGAGGCCAATAGTCCTTGGAATAAATTGTCCCCAAAAATATAACATTATTTACTTTTAGATCAGGCCATGCTCATCAGCCTCTAATAGGTTTGAGGGACTCACCAGTGTTAATTTCCTATGTGAATCTGTAATTGTCCACAGAGGTCAATTTCAGTGGATGCCTCATATAAATCAGAATTGAAGATAATGATGCCTGTTCACTTGATCAACTAAAATGACCAGCTGGGTTTAATGGAAGAAAACAAAAACCCTTGTGAAATTGGAACAGCTTCAAAGGTGATAGAATGTAATTATTTTTCTGCAAAGTTTCTTCTCCAAAGGTGACTGGCCATTGTTCTAGTGGGCACCCAGGCCAGCATGTTATGAAGGTGGATATGGCATTCAGAACCAGTGACCATATCCAAAGGCATAAGTCAAGAGTCAGCTTTCTGCTAAGGCACTGGGAGAAAGCAAGATTTCTTCTCTGTTCTTATTTTAGTCATTTCATTTACAGTTAGAGAGGTGCTTTGAGGGACTTGCCTAATTGACTCCTGAGAAGCAATTTCTAATTTAGATTGCTACAATAAGCTTTTTCATTTTGCAGCCATAAAACATTTTCTTGGATTTGTTATAATTATCCTTACGGTATTATAATTTTAGGTCTGAAAGAACCTTGATATCACCTGCCTCAACTCCTTTATTTTAAGGATAAAGAAACTGTGATCCACAGATATAAAATGACTGAACCAACGTCACACAGCTAAAAAGAGTATGAGGCTGGGCTAGAATTCAGCAGAGGAGAAGATAAAACAAAAACTGACTCCCAGTCCAGGATTTTCCACTTATGAGTAACTGGAGACTCATTCAGAGAGGAAAAAAGACGCCATGAAAATCACCATTTAAGAAAACTTGGGTTCTCTGATATAGTAGAGGTGCTAGCAAGCAACAAAAAAAAAATTGGAGGTGGGAATTCTGAAGAGACAGAGGGCAAAGTCACCAGCAGACTGTGATGCAGATGATCATTCCACATAGCTGACGGTAAGCTCTGTTCACGTGTCTGTGTGTGCTGGGGGACGGTGATATACTGCACAGACTCACGAGCCAGACTGCCTGCCTGGGCTTGACTCCTGATGCTACTAATTTTGAGCATTGTGATTTTCTGCAAGTTGCTTAAGTTCTCTGTGCCTCAGTCCCTCATCTGTATAAAAGGACAATATCAGTACTTGCTGTTGTAAGGATTAAAAACCTTATTGTGCTTACATACCTTACTGTTATAAGGATTAAACAAGGATTAAATAAATTGGTATCTGTGAAGAGTTTAGCACTTGTTAAGTGCTATGGTAGTGTCTGTTGTTTTTCCTCCTATTCACTATACCAGAAAGTCTTCAGTTTCAGAATATACATAAGTTGTATTCATTAACAATGTACTGAAGTGCTTTATCTAAGATAAATACCCAAGTACTCTATCAGAGAGATTGACAAAGTCACCGATAAAACCTCTTTACATGTTTAATGGATTAACTTTTCAATATGTATTGTTACAATTTAAAGTTTAAAAAAAATAAACAACTACAGGGATGTTTTTAATTAAAAAATTCAATGATATCCAAAATTACATATAGCATTGACAAAAATTTCATGAATAACATAATAAAAGAGGATCTCTGTTGCAAAAATTAAAGATGAATTTTTATGGCAGGAAATTAGTGCTGAGTCAGCGACGCCAGAAGTGGTTAAGGCATGGCAGCAGGTCAGGGATGCGGCATTTCCTGTTGTTAAAGCAACTTTCTTGGACAGTTTAACATTTTTTCTTAGAATTTAATGTTGTCGAAGCTATCAGTAACATTTTACTCAGAGTTTTTAAGAGAAAACCTTCACAAAATAAACAGTACAGATCTTCTAGTAATTAAGGCTATTTTAGATGTGCATCAAATGAGTAAGTACCATGTGTAGTTTTTTCTTTCATTCTTTGAATAAAATTCAATGAAATTTTTAAGGGAAAAATGTCAGTCACCTATTCCTCCATTTTTAATTAAATAATTTCAGCAATTACACAGAAAAAAAATTTTTCAACATTGTAAAAAACTTTTCTGGAATTTGTTGCTGATTTAAGACATTGGAAGATCATGATAAGCTGCATATCTTCCAGTTACGTGATGGTAAATCTGTGAGGAAAGCAGAATTTAGTTAATTAATAATTATATTATTACCAAGATCAATTAATAATTACGCTATCACATAATAATTAATAATTTTAATTAGCACTTGATAATATAGCCCCACTATTATGTGTTTCAGCAGAATCTCCATCCAGCCTACTTCAGATGGAAGTTTGCTTGGAAGAAGGCAGAGGTTTGGGTATGATGAGGTAATTCAGATGAGTTTTCCTCTGTAGATCTCATAGCCCAATAGGTGACTTTTCATTTCTTTCTCAAAAACACCTGTCAATGTGTTCCAAAGACAATGGGTTATTACTCACCTGCCTCTCGATGTCTGAAAGCAGGGCACTGGCGCCTATGCGAAAGAGTTCTGGCTTCAGCCATTCATCTCCTAGTTCCTCCTTTATGAGAGAGAGCCAAGTAAGGGAATCCTTTGCACTGCGGATGCCTCCTGCTGGCTTAAAGCCAATCTGAAAGGGAAGATGGGAAAATGAACAAGATTTATCGTTACTAGATTGCCTTTAAAAATGATACTGCATTACTACAGGTCTTGATTCTTTCTCTCTTTTTTTTTCAGTCTACTTCAGTTCACTCAGCAAAAGAGCTTAGATCACTGACTCACATCCATTCACACTACAAAATGACTTTTCCAAGATTAATGGGAAGAATGTCATTGCTTCTGAGGAGACACTAATGAGAGTTAATAACTCTCATTAACATTTCACTTATCGGAAAGTCATAAACCTCAACCATCTAGACTATAGCTGTGAATCTGGGATAAACAAAAGAGGTGTTGATACATAGGAAAACATATCACAAAAGTCCATTCATCCTACATTTCTACAAGTAAGCTTGTACAGACACCTTTCAGCCCTTCATCTTGAGGTGCAAAAGACACATCTGTGTATCTAAAATAAGAGGAGCAAATCAGTGAGGTCACACCAACCAAACTGGCAGCAATCAGCAAGAAGAGTTGACAGTCATTTTAATCAACTTAACTGCAGGGACTTCTTTTCTATTGTAAACAGAACAAAAGTTGTAAATAGGCAAGAGTTATAGAGAGCAGCCAGACAATAAGCACAGTAGAAAAAGGCAGTGTAGGGGCTCTTCACACTTCGGCAGTCTTTGAAAGTGACAATAAAATAGCACAGTTCAGCCAATATCTGATGTTTACAAATGATGTCCCTAAGTCCATTAGAAAAGGATAAATGTGTTCTATATATATAGTAAAACCTATTTATCTGGATTTACTTGTCTCAAGAACTTGACTGTCCAGTAGAGTGAGACTCCTCTATAGATGGGAGCAATCAAGAAAACATCCTACAGCCCAAGTACTGAAGCTCAGGCACTTAACCACTCAGAGCTGTTTGTTTGATAGACAGCATCAGCAAGGGGCGGCGGCTAACAGAATGCTAGAGAAGGGAGATGATAATAAATGGATGGTCCCATTATCAATCCAAGCTATAAACCTCATACTTAACCTGTGAAGTTAACAGAAAAGGCTCTGCCATTTTCCTCACCATACCACACCACGCCCAAAAGATCAACAGTCAAATCCTACCAATCCTACCTTCTTAACTTCTATATATGTCCCCTGAACACACTTTCCTCTTTACTCTCGCGTCTACTGTTTTAGTTTAAATCCTCATCAATTCTCACACGGAATATCAGTAAAGGTCTCCCAACTGGTTTCCCTGACTCAATCACACGATGTCACACAGCTAAACAGCAGCTGTATAGAAATTCTAACCAGATCTGCCTATTACTCTGGAGCCCAAGTGACTCTGTAAGAGTGAGGAGAGGTGGGAGGAGTGAGAAGGGGAAGCGCGATGAGGTTATTTACTGAGAAGAGGCAAAAAAAAATCAATTAGCTGATATTAGCATACAAGTTAATTATAGGAGCACGTCTATCAATTAGGCAGTGCTGCATATAGATTTTTGTATCGAATTCAGTTGTGTCAGTAAGTCTGTTTAGCAATACTTCTAAAGAGAGGTTCGAGCATAAGTTTGTACTTTTTTTTTAAGGGAGAGAATATGGAAAACATAAATCTGCAGTGAAATCAGTTATGAAATATTAAACCTCTGCTTCTCAGGAGTGACACTAATCATGGTCTGGAAGGCGGCTGATCACATTTTAAAACACCCCTTAAATCAGTGATATAGAAACTACAGTCTAAGTACTGCCCAGGCAACTTGTCAACAACCCAAAAGGATGTGCCTGATTTGCAAGATACACATACAGCGCCTCACTGTGTAAAATCAAATGTAATTAAAATGAATACAGTTTGACTCGTACCTGTTCATTTCTTAATGAAACTGGGATGAACTTTATTTATTAGCAGAGGAGAGGGATGAAAGACAGAAAAGTGTCCCTCGCTCTCTACTCTGGTCTAGAACAATGATTATTTAAAATTTTTACTGAAATTCTTTGCTCATGTCTAAGCGGTTTCCTGGGAAGGGACTTGTTCATTGTCGTATCCCTAGCATTTAACATAGATTAACATGGCACATAGTTAACAACTCAATAAATCTTTGTTGAGAGCAAAACAAAATTGGGTCCCCAATGGAGAGTTTTAGTCCCAACTACAGAGCTTATGGAACGTGTAGATGCCTGAGAAATAACCCTGATCCAGAAGTGCCAGGGATGAGGCCCAGGCATCTTTAAGTATAAAAAGTCACACATTTATTTAGATGTTCTTTGGCCAAGAATAAGAACAGCTCGTCTGGTGAGTGGTGGGCCCCCTCACTGAATTGGGGGGAGGAGGCCAAAAATAGAGATTCTCTCACTCTTCATAGCTTTACTTAAATTTTTATTTTTTTAATTTGGATCACTGCAGAAAGGCTACTTAAGCTGGGTCAACTTTCACATGTAGGTCACAGTAGATATTTATCCTATTTGTACTTTTTTAACATATGAAGTTATTCTGAAAGAGAAAAGTCTGGGAGCAGTTTATTTCCTCTCAAATCCAGTACATTCTAAGAAAGGTCTCTGATTCCAAAATAAACTGAAGCTACAGTCACATATAAAGTCATCACATCCAGTTGGCAAAGGATTAAAGGTCTCTTTTTGAGTTTCTATTCGGCAAAAATCAAGAGATTGGTTTTAAAAGATACCTTTCGAGGAAGGGAAAGTCTCATTAAAAAAAAAATTACCTTTCTCTCCAATAATGTAAAAAAAAAGCCCTTTGAGATAATTTGCAACTAAACAAGCAACTTGAAGTGAAAAGGAAAATCCAAACTCATTTTAAAAACACCTCATACGCATTTTTTCTTTTAACTTCATGTTTCAAAAAATATGTATTATTTTTCGAAAAGCTGACAAAAGCTAGCATATACCCTCCTCAGCTTAACAGTCTTCCAAAGAGCACATCCAACTGCTATAAAACGCAAAAATGGATATTTAATTCAAGAGCTATATAACGTCTAGCTACCTTTTCCCTGCTGTTTCACAGCATTTCATTATTTTGTTTAATAAGTTCATCTCCTCAAGAATTTTCTCTTCACCTCATATTATTAAAAGTAATAAGTTTTTCTGGACCGGGGGTTTCCCAACAGAAAAAGCAATTTATGTGTGTCCTTCAATAATGACAGGAAAAGATTATTTCCCATTATATTGCATACTTTTCATATCACCACCACAGCTTATCATTCAATAAATGTTACTCTGCAATTCTTTCCATTCCTCAAGGAAGTTTAATTTCTGCATTAACCTGTTTTCGCTGGCCAACGCCTTACCAGAAAGCCTCTGTGTTGCAGCAGAATTAGTTCGTTAAAGAACCCATTTAGGAATCTCTTGTCAGTGATAAAATTGTCTTCGGTTAATAAAAAGACATAAAGGAAGTTTACATCTTGATCACACATACTTACTCCCACACTCACACTCACTATGTTAATCGCACATTTTTCTCCATGAATGTGTTCTTTTGTGATGAAGGTAAATTAAACATTTATCTTAATAAAGGTAACTCATTCACACCTTCTGCATACAAAGACAGTTATCGAGGCTGTACCCAGTATTATAAATAACATTATGTTTACTCTGAAGAAAGACTTGCTGGCAATAACGTACCTTGTTTCCAGTTTTCCAGAAGAAATCTCTAATGGCCCGTAGCATTACGATAGCTACCGGGAAGGTGGCATTTACTGTTTCTTTACCAGTAGAAGTCTTAATAAAATCTGATCCTAAAACACAAGAAAGAAAAACTCCAGGTTAATTTAAAAACTTATTTCCTTTTCACAATTTTGAGTCAGGGGAAGAAATGAGTTGTGTAAATTGTTTTTTCCTGAGGAACACAACTTTATTTTTCATTAATTATTTGAAAAACCTGAAAAAAAATCTGTCCATACTTTTTCTTCCCCTTATAATAAGATGAATTAAATTAAACACCAAATGGATTCTAACAAACCCCTGGGGCTACTGCCTCCATATTTCCATATCACCAATTAAAATCAAGTTGGTTTATTTAATGCATAACTGAGATGAATAAAAACTATTTATTCCCTGTGCTTCACATCACATAACACTTCACCACAAAACTGAGTGCCAACTCATTTTTCCCTCATTTCCTTATGTTTGATAGAAAGTACACGGTACAGCTGTGATGGTACAAAAAGAATCCCTATTCGCCGATTTCTACTGTGTGGTTTGTTAATAAAAGCACTGTCTTCCATCCAGATTAGGATTTTCATGAACAACACTTGCAAATATCTTAAACAACTGCCTATCTCTCAAATTATCTTCAACTTATTGATATAGTTTATCAGAATAACACAAGAAGACAAACAATAATAAAGATTCATGGAGTGTGATGCACTGTGCACTATTCTAGGTGCTCTTAAAGTATTAACTCAGTCAATCTTTGTGATGACTTGTAAAAGTTAAGTACTAATATGATCCCCAGTCTTAAAGAGGAAATTGAAGCACAGAAAAGTTAAGTACCTTGCTTGAGGTTACTTAGTTAGCAGAGGAGGTAAAATTCTAACCAAAGAAATACAGCTTAGCCAATATGCTATTGTGTCTCCAAGAAACTCACCTAAGATCACATAGTCAGATAGCCAAATAGAGAGTCTACCTTTCATGTGGATACCTATCTCTGAAATACTCAAAGTGTGGACTACGGACCAGCAGCATGCGCACCGCTAAGGAGCTTGTTAAAAATTCAGATATTCAGGCCCTATGCTAGATCAATGGAATCTGAATCTTAATATAAACAAGGTTCCTAAGTGATTCTTGAGCAAATTTAAATCCTTAGCCCACTGAATCTCTGGACCCATACGTAAAGCTAATCTCTGAGATTCTCCCAAGGTCCATCGAAGAAGCGGTCGAAGTGGAGAAGTGGCCAAAACTTAACCCTCTAGTTTCAACTGGAAATGATACTTCCATGACCGTTCTGTGGATTGAAAGTTTCAAATCGATACACCTGTGGTAAGTGCATTCTGTGTAAAGCACAGTGAAAAATATAAAAACAAATAATTCAAACCCTTGCCCTCAAAAGCATATATATTCGACATGCAAGTGGAGATGAAACATAATTCCGGGTAATCACCTGATGATCTAGAAGTCATGAGCTCTGATTTCTAGCTCTGGCTATGATATTTACCTTGCAAATTCCATTTCCTAACCTTCCTCATTTGTAAAATAGATCTGAAAGTTCTTACTGGCTTCATAGCGTTACCCAAGGAATCAGAAAAGACAATCTATTGGAAAGTACTCTAAAAACTTTCAAGTGTTATACAAATAAAAATGGACTAAGGACCTAGCTAGTGTTGCAATTTGTATAAATACCATAGGAATTCTGATATATCAAACAGGTCATTGCAAAAGGTCTCTTTTGGTCTGTAGGCAGGCCCACTGGGACAAATGGGAGACATACCTGTCATGCATGCATTCATTCAACAAATATTTACTCAGTGCTTACTACGTTCTAGACTGTGCTAGATGTTAGGAATAGACCACTAAAGAAAACAAAGTTCCTGCCCTTGTGAGAATTTCTAGAAGAGAAAGACAATGAACAAATAAAGATATAACAAATGACAGATGAAGATAAGTACTATGAAGTAAAAATAATGCAAAGTAATGAGATACAGAGTGATGGATTTGGGGAGGGGTAGCTATATATAAACAGAGCCCTCATAAAAGCATCTCCGATGTGTGCAATTCAGAGATTGAATGACAGGAATCTGTGAAAAGAGCATCACAAACAGGGAAAAGCCCTAAATGGGCATGTGCGAAGTAGATTAATGAATGAATGAACGAATGGGCTATAGAACTGACACCTGAGTCCTACAACATCAGAAGACAGTCAGAGAGAGGAGATTAAAGCCTCCAAATAGATGTAAGAAGGTGACGGGGACATCTTGAAAGAATTCACAATGAGACCAAGATGTGTTTTCTATTATGTGACACTGTGCTTGAATTCACTAGAAGGCTTTTGGGTAAAACACTGGACATCATCTAAATTCTTTTAAGCATCTTGGAAGAGAAGATTATTAATATAAAATACAAAGACCACATCTGGAGGCCTAAAAAAAGTATGGTCACTTAAAAAGGGTACCATCAAAGTTAACCAAAAGAGTCAACCTTCCCTGAGAGAATTTGGAGGCAGGGTAAGAGAAGACACTCTTCTCCTAATGTATTTGCAACAGTAGCCAGAAACAGTAACAGTGCTTACATATCATTGTCTGTCTGTCCCCTTTCTTGAGTGTATTGTAAGCACCTCTGAGAGCAGGTGCTACATCTTTCTTATTCAAGTCCCCAGAGTATGATAAACATGAGAAAGCTGAATAAACAGCCACCGCTACCAAGAAAAAACAAACTACAATATTTTCCACCTTTAACTGGCTAATGGGGAAGGGAAGAAAGATTGGGGTTTCATTCCAGGCCTAGTAACAAAACTGGGCAGGTGGCTTAGGGGGAAATGTTGTTTTATTTATTTATTTTTAAACAAGCTATTAATTTTCAAACAGATTTAGGTCTACAGAAACATTGTGAAGCCAATTCAGAGTTTCCATATACCTTATACACAGTTTATCCTATTATCAACAACATATTAGCATGATGTTTGTTACAATTAATGAATCGATATTGGTATATTATTATTAACCAAAATCCATATTGTAGATTTCCTTAGTTTTACTCAGAGTCCAATCTCATCCAGGATACTATAGATTTGTCACATCTCCATAGGCTTCTCTTGGCCGTGACAGTTTCTTATTTCCCTTATTTTGATGACCTTAACAGTTTTGAGGAGCATTTGTTAGGTATTTCATAAAACTCCCCTCAACTGGGACTTGTCTAATGTTTTTCTCATGATTACACTGGCGTTATTGGTTTCTGGGGAAGAAGACCATAGAGGTAACGTGCCATTTTCACCACATCATATCAAGGGTACATATTATCAATGTGACTTACTACTGTTGATTTTGACCTGGAGAACTTGGTGGAGGTATTGTTTGCCAGGTTTCTCCACTGTGAAATCACTCTCTTTTTCCTATTTTCCATACTGTACTCTTTGAAAATAAGTCCTTATGTGTATCCTATACTTAAGGAATGAGGAGTTATAATCTACCTCCTTCAAGGGGGGAATATCTACATAAATTATTTGGAGTTTTTTTCACATGTGAGATGTCTCTCCATTCATTCATTCATTTACAATCATTTATTTATATCAGTGCCAATTAAAAGATATTTATTTTATACATGGGTTTATAATCCAATATTTATTATGTTGTTCAGATGGTTCTAGCTTTGGCCACTGGGAACTCCTTCAGTTGCATCCTATATTCCTTTGACACATCCCCTTCACGTGGTCTTTTTGCTTTAAAAGCACTTACTTTCTATTACCAAATGCTCCAGGCTCACCTTGTTATGTTTTCTGCCCCAATCCTAAAATAAGTCATTTCTCCAAAGACCCCTGGTTCCTTTTATTTGAGAATGATATTAGATATCAAGATCTTGGTGCTAAATGTACTCATTGCTACTGTAGGGTTCTTTTTTTTTTTTATGTCCTTTCAGCTGGCTGAGAAAAAAATGTGAATACTAACACATTTATATATACATATCAATAATTCCATATGTAACTATCTATATCTACATTAAACTAAACACATGTTACATTGATGTCTCCAGCTCTTGATCCATTAACTACATAGATCATTCTAGCCCCCTCCCTTGCTAATCTGTAAACTCCCCTTCCAACAGTGAGAAATCTGGCATCTGCCATCCATATATTTGATTGTTCACATCCAGTAACCATGCATAGTGTTATCAGAATTGTTAACCATACTATCAGTGGAAACAACTTTATTAACCCCAGTACAGGGCTAATGCGCAGTTTCTTTGCCTTTAGCTTTATAGAGTACACTCATTTATAAAGTTACTTAAGTCAGCATCTTTTTCTCCTACCTCCTTCAGTGAGGTTGTTTCACACATTTGTAATACAGTCAGATTCTTTGGCCACAGTCTGCATTCTATCTTGAATTCCCAGACCTCCTAAATGATTTTTTTTTTCATGCACATATATCAAGGTTCACTCTTTGTGAAACTTCTAGTGGTTTTAACAAAAATACCATGTCATGTACCCATCATTACAGTATCATATAGAATACTTTCACCAGTCTAAAAAATCGCCTTTGCTTCACATTTTACTTCCCCCTCCAGTGATCTTTTTACGATCTCAATAATTCTACCTTTTCCAGAATCATACAGCTTTTCAGACTGGCTTCATTCACTGCACAATACGCATTTAAGGTTCAGTCTTGTCTTTTCATGATTTCATAGTTCATCTCTTTTTATTGCTGAATAACATTCCATTATTTGGATGTACCACAGTTTGTATATCCATTCACCCCTTTAACAATATCTTGGTTGCTTCCAGTTTTTGGCTATATACAATCATATGCAGGTTTTCGTATGGACATAAGTTTTCAAATTAGTTGAGTAAATACTTATGGAGCAACTGCTAAATTGTATGGAAAGACCATATTTAGTTTCACATATTTTGATACTCTGTTGTCAGGTGCACACATGTTTAGGAGTCATATTATGTCTTCTTGGTGAAATGACCCTTTTATTATTGTGTAATACCCTTCTTTATCCCTGATAATGTTCCATTTTCTGATGCTTGCTTTGCCTGAAATAAGTATAGCTACTTCTGTTATACTTTGATTATTGTTACCATAGTATATCTCTCCATCCCTTTACTTTGAACCTACTAAGTCTTTATATTTAAAGTGGAATTCTTATATACAACATACTGTAGAGTGTTGCTTTTGTGACAATCTTTTTTAAATTGATGTATTTAGACTATTAATTTTTGTTATTACTGATTTAGTTGGATTAATATCTACAATGTTTATAACTTTTCTATTTGTTGTGTTTTTTTCTTTATTATGTTTTATACATCTTTTTCTGCCTTCTCTGCTTTAATTGAACATTTTATATGATCCCATTTTATCCTCTCAGTATATCAATTACATTTACTTTGTATATTTTTTTAGTGATTGCTCTAGAGTTTTCAATGTAAATTTTTAAGTAATTTAAGTCTGCCTTCAAATAATATTTCAAATAATAATATTACCACACAGGTACTGCAGGTATCTTTTAACATAAGAGTCCCAATTCTTCCTGCCTGTCCTTTATAACACTGCTGTCATTCATTTCACTTATCCATTATGGTGCTATTACTCAATACACTGTTACTATTATTACTTTAAATAGTTATCGAGAACAAAAAAATATTTTTATTCTTCATTTATTTTCTCTTTGACATTCTTCTTTTATATAGATCAAAGTGTCTAACTTATATCATTTTCCCACTCCCTGAAGAACATCTTTTAACATTTCTTACAGGGCACATGTGCTGGCAATGAATTCCCTTGGCTTTTGTCTGTCTGAGCTCCTTCACTTTTAAAGAATAACCTCACTGGACATGGATTTCTAGATTGGTGATTTTTTTTCTCTTAACATTTTAAGTATTTCACTCTATTTTCTTCTTGCTGACATAGTTTCTAATAAGGCCATTGTAATTATTTCTTTTTTCTTCTATAGGTAAGGTATTTTCTTTGTTTTGTTTTGTTTTGTTTTTTTTCCTTCAAGATTTCCTATTTGTTTTTGGCCTTCTTCAGTTTGAATATGATATATGTAGGTGTCATTTTTTTTATATTTATTTTGCTAGGTGTTCTCTGAACTTCCAAGATCTGTGGTTTAATATTTTTCATTAATTTTGGAAAATTCTCAGCCATTATTACTTCAAATATGTTGTCTGCTCCATTTTTTTTCTTCCTCTTGTATTCCAATTACACATATGTAACACCTTTTGAAATTGTCTCACAATTTTTGGATGTTCTGCTCTGGGTTTTTTTTTTGTTTTTTTTTTGTTTTTTAGCCTTTTTTTTTCTCTTTATATTTCAGTTTAGGAAGTTTCTTTTGACCTATCTTCATGGTCATAGGTTCTTTCCACAGTCCACTGTTGAGGCCCATCTACTAATGGGCTCAATCCAGTCTACTGATGACTCCATAAGGGATACTTCATTTCTGTTCCAGTGTTTTTGATTTCTAGCATTTCCTTTTAATTACTTCATAGAGTTTCCATTGCTTTGCTTACATTATCTATCATTCTTTCATGCTGTCTTCTTTTTCCATTAGGGCATTAACATACTAGTCATATCTATTTTAAATTTCTCTGTTAATAACAACATCTCTGTTATATCTGAATCTGGTTCTGATACTTGTTTTTTCTCTACAGACTGTGTATTTTTTTTTTCTTGCCTGTTAGCATCTCTTGCAATTTTTGATGAAAGCCAGACATGATGTATTGGATAATAGGATATAACTATTATATAAACAAAATTTTAGTGTGAGATTTTATGTTAACCTGGCTGGTAGTTGGGCTGTACTTAATGTCTGCTGTAGCCATAGGTAGCAGAGTCTCCAAATCCTATAGTATCTTTGGATTTTTTTTCTCCCTTGCTTACTTTGGGCTTCTTAAATATTCCTCCTCACAGAGAGTCCACATCTTTTAGCTCTGTTAGCTGTAATTCACAGGGTTATTGCAGTCCTGTTGGTGTGGTGGTAATGTATGGGCGAGAGGAAGTATTTTATAATCTTATAATTAAATTTCAGTCTTTTAGTGGGCCTATGTCCCTGGGCTGTAACCTTCACAAATACATCTTTCTTAGCTTTTCTTCTTAGTTTGGTGAGGTAGGAAAAATAGAAGGAAAATGCCCTCCCAGGTAGGATAAGGCTCTAGTAAAGTTTTCTGCTCCAAAGAGAAGGCCTTTGTTAAGGAGAACGCTCTGGGTATATTTCATAATGATCATCTTCCCCTTTTCCTACCAGAGCCAAGAGAGGATCTTTCTTGGCTCTTCCCTATAAGAACCTGGGGTTTTTGGAGATAAAGCCACAAAATAATGGGCCACATTTAGCATCCAACAATTTGTAAAAATTACCATTTAAGTGTTCCTACCAGTTTATGGCTCTAGCAGGTAAGCAGATCTTGGTTGTGACTCTTATAACTTGCCCTTCTCTCCAGATTTCAAGGTGGAAGTTTGCTTTGCGACCTAAATTTTTTGATGGGTCTTAGAAAAGTCATTGATTTTCAGTTTATTCAGATTTTTCTTTATTCAGAAACGACAATTTCCAAGCTCTTCACGTATCAAAGCTAAAACCAGAAGTCCTTAAATATTAAGGCCAACCTTAATCATCTAGAAATCAGGTATGGATGGAGATACAAATTTTACATGGTATTTAAGGTGTTTTAAACATGCCAAGTAACTATTACGGTTAACAAGAACTGGAAAGATTCAGAGAGATTCACTTTAGCTAGAATGATAAAGCACAGGTAGAATTTGATATAGACTTTGAAAGAGAAATAAAATGTAAAGAAGAGGGCAGATGGAAGAACATCAGCATTAGAAGAAACACTGAAAGCACAGAAAATATAAGACATGTCCAAATAATAATAATAAGTGAATCCATCTCAGGAATCACTGTGAGGGCCAGGGATATTTGGGGTGTGTGTGTCAATGTGTACTTTAGAACATGTGACTGTGAAAGTCCCTTGGAAAACATGAGGTCTGACCACCTGAAATCAGTGTTTAAGATGCTAAATTTGGTGTCTGTTTTGGATAGGTTGAGGAAAGACAATGAAGAATCAGAGACCATAAAAGATAAAAATAGCATTTCAGGCATGCAGAAACCATTGGCTACTTCTTTTAAAAAAGGAATAAGACCTAGATTTAATTACACCAAATACTTTAGAAAGTACAGTAGTATTTTACTACTGTCAAAAGAACAATGGATTTTCCAATGAGATTAAGTAGGCACACACTTTTGCTTTACTTCTTATTTTAATATTGCTTCCGTTGTCCCTCTGCTAAAACAAAATTACCTTAGAGAAATAAAGGCTAGATTTTGAATATCCAACACCACAGAGCACCATAGATTCTCCTCAGAGCTTATGTAAATCCAACATTAACCAAGCTCTCCTCTGCTCAGCTTGGGGGGAAAAAAAACCTTATGAGAAAATATCTTACAATTAAAATAGCTATCCACATAAATGTTCTTTCATCAGGGCCCACGATTTCAATGAAATGACTAACCTAGGAGATGAAAGGCCTGAAAAGTCAAAAGTAACACATTAAATAGACTACTATTCAACTGTGATTAGCTAAAATTAAAATTAATAATAAATTTACAGTATTATATTAAATTGTATTCTTTTTATTTTCCTAATTTGAAATCTCTAACACAATACTTTTTTTGTGGTCTAAAGCAACTCAAAGCTTTTCTAAGGCCTATAATTACAAGTCTCCATGGTACAGTTTCATTAAAAACTTTCATTAAACAACAGCTGCCCTTGTATATGGTCTTCTAATCAATTTGGTCAAACAGAATGACTTCTAATCAGCTGTTGATAAAAATAGAAGATGAAATTTTAATTCTAATAGATTAACCACAAACTCAAGACAGTCTTCAAAATCCATCTAGCTCTATTCTCCAGTGGATTTAATGACTATTCAGCAACTCATTACTAAATAGAACAAGATGAACATTTTCCAGTTCATTAAAGAAATGTACTATGTATTTTTGCATTGTCCTCATGATTCGTTACAGGGAGTCTTAATTACAAGATAATGGATAATGGTTATTAAATGCAGACTGCAGTAATGAAGCTCTATTCATTTGCGAGCCTCAGAGACTGCAAAGAGAGGAAAATAAAATTACTAGCTTCAAAAGATTAACGGATCAAATTATTATTCAATTTTGAAAATCTCATTCAGACTTCATGGAAACAAGAAGAGATTAAAAACTAGTATTAAGACCAAAGAAGTACATTTAAAAAAATAATATCTTAAGGCTATTACTGTATAACAAGCTTCAGATGTGATTATTAGAAAAACATAGAGCTAACAATGGGAAAACATACATTTTTATTTCTTGAACAAATCTTATTTATGAGATAGGAATTTACTAGCAGGATCTTAAAGAGAGTCTTGGTGAACCTGCAAGATATACGGTACTATGCTATAAAAGAACAGCACAATGGAAGGTATTATTAACATTTTATACTTCACTAATGAAAAATAGGATTAAAATCAACTGCTGCTTGAGAAAGCTTGTCATTAAGTCGAATTCATGCCAACGTAATAATAAGAGCTTCTGGGCACATTATTCATTAGCACTATGTTTTCTATCATTCTCTAAAAATTTACTGATTAAAGTTAGCAAGAGAGTTTTGTATGGTAATTCTGATACTAATTTATACTTGCAATCTGCAATGGGATACTTTTTTTAAACATATACAGTACAAAAATATGAAGCCCAAATTAAAACACGTTCTTTGATATTGTATTCTTTTACTCAACATAGTCTTGAAAATAATTTGGTGCAAGTTATAAAGATCCAGTGTTATGGTTGAAGAAATGGTCAGAGTAAAAATGGAAGCAGGAGGCTCCTGTGGAGGTTATCAATATGTTGCTAATACTCAATCTGGAGACAAATTATACTATAAGGCATCCTTACATGAACCAGGGATAATAGTTAACCTTGTGAAAAGGGGGGAAATGTTTTCTAAAAGAGAGAAGAAAAAAACTAAGAAGGAAAGAAAAAAATAAAAACACCTGCTCTCTCAGTTCTTTCCTTCAGTCTGAATGGTGAGCTCTGGAAATACTTCTCAGTTAGTCCAGTCTATTGCATAAGGCAACACCACATTATAATTAAGCAGTAAGGGCATGTTCAAGCTCAATGGTAATCAGAAAGCAATCACAGTCTCAGAGTTAGAAAATATCTCAAAACCCCAAGGGTATGATTAACTCATGATAACCACATTCCTTATAGTTGCCTTCTCCTCAATACAAATAAAAATGTGACCATTTAAAATAATGCAAAACAGTATGATTCAAATGAAATAAAAGGTAAGTATCGGACTATATAATCCTTGGTAATTGACAGTAATGCCCATGGGAGAATATTTTAAACAAATATGCTAACCATACAAAGATATGTGGTGGAATCGCTTGACACAAACATGAGTCCTTGAGTTATGACTAATGTGCCAGAAGTTTCCTTTTACTTCTAAAACTTGGCTTATTTAAAATGAGTTTCAGAACTATTAATAATGCTAGAGATAAGTTAGCAGTCAATGTAAATATCTATTTTAGAGTGGATTTAAATTGTTTAATCTTTCAAAAAACTCCAAATTTTTATTTTTTTTTTACAAATTTGGAAAAAGCAAAGGATTATTTAACTCAAATGTTTACAAGGCCATTTTGTCAGCATTCTGGACCAAGAGTCAAACTGGGAAACAACAGAAAGTCTCCTAAACCGAGCTCTGTGCCTCCTCTAATTTTTAATATTGTATTAGTGCTCCTGGAGATGTTTGCAAATATCTATGCAGAGTTAACAGTTCAGAAATGGGTTCCCCCCCAAAATCATGCTGCACTTCTTAGTTCTCACCTCTCTCCCTTTCCTACTCCCTCCTTCGAGTAAGGTCATCAAGAAAGGAGAGTTAGGGGTAAGTAGAAGATCTGTAATGAAAACAAAAAGTTCTAAAATTAGGTAGTGAGAATGGTTGCACAATGTCATAAATATACAAAAATCCCTTGAACTGTATACTTTCATGGGTAAATTTTATCTTATGAGAATTATATCTCAATTTAAAATAAAAAACAAAAGGGAATGTGTTCATTGGGGAGAAAGAGTGAGAAAAAGAAAAACTAGTAAAACTAAAGCTAAGGAAAATGATCAATTAGTTGACAAATCAAGTATATATAATCATCTGGACTTTCACTCTTTCCCAAATTCATGTTTTAAGGCTACTCCAAGTATGGCATCCATAAACCAGGTCTCCTCTCTAACCATCGTTACTGATTATAACATAACACATAGCCATCACTGGTCTAAATAGATATGGTTATTTATTGATAATGCTTTGCTCCATAGATAAAGGTACCAAATGAACAGCATTCATATTCAAGCATTCAACTACTTAAAGGCATTACTTTTGAAGAAAAATACTTCAACACATTTATCATGATAGTTCTGTAAAAAAAGATTTTTAAAGAGTGGTATTAACACAGAGAATTTCATGCTGGCCGAAGAGGGAGAATTTTGATTAAAGGGCTTTTTAGAACCAGCTCAATGATGCGAGCTGGAAATCACTCATTGACTCTGCCTTGTGCACAGTCTAGGACTGTACTGTCTAACACAGCAGTCACCTACCAGTGTGGCTACCAAGCACCTGAAAAGTTGTTAGTCCAAACGGGGACATGCTATAAGCACAAAACATATGTGGGGTTATAAAGACTGAGTACAAAAAATAGATACATAAAATTTCTCACTAATAATTTTATATGGATAACATAGTGAAATGACACTGTTTAGGGCGGATCTGAACCCTGGCATCATCCCAGTGGCATGGCGGAGAGGTAATGACAACGAAGCGCAATTCATATTTTTCTCCAGTTCTTCCCTGCTGACACGGCCAAGAATTATAGGTCAGCAAGATTTAGAAAAAGTTAGATTTATTGAAAGCACATTTTAAAAGGAGACAGGCCATGCTAAGGAAGGCTGCAGCCCTGACAGAGTACACCCCAAGGGAGGAGAGGATTTTCAGCCAAGAGAGCTGTAACAACGTAGAAGTGGGGAGGTCTGTATTATACTGGGGCCACGATGGGTGGTTATAACAGCAGTCCTAGGTGACTGTCACATGAGGTCATTTTGATTGACACGGCTGCTATATAACCCTTTGCCTAGTGCACATATCCTTACCCAGAATTCAGTCTATTATAATTACATTCATGAACTTCCAGGCATAAACATAGTATTATAATGAGGCCAAGGTTGTGGGCAGGTTAGGGTAATACCTTCTGCGCAAGTATCTGTGACTCGATTAAACCAGCCAAAGGTTATGGCCCTCCCGAACTTGGTCTCCTGGGGTGCAGAAGGGATTCTCCAGCTACCAGTGGGGTGCTTGTGGGTGGTCTCTGGGCTGGGCCTCCATTCCTTTGTTTCCCCGTCACTTGTGTCTGATTAGCTTCCTAACAATATATTGTGGATTTATTGGGATAAATAAGATTTATTATTACAATTACATTTACTTGTTTCTTTTTACTTTACTAATGTGGCTATTAAAAATTTGAAATTACATATCTCTTTTAGACAGGACTGGTTTAGGGTTTCAATGAGACAACAAAATCTGTATCCACCTGTGTAACCCACAGTTTATGTCCTTTTAAACTAACATCCTTTAAAAGTTGGTTTATATTTATTTTAGGAGGGACAAAAGGCTTATATCTGCCTAGAGGTAGAGTAAGAAGTTCCCTGGTGACAAAACTTAACTATTCTCTCTCATCCAAACAATTCAGCTCTGCCCTCATATTTGAGTACTTAGCTCACCAAACAAAAGCTCTATAATTAACTGGACCCACCCTCCTAAGAGAGTAGAAAATATCTGTTTGGGAGACATAAAAGCATGTCCTTAGGATGCCTTATGCTCAGTCCCAATCATACAGAGTAGAGAAATTCTAGTAAATACAATTTTCTGTCTTGAACATTTTCAGTGGTTTCAATGCCTCTTATGGATTAACACCCTGGGAAACTGGCCAGCTGGCTGGCCCCTTAATCCTGTCTGGAATTGGCTTTGCTTTCAGTTTTCAAACACACAGGAATAACTCTAAACCACACTTAGAAACTCATGACCGCGTATGACTTGTGCTCACAGCTCTGTGCTCAATCCAACCACTCTTTCCCAATCCTTCACATCCCATTCAACTAATATTTACTGAGCACCTACTATGTGCAAGTACTATTGTACAAACTGGGGACACAGCAGTGTACAAGACAAGGCTTTCTTTAATGGGACTCTGCACTGTTAAAGACAATCCTGACTCAGTTATGAAAGGTATTTGTTTTCTCTTGGTCTGGCTACCTAATGAAAAAAATTTTTATCTATCTCCATCATATAGCCTCTGTTTTCAGAGAGCTGGTAGCATTGCTGAAAAGGAAAAAATGAGATTCATGACATTAGGTCAGTACCAGACGATCAAAAGAAAATTCCAGAAATGCCCACAGGCATTGTTATCATATAGGTGTAATGGTTTGGATAAAATAGACTCAATATAAAATGAAAACATCAATCTGTAAATCAAGTTACCAATGCCAAATGCCTCAAAATCGAAATGCTTTCCTTTTTGCCCAGCATTTACAGCTGAACTTACTGGTGGAGGAATTTATTATGTTAAGCAAATGTCTTCTATTGATATGGTAGTTTTAAAGTCATCTTATCTTAAAATGACACAACCATATCTAACACGTTCTTTTTTCCTTCGCATTTGCTGGGAGAAAAGAGAGAGATGGAACCTCAATATGAGGTAAAATGTGATTTGGTATCACTATACCAAATGAAGAAGCATTTTAACAAAATAACAAGGTAGATATGCTTTAAACAACTGAATTTCATTTTGATTGTGCTTCCCATTGTTACAAGTAAGTTTGGAAATATAGTATATATTAACATTAAAAGTCAGGTATGCTTGTGTGGAATCTATTAACTCGAGAGAAAATTACTCAAATTGAAGAAATAGCTGCTTAAAATGGATTTAGAAATATATTTTACTGAACAAAGCAAGCTAGAAAATTAGGCTACTTTATCAGGATTAGAAAGTGCTATGAATTTTAAACACAAAGCTTTTAAAAACAATGCAGAACATATTTGAGATTATCATACCTCAATGTCATCATAAATCTTTTTTCGACAATTGATGATAAGTACGTAGAGTTACTTTTTACAGTGACCTGTCTTTCATTAAAAAAAAAATTGTGTTAATTCCTCTGTGGGGAGTTTTATCTCTAGGCGATTGTTTCACTATACCTGGAGACTCATATGCTTTCCATTAGCAGATCTATAGATGAGTAAACCTTGAAAAGGCTCTAAATGGAAACTATTCACCATGTGGAGCTCTCGGGTTGGCCATGTGGGTTATTGCAGTTACCACTTACCGACCACTTATAGAGACAATGCTGCCTCTCTCCTACTGTTCACAAACAATTTTCAAGTTAAAATTCTGTCTCTATTTTTCAACTAATCACACTTTCATTTTTATCTATATTCCTTTTCACTCAGCCACCACCAGGTACCTTGATTCCTGAACAAAAAAGGAACAGGCTGGCAAACAAAGCCCAGCAAATCTCCTCTAGGATAAGGGTCTAATCAGAAAGGGTCATTGCAACCTTCTACCAAGTCATGGGCATCATCGGGATATGAGAATCATTCACAAATTCCTGAAAACACATGAGGCAAGGAGAAAGGTGGGGAGAAAAGTTTGTGAATTGGGCAGAAAGAATGGTCCTTAGACTCTGAAAAAGTTTTGAAGTAATACAACATTCCTGCAGGCTGGATCCATTTTGCATATTAACTACAACTCATCTAGAATTTCCCTGGATGTTACACCTTTTTTTTCAAGGCACTGTCTTGGCAACCAGTATATATGTACATATATGCTCACATCTTGTAGTTCTCTCATAGCAGACGGGCTATGGGTTCCTTTTCCGACACTCTTAGATAGAAGTTACATATAACCATATGGTAATGATGTATATTTCAGACAAACAGTTTACACCATACACTAAATACAGAGGTTTTATCTGTCTCTCATAAAACTTTCTATTACAAGTCTAAAAGGTTTGATTAAAGGCTATTTGTTTTTAGATTTTCCCTATCAGAAAACAGAATATAAATCATTTTTTAATATATATGTTATTTACCTATCTTCATATTAAATCTATATTTAATATTTTGATACATATTTAATGTTTTTAATATTACATATATAATTGCTTTGAGTGTGGCATTTATTTCCTCCTCCTAAAGTACATGTTGTGTCACAGATATAATTTCTCCCAGGTATTTCAGGGGAGTTATTAAATGTCAAAATCCAAAGTGAATACATAGGTAACTTAAAAATGTAAAGACTCAGTGAAGAAAAAATTTCAGCTAAGTTTATTAGCAAAAATGGGAAATGGGATTCATAATGATAACCTCTAAAATAAAAAGGTATTTAGAAAACAGGGTTAGAGACAGTGAAGAGTGTCAACTTATGCTGGAGATCCATTTACTCTTGAGAAAGAAGATTTTCTGGGCTGACTTGGCCTAGTTTTTATATTTCATATATGGAAACTAAAGAGCTCAAAATTTTTTAAGTATGAGAAGTTAAGAAGTATTGAAATATGGAATCAATAGATAAGACGGGTTCGATCATGGCATTTTTCATCTCAAAACCTTCAACTGCTTACAGAAGAAAATTCTAGAATTTCTACTCTCCAAGATCTGAATTTACCTAATATTCCATTGGTCTCTTCTGCTACTTACCGTAAAGTATCCTGGACTCTAGCTGATTCTGATAATAATGATGATAATAGTAATAACAACAATAATAATAGTAGTAGAATAGGTCTCCTTTTTGAGAACTCGCTAGATGCTGAGTACCAGCTATATATCTACTCTTATTTAATCTCCACAATAACTTAAAAAACGGGCACTCTTATTACCTCCAATTACAATGAATAAACCAGGGGTTACAGATATTGAGGAATTCATCTAAGATAACAGTTTATAAATGTCATGAAAGAAATTTAACACAGCTTTTTGTAACTAAAAGTTCAGGTTTTAACCACTATACACTCAGCCTCCTAAACTAGACCAGTCATTGGTTTGCAGAAACACCCTCTAACTTATCATCTTCATACTCTTCATCCTCTCTCTCCCTGTCAAAATCCTACTTGATCTCATTCAACTGTGTCCTTCAATATAAAGCAGCACTGACATTGCAAGCAGCACTGATATTGCTTTCTTCCTATTCTAAATGTAAACAAGATGACTAGAGTGGTGGCAGCCATCTTTTGACCATAAAGAACATGTCAAGAGAATAACAGAGGCACCAATCCTGATGATGAACCAAAAGCAGGGACTGACTGCACCTCCAGATCTATTGTTATATGAGAAAAATAATTCCTTATTTATTTAAGCCGCTGTTGTTAAGTTCTGTGCTATTTGTAAACATATTCAATCTTAATTGATGCAGTCCCTAGACTGTTTACTTCTCCTCTGCTGACCTAGAAATCCAATGGCCTACAACCATGCTACCCTGAACAAGCCTAATCCTGTCTGATCTCGGAAGCTAAGCAGGGTTGGGCCTGGTTAGTACTTGGATGGGAGACCACCTAGGAAGACCAGGTGCTGTAGGCATATAAAATAAAAAAATAAGGGATTGTAAGCTTACAAGGTCCTTGTAATCTGTGAGTTCAACCAAGGGTTGCCTCGCCTAAAAAATAAAAAAAATTAAAAAATTAAAAATAAAATTAAAAAAAAAGAAATCCAATGGTACACTACATCCATTAATTTCTCTT
This sequence comes from Eidolon dupreanum, assembly GCA_028627145.1. Taxonomy (NCBI): domain Eukaryota; kingdom Metazoa; phylum Chordata; class Mammalia; order Chiroptera; family Pteropodidae; genus Eidolon; species Eidolon dupreanum. Next base: position 22,811,746 of record CM053503.1, on the reverse strand, counting down.
GGGCATCACTCTCTGCAACCATGAACATAAAGTACTGTCGACCCATACACCCTCTCTCCTCTACCTAGCTGAGACTCTTGGATATCACAAGCTATACTTATCTAGGCCCTTAATTCTTCATACCATCTACACTGGTAAATCAGAAAGGAGATAGGGTCCATCTGAATAAAATATGGAATGAAAAGTAGCAGGTGAAAGGGGATCCTATTAAGATGTTAAGAATTATTAGGAAAAGCTAAAAGTGAAAAGCCACAGAACTGATTTCTGCTGGAGCAGCAACTACCTGAGAGACTGGTGAATAAAGCATATACGCATTGATCTCTCTGAGTAAGTTATTTAAAAAACAGAGAAAAAAAGACTGTTCTATCAGCAAACAGAGCACATAAAGAGCTCTAGCAATAAAAGAAAATGGAGGAAGAAACTAAGGTCCAAGTATTTCTTAAAAACCTAATTGGAGAAGATATTAGGCTTGAAAAAGCTGAAAAATTTCTCACTGTGTCTGCCCCTGACTGCCCAACCCAGTGAACTACACATAATTTGAGGGCCATGGCTACCTCAGTCATTGGCATTATCCTGACTATATATAGTTAGCACAATGGTCACAGTATACACTTAATACGAAATCTAAATAAATTCAATATTAAGCAAAGCTTTAATAAAGCATAATGTCTGTACTGAACACAACTAAACTCTTCAACGATTCCATAGCTGCCTACTTATATAAATAAATGGGTTTCTATTTAATTCATCTCTTTAATAAACACTTATATAGCACCACGTGCTGGGTACTGTTCTAAGAACTTTAAAAAGACTGTGACAAATAATAAAAAACAAAGCAGGTATCTGACACTTTAGGCTCCAACAGAAGTGATCTTGCTGAGAATGTTTGGGAGTAGCATGGGGAGAACACCTAATTTTAAGGCTAAGTGTCCAAGAAGGAATTTTAAGAATTCTGAATGGTAGCAGAGGCTCATGCTTCCTCGCTCTACTTTCCTTGACCTACTCTGTCCCACCACAAGTATCTGTGTATGGCTTGCTGTGCTCTACACCATGTGCTCCGCAATGACTAGTAAGGTTTCCTAACTAGAAACTGCTCCGTTCAGAGAGAGAGGCAGACATATGTGCCAAGCGTGGAGAGGAGAAGGATAGTCAGGCGGTACAATCAGGGTACAGAGACAGATCTGAGTCCAGATCTGAAGGGGATATGATGTGAGGAAGCTAATGGCTGAGGTTTCTTTCTAGAGCCAGGAGAGTCAAAGGAGCTATTTACAGAGAGAGAACAATTTATCCAGCACACTCTAAATCAGGGCTGCTCACTAACAAACTGGTCAAGTTTGGGTTTTGTTTTCCTAATTTTAGTCCTAGTTTCAGTCAGTTTAACTGAGCAGGTTTACATTAAATTTCTTACCCTCCTTCCTTAACTATTTTTACTTAGGGAGTTAACACAAAATACCTTGATTGGTAACACTGCTTTCAGCCTAAAGATAAATTTTCTCTTTTCTTGAAGAGTTTTTGATTTTGGACAAATGTCCTAACTTCTTTTCATGGTGGGGTGGAGCAGGGCACAGGGTGAGGGAGGGATTGTAACCTATGATTTCAACCCCATGAATTTTTTTTTAATCAAATATTTTCAAAGTCCACATCTAGTTCTCTTCATCTATCAATTAGTTTTGCTCAAGTAATGTTACACCGTTACTGAACCTTTTTACATCTATCAAATGGATTTAAATTTTAACAGGCTTAAACTAAAGAATGAGGATCTAACCACGGAATTTCAGACATTAAGCCCTAGGAACGACAGGAAGGGGGTGGTGTTAAAAGAGTTTGCAAGGGAGGTTTTCTAAAATTGGACCACTTACACAGGCATGCTTATGCTCCTATAGTAATGTGTTCATTGTAATCTTGTCTGCTTAAACATTTATATTCCCACAGAGCATAATCTTCTACATCTACAGGACCTGACAAAACCTAATAATATTCACCTACTCTATTCTTTGGTTCAACCTCAATAATGATACATGAGAAAAACTTTGCCATACTTAAAAATAAGTTTGGTATGATGGGCTTAAAAATACACAATTTTCCTTTCTGTAAACGTTCATGGTCTTTTCTAAGTGCATGTGTACTGCAAATGGCTTACAGGGGTACATGTTACACAGTCTCCCCAAAGTTGCGTGACCATGTGACCTCTTTTTCAGAGAAGTTTTCACAGAAATAGTGTGTCACAGAATACAATATGGAAATCATTGTTTTAGCTAAAAACTGTCCCCACACAACCTTCTTATTCATTTGGTTGGAGGCAAGCTGATCTTTAGAATAACCTTTTCAATTCTGACACTACTTTTCTATACTCTAAATCATCCAAGGACATGTGTTGTCAAGTTCATTATATTGGCTAGCTAATAAAAATGTGTTTTGAAGTAGACTGCATGAAAAGAAAGAAAATGATCTTTAAAACTGTTTTTTAGAAAAATTTAATTTTAACTCTATAGGGCACGAAACCAGATCTTCAGTTGCTATTTCTTCTTTATCTATTTGTACGCTTTAATTCTTATAATAGGTCTTAAATCACATTAAATTGTCAAAAGATTTCTAACCCCTTGCACTAAGAAACACACATAAGCAGATGATCTTTATAATTTAGAAATCAATGGTTCCTAACCTTGATTTTTGAAATGTACAATTTAATACATTAAAGAGATTCCTAATAAAAATTTAGGAAGATGGCCAGTTTTTTTCTTTCTTCTTCTGTCTTTCTTTCTTTTCTTTTTCTCATTAGCTTTATTATTTTTTTCCAGTACAGTAACAAAAACTGAAACTTGTATTTAAAAGTAATCTTTAAGATTCCAGGAAGTATGAGAGGTCTAGATTCATAGATTAAATGGAAAAAAAATATTTGGTGGGGGAATAAGGTTTTTAGATAGCACTTATGCATTTTCAGTTCAGTTTTGTTTTATTTTGTTTTCTGCAGTGGTTCCTTTGCTTTCTGTAAGGTCTGAAGGAATTTTGTGTGCTTTTTATTTTGTCTCTATTTATGTATCTTGAATACTTAGTTTTAGATTCAGATTTAAATCTGCATGTATTAAACTGCTAGGTGACTACACAGATAAACCAGTTATTCTTTTCTACTTTAATTATTAAATGGAGCAGTTTAATACACAATTCTCCAATCTAGGAATAAAATGTGTTCCAAAAGTTTGTAAATTCATTGCTGGCCGGAAATTAAAAGGTACTTCTCCAGATAAACAGTATTTCACCTGATAGTAAGTCGCAGGTAGTCCAGAAAAAGATGTGTTAATCTCTCCTAAGCATTCTGTATAACAATGTTTTCTTAGGAAACAGAGGAAGGCCAGGATACATCTGACTATAGGTCTCTTCCACCCATCCCTTCTATCACTGTCCAGACTGGGAATGGAGTCAACCTGAGCTTTAAATTACCAATGGAGTTTGCATTTAGACAAGGATAATCTTGAGATGACAAGGCGAGAAGGGCTGGGTAACCAGGTTTTGGGAGGAGTGGGTGGTCAGGAGTTATGGGAACTAAGAGCTTCTCAGGCACAAATCACTAGAAATACTCCTCACTCATAAGCCACGCCCTAGTCACTCTTGCCCCCTGGCACTCCCCCACCAACCATAGACTCACTTGGTTTTCTTCCATCAGCCCTAGAGTCTACTTCTTCCCCACTGTCATTTACTGGCTGTTTTAGCTGGTGTCAGTTCACAATAGTGATGGTAGAGAAATATAATCTCACTACTTCTCTTCTACCTAAAACAAGTGCTCAGCCCGTACGTAGACTCATGAGCAAAATGAGCAAAAAAAGTCCTCCCTAAACTTCAGCTTTGCTTTCCTTATTTAGAACTCATTTGTTATAGGCTGAATTGTGTCCTCCCAAAAATTCATATGTTGAAGTCCTAACCCCCAGCTCTACAGAATGTGACTTTATTTGGAAATAAGGTCACTGCAGCTGTAATTAGTAAACCAATATGATTAGTGTCCTTTGTACAAAAAATGCTATGTGAAGAGACAGACACACACACACAGGGAGAATGTCACGTGAACATGAAGGCAGAAATCAGGGTGATGCTTCTATAAGCCAGTGCACTACCAGAAGCTAGAGGAGGGGCATGGAACAGATTCTCCCTCTCTGCTCTCAGAAGGAACCAACCCTGCCAGCACCTTGATCTCAAGCTTCTAGCCTCCAGAGCTGTGAAACAATAAATAGCTATTGTTTAAACCACTCAATCTGTGGCATTGTTATGGCAGTCCTAGGAAACAATACAAGAATCTATTAAAAAAAAAAAAAAAAGACATTGCATGTATAGATGTTAAGAGATGAATCTTGAATAGTTCAAGGTTTGGTCACATATTTCAGAACAAATCCAAACAACTTTCCAGGGTATTTCACCTCAGAGCTCCGGCTAGGTAGGGGACAAAAACAGAGATGAGATGAGGAAGGAGGATGCAGCCAAGAAACTAGCACTGGGCCTAGCAGAGCCACAGCTGCGACGGAGGAGATGAGATGGACTGGACAGTTGTCCTACCTAAGACAAGGCAGTATTTTAGAAGAGGGTACGGAAACAGTAATAGGCAGTGACTAGATAGGAAAAAGACAAGGAGAGAAAGAAGAAACTCTCATAGTGCAGACTGAGGACAGGTGTCTTCCCAAGTTTTCTGCCAATGTTCTGGCAAGTTCTTAGTCATGTATAAGAGCCACATTTAAGTCAAGGTTACATATATTGGGTCCTATTCAGTTATTTCTACATCTGTAATTTCTCTAGCAAATATTTAGAGTTTATAACAGTGTCTGGCACCCATTATCCTAATTGTATTTGATTGAACCTATTTGAAGTACTAAGGAAAAGAACAGTTTGCTGAAAAATTAACATTGGGATTTCTTTTCGCAGCTCCCAAAGCACCTAAATGCTCAACAAATTTCTAGCCAAATGCCTCCTTCCCCAGCATGCCACCTATTTCTGACTCTGGGGAGTAGGAGACACAGCATTCGGTCTTAATAGCCTCTCAACTAATGACCTTGCCCTTCTCAGAAAATTCTTCCTCTAATACCATTTACTCCCCTCTTGTCCTTCCTCAGTTGCATTCTCCCTTTTATTACTCTACTAAAACTGTTACTACCTTCTAACAGACATAAGTTCAGGTAGATCCTCTGGAAATTGGTGGGATCCAATAATCTCATATATGTTTAGAATTAAACACTGCGTCCCTTTAAGAGCATCAAATAGAACATCACACAGCACTGTGAGACTCTGGCATCTGTCTATCCCTCTGTTTCTGAGCATGAATCACTTTCCCTTTTCTGTGTGGTCACTGTTCCTCTGAGTCAACTGTCTTGAATAAACACCCTGAACTCCATTCTGGCCCTGAAGGAACAACCAAAGAAAACAGTTAGTGGAAAGGGGTTGGTTTAACTAAAAAGTATGTTCAATTAATTATAAGAGAACACTTGATCACTTCATGGGAGTATAAACGATAAGAAACAGAGTAGGAAGAAACAGGGTATCAGCTATGCCTGGGGTGTGTGGTTACAGACAGAAGATGAAAATGAGAAATATACTTCAACTAGAAAAGTATATCTAATAACCACTCAATTTAGAAAATACCATCTATAATGAAAATGCCTCAAAGTAGTTTTAAGGATTTTTATTTTATGTCTTTAAAAGGCATTATAATAATAAAACTATAAAATGAGAATGCTGAGAAAGACAGAAGAAAATATGCTTTTTAATTGTCTAAGTTATCCACTCCACAATGCTAAGTCAGAAACCTCAACATCTATGAATGCAACTATAGGTAACATTATGAACTCTGAAGTAATTTATGTCCTTTTTCTTTTTATTAAAAAATAAACAGGAATATTTTAATTATTCACTAGGATGTTAATACCAAACCAGTGTGATAGCAGCTAACATTCTACAAATAGCCTTTTGCTGGCTTTGTGTGCCACAGATGATCTAAATTCTTTCCAATTCCATTGACTATTAGTGCCTCCTCTGTAGTCCCTGCCCAATTTAGGAGCTTTGTAGCATAGGAAACTTACTTTTGGATATGTCAGTTGATGATAAATTTTTTACAAAAAGCATATTATAACACTCATTCCTGGGTCACTAGCAAAACAAAGCATCACTCCAATAATTCAAGTAAAAGCACGGATTTCCTTTTCTTCCTGAATCATTAAAATAACTGTATTAGTTCTCTATTATATGCCTTGTCTTGCTAATGTTTAAACAGAAAAGTAGCCTCTCTTTTATCTTCATAGCCTTAATCAGATTTCCTTAAAAGTGTTGAATATTTTTCCTTGTTACAAGAACAAAAAAGGAGAGGAAAAGTAGTAAGACTGTGGTGCATTCTACAGTAAGCCAACAACAGAATCAACAGGCAGAGGTCTTATAAAAGGAAGCTGAGACTGGGACTCCTGCCCTGGTAAAAAGCCTTGCTTCTCTTGAATTGCCTATCCTGACAAATGGCATTATTATGAGATGTTATGTCATCTCCCTCCCTGCTCAGCACACAATCATTCACCAAACTCTATTCATTCTGCCCTCTTAACATCTCTCATAGCTGTCATCTCCTCTCCACAATGCTCACTACCACAATTCAGTCCTCATCATGGTCAGGTAGACTGTTACAATAGCTTCCTAATGGGGTTCTTTCTCCAGCCAAAACGCACTGCCCAAAGGTTATATTTCAAAACGAAAATCTGATCATTGCTCCACTACTATAGAGTAGAGTAAGGGCATCTTACTGATCTTTATCCCCAGTGCATGGCACATAGCAGGCTTCAATCAATCCTAGTGAAGAAATTGATGGAGTAAGTCCTCACTTAACATTGCTGATAGGTTCTTGGAAATTGTGACTTTAAGCAAAATGACATACAATAAAAACCAATTTTACCATAGGCTAATTGATAGAAACCAGAGTTAAGTTTCTAAGGCATATTTCTGGTCACAAAAACATCACCAAACTTCTAAATAAAGACCGAAAATACTTTCAATAAAAATCATTGAAATAAATGTGAGCTATATGTATACTTAAGAAAGATGAATAAAACCATGTAAGATAAGATTTTCCAACCCACTTATTCCAGTTCAAGGTCATAGGTGGCCAGAGCCTCTCCCAGCAGCTCAAGATACAAGGTGCGGACCCACCCTGGACAGGACGGACGCCTTTCCACTGCAGGGCGCACTCACACCCACACCCACACTCACTCAGACTGGGACCATTCAGAAATGCCAGTTCACCTCATGTGCACATCTTTGGGATGTGGGAGAAAACTGGAGTCCCCAGAGAAAACCTATGGGAGAACGAACAAACTAGACACAGATGGTCGTCCCAGCCGGGAACTAGTTTTTCTTTTTTTTTTTCTCTCATCAATGTTACAATGAAATGATGTTGAATCAAACAACATTACTTGAAGATCTGCTGTACTCAATTGCTCATTTCTCAGGCTAAAAATTTTCAAAGATTAAAAACATTCCCGACTCGTAAACAGAAAACTCAAATTCTTTAGCACTGAATTAAGCCCCAAGCTCTACCGACCAGCGTCATCCTCCACCTCTCCTGTCACTTCCCCATTTACTCTCCATCCCAAACTCGTGTGCTTTCTCACCATGACACGATCTTTCACGTCTCACATTTCTCTGTCTGAAATTCCCTTCCTCCACATCCATACCTGACTCTTACACAAATGCCACTTGCTTTGGGAACCCTTCTATGAAACCTCCAAAGAGGGTTGGCCCTGTTCCTACAGCACTTGGTATAACTGTCCCTGTGGCTCCTGGTTTCCCAACAGGGCAAATCATAATCCCAATTTCTCACTTCCTCACCAGACTAGGAGCTATTGTCAGTGTTTACAAGGAAGGGGCTATGTCTCACTTATATTTATCTCCCCTTTCTCTGTTGTTATCCTTCTCCAATGCCCAAAATAGTGTTTAATTAACTATTCATTAAATACTTGTTGTGTGAGTCTATTCAAGGGAAAGAAATGTCCCTAGACATGAAGATGACAGATAATGCTAGTCCTCCTCTTCCTGACTGGCTTCTTTTCCCTCTTCTTCTCCCCCAGTTCTTTGATCTTCACTACAGTCCTTGCCACCCCTTAGGTCCTCATTTCCTTCCGCTCCCTGTCACAGCTTGGAACTGGGGGAGTCTCCATTCAAATTCTAAACTTACTAGGTTGAAGATAGGAGGAGGAGAAACTTCAATCTTACTAAAGTATTCCAAAAAACACTGTTATGCGTGTTGGTTAGGATCTATAGAATGATCAATACAAAGCTAAATTTCAGTTATTTTGTACACAAAATTCTGGGCTGGCCTAGCAACCATATAAATACCCATGTATAATCTTGTTTCTATGGGAATATAGGTTTGGAGTTCCAAATAAGCAAACTGTAAGGTAACTACTAGGACGCTCGGCTTGTTAATTGTGGCCTGTCTTTACTAAAGGTCCCCTCCTCCCTTCAATAATTTGAAATTCTCTAAATAATTTTTAAACTACCAGCACAAGAAGAAAAAGCACTTGTCTTAATATCAGGAAACCCAGATTCCAGATCAGAGGTCCACATACGTGCCTACACAGCAGAAGCAACTGGGGACGTTTTAAAAAGGACTAATTCTCTTGGCTCCATTCAAGACCAAGTTAAATCAGAATCTCTGATAGTTATGGTCTTTTTTGTTTATATAAGAAGCTAATGTTCAGCCTGGGTTGAGAACCTCATTCTAGACTGTGTTTAGACTTTAGTTATTTGTCCCTGGGCAAATTCCTTATGAATTTGACCTTTCTGGATCTTGGTTTTCTCACCTGTAAAATGAAAGTTTTGTGGTTAATAAGGCTTCTTTAGATTTTAAAATCCTTTTTGGTTTCCAAAGCGTTTACAACTTTTATGAGTTAACTTTTGAATGTTTAGTTGTTCCATTTCTCTTGGCTCATCTGACAATGTACAATCAAGGAAAAGCAGATAGAAATTGTAAAGACCTTTTAGTGACTTAGACTAAAGGAGTGGCAGGCAAAATTCCAATATGGAAAGTAAGTTTCCCACATACTAAATGAGTTCCTGGAAGGACAAAAGTTATAAATACAATCACCGAATTTTATGATTTTTTTTTTTAGAGCCATTATGTTAAAACTTTAAAAGAGGAAGAGAAAAAAAGTTCCATACTATAACATTGGACTCCCTCAGCCGCACAGTTTCATCATTCTAACAATAACATTTTTGCATACGCTTCCATTAAAGTCATGGCTGCAGAATAAACTGATGATTTCAATAATGTCCCCTCACTCTTTAAGTCTTTTTACTGAATAGCTTGCTGAGCAATTTAACACACAGGGTCCCTAATTTCTTTATCCTAGTGACAGCAATGTAACCTTTGTCTTACTTCAACCAATTTTTCCCTCGGTTAACACATCTTTCCAAGTTTAAAAATATATTTTTTCATTTATTTGGCTTATAAAATAAACCCAGAAACCCGCAAATATTTTTTTAAAAGCAAATAAAGAAATATTCACCCATGCAGAAGAAAAGAGAACACAGGAGAATCACTTGCTCCATTTTATAATATTATGGTACATTGTGTAGTCTTCTGTCAGTATTTATTATCAGTCATTTAGTTTATGATAGAGAATAACTTTTGATTACTGATGCTTGTAGTATTACTCACTCTGTCTTGAACTGTTTGAAGATCTGTATTTTTATTACAAAGTCTAATAAAAATAAAGTGAAAAACCCACAGGTCCCAAAACTGATTCCTGGCTTGTGTTGTATGTCACTCCTTTCCAATCTAAAAAGTATTTCTTTCTACTGGTAGTCTCTGTCTCTTGCTCATAAGCAAATTTATCTCCTAATGCCTCATTCTTTATTTTAGCCATTAATCTCCCATTGAGAATCTTACCAAATGCTTTTTGTAAATAAAAATATTTAATATCTACTAGATTTCCCCTACCCACAAAACCATCCAACACTGCTTAGAGAGAAAAAAAAAAATCTATCTTTTGTACCTGAATTTAAGTTTGCTGGTTTGACTCAAAGTATCTTTCTCTAACTTCTTCATTTTTTTTACAGGAAATAATAGAACCATAGTACAAGAGCCTTATTCCTCTTTGTTATCAGTTGAATTGTACCCCCAAAAAGGTTTAACCCCCAGGATCTCAGAAAGTGACCTATTCAGACATAGGGCTGTTGCAAATGTAATTAGTTAAGTAAAGATAAGGTCTTACTAAGTAAGGTGGGGCATGAAATAACTGGTACTCTTATGAAAGAGGAAAAGCGACACAGAAATTCACAGGGAGAAGATGGCCATGTGATGACCAAGGAAGAGAATGGAGTGACGTATCTTTAAACCAGGAATGCCAAGTACTGCCAGCAAACATCAGGAGGTAGAAAAGGCAAGGAAGGATTCTCCCCTATAGATTTAACAGGGAGTATGGCCCACCTTGATTTCAGACTCCTAACCCTCCAGAACCATGCGAATAAATTTCTGTTGTCTTAAGTCACCCAATTTGAAGTACTTTGTTACACCAGACCTAGGAAACCAATATACTCCTCTTTTCCCATTATTTCCACATTTTGGGGCCCTGTCTATACTGGATTGTAACCTATATTGACACTTCACATACATGCATGTACACACATACATAAATAGAAACAGAAAAGCATCTCTAATGGTCACTGAGTATCACTTAATCTAACAGCAGCTCCAGGTCAACATCCAGCACATGATTTGAACAACTACCTCCTGACGTGGCCCTTTCAATTTCTGAACTTGGACTTTAACAAAACTATGCCTTATACCAGGCCAAAATCTAGCTTTCCATAACTTCTAAAAGTTGGTCCCTGTCCTCCTACCTTAGGGTAATAGAGAACTATCATCCTTTTTCATTTGTGTTGTGTGTGTATGTATACAAGTTTTTGAACACAAAATCACAACCCTGATGATTGCTCTCTTCCTAAATAAGGCATCTACTTTCCTTTTAATCACTCTTCGGGAAGGTTTCAATTTTCCCCATTCTATGCAAAGGAATCCTTGTGCATATGCTCCAATACCATTTCCACTCTCTCATACCCTCTTATCTCACCCTTTCTGCTTCTTCATTCCAGACTGCCCTAAGCTTTGACATCTCTCCCCGTTCTTCATAAGATGATCAAGGGAAAGGAAGGTTCACTTTTACTGTCACTGCCTAGCTGTTCTCTCAGTATCCCAGGTAGGATAATCTGAAAATAAACAAGAACTTTAGTACAGAACCCAAGCTGCAGTTGTTAGATCACAATCCTGCTAATGTTCAAAGTGCATCACCATGGGACCATGCGCAGAGCAAGTAAAGCTGCCTGAGGCAAGGGTGCTCCTGGCATCCCTCCTCTTCATTTCAACAAAGATTTTACTGCAGGTCTATCATGGGTGGGCCCCAGGGCTTGCTTTTATTTTTCTCTTTCATGTGTATTTCATGTCCACCATCCCTTACAGTTTTTCTCCAAACACTATTTGTCCCTATTGTCTTATATTTCTTATCCTCAATAGAAAAGTATGGCTCATTCAATGATGAGAAATACATCTGTGCCTCCAAAGGTTAAATACAGCTCATATATAATATGTTACATACAAATCACCTGCTGGGTGGAGAACAGGATTGTACAATAACTAAAACATGGAATCTGAGTCAAGAGTCCTTCAGAATTCTGCCATGTTCTTAATGTGTAACCTTGGTCTAGTCACTTAACTTCTGAGCTTCAAGGTTCTCATCTACTAAAAGATGATAAGGTACTTCCCCTATTTCCCAATTAGGACAATTGCAAAAGGATTACATAAACTACTAACTTCACATGATTTATTAACCCTTATTCATTTTATCATTCAATAAATATCTACATTGAGTACACCCATTCAAGGATTCTAATATAACAGCATTTAAGAGTTTGCTAAAAACTACCTGGCACAGACATTAAAATATAAATAACAAAAGTTAATGTGTTAGGAATTAAAGACAAATGAATAACAGAATCTCAGAGATGAGCAAACATCTCATGGTCTAATGCGATATACCAGAAGTTCACTGAGAAAAAAAATTGCTTAAGGTTTGTTTTAAAGGGAAAATACAGATTTATTAAAAAATTGAATTCTATGCATGTTGCTTACAATTATATCTACTGATGCCCCTTTACCTGAACCTATCAACGAACATTTCGTAGGCTCTTATTAAGTGTTAGCCTGTGTGCCCATGAATTTCTCTAGGTGAACTAGGTCTGGAGAAGGCAGTTATGTGATTTTGGAATAAGGAAGGTTACATTTTTAAAAATTTCACACAGTAAAATTTTATATAGACTAGTATATACACGACATAAAAAACTAAGCATACAAGCTCTTTCTTTTCCTTTTTCTTTTCTTTTTTCCTCCTCAGGAGCCCAGTCATGAGAAGGCAAAGAAAACACTTTATGTTTAAATGTAGAGACTTCATCTTTTCTATAAAATGATATGTGTATACCAAAATGCATCATCAGTAGTTCCTGCACTGCTGGGAAGCCAGAAAACATAACTTCTCTCTTCCGTGGAGCTCTTTATTTTGCACTCAACAAAGGATGGGAAGATGTGGGTGAAGAAGGGTAAACTTTCTGAAATTTCTGCTTGGGGGTCTGAATTTAAATTTACTCATTGAATGAGATATCAAGGTAATTAGTTTTTGCCCTATAAGAGCTTTAATTTTCAGAGAGTTTAAGGAACTGCAAATAAATTTACACTGTAAATCCTTTAACTCTTAACCTAATACACATCTATATTCTTATGCTTCCCCAGTGATGAACTTTCAATTGCAGCATACCTTCTCATAAATTAAAATGCTTTTCCTATGAAAGGCAAATATTTTTTAGACCACTGCAGGGATCTAGGTGTGCCATCTGGATCAATAGTCCTTGAGTATACAACGATTTGCAGCTTAAGATAAAGGACTCAGTGTGACCTGTGACAATTTGAGAAAAATAAATTTACATTGTCATTTACACTAATATTTGATTCATACTTAAGATTTTTAAATGTTTTCTTTAATCTAGAAGTTAATTTACTATTAATTACCACATTTTTTTAGGATTTTGGTTTCCTTCAGTCATGGCAGGTTTCCTACTGTTTTTCCTCCTTTAATTTTTTTAATGGCTTCCCTTATACTTTCTTTTATTTCTCTGCTTCACCTTATTGTTTCTGTGTATTTGATCTTACTGAATTTCGAACATTCCCTCCCTTCATTCCTACATGCCCTTATTTTTTTCCTATACATTATAAAATCGAAGCCAAGTTCAAAACTCATTTTGCATTCCTTCAAGGTCCGCTTTTCTCAAGCCCCATATTTTTGTGTTAGTACTCTTCCCACAGATCTTCATCAGCAATTCAAACCTGATGACATTATGATTGCATCTTTAGTGTTTTTCTATTCCAACCTTATTTATCATGCCTGCATTATTTCCAAAGATAAGGTCTGGAATAACTTCAGAGCTGAGCTTGTTAACCGTTGCGTGTGTGCAAACAGCCCACCATTCCTGAAAGATAAAGCCACTGTTCCACATTCTGGCACTATTCTTAATGTGTGCATTTGCTGGGCTGAAATCCCTCAGCCGCACACGGACCTGCTTTCAGTCTTCTCTTTCCTCTAAGCATGTTTCCCTTTCTATCTTACTTCCTATCACTTTGCTTTTACATAGTTTGATGAAAAAAATATGGCTCTCCTTTCTCTTCCCTGATTATATTCCCCTCAAATTGTTTACTCCTACTTCATCTCCTCCTTTATTTGTATTTCTCTCACACTTCCACTAATGTAAATGGAAGATCCATTTTCTTCAACCAAAAAGCTAAGGCAAAAAGTTTTCCTTCATCCTTTCTTGCCTCCATAACTACTTCAGGATCCTCACAACCCTTAAATATGTTGTACTACTGTTTGCATCATCTAAACAATGCCACGGATATACAATCTCCCTGTCAAAGGTATAAATTATCTATCTTTCTGCCCCATGAAAATAAAAGTTTGCTCTCAAAGTAACATGTCAAAACTCTGCAAAATTAGAAAAATGAATCTAAATCTTCAAATTTCACTTTGCCTGTTTTCACTTTTCCTTATCCCTATCTTTCTTTTTCATTCACTCATCCATCCATTCATCCATTCATTCATTTGTGTATTCCAAAATATTTTCTCAGGCTCTCCGAGATTCCAGGCATGGCAGTAATTACAGGGAATACAGATAAGTAAGATTTAATCCTTGGCCTCAGGGAGGTTCATAGTTTTGCAAGAAATCTAACAGGCAGAATGACTGATGACGATACTATGATACAGATAAATGCTACTGGTATTAACAACTGTCTTAGGAGCACAACATTATAAACAATTAACTAACTGACTTTAGAGGATCACTGAAAGATTTGCCAGAGTAATGAAATTGTATTTAAATCTTTAAAAACAGCTAAGGGAAGGGTAGAACATTAAAACAGATGAAGGAAATAACATAACAAAGACTGAAGTACCTGGAATATTTCCAAATATCAATAATGACCATATCGAATAAAAGCAAAAATATCCTCTGAACTGATGTTCTTATTTTGCCATAGAAGAGTACATACCTAATAAGAGTTGTTGCAGAGATTAAATATATATATATATAAAGCCCTTTAAATAGTCCCTGGCATATGGTAAGTGCTCAAGAAATGTTAGCTGTTATTATTGTATTATAGATTACATCACATGTATTTTCTTTTCTTTTTCTGGTTTCTGGCTCACTGTGGCTGCTGAATAAGTGATCTTTACTTAAATGACATTTTATGTGGATATACATCTAAAGAGCTGAGGTGGCTGCTATAGCTCCCACAATAAAAGAATTAGGAAAGATGACAGATAAACAAAGCTGAGAAGCGTACCACAAAAAAACCTAACTAGACCACATCTAATTGTGATTCTCAACTAATCAGATTTTTTTTACACCTTTCTTTTTCAAGACAGAGTCAAAAGTTGACAAAATAAGTTCATGTCTAAGATTCACTGAATAATCCTACCAATTTACTAAGCTACAGGATAAATACAGAATGAATATCTTATATTTCCTAGTTACACCAAATGGTTTTGAACAGTGGTGCTCTGAATAAGGCCTTGTAATAGGCTAGGAAAGCAAAAATATTCAATTATGTTTCCTTCCTTACTGAGTTGTAATGGGGTAGGAAGGTATAGTAATAATTTTTAGTGACTTACAAAATATTTAATTTATAGCTTATAATGCATTCATATACATTAATTGAATTGATAATCAGATTTATTTGCATATAAAAATGTATATAATGGAACAAGAGTGCAAGTCTTCTTACTCCAGCGATCATCCTCCTTCTCCTAAAACATTTTGAAAGATTCTTAAACAAGATTAAATCAAAATTAGGCTAGTAATTATTTAGTTGACCGAAAATGCAAACACCCTGGTTAACTAAATTTTTACTTACAATGATGAATAACACTGAGTTAACATAATTATATATCTCTACCTTCCTCTTTCTCCAGAGAATTATTTTTGCAATAATCTAAATGGCTATCAAAATGACAAGATAAATTATGAATACAAATAATAAACCCTTTTCCTTTTGAGATTTTGATACTAAATTAATGGGAAAACAAAGCAATGAAGAATTCCAGACATGAAAATAATTACCAACTTGACTTTTTGCTATAAATAACTATATAACTAAACAAAATATATAAGGCAAATATTTTCAGGCACTGGAAAATTGGCAGCTCAAGATATATTCTAAGATAATCCAGATAAACATTAACAAGATAAGGACTTTTAATCAGCTATTATAAATCAGTTTAAAAACTTAAAGGAAAACATCATCTCAATGAGGGAAAAAATGAGAAATCTCAGCAGAGAAATAAAAATTACAGTAAAGAATCAAATGGAAATTCTAAAACTAAACATATACAGTAGCATCAATTTCAGTGGATGGACTTAAATGCACATTTGGGATAGAAAATAAGGGACAATGAACTTGAAGAAAGATCTATGTAAATTAGCCAATCAGAAGAACAGAGAGGCAAAAAGATTAAGAAATAAACAGGACTTCAATAAACTGTGGAACAATATCTAATGCTAATGTACCTGGAATCCTCAAAGGAAAAGAGAGATAGAATGAGGTATAAAATATACCTGAAAAAATAATTTTTAAAATGTCCTAATTTGAGCAGAAAACATTAACCTACAATCCAAGATCCAAGAAGCTCAGCAAACTACAAATAGAATAAATATAAAGAAAACCATACTTAGGTACATCATGGTCAAACTAGTGGAAAAACAATGATAAAGAGAAAATACTGATTGACCACAGCCAGAGTAAGATGTGATATTACTCACAAAACAAATAAATAAATAAATAATAAATAAATAAATAAAAGAAATTCCAAGGAATAGAATGACATGTTTAAAGTGCTAAAATAAAAATAAAACAGTCAAACCAGAACTCTATATAGAGTAAACTATCTTTGAAACATAGGGATAAAACAAAGACATTTGCCAATGAACAGAACCTGAGAGAATAAATCACCAGCAGACTTATGAGAGGAAATAGAGTTGGAAATGATATATATGTGAAAAAACATAAAAGACTAGCTTCACTTAGTGTTTTCTTTTAATTTCCTTAAAAGATAAATAACTGTTAAAACAAAAATTGCATCCTTGTGAGGAGTTTATAACATAAGTGGAAGGAGAACATGAAAATAATTCAAAGGACTTATGAAGGTGTAAATGAAACTATTGTAAGGGCCTTATATTCGTAACATATAAAGTGTGAAGAGGAACAATATTAATTCTAGGTAACCAGTGATAAAGACACATATTGTAATTGCTAGAGAAATCACTAAAAAAATACAAAGTGGTTGTATATATATATAAAGCCAATAGAAAAAGTAAAATGAAATACTATAAACTATTTAGTGAATCTTAAAGGTGGCTTTAAATATGAAACAATAAAGAGATCTGAAGAAGAAATAAATCTCAAGATGATAGACTTAAATCCTATCATATCAATAATATGAAAAATGTAAATGGACAGAGCATTCCAGTTATAAAGTAGAGATTATCATAATGGATTTAAAAAGACTGCTTGCAGGAGATAAACTTTAAATATATAACCACAGATCCGTTGAAAATAAAAGGATGAAAAAAGATATACCATACAAATGGAAAGCACAAAAAAGCTGGTGTGACTAGGTTAATATGAGACAAACTAGATCTTCAGACAAGGACTAGTATCAGAGATAAAGAGCGACATGTCATAATGATGAATGTGCTAATTAACAATCCTAAAAGTGTATATAAATAATAACAGAGCTCCAAAATACATTTAGAAAAATGTATTTTTATACTCCCAACTCGTCCCAGAACTAAAGGGACAAGTAGACAAATCCACAATCATATTTGGAGATTTCAATACCCCTCACGGTATTAAATAGAACAAGTAAACCAAAACAAAATAAAACCAGTTCCGAAAAATGCTACCAACCAACTTGATCTAATTGACATTTACAGAACACTACCCCTAATATTTGCAAGTACACATGATTCTTTTCAAGTGCACTTGAAGTATATACCTAAATATATCATAAAATGGGCTACAAAATTAGTTTCATTATTTACAAAAGACAAAAAATTCTTACCATAGTCTCTGATCAAAAAAGAATTTTAAATTATAAGTCAGCAATAAGATATCCAGGAAAGCAAAAAATATTTGGAAATTAAACACTTCATTCTAAATAACATGCTAATAAGATTCCGAGTAATAAGAGAAGTCTAAAGAAAATTAAAAAACATTTTAAACTAAATAATAAAAAAATGATAAAGCAAAACCTCATTTATTAAAATGATTAATAAAATTGGTAGACCACTAGGCAAGACATTTTCTACCAAAAACAAAAAACAAACAAAAAAAACCCACAAGTAACAACGACAACCATAATCTGAAAAAAAAAAGAATACAACTACAGATCCTATAGGCATCAGACTAATAAGAGAATATTAAAAACAACTTTATACCAATAAATTTAGCAACTCCGTATATTTGTAAATGGAATACTAAGCAAACTCATCTATGGAACAACATGGATAGATCTCACAGCTATTAACTTGGGTAGGGGGAGATAAGCACAAAATCTTACATATGTTTAATTATATGGTGTTCTAAAACTGGCAAAGCTAATCTAGTGACAAAATCAGATGAGTGATAGCAACTGGGGTAGAAGGTGAGACAAGTAGAACTCAGCAATGGGGCACAAATAATAGTTCTGGGATGACGGAATATAAAAATTGTCAAAACGCATCACACTGTACACTTAATACCTGAATTTACCTCAGTGAAGATGATTTTTTTAAGAAAACATTTTTTAAAAAATTAAATACCATAGATATAGGAAGCAATACGAATTTATTCCACAATTTTTAAAAAGTTTAAAAATTCTTCAAAAAATATTTCATTTTTATTATATACCTTCCTAACAGAATAGGATAAATAAACGGTGGGCCAAGAAGTGTGCTAGATGCTTCCAAATATAATACTTCATAAAGACTGTATCTAATTCATAATAAGATCTAGAATGGTGCCTTGGGAGACAGTTATGTTACAAGTGAAAAAGAAATAAGGCTGGAGCCAGAAAATCTGGGTTCCAGCATATGTGATCCTAAGTTTTGTGACTTTAGACAAGTCACTCAATCTTAAATTTCATCCAGTACAGGGCTAACATGAAGATGAAGAAATACCATTTTAAAGTATTTGGTAAAGCATACCATAAATACAAGTTATATTACTCACAGTAAGTACTCAATAGACACTAATTAAGTGAAGAAATGAAGGAGATAAACAACATGAACACAGATACTGTGGACAGGAAGAGACAAAGGAGAGCGTGTTTCCAGTCACATGTTTGTCTGTGGATGGGGTGGGGAAGAGAGTAGAACAGAGGCATCCAAGCATTCGGACCTAATATCATGTTCCTATCATGAGCAATAGGTGTAAGGACTAGGATAGAGTTGGCTGATGTCCCAGAATGAATATACTTTCACTGTGACCTAAATGACAGCATTATGGGCTAACAATCCTTTGTTCTGGTAAGGAGCATGAAAAGAGAGGCTCTTTATCTACTTATGGCTACAAGGGGCTTTTCCTAAGTTCCTAAGAGTTGCAGAGAGCTTTCTATTATTGTAGAAGATGACCCACTGTTTAAAGTGTTCAATTCCTTCTTATCCTTAGGTTTTCAGAAATTTTGCTCTAAATGAGACAACTAGAGCAGAAATCTTCAGCAGATAGCAGCAGTGACCAGAACAATATTATCATTATTATGTGCTTCTTAGGCTGAACTTCAGTAGATTTCCAGCGAACAATGCGAAGTCTGACAGAGTATTTGAAAAGTACACAAGTATAAAAACCTAGAGAGGTGCAGATTTAAGAAATGAGACGTCACATATCCACTAGTAGGGCACCTAGAAATTCAATATTCAATCATAGTCTAGTGTATAATGTAATAAGTTATCTAATAGAGGTTTTAACACAATGCTATGGGGGCACACAGAGCAGATAATGAACCAAGTAGTGGGAGAGGAAGCAGTACTGGAGAAATATTCTTTTTTTTTTTTTTTTTTTTTTGGAGGGGAGTATTTTTAAGAAGAGTGACATCTATGCTGAATCCAAAAATGTTAAGGAGTTATTTGGGCAAAAGAGATTTCAGGGCAGGGAGCACAGCACAAAGACTCAAAGGGTTGGACAGTGCTATCCAAAGAGAACTGCAAGTAATTCCACAGAGCCGGAGCATAGTGTGAAGGGAGAATGAGGAGATGACAGGCACAGGCAGGGTCTTGGGAAGGACCATTTTAAAAATCAGGCTGATTGTAAGGGCTATGTGTACAGCCAGATGGGTACTAGAGTAATTGGGGGGATCACTTTATAAACTGTATAAATGTCTAACCAATGTACTGTATACCTGAAACTAATATAAAATAAAAGTTAAAAAAGATTAGGCTGAAAATTTTAGTTTACCTTACAGATGAAGGAAAGCCACTGAAGTATTTTAAGAAAGCATTACCACAACCAAACTAGCATGTTTAAGAGATCATTCTGACAACACTGTGGAGAACAGATTGGAAGGGAACAAAAGTACAGACAGGGAAACTAGTTAGGAGACTGTTGAAGTGACCCGCGTGGGAAATGACAGTGGCCTAACAGCTGCACTCAGAATGGAGAGGAGACGTATTAGATAAAGAGGTTGAACTCTCAAGAACTGTTCACTGATTTATATGAAGGTGAGAAAAAGAAGGACTCAAGCATGACTCCTGAGTTTCAAGCTTGGACGTATGAATGGATAGATCTCCTTTTCATCTAGATAAAGAATAAGTCAACCTACATTTGGAAGTACAATGGTACTGTACTAAACTTAAAAAGAAAGAATTAACACAAACAAAAGCACAGGTTGCCTTTAACCATATAAATACATCATCTCTGAGAAAAATCAAACATTTAAATTCACAGAGAGGAATATGTCAGAGTTAAAGAAATTTCTGTCTAACATATGTTGATGAATGAATAATCAAATAACACAGAAGGCAATTCACTAACAAGAGAGCCATCTACTGTCTTATAAGGATAGTGCAGCAATGAAATGCCATCAAAAAATGTGGAAGAAAGCCAAGTGTCTGAACACCTCACATCGTACATGTAATCACAAAATATCTGACCTCTCTCACAATAAAAATAAAAGACTATGTGACCATAACAAGTGGTTAGCACTTCTAGCTAATAGCCAAATGTTTTCACTTACTTGTTTCTCTTAAACACATCAATTCAATATATATATCATCATTTGAATATAATATGCTTACCTGCCATCATTGCTATCATACTGGCTTTATAGACATTAGTTAGAGATCCAAGTTCTCCTGTTGCTAAGATGGTTTTGAGATGAGCCTCCCCACAGGCCTTGCGAAACTGACGAATCTCATCATACAGGGCTGGAGAAGGAAATAATTGAGGCAGTTACAAAGCAGGCAAGTGATAACATAACTTGGCAGCCATTTAGAGCTGGTAGAACCTATCTCAGGTTTAGGAAACATAAAACATTTGTCACTTTCTAAAAAGCGCCCCAATTTAACATCGCCTAGAGCATTTTGTTGCAGTTCACATCCTGTTATAAGAAATGCTTAATTTGCTACCAGGAACCAGTTTCTAAGCCCTGACCTGAGGTCCAGAGCCATGAAGCTTTTAAAATATCATTATAATGACATGCAAATTACAAATAATTTCCACCTTTTGCAGATGACGGTTACTTAGAAGAAAAAAGGAATTTATCTAACACACATATAGTAGTGTACCACTTTCTAAACTAAAGAAAAAAATCCTCAGGTCTTTGTTACTTCTTCCATTCACATATAATAAGTTCCCTTGTTGGAATATAAAGCAGGCCTTTCCTGAGAGCTCTGCTAATGACAATAAAGACATAACGGCTTGTCCCACTATCTGCCAGGGCATGTGTCTATATCTATATGATTAAAAAGGGTTGAGGTAGTGTTGGAAGTATGTGCACAAAGCCAGCTGTAGAGGGATTCACAGATGCAGCCTTGAATTCATTTAACTCCTGACCCCAGAACTGCATCTGGCTTTCTAGGGCTCCATATAGCACCCTGAAAACAGCTTGATTAAATATATTTAAATAAAACTGTAGTTAAAAAAATAAAATTGAGGGAGAAAACATTTCATATTCAAAGTAACAGAATTTTAGTAAACAAAACCAGTATAATGAGTATTAAATATGTGAAAAATTATTTTGCAGTTTTTTGTCATGACACCAGTAGATTTTGGCTCTCACCCTGCATCAAGTTGGCCATATTCATTTCTTCAACTTAAGCTATTGCTACATTATCAGGACTAATATCAGAACTTTTTTTTTCTGTTATGTGTGTTTGATAGGAAGTTTTATGACCACACAGACTAAACTGAGCAGGAAAGAAACACTCATAATAAAGATTAGGGTAAGAGTAAACGTTTTTAATGCTAAAATGAGAGTTCTGTAATTCCTAGGTTCCCCAATGTACATATAAAAGACTTAAAAGATAGCAAACTCAGTCAAATCCATGAAAGTTATAACAAGAACAAAACCTGTTTTCCCAATCCTAGAAAACCTGAAGTTAATCTGAAGCTTGAAAGTGAAAACTGAATACAAATAAAGTCAAATATTCTACTATGAGATGCTTGGTAAAGTTCAGTGTTCGTTGCCACCGAGATGGTACCCACAGGTTTTTCAAGAAACAATTATTTTCACAAATCCCTAACAATCAGTAGTTTTGAGCATTAGAGATGATTTGTGATGCCACGCCACCTATCATACCCTGCCCATCCTACCTAAACTGTGAGAAAACATCTCACACCTACATCCAATACAACAACATGTATAAGAATAGTATAAACAGTAAAAGACTATGTGACAATAACAATTTATATTCTTTAAACTCAGAGAATGAATCTTAGAAGGAATGACATTTCCTGAGTTACTGAATCTAAAAAGAGAAAATTGTTCTCTAAGAACTAATGACAAGGAAATCTCTTAATCTGAAAATTCAAGAATGCTAATCCAGAGTTAATTTGTAATTTAATTAATGAATTTTCTTCTACAGTACAGTGTTGCCATCAAAAGCAAGCTTGAGAGTCAGACAAATGTGGCTTTAAAACCCAATTCCACCACTACCTGTGTGACCTTGGACAAGTAATTTCTCTTTGTATCATCCTAAGTGTCAATAATAACATTTACTTGATAGGGTTATTATAACGATTAAAAGAATATCTATATCTATATCATCTATATCTATATATCTATATATAAAGAGAGAAAGAGAGAGAGAGAAATTTACACATTGCCTGGCTTACTGTAAGCACTCAAAAGTATAATCATTATTAAGCTCAAAATTCTAGTAAAATGAGTTTCCATTAAGTGTCGTGTGATAAAAATCAAATCTTGCATCATGGCCTGATCCAACTCCTTGTACTGCACTGAAAAATTTTATATGAATTAGTGCATACGATCAGTGAGCCATCAGAAAAGGCTCGAAAATATTTTATTACAGCATCTGTTAAAGTGAACTTTGGCATGTATAACAAAATTCTTAAAACGCTGATCCTGATCATATTTATGGACAAACTACTATCCTTTTCCAAAGAGTATTACCTTTAAATACCCAGTGAATTTCTTCACCTACAGTTTAAATCAACCAGAAAAAGCCAGATGTATTTTATGACTCAATTATCAGCCACCTGGAAGTTATGCTTTTTAATCCATGAGCCAAACAGAATGAACCAAAATGATCACTTAGAGCTTAACTAGACTTAACAAATATACAACCAGTGCCTTCTCATTCTTTAACTGTCAACTCCTCAAATCATTTTACTGACCTATTTTGCCACATGAGAGGGTCAAGTTTTTCTGAGCAAATATCTTAATCTTTGAAGTTCAATACTGGGAAAGTTGTTGTTTCTTTCTATTACTATTTTGCCCAGGGAATACCAAAACAATTAAATAAAAAAGCATACCAAATCTGGCCTTTTTAAAATGTGGTATGGGTTCCATCAAGTGAATGCTTCTACCTGGGCCTTTGAATCCTACTGAGTGATGCAAAGATAAAAGAACACTTAGAGAATTTTATTAGCATTGTAGCATCAGCAGTGAGTGGCAGCAGGTCCAAGAGTCCAACAGCCCAGTGGCCACCAGCTGGCAACAACGGTACCCGTTCCAGCCAGTGGCAGTGGCACCAGCAATGGCCCTATGACCAAACTCCTCCCGTGACTCAATCTGGCTATACTCTTTCTCTCCAGTCTTTCATGCTCCTGCTTGTTTACCAAGCCTGGTTCTCCAGGCTTCCTACTGATGCAGTGAGCTACTGTATGTCCTCTAATAAATCTCTTTTCAACTTAATTTAACCAGACATGGTTTCATTAGTTTTCAACTCATAACTCTAGCATAACAAATATTTAATAAGGAAGGATGGTACAGCAGACAATAGTGTAGGTGTCCCGACAACCTGGGTTCACATCCTAGACGTAAAACAAATCTGTTGTTTGATTGGGGCAAGTTACCTAACCTTTGTCTCAGTTTCCTCATTTATAAAATGAGAATAGATGGTGATAATACAGGTATGGCACATCTCATGGAATTATTTCAAGCATTAAATAGGTGCTAATGACAATATGGCCCAAAGCTAACACCGAAAGAACATAAAGTGCTTGTTTTCCTATTGCTGGTAGTGGTGGTGGGGCTGCCACTGTTATCGCTGAGTGCTCATTAGGTTCAGAGTACAGAGGGACTGATAAAAGCAGAGAACACCACAATCTATGTTTCGTAAAGAATATAAGATACAACTTCTTTGGGGTATTAGAACAGTCTGGAGAGGAAAAGTTTACTGTATCACAAACAATCTTTTTTTTTTTTTAAACTCAGAGTCCATGCTCCTTTAGATAGCACAGACTCTTGGGATAATAAGACAGTCTGGGCTACTTATAAACTTGTAGGAATTACATTTTTTCTAAGCCTAATTCCTTAGGGACCCATAGTGTGCTCATATATTTTTGTGAAGATGAAATAAAATAATACATGTGGCTAAAACAGCACCAGGCATATACTAAGCAGTTTATCCTTCAATACTAGTTTTCCGTATTTTTCCTTATATACTTCCAGAAATGCAAAAATAACTTTAAAACACAAAACAAAACAAACACTGTCCTAATACTTGTGAAAGCACATTTAAAATTACAGATCTTACATATAAGAAAAGATCTGTACTCCAACACAAGCCATGGAAACCACAGGAAGCATTTTTAGAAGGTAGTTTGGGGCACTGTGGCATCACAATGACAGACACCTTGGAAACTAGATAGAAGATAATTGTAAATCAAATGACTTGATGGCTGAAATTTAACTCAATCAATCTCGAATCATAATGTCCTTTAACATACTCAACTGTCACTTTCCTTTCAATATAAACAAGCAATACAATGGAAAAACTAATGGGTGGACTTCCCCCCTACATTAGCAGGAAAGGACAGCAGTAGTGTGTGAATTTATATCTTTGCTACTAGACTAAACATGTGGCGAGAATTACAAGTGCAGTAAAATAAATTTAAGAGATCCTCTTTCCAAAATATTCTTCATGCAAAATAATTGCTCTCCCTAAATTTTCAAAGTATCTTCCTTCAAAAATTCTCAGTGTTTTATACACATCAAGAGACAAGCTCACCAGTGGGGGTTGGGAGTCTGGAGAACTTGGTGAATGTAACCAGAGCTCATGGTAGTGGGCCAGGGAGAGAGCCCATGTGGTCAAGAGCCGGCTATACACAAGGATATTGATCAAATAAGTAAATATACTAAGGATATTGGGACCAAGATTTCTCACTGACAAGAAAGAGGGGAATACATATAGAAAGGGAGAGGTTGAAAATAAATCATATGATGTTTCCTTGTAATGGGAGTTATCACTGTGAACTCATGAGTTCTAATAAAGATATAAAGATAGATAAACAAACAGATGCAGATGTATATGTGATTAATGAGTGCATCGTGTGTACGTCAACATTCACATATTTCTAGATCTGTCCACTGAGAAGGTTTAGAAACAATAACATCCCTGTACAATCTTCCATTGCATGGTCATAAATAATTTATTCAACCATTTTTCTATTATTGGATATTTAATGTTTCAAATTTTTTGCTCTTATAAACGTTAATTTAGTAAACATCCTACAGTTCAATCTTTGCATACATGAGGACCTTATTCCCTGGAGTACCTATTAATTTTTCTGTTCACATAGTCACATATAATATATATAAATTGTTAAAATTTCCAACATTACAGAAACTGAAAATCCCCCATTAAAAAAAAGAAAGGGAAAAAACAATTCTTGCACGTACCAGAAAAATAATAATTTAGAAGGCTATTATAAAAGATGACTGACAAATGAAAATGGAATTCAAACACCACGACTGCAAATTAGTCAGAATAATGCAAAATTTAACAAAACACATATACCAGAGAAGTGGCTAGCATAGTGATGTCACATTAAAAACCTGATAATAAATGCTTTGACTTATAATGAGGTTTTCAGGAGTAGCAGAAGTGGGTGTACTAGAAACCCAGGATATATTACATTGTAGATGCTTAATCAATATTGTGTCTCAGCCAGCAAAGGGGTTGTCTCCTGTCTGTCCCCACTTATCCCTCCTACTATTGCCACACTGATGAGGAGAAATGGAGGTCATAACCTGACTTTCTGCTCGTCACTCCCAGCTGAAAAACAAGTGAGGCTGTGCTGGTGGAACATTCACTGACAAGAGTCAGAGAACTTAGCCAC
This sequence comes from Eidolon dupreanum, assembly GCA_028627145.1. NCBI lineage: Eukaryota > Metazoa > Chordata > Mammalia > Chiroptera > Pteropodidae > Eidolon > Eidolon dupreanum. Next base: position 22,785,357 of record CM053503.1, on the reverse strand, counting down.
ACCTGGAAAGGCCTGTGTGCATGAGAATGTAGATCCAAGGAGAGGAGGGGGCCGCACTGCATCTGTTTTAAAGAGCATCCAAAACAAGTTGAAACTGGCTCTACTTCCGCCTCCCCATGTCAGCAGGGGGGCTGCATCTATAATATTTTACTTTTCTCTGTTTAAAATCATCTTGTTTCTCTCCATTTTAAAGGAAAATATATTCTTAATCGTGATGATACTGGCAATCTGTTAAGTTTTCTGAGAAAGCACAGCCAAAGACATAGAAAACTATGTTAGCAAAGCTTTCATGTATAGGAATTATGATTTAATAAGAATCTAAGTGTTTAAAGACTGTATTTCCTATCTAAAAGTCGTAAAGTAGATTTCCTTTTATATTTTATGCTATTCAAAGGCACTTAAAAAATAATTGTTAACGAACATATCTAAGCAATTATTTTTTGAGTACCTGAAAGATGTTCAACACTGCACAAGAAAGGCCTGAAAATAACCCTTAAGATAATTATATGTACAGTAAAACACTTAATATAAAAGTGTACAGCAACCTTTTAAACTAAAAAAGTCACAAAATGTTCAAGAACAGTTTTCATCCACCAAGGCAACTAATTATTCTTGTACAAGTAGATCCAAGATGAGCTAAAACACCAGGTACTAAAATAACCTACAAGAAATAAAACACACATTTTTGTCAATATTATTTGAAGTTTTGAAGAATTGGAGCGTAAAAACAAAAACCATAAAAGCATAAAGCTGCTGTAAGTATCTCCAGAATTTTTCCATTATAAACAACCCCAAAACTGAGAAAGCATAGATTATGGATTATGTGATTCCTCCCCAAAAAGTATCTATAGAATTAGAGATTGCTTTTCTCATAACCTATGATTAACAGCTATACAAACCAAAGGAAAATATCAATTTCTCCTAAGGGATGTTCTTTCTGCCATCCTTATTGTATAAAAATAAGCAAATAATAAAAATGAATTGTGGCCCTGATTCAAGATTTTCAGGATCCACTTGCATACGGCACAATAATAGACTCTGGCATTGGCCCGAATATTTCATTCTCTCACTCTAAAATTCTTGATGGGTAAAAGGCATGTACTCCACAAACCAAGTCTAGGAGAGAAACTGGGGGCTGAAGAACTGAAGTGGGTGAAAGGCACATGAGGCTCTAGATACAGGAGACTAACAATAGTTCCAACTGTGACACTGAATATGGTATTCTGGAAAAATGTCACAGATGACGCCACCTCTGGAATCATGTCTGCTAGTGCTCCTGTGTGAAATGAGTTTCTAAATACAAGTAAAGTCCTGAGCTCAAGAAACTGGAAGATTCCTAAATGAGGCAGAATCTGATAGCACTTCCATGTCGCTGGTAATACGTTAAGTAGATATATGCAGCAGAGAGAGGTCATAAAAAAGTGGAAAAAAAATGAATACCTCTGCATATTTACAGAGCATAGAATATATTTAATTTTCAAAACCTATTCGGTAAAAATTATGAGATGATGAATCCCTCTAGTGAATGCTTTCTTCAAAGAACCATTTAAGGAATGCAACTTGGATGTCAACTTCAATATCATCATTAAAAAAATACCATATTACAAGCACTTATGGGACTGATATCACGGACAATGAAAACGCCAAATATAAAATCACATGTCATTACAGTTCTAAAGGGCTGCAGGAATCCTTTAGTTTTAAGTCTTATCCCCCCACCCCCACTCCGTTGGTAGCTTATTTAAATGGAGGCAGAGAAAAGTGAAGTTTTTGCCCAAGAACTAGGTGTAAATTAGTAAAACTACAAAGACTAAATCCCTAGTCCTTAGAGTTCCACTTCATTTACTCAGTACATGTGTTATATGGTTACTTCCCTTGACAACATATTATCATCATCAGAAGGAGGAGGGGGAAAGAGAAGAAACTGCAGCTGGCCTGGAGGGAGTCATCTGGGTCAAGCACCAGGATGATCGATTTATAAACATTATCTAACCTAATCCCTATTATAACTCTGTGAAACACATGCCATTTTTGCTATTTTACAAAGGATCAGAAGGCACAGAGAAGCAACATGCCCAAGAGAAAATACCTACTAATGGTGACACCAGGATTCCAACCAAGGTCTGTCCACAGCAAAGACTCTGCTCTCAACTCTTCCTGTTTCCCAGTGCTATGCTCCCTTCTTACTCCGCAGTGTATACATTCCAGGTCTGACTGACCCAGTGATCACTGGCCTATCAGGCTGCCTGGGGGCCCCCACCTCTCTCACAGTCCAGCACAGCCCCTCCCCATCCCATCCCGAGCTGCTATCTTCATCCCAAAGTACAGCCTCCCCAGGGAGAAGAGAACTGTCTTTTTATGAAGAGCAGAGAAATAAAGGTATTTTCTGGCTAAAGTCACCAGAGTCTAACACTGTATTCCTTAAGCATCCTGTTTACAGTTAACTGCAGAGTCAGGCTAAATAAATAGAAATTCATGGGAAATATAATTTGTACTAATTAATCAATACGTAAATTTAACAATGCTTCAATTATCCTGCACTTAAACCATGTAGAACCAAGAACTAGAAGTATGTTTTTTTTGTTTTTGTTTTTTAATGTTCTAAATTAGAGCTTCTCTACAGGACTTATGAGATGGTGAAGACTGGGTGTGCAGGTGGAATCAAAATCACCTGGAGTGATTTTCACAGTATATTCTCTCACATCCAACCTCCAATTCTGATATTACATATACCTGGGGGTAGGGGGGCGGGCAGTGCAAGATTCTGTGAGAAGGAGAAGACGAGTTGGAGCAAGTAATTTGAAAGTGATTATCAGGTATTTCTGAGAACCAGCAATACATTCCGCACCCCAGCAAGTTAAAACTACTGTCTGAGTGTAAGTTAGCAGTGTACATTTCCATGCCTAGGTGGGAAGGAGTGAGGGCAGAACCGGCAGGGAAGCGCAGTGTGCCATATGAGCTAAACAGGATCTGACAGTAAAAATAGCCAAGGACCAGGCCAAACAACAACAACAAAAATGTTTAAATGAAAAGACATATGAAATCAAAGGGCACAATGGTCTGGATCATTAGCTGTGGGGCAGGTCATCTCAGAGATTTCAGCAGTCCCTGAGAGAATCACTCCATTCCAGGATAATGCAGTTATGAATACAACAGTCCTGATATTAAATTGTATTCAACAGAAAGTGTTAAAGTCAGAGGAAATGTAAATATTTTTAAATAAATTTCTTTCTAAAATGGCTAGATTCTCTGTTTTGGTCAAGATTCAGATTTTGAATGCCTACTTATGTAAAAATGACTGATGAAAAGCAACATGAAATATGAGTTCTGGAATCGGGCAGACACGGTTCCAATGTTCAAGAGGTTTGGTAGTCTTAAGCATAGGGAATACCAGTGAGATCAGACACGACATGAGCTTTCTCAGGGAGAGTATGCAGACTTTGAGGGGAAGTTTGGCTGAAGATACAGGAGAAAAAAATGTCCAATGAATGGAGTAGGGGCTCTGAGAACGGAGGAGATGAGAGTCACGGCACAACAGAAGGATTGGACTTAACAGAGGAAGAGATAAGATGGAAGCAGATCTGGTGCAAGGACCTCGAGGGAGTTCCTGTCTAATGGTTCTCATTTTCTCTGAGAAGCAGCAGGTAGGTAAGTCACCTGCTTGCTAAGAGAGAAGGAGCCTCAGGTGGGCGGAAGAGTTAGAGGTATAAGGAAAGTAGAGATTTTAAATCATCACCAAGGAGAATCCAGGAAGAAAAATATGAGCACCCTACAGTCTTTTCTTTGAGTTCATACCCTAAACTGTGGATCCTTGTAACCATGAGAAATAATTAGGATCCACTTTGAATGCTAGATTTTAAAAACAGAATGCCTTCGTTTGTGCTTTAACCAGTATCCTACGTACACCTCGGTGCACAGAGGAGAGAGACCTGGATTTGGTGTAATAGCCAACAGACATTTCCATCAGCAAATTGCAAGGAATCAATTTTAGGCTTATATTTTAGTAAACAGCTAATATTAAAACATGACACTGAAAAATACAATATGCAATCACGATGAAAACCGAAACTAAGACAAAATACTGCAGTGGAAAAAGTCCTAAGTCATTGCAGATTTCAATTTAGAATTAAATTTCTAGTATTAAATGTTCCTTTTCAATTTGTCTTGGGTCAAGAGGTTATTAACACCATACAAAAGGGTTAATAGAAAAGTATGGTCTAGGACAAAGACATGTTATTATATTTTTGCATGAATGCCTGCTATTGGGAAATAATCAGTTCTTAAAAACAACCATTCCTAGGTTCATTAAGGATTGCCAATTACATCAAAACCCCTCTCCTATTGTATTTAATTTTCAATTAGCAGTATTCTAGAGACAAAAACACAAGTTATAATATAAACCATACTTCTAAATCTATAGCTCTTAATAAAAGACATAAAGGGCATATAGTTTTTTATCTAACTGAATCACAAAGTTTATTTCTAGATTTTAATGCTTACCTATTTTTTCTTCTCTTTCTATAGCCTTAGCTCTTAACTAAAATCTGTGACTAAAAACAGACAAGTAGAATTAATATATCAGGACAAGGGACATCTATTTAAAATAGGCCTTTTAAGAATGATTACAATTGGCCAAAACACACATGGACCGTAAGAAAAGAAACAAAAATCAAAAGCACAAAAAGGTATATGCGAACTGTCAAAAACTTAAACCTGGCAAAGACTAAAAATGTTGATGCATATAAAGGGAATGTAAGGCAGTGAGAGTGAGAATGGCCTCAAATTTTTTTTTCTTTTTTTTCTTTTTTTTTTTGATCATTCAAACTGTTGTATCTCTGACTGTATTATCCTGGAACACAGTGATTGTCTCAGTGATGAACTCTCAGAGATAACTTGCCCCACAGTTACTGGTCCACACCATTGTGCCTTTTGACTTCAATGTATATCTTCTTTTTTAACCTCTGTTGTTATTGTTGTTTTGCTTAATCCTTTGCTGCTACGTAAGCTTTTTACTATCTCATCGTGTTTACCTCATTATGGCACACCATCCTTCCCTGCCAGTACTTCTCTCACTCCTCTCCATCTGGGCACAAAAATGTATACCATCTAACTTATTAAGAATGTACAGAAATGTAGCTAAAACTCCAAGCGATAAAACTACATTTTTCAGCTTCACTTGTACCCACACATGGCCATGTAACTCAGTTTGGGCCAATGAAGTGTAAAGCAAAAGTATGTGAGATTTTGGAATAAGACGAGCCCTTTTTTCCTGCTGTCTAGCAGATGAGTATAAAGACTGGAGCTTCAAAAACTGAAATAACGAAGCGCCCTTGAACATGAGAGTAGAAGCCACACGTTTTAGAAGTGGAAGACAAAAGCAGCATAGGTCTCCAAGGACTTTGTGGGGCTGCCACAATACCTCTGAAATACCAACCTCCAGACTTGATATAAGAGAATAAATCCTTGACTGATTGCATCTTTGCTACTGCATAACCAAAAACAATTCTTGGATAAACAATGGAATTAAGATTTACAGATGATAAGATAGATGGATTGATAGATAAAGTTAGAAAAAGATATCCATCCATAAGATATAGGCAACTCCAACAAATAGGTTAAGAAAAAATACATTAGATATAATCTCATTTTTATTTAAACTTTAAAAAAGGGTGGGAGTTGCGTGTGTGTGTGTGTGTGTGTGTGTGTGTGTAAAGTCTGGAAAGTTGTAGATTGCAGTGTTATTGGGCATTATTTCTAGGGGATGAGATCAAGTGGAAGGTCCATTTCCTTTATTACTGGTTGGAATTTCTGTTTTTAACAGTGAGCAGGGATAACCTCCGTAATTAGAATTAAATATGCCTTTTATTTGGTGCTCACATATCTAAAGAGATAGTATATTATTCTGGTTTTATCTTATGATATTGTTAAAAACTTTTAGTTAAACTACTTATTATAATAATTTTTTTGAAAGAGAGAATTGTACTTATTTTAGCCATCAATGATCTCTAGTCTATAAAATATTTTTAAGACAGGTAAAATCTATTTCTTTACTACCTAGTTATAAAAAACAATAGCTTTTTACCAGAGTAGGTGACATCTTATTGTAATCTGTGACAGTAAATCATGAATCTCAAAGGTGAATATAAAATAATATTCATAGGAGCTATGTGCAAGAATAATACGAGTAAAAACAGATCTAGACTTATTAATAATTTCACATCTTAAAATCTACAAAGATTAACATAAAAAAAGAAATATTCCTCTACCATATTAAAATAAACTTTGCATAAAAGACTTGCCTGGAGTGATTTATGTATTGAGTAACAAAACAATACAGAACAGAATAAAAGTTAATTTATTGCATGGGACTAACTATTCACCTAAGCACTCAAAAGGATCTAAAAAGACTCATACAGGTAGGCAACTTTCTAGATTTATGAGGGGCAAAAGGATGAGTAATCCCTAGCTAGGTCTTCTCCTAGATTCACCCTCTGATCCAGTGACTTGTAATCTAGATTAGTGACTTCCAAAACATGCTGTCCCTTACCAAATCGCCACTATCTGATCCACCAGGGAAGAATTGTGTCTCTCTGATAGGTAAAGATATACACTTACCTTCCCACTGGCCTGTCAGCACCAAGGTCCTGTTAATTACCACATCAATTTCCATTGCTCCATCTTCCACAGCCAATCTGATCTCTTCTAATCGTGTTCTTAAATGAGTCTGTCCAGCTGGAAAGCCAGTAGCCACTAGTAGAGAGAAAGGGGGAAAAAAAGGAAAGAAAGGAATTTCAATTGGTCAGTATCTCAACAAAGAATTTCAGACAAAAAATTCAGCATTTAGGGACCAAAGCATTAATGACACTTAAGAACTTCATGAATATCCTGAAAAGTTAAGTGTGAAGAAATAGAATGTTATCTTATACAGTACTGGGGTTAGGCCAGATATTAGCATTTTATCCTTTAGAAGACCTGAAATTAAATTGTTTCAGAGATGACCATGAGGGTTCTGTGAGTAAACAGCAATTTAAAAAATATATGTTATCATCACACTGATGCTCATAAAGTAGTAGCTGTAGTCCTGTCTTGCCGGACACTAATAATTCTAGATCCTACTCTTGATCAGTTGACCATCACTGTACCCTTGATTTACCAACCACATTTTTAGCTGTTGTAACCAAATTGAAATGTAGGTTCCTCCCACTGCCAATCTTAGAACAACCAGCCAGGCAGATGGGACTAAAGGGAAGAAAACGGCGGGAGGAAAAGTACCTGATTAGTCCACAAAACTGGGGCAGGGGCAGAGCTGGGAAGAATAGGGCCAAGCATAAATAAAAGGAAAGTGGACATACAACTACACTTTTGAAAAAGTATTAACAATTTTTACATGTGTTTCATGAATTACATCCTGGAATCTAGAGATAACTTTTTGTGTTTCTTTGATGTCATTAAATTCCTTGGGTATGCTACTTCAGAGGAAAGCATGTCCCCCTGTTGTATAAAGGAAAAGCTGAACAGACTGAGGTCGATGAAAAATTAAGGTTGATAAAGGTGTAGCTGCCAAATACTTTAGGAATCTTCACAAATGGGTTATATATAAATACTATATACTCTATTCCTTTGATGTATTTCTAATAAAATAAATTAATAATATTTATAGACTTCTTTTTTAAAGCACCAAAATATCTTCTAACATCTTTTAAAAGTAGAACTTAATTTTATGCCTGTCCATCCATCTGGTAAGAGGCAGGTACACGCACGCACGCGCGCGCACACACACACACACACACACATTTACACTAAAGCTCCTTTAAACAGACTTTTCTTTTCCTCATGCTAAGTCCTAATGTGTCTATCTTAAGTCAATAACCCTTAAACATACCCTCTCTTCTTTATCTTCCAAGCTTTGGGGTGGCTCTCAACACTTCCCATACAGACTGCGGTAAGTCTCCTTAACTCCATTTCACACTCTCCAATGTGTACTCAGTATGTCATGAAGCTGATCATGGCCTTGCCTCTGCTTAAAACCCTTCCGTGCTTTCGCCATCACCCAAACACAGCTCAGATGCCACAGCTGGGCATGGTCTCTCAAAACGATCTCCAGCTTCAACTCCCACAGTGCTGCTTTGTCCTACCTTAGGATCCAACAATTGCAAACCACTTTCAGTTCCCTGAACATGCTTCTGTGCCTCCACACTTGTTTGTTCCTCTAAAAGCCATTCCCTATCTTATCAACACTGTAAACTCCTCTTGAGCCTTTAAGACCCAATGCAGTTATTGTCTCCTCTGTGAAGCAATCCCTTACCCTCTGAGTGTCACCAACTTCTGCAGAATAAATCACTCCCTGCTCTGAGGAATAACTGTACTTTCTGCATATTGTTATTATCATATTTTACACATATATACTATACTACATATCCTGCATTATGTTTTTCTTTAACTTGCCTATTCTCTTAAACAAATAAGTTTCCTTAAAGACAGGGATACAGTCTTGAGAATTGGTACAATGTTTGCTACTTGAAGGCAATTTATAAATACTAAAAGAATGAATAAATACAACCAATCAAATATATAAAACTAATTAAAATCACAGTATAAAACGATACATAATACCCCAAAGTGTCTGAGTTAAAGGCAGGGAACGTGCTGAACAACCACAAAAGTCACACCAATTTTACCTGATGCCACTGGGATACGACAGCCTGCAGCCTGTAGTGCTTTTACCGCGTCACACACGCGGGCAGGATAGACACAAACAGCAGCTGTCGTGATGCCTATGAAAAAAGAAATCATAGCAGCCTTCTGTATGTGAAGTTCAATTTGCACAATATGCTTTTAATTATTATTTATAGAACAACACTGGCAGAAATCAAACTGAGAAAAAAATTCCCTTATGATGCTGCAACAAATTAAAAGGTTTTTACTTTCCACATTCCCTTCCAGTTCTTGAGGACATGGATCAATTTCTCATCATTGTAGTCCTAGAATAAAACAACTGTGATACATCATTCTATGAGGGTAACAAGACCACTTTTTAAAACTTCCTAAATAGTAAACTTGGTGAAAATATTTTATGTCATGTAAATAACAAAATCCAGATTTTTTGTAGCATTCAAACAAACAGTGGATGAAGAAAAAGTAAGTGAACCGTACAGGGTAATATAGACTTAACAAATCTCTCTTCTTTTACAAGAAATGATAAAACATGAATCTGGAACCCCCATTTTGAGGAATAAGCTCTTAAAAATAAAAAAAGATCGAATAGGCACCGTAAAACAAAACAATAACATTATACTATAAGACTAATACAAAGTTGTTACTTTTTGTTAGCCCCTCTCCCCCAAAGTTGTTACGTTGAAGTGCTATAAACAGGTGGCGTTTTTATTGTCAACTCAAAAGAAACATCATAAATATTTTCCAAAAGCTGTGGTGTTTTTTAGGTCTGCAAGTTATCTACAAATTATTTGGGATAAAATACCTGCATTGGGCCAATGCAACATCTCCAGTTGCACTCATCACAAACAGGCACTCAGGAACCATGCAGTAACGCTTCCAGGAAAGACCTGGCTCCTAAAACCAACCCAGCAAGTAACAAGGTACGTTGTCTTGGAAACACCATTTTGCCTTCCATGTCTCATTTTCCTCATTTAGAAATAAGGTGATGGATTCTCAAAGGTCTCTTCCATTTCAAAAACGTTAAGATTCTAAACTTATGGCAACTTTAGAAAGTCCTCTCTTTCATGTACACTAAAGAGTGAATAAAACTTTTTTCAAAAGATCTAACCTAATATACAAGCATGCAATGTTTCCCATTTGCATTTTATTCTCAACAGTATTTCATTTACTCACAGAAAATACTTTATGCATGAGATGTAATTATTAAATAATGAGACTGGCTTTTTCACATGTGGGTAGGGAATCAGAATCAGCATTTTTAGAGTCACTAGCTAGAAAATTTCCAAAACTAAAGAACTGAAAAGAAAAATCAAGAAACTCTCTACCAGCAACTTTAATCCACAATGGAAAGAACTGACCTAAAAATGAGACTCAGATTCTCTCCCTGCTATCTTTCAGAGAAGAATCTCAATTATTTGTCTATGTATGCAATGTTATCATGGATTTTATTGTTGCTATAGTTTTAGCAGCTGAATCTTGTCTTAAGTCCTCTTAGATTTAGTAATCAGTATTGTAAAGAGGTAAACACCACATATTATACACAACATTACCTTTATCATGCATATTTAAAGCTTTTAAGAGATCTTCTCGGATTGGATACTTGGCCTTATAACAAAGCCTTTGAATGTTGGAGAATGTGTCATCGCCTGAAAGTGTAGTAAGATCTATAAAGGTAACAGCTTTCAGGAGCCAAGCAGCCTGGTTTGAGAAAAAAGTAAAAACGATATTAAAAAATAAATTAATCTCCCAATCCAGTTAGTTAGTAGAGAATCATCAGACAAACATGCGTGCTAAAACTTGACATCTTTACTGTTCTAAGGCATATCATTCTAATATATGATATAAACATTGCTCAAGAGCATTACATAGAATAAAATAAAAGGGGGAAAAGTAGCCTTAAATTTTTTTTCTCCTATAGATATGCCAAAATGAAATCTCTAAGCAATCAAGTCTCCTCACATCTGGCGTCTCCATCTCATTCATAAGGAGCCCCTCAATGGGAGGTCATAGGAACAAAAGCGTTTCTATCTTACATTTTACCTCCAGCCATGGGATCTGGGATGAGACATTATAAAAAGAGTCTCTAACTTCTTTGTTTCAATTTAATTCAATTTCATTTTTTAAACAATATTCATATTTCACAACTTATTCTGATGGATATCCTTTTATCTTTTCAATCAGAATATTTCCAAGGATGAACAAAATGTGAGATGTCACCCAAAAAGATTCAATCACAGTTTTTGCCTCACTTGCAAAATGAACTCTGAATTCCTTTTAGTCCTGTGATGCATAGCACGTCTTTGGTTGATATACGTGGAAGAATATGCTTACCATGAGCATTCCACGAAACATCATTTTTTGAAATTTGAAAAATGATTTATGAAAATTAATAGTAAGGGAAATACAATGGTCAAAGGTGGTCAACTACTATTATACGTAAGGGTCTCACTAGTGGGCACACCAGGTTTAGATGTTATGGTTTGAAATTTAAAATAGAAGACAACCAAAGAAGTTACGTCTAAGAAACTGAATAAATGTGTTGAAAAAATACGCCATTTAATTCACTCATGAATAAAGATGCCTCAGATTCATTTGCGGCTTTGCCACTCAAGAGTGATAAGCTTTTTAACTTGTTTGGATAAATGTGTTATCTTTCCCCAACCCATCATCATCATATATGAATTATTAAAATAAGTCATGGACAGCTGCAATCTTTTAAGTTTAGATGCATCTTGAGCGAAATTCAATACTGTGGCCTTGAGAGAAGAGCCCAGGCATCGTAAGCTACAGGAAGAGAATGCTCAAGAAGAACCCTTACCTGCCACTCCTTTTTCACAGTTCTTCGAGTCTGGATTTGTTCTGCACGTCTCAGAACTGCTGGTTGATTCACCTGTATTTTGGAGATCCAGCTGAGGTCTAAAAGGGAATAAAGAATACTTTTTAAAACCTGAAAGTTTTCTTAAATATATTCACCTATTTTTTACATGGTCCTTGAAAGGATATATTTATCATTTGGCATCAAAGCTCTTTTAAAGCTTATGTTTCTTTTTCACGCAACTACAAATAAATAACCTTGTTGAAGGCAGCCCAGTCATGAAAATGCATACTTCATGTAAAATTAAGTACATTTGGAACTGGAAGAACCTGTTATCGATTCATTACAGAGATATGTCTAACAATGGGGGGAAATGTTCATTGTGCTACCCATACCACGTGCCTCATTTCTGACAGCAAAGACTTATGTGTGAGTGCTCAGTCCAGGAAAGCAAATGATTAATACATATTTAAGTGAATTAATGTTGGGGCTTAAAGGAATCCTTGATCACTACCCCCTTACTGACAAGATTAATATCTACTAGATGCTGATATGATACAGCTCATTCTTTCCTCAAAGGAGAATTCTGCAGAATGTATTAGAAATATAACACTGATAGAACAGAAGTTAGAAAAAGGAAAAGAAAAAACAAACTGTTCAAAATTCCAGGAGACGTTTCTGTTGCTTGGGTTTTGCAATGCTCCCTCCTACCTCCATCCCACCCTCCGTTCTCTTCTGGTTGACTGTCTGTCATCTCTACTTTAAGACACAGTTAAGTGTTTTACTTTGTGAAAGCACTGCCTGCTCCCCAGATAGAGCCAACATTTGTGTACACCTCTACTACAGAACTTGTATTTAGTGCATCAAGGAATTGCAATAAAATTGTCTTTTGTGCTTCTTATATTGTGAGTCGTGATCTTATTCATCTTTGAGTGTCTAACACCAAACGTAGCGTCTGGTAACCATGCATTTCAACTTCATCTATCGATACTCTAAAACACAAGCGGCCTCACAGTAAATTGAGCACATACCCCTTTTACCTTCTATAACTAACCTCACATCTATAACCCTCTAGCAACCTCATGGTTTTCAATAATCTTATAAGAGCCTTAAAGGACTACTGCGGAAAAGGTTATTGATGAGGAAATATACCACAATTCTACAATTCTTTATAATGTGATGGGAAAAACTGCTGATTGCATACTGTACTATGAAATATCACAAATAATAATAAAGTACGTGCATCTACCACAAAGATAAAACCATCAAGAAAATCAGCTTCTACAAAAGACATTTTCTCTCTCTGTCTGTCTCTCTCTCTCTCTTTCTCTCATTTCCACTTGATTATTATCAAATTTAATGGTATAGAATCCAAGTTAGCGTTTGAGTGATTAATAATGATATTCTTATTTAAATATCACTGAAGAAGGAACAGAGTTTGGGTGCTTTTTGCTTCTAATTAAATTATTCTGTTAGCTGAAACCTTCTAACAAAACAGATTTTTAACATTTCAATCCATCTGCTCCTCAAAGACACTGTAGGTTTTCCTGCTTGTCCGCTGAGCCAGGTTCACAGAGAGTTGGGAGTCTAAGGTCAGGCAAATGAAATCTGCCTCTTCTTACCCACCCAGAGACTGATTTGGTTCTCAGCAGAGGCCAAGGAAATATCATATACCAGAGAGACACACTAGACTCATCCCAATTTATCTGAGACCTATAAGAATCTCTTTATAACCAAAGGTAACGGAGGTGCTTCCTCGCTCACACTCACACTCGCGCACACGCACTCTCTTCCTTCTCCCCCTCCACCCCCTACTCTCTTTCATTTTTAATTACTTGTGATCAGGTTCATGGTAAAGACCATTTCAGGCAGATTGTAAAAATGAGTGAAGCAAGGAGTGGATGAAATACAATGCTCACCACAAGGAAGCTGCTGATGAGGTTCATAAGAGGGAAGCCTGTGATGGTACAAGGCTTTGAGGGCTGTCCTTAATTTCATATAACTCTTCCTAGAAGCTCCTCCCCACCTCTTCTCTACTCCCCACCCACTACCAATACCATTGGAAGCACTGCTGCCAGAGAGAGGTCACAGGCAATCTCAGTCTTCATGATCTGCCTTCCTCCTCCCTCTAATGCCTCATCTTCTCTGTTTCTGCCAACTCAACCCCATGGCGCAGCCTTTCCAAAGTACTAGGAGTTCACTGACACATTACGTCATGTGCTGTCTCTGGACCTGCGCATGCTGCTTGTTCCTTCTACCTAGAATGCCCTTCCTTATCTTGCCTGTATGGTGACCTCTTATCAACTTTTAAGACTCAGTTCAAGGATCTGAGTAGACATTTTCCCAAGAACAGATACAGTTGGCCAACAGGTACATGAAAAGGTGCTCAACATCACTAATCATCAGGGGAATGCAAGTCAAAATCACAGTGAGCTATCATCTCATAACTGTCAGAATGGCATTATCAAAAAGATGAGAAATGAGTGTTCGTGAAGATGTGAAGAAAAAAGAACCCTTGTGGACTGCTGATGGGAATAAAAATTGGTGCAGCCACTATGGAAAACAGTATGAAGGTTACTCAAAAAATGAAAAACGGAATTACCAAATGATCCAGCAATTCCATTTCTGAATATTTATCTGAAAAAGAAACAAAATCACTATCTCAAAAACATATCTGCACCTCCATGCTCACTGCAGCATTTTTTACAGTAGCCAAGATATAGAAACAATCTACTTGTCCACTGACAAATGAAGGATGAAGAAATTGTGCTATACATAAAATGGAATATTATTCAACCACGAAAAAAGAAATCTTGTCATTTGTAACAATATACATGGACCTTGAGGGCATTATGCTAAGTGAAATAATTCAGACAAAGAAAGACAAATATCGTATGATCTCATTTAGATGTGGAAGCTCCAAAAAACTGAACTAAAGATACAGAGAACAGACTGGTAGTGGACAGAGGCAGGGGGCAGAGGGTAGGAGAAATGGGAGTCAAAAGGTATAAACTTCCAGTTATAGAATAAATAATTCATGAGGATGTAATGTACAGCATAGTGACTAGAGTTATTAATGCTGTATTGTATATTTGAAAGTTGCTGATCTTAAAAGTTCTCATCACTAGAAAAAAATGTTAACTGTGTGGTAATGAATGCTAACTAGACTTATTGTGGTAATTGTTTCACAATAATACACTTATCAAATCATTATGTTGTACATATAAAACTAATAAAACTAATAAATGTTATGTGTCAATTATCTCTCAATTAAAAAAAAAAGACTCAATTCAAATGTCACCTGTTCTATGAACCTCCTCAGGTTGAGCTATTCCTTTGTGTCTTTGTGCTTTCATGCTACTTTACAGTCTAGCTTTAGTACAATTCCCACCATTATGAATGACATGCCGAATGATCTGTCTAAATGTTTATTTTCTCAATGGATTTCTAAAACGCCAATCAATGTGCCCATGAATATATGGGTGGTATTCAATAAATAAGTTTAATGGTTCTCAAAGTCCAGAAATGACCTAATTGTGGTCATCTTTCCCAGTTGCTTCTTAAAAAAAAAATTAGTATTTACTCTCTTTTCCCCCAGCTTTACTGAGGTATAATTGACTAATAAAAATTATTTCCATATATATATATATATATATATATATATATATATATATATATATATATATTTTAAGGTATACAACTTAATGTTTTGATATACATTGTAAATTAATCACCACAATCAAGCAATTAAGATATCCATCACCTCACATATTTACCATTTTTCATGTGCTCAAAACACGTAAGATCTTAGCACATTTCAAGTATCAATACAATCTTGTTAACTACAGTTTCATGGCTTACAATAGATCTCCAGAACATATTCATCTTGAATAATGAAACTCTGTACCACAACTGTTTCTGATTAGAAAGGAGTTTACATCTCCGTAAGAGAAGTTGGGACTAAAGCATGAGTGGGACACCTGAAGACTACTTTTTAGTACGATCCCCCACCAAAGACTAGAACCCGTGAGGCCAGCTCTCACATTTCTCGGATACCACTTGCCAGAGGTCCCTGCAAGCCCTCTACTGGAGAATGTAATAGGATTACTTCTCTCACAATATCAGCCTCCACTGCTAAAAATATCATTAGTGGTCATAAAATTATCCAGCCCCATATTTAATCTAGCCACAAAATTTGCCTCTGTGACCTCCCATGGTAATGAATTATAAGTGACTATCTCATTTTATTAGCACTTAATTTGCTACTCTTTAATTTCATCAAATAACCCTTGTTCTCATATTATGGGGTCTGGGGAAAGGAAAGGACTGATTGGCCTTTCTTATGTCCTTCATAATTTTTAACATTTTATTCGAGTACCCTTTAGCGTCTCCTTTCCAGGATAGTGATTCTAATGCACACAATCTCATCAGGACCATAGAATCTTCTCTTATGGGGCCAGGAGGGGTTTCAAGTGCATGTGCCTTTGGGGAGAATAGACATGAAACCATAATTGGAAGGCAGTAATACTCTTTTCTTAAAACTCTCTAGTGAAGGAAATCCCACTGTTTCTTTTAGTATGTCATTTTGGTGGCTTTCAGCCCCTTCTGTCAGTTATAAATTTGTTCTCAAATACTCTTCTCACAATTTTTTATTATTATTATTTTCCTGTTTGAGTCTTAATGAAGACAGAGACCCGCAAATCTAATTTGTAGTCTTCTCATCACTTTCATTTGCGTTTCTATGGATACTCACAATATTCCTAAAACACCAAGTAACTCTACAAAAGGAGGTTTATTTTGTACTTTGATTTTACCTTTGCTCCTAATGGAGAAAAATAAATTGTGATGCTTTATTAGAGACTTTTACCCCAAAACTTGGGAAAAAGCAAGAAAGGTTAAATTTTCCATGTTTTCTCTTTTCATTTTTTCTGGATTTTTATATGTAATTGTACCACTCGAATTTGTTCCCTAGTGATGTCTGGTCGTTTCCTGATATGTACTTGTATAGTTTTAATCCCAGAGTCTGTTACTGAAGACCTCTTCTTACTGTATTCACCTAATTGTCTATTAAATCTGTGTTGTTTATTTTCTATTCTAATTTGCAACTTCCCAGGAATCAGCTACATCCTCCCCTATGCACAAGTGTCTAGCACTGAAATAGTTGCTCTATAACCCCGGTGTATCACAGTAAATTTATTTTTTACTTTAGATACTGAAACTAGTGAAATATCAACTTGATCATGTCTAATCTTTCAACCTTAGTCCTGGAAAAAATTATCTGGGGTAGAAAAAACAGCCCTGGATGTCAGTAAATGCCTGACCCAGCCAGGCTCAGAAGATACTAGATTTATATAAATGACAGACTCAGCCTCACCTAGTTCCTAAGCCAAAAAGATCCAAGAAAGAGACTATGCTGGGAGCCTCATCCTTACAAGCAGGTGAGGTCTAGAATTAGTCTTCTCCTCAAAGCCTAGTATCCAATAAACCCTGGGTGAGTCTGCTGGGGTATCCAGGCCCACACTGAACAATAGCCAACACCTCTAACATGCCACTGTGTAAGCTCAGCCCTTAGAACCCAGACAGATGCTCTAAAAACCAAGACACCAGCAACCTGACAAGAGAGCAACCTGTCAGCATACGCTGCCACAGCCCACAGAGCCTTGCTAATATGTTATCTCCTCAAAGCCACTCTTTCCCTAATTTCAGACTCCCATGCCACATACATTTGCAACCAGATCGTTCTTTAGAATATCAATCCAAGGCCAGGTGAGTAATAAGTTTACTACACCCTCTGAAATACTTCAACTTAAATTGCCAGCACCAAGTTGAAAGCCAACTTGACCTGCCAATTTGATCAATCTTTTCCATTCTCTGCTTATACTTCATTTCCATGTGCCTATCGCTTCTAGTATGTCTTGCATCTACAGCTACATGGGTTATAACATTCATTCAGAATGTTAGAGGAGTTGGCTCATGTCCAATGGGAGCATAGGTGCTCTTGAGGGCTCACTCAGATGTGACTATAACTTATATTTATTCACTCATTAAACTAATATGAAAGGGAGTACCCACGGTGGTACCAAGCACTGCTATAGGCTCTGCAGATCAACAGCGAATGAAAATACAAAATACTCTCACAGCCTCACTAATTGAAGAGACATATAAATACATATTGACTATATTATATAATATATATGGGCTACAATGAGAAGTTTTATGGAGAACCGGGACAGGCACCGTCAGGGAAAGTCTCTGATAAGAAAACATTTGAGCAGAACCCCAGGTGAAATAGGAAGTGAGCAATGAGCCACCATCCAGGGAAACAGTGTTCCAAGCAGAGAGAAAGCCAAATGCAAAAGCCCTAAGGCAAGAGTAAACATGTCATATCTAAGACAAAGAAGCTGTAACTGGAGGAGAGTAAGTAAGAGGGTAGAGGAAAAAGTGAGAGAGGAAGGCAAGGGCCACATCAGATAGTAAAATGTTTTCCAAACAGAAGGTCACAACCAATAGATATGTCATGAAATGAACTTTGTCAGTTGAAACTGGCATTTTAAAAACAAGAAGAAATAGAAAACATCAGGGTACACTTCTGTAATACAGGTATCATTTATGGAAGTTCTGTTTTAATCACACATATGTAGGCATATACTGTGTGGCAATATAAAACACACTACTTATTGTGAGGCATGACCAGTAAGGTTAGAAAGCCCTTCCTTAGGTGTGACTTTTTTGGCATGGAAGGGACTTTAGATGTGAAATGAGAAGTCTTTGGAGAATTCTGAGCAGAAGGCTGCAATGATCTGACTTACATTTTAAAAGAATGCCTCTGGCTGCTGTGGAGAAGCCAATTAGGAGACTCACACAAGAGCAGGTTGTAGCTTTAACCAGAACACTAGTAGTGGCATGGAGAGTGATCAGACCCTCATCAGACCACTAACTATAGCATTTCTAATATGCCTTTAAAATTTACCTTTAAATAAACAAGAGCTACTTATTCTCTGGTGCTATTATTCCTATCTGGAGAGTGAATGGTCCAAGAAAAGTAGATATTCCAGAAGCAGCTACAAGATTCACAAAACACAAAGTTTAAGGAGTTTTCTTCTGCTCCCTACCCATAAATATCCTTGAGCAAGCGGAAGAGTTCACAGATTAGAATTGTTAGGGCTGCACCCTCTGCCTCCTCTCCCAACTAGCCCATACTTGGAGACTACTGGAGTGAAATCCAACAGCTCTTCTCTATATAACCCATCTGCTGGGCTTTGGTCCTCACTAGTGTGGCCATGTCATCCTGTTTGCCCAGGAGAAACCAGTTGACACCCTTGTCCCATCCAGTTTGGCATCTGTCTTGTACATTTCATTTCATTTTAAAACAAATTTACACCAATTTGGGTTTGGTAGACTCCAACTTCTACCTTAGTCTCCAGTAATAGAGTGTGAAAGTCAAATGCAGTGAACAGAGATCTCACCTGAACGTGTTGTTTGCTCCGTAAGAAAACTAAAACTTGACTTTTCGCCACCCTCCCAAACATAACAGAACTAACATTCCCAGTATGCAGGGCATTCACTGACAACTGAGGGCATTCAGAATATCTGTGGCTAGCAACAGCTAAGTCCTTGCAGTCTTGCGTGACGATAGGAGAAGTGTGCAAAGCTGTTGTTTCTCTGCAGACATGTGATACAGTAGCATGCCATGCCCTGGCCTGAACCCAATCTTGCAAGAGACACAAACATACCATGCTACCTGTCAGCAGGGTCATGAGAAGTGTTTGAACATATAGGTTACGTGAACATGGCATATGTGCGGGGGATCTCTAGATCCCCGGAAGAGCACAGGCTGAAAGCAATGCTTTTGTCATTTTTATATTCTATAAATCTAAAACTACTTATTTGGGGTTAGACATTTTTATTAAAAAAAAAAATCTATGCGCGGCAGTGAACTCAAAAGAAATATGTTGAATGAAAAGTTAAATTCTGAATTTATATTTCTCAAGGAAGTCGATGATCTGTACTTTGCACAAAATGCTTTTCAACATTTATCGCATGCCAATATATCTCTACAGAGACATCACTGACTCCAAGAAGTCTGGAACTTACATCATCAGCTCTCTTGCTTCTCAGACCTTGGGACTCAGACTAAAATTGTCACCATTGGTTCTCCGAGTTTTCAGGTCTTCATACTTGGGCTGGAACTATACCATCAGTTCTCCTGGGTCTCCAGCTTGCCAACTGCAGGTATTAGATTTCTCTGCCTCTATAATTACTGAGCCAATTCCTCACATTAAATCTCTGTATCTATATCTATATCTATATCTATATCTATATCTATATCTATATCTAAACTATCTACTTCCTGATTCTGTTTCTCTAGGGAACCCAGACTAATAAAGATATAACTCCCAAATTATAGGAAATACAGAAGATAGAGAAATAAGTTAAATGATATCATGAGGAAATAATCAGATAAATCCAGCAGTTAGGGCAATCTACAGGTCAGGTAACCAGTATCATCAAACTCATGGCAGTAAAAAAAAAAAAAAAAAAAAAAGGGAGGATGCTGCTCAAATTAAGGGATACAAATACAAGTGAATATAATGTATGGTCCTTATTTGGATCCCAGCTTGAACAAACCAGCTATGAAATACATTCTGGGAACAACTCAGTAAATTTAAATATGGACTTGGTATTAGATGATTATCAAGGAATTACTTTAAATTTGATTAATGTGACAATGGTATTATGGTACTGTAAGAAAATACTTGCATTCCTTAAAGATGCAAACACATATTTATGAGGGAAATGTCATGACGGCTATAATTTTTATTTAAAATATTTCAGAATAATGTTGCCAAAGCAAACAGTAAATTATTACTGTATACATGAGTCATCTTTAGATTAGTCCTTCTACTTTCCTAAATATCTAAAATCTTTAGTAATAAAAAAAACTACATACAAAAGCAAGCTAAAATAAATAACAATAAATAAAGGAAACCAGCCTCCAAAATGGCCTGCAGTGATTCTTGTCTCCTGCTATTCATGCTCCTTCCACAATGAATAGCATTGACCTATGTGACCAATAAGACATTATGGAAATATCAGTGTGTCATTTCCGACATTTGGTAATAAACGACATTAGGGCTTTTGCCTTACTACCTTGGATCACTGTCTCAGGGAGAAGCCAGGTGCCATGTCATAAAGACACTCAAGCAGCCCTGGGGAATATTCTCGTGGTAAATAGCCGAGGGTTCTCACCGGTTGCTGGCACCAACTAACCAATCACGAGAGGCAGCCAGTTTGGAAGAGGACCCCCAGCTCCAGTCAAGCCTTCACATAACAGTAGCCTGGGCTGATGACTTGACTGCAACCTCATGAGAGACCCCAAGCCAGAACCACCCAGCTAAGCCGCCCCCAAATTTCTGACCCAAAGAAAATGTGTGATAATAAATGTTTATTGCTGTTTTCAGTTGCAAAGTTCTGAAGCAATTTATATCATAGCAATAAATAATATACAGAAATCAACATAAAAGCTTTCAATAGCAAACTGTTTCACAAGTATAACATGGAAGACTAGGAGCTATTTTACTTTTTTCTTCTCAAACTATGAAATGTAAATATTTAACATTCCACTAATGTAAATATATATATCAAATTACACTAAAAACTATACACTTAAGATTAGTACATTTTACTGTATTTAGATTATGCCTAGCTGTGGTCTGCAAGTTTGTGTCCCCAACAAAAAACACCAAAATCAAAAACAACAACAAAAAAACACACCCTACGTTGAAACCTATGGAGATATTATTTGGAGGTGGAGCCTTCAGGAGGTGATTAGGTCACGAGGGTGGAGCCCTTATAAATGGGGTTAGTGCTCACACGTGCCACGCAAGGAGGTTCCAGCAAAAAGACAGCCCTCAGTGGGAAAGTAGAGTTTCAACAGACATTAAATCTCCCCACATCTTGATCTTGGACATCCCAGCCTCCAGAAAACTGAGAAATAAATTTGTTATTTATAAGCTAAACAGTCTATGGTATTTCTGTTATAGCATCTTGAACAGATTAAGACACACCTAAATTAAATTTCTTTTGAAAAATTATAGTGAAATTTAAGGTTAAAATATCATAGAAATAGATGCCTGTGTTTTTATATTCAGCTCAATCTATTACAAAACTAATATATTTTTGGCTTTTCAAAGTATCTTTAACTTAATGTCCATCAACTGTTTTTGTATGCTCTCCTCCAAAGACCTAGGTTAGCAATGAAAATACCTTTTGCCATAATAAAATTGGTGTCAACCAGTGACTGACCTTCCTGGAGAATGAACAGAAGCTTTTCACTTGTATTCTTTTTTGCTATTGTTCAAATAAGTTTAAATCTATGAAAAAAAGAATACTTTTTTACTCTGTTGGCATTTTTTCCGAAACTCTTAGGGGAAGCATCATGAAAAGATTTTTCAGAAACTAAGTATTTCTACCAGGTTCCCAGTATGAAGCACTGCATTAACTATTTCAAAGAATTCTTAACCTGCCAGGTTGGGACTATATAATTTTCCTAAACAATCCACATATCAAAGCTGTTTGAGAAACGTACTCTTGGTTTGAATCAAGAAGTCAAAAAAAGAGGCAGTTAAAATATCCAATAGTTTCTCACCCATTTCGTTTTGAATTTACTATAGTTCCAAGTGAGTCTGTTATAAAACTTTAACGGCACTATAGTAACACATTCAAACCGAAAGACAAGCCACTGAAGCCGAGTACTGGACCGCCAAGGATGGAGAATAACAGGAGTGTGCGGGGCACCAGCTCCAAGTATACAGCACTGCTCTGGAAGAAAAGAATCCCATGTTCTAGTTCTGTAATATGTGGAGCTGGAAAACCATAACAGCTATTTATGGAGCAGTGACTCTGTGCCAGGCCACCTGTTAGCTATTTTTCAATGCTTTATCATAGTACAGTTGGTGTGATAATGTAGGTCTTCTCAGATGAACTCAACCACAGGGTTAGACGACCATCACTGACAAGGAAAAAAGAACCAGCCAACTTGGTATGACAGTCATCATTCAATTTATCTGAGCCACAGTGCTAAACAGAGGGCATGAAAAGACAGAAGATTAAGTTCTACTTCTACCTCTGTCACTATGAGAGGAATAGGCTGCCCAGAAGTTTCAACAAGCCAACCTGCCCTAATAGATTAGTAAAAATTAACTATAAGTCAAGGAGAGGGTAAACATTTCAAATATTGTATGTAAAAAATTAAATACAAGTCAAAAAGAGGGAAGATGTTTCAAGTATCAGATATAACATGAATAAAGACCAATTTGGGAATGTTAGGGCCTGGTCACAGCAATGGTAAAAAGTTATGTTTGGAAGCAATGATATAGATGCATCGGCAAGGCTGTATCAGATCACAGAGAAGAATCCTGAAATTTAAACATAGGACTCTAGACTTAAAATACTGGAGGGCCACCATAAATTTATTTCATCAGTTGGTAAAGAAGGTAGAATGGAAAGAGAAAAAATAACAGCCAAGTTCTCACCAATTTTACATAATGTACATTTACCTCTTTGAAAATCCTGGAGGAGAAAAATAAAAGTTAGTTGAAAATGATGAAAAGAAAAAGATTTTTTTTAAAAAAGGAAAAGGCAGTCTACAGCCATGCCATCCTGAACAAGCCCAATCCCATCTGATCTCGAAAGCTAAGCAGGGTCGGGCCTGGTTAGTACTTGGATGGGAGATCGCCTAGGGAGACCAGGTGCTACAGACGTAAAAAATAAAAAATAAGGGATTGTAAGCTGACAAGGTCCTTGCAATCTGTGAGGTCAACCAAGGGTTGCCTTGCCTAAAAAAAAAAAAAAAAAAAAAAATGGAAAAGGTAAACAGGAAAAAAATAAGACCAAATAGGTAGACTCTTTTGCTTTTGACATCAAATTATAATGTCAAATGAAGATCTAATAAAGTGGGAGTATTCTTAAGGGCTATTTAGAACAAAAATAATTTAGCTTACTTATATACATTCTCTAACGTGGGCTGAGTGAACCTAAAGAGAAAAGATCACAGGGAAAATAACCAGTAATCTGAATTCAAGTCAGCTAAAAACAAACTTAATAAATCCTATTGCACTAGGAGCCAAAATAAGTTACAATGCTTGCAACCAAGAGATGTGAAAATATGAGTAGAAATAAGGACTCTTATGCCTAATTCTGCCTTTTTTCCTTATTCTGCATTTTTTAATGAGAAAACACAGTAAATGAGATGCACAGGGCTTTGGCAGTTTAAGAAAAAGAGAGTTGCCTTGGAGAAAAAAAGCCACATTGGAAGTTATACCACCAGCTGTGAAGAAGAGGTAGTGACAGGGGCAGGGAGAGGCTGAGAGGGTGAAGAGCCACATCCTAAGCAAGATCCTGAAGTGGAAGAACTCGAAATTTATTTCAGGAAGATTCATGCTGTTGTTGTTGTTTGTTTTGTGTTTTGTTTTTGTTTTTGTTTTCTGAAGAACCAAGTCCTTATAAGAGAGAAATAGAAACAGCATGAAAGACAGGTTGGGAATACATCATGAAAGGCAAAGATTGGTAGATCAAAACAACTAAATTGAACTCAACAGACAAATAAGCGACAATGAGAGTTTTAAACTCAGGAAGTGCAGTATAATTTGCCCTAGTAGTCAAGAAGGCAAACCCAAAGTTCTTCAAACCATTATTTTGCCATCTAAATCCTCAGGTATAAGCAATAACTAATCTAAATTTCAGTATCTACTTAAAACTACTCTCATGGGTCAGATCAGCATTACAAAAACAAACAAACAAAAATCTTAAAAGATATCTAGAAGTCAAAGTCAACAAAGGACTTAAGATAAATTAACCAAAAAACTTAGTGAGGTAAACATTTAACTCTTCACAAAGTGAAACTTCTCATACCCAATGTGATAAGTTCAAATCCTGACTCTTAGGCAAAAATTTCATTTAGAACTTCACTGCCTTTATTTACATATCTGAAAAGGACATGGTATTATTAATCAGTTAATATAATTAACCACCAACAGAGGTATGCCCTTCAATCTACAGCCATTGATATCATATCCCTAGTGCTAGTGTTCTAATTATGTGGACCATTATAACAAACTGACACCTTACTTGTACCACTTCCCTAAGTAACACTGATACATCTACTCAAGTACATTTATGTCTAGAATACTATTCCCTCCATTCTCACCAAGCTCCCTCTCATTCTTCAGATATCAGTTTAAACATTCTCCATGGAGCTTTCCTGATGTCTCATCCATTAGGTGTCCCTGTTAATGTACGACCTCAACACCCTATACTACTTCTGCTGTCAAGATTATCATGGAGAAAATAGAAGGAATAGGGGAAAGTCGACATTTAGTGCTAACACCAGCTCCTCAACTCTGAGAACACTAATAGTCAGATTTATATTTCCCCAGACAAAAGACTGGAAGACTCATTTCTGCAAAAACTGACCAAGCCTAGAAAAAAGACACATGGATATTGAATAACTGGGAGGGTTACAATGAAATGGCCCAGCAAGATCATCCTGTTTGAGAAGCCCCATCAATGTCCAGAAAGCTTCCAATGTGCTTTATTCTGCTACAAAGTGTGGAGGAATTTCCAAGATAACCCTCTCTTCTGACACCAAGTGTAAGTTGCTGCAGGGCGTGGGAAGGTCGCAAAGACCACTCTCAGGTTCGATAATTTACTAGAAAGACTTCCGGAGCTCACTGGAAGCTAGAAAGTTGTTATACTCACAGTTACAGTTTCATAGCAAAAAGATACAGATTAAAATCAGCAAAGGGAAGAGACATATGAGACTGAGTCCAGGAGAGTTCCAATCACAGAGCTTCCGGCTGTCCTCTCTCAGTGGAGCAAAGGACCATGTTAACTCTTCCTCGAACAGGGTACTGCCAACCAAGGAAGCTCACCCGAGCTTTGGAGTCCAGAGTTTTTGGTGAGTCTTTGTCAAAGAGACATAGTTAACTCCAAGTTGCTGACCTCAGTCTCCAGCATCTCCCAAGGTGCTAATACAACTTGACCCAAAGCATTCATGACCCAGAAAGCACACTGTCAAACTATCTGGTGTGACCCAAAGCCCTCAGGTATACAAAGATACTCTTATCAGGCAGGACATTCCAAAGGCTTAGAGATTACCTCCCAGAAGCCAAGGGTGAAAACCAGACCTCTTTCCTACACAAATGCCTCATCCTTAAATGTGAAGGGCAAAGGATTGCCTGATATATAAGGATAACTTCTAGAGTAAAAGATACAGAGTGAAAACAACTGGAGGGCAGTGGAGGGAGTGGAGGGTACTTGAGGTAACAAAACACTATAGGGAGCAGAAGAAAACTAAAGAGTCATAGAAAATAAAAATGCGGTAGCAGAATTAAAACATCCAAAAAGACTTGAAAGATAAAGGAGGAAAATCTCCCTACTCCCTCATCCTCCTCACCCCCAAAATTAGACAGTAAACAGGAGGGGAAAAAAAGATAAAATTGGAGGCTAGAAAGTCCAACACCCAAGGAATAGGAATTCCAGAAGGAGAAAGTTAAGAAAATGTAAGGGAGAAATTAATCAGAGAAATAATTCAAGAAAATTTTCCAGAATAAAGGAGGTTATGGTTCAGAATTAAAGGAGCCTATCAGGTGGACAGAGCAATTAAAACGCCCATTACTATGAAATTCAGAACTCCAAAGACAATGAGAAAATTTTCAAACTCTCAAAAAGAACAATTAAGGAGATCACATTACAAAACAGAGATAAGAAGAGAATCAAATTTGTCAACAGGACACTGGATAGAAGCTAAATATAGTGGAAAAATGCCTTCAAATTCCTGAGGAAACAGAATTTCAAATATAGGATTCTATACTCTGCCAAACTATCAATTAAACACGATTGAAGAATAAAAGCATTTTTTTAACATTCAAAGCCTTTATTTTCAGGAAGTCTCTGACCATTATACTTCATCAAATCAGGGAAAAAACCATGAAAGAGGAAGACATGGAAACAAAAAATCCAAATGATGGAGTGAAAAAAATAAACCTTTGGATGATGGTGAAGGGAGAGCCCAGAATTCTAGAGATGCAGCAGGCCTAGAGAGAAGCTGGATTAAAACAGGAGAGCTGAGGACACTAGGGGTGACATCTCTAAGAAAAATATAAAATTAATAAATTACAGCACCCCTATGAATGTATCAAAAAGAGCAGTTTCATCTCTAACAGCTAGTAAGGACTGAATTAGAAATAACTACATTGAAAACTAAACAGATGAAACAATTCCAGAGAAAATAAAAATTTAATCAAAAAATGAAATGCAATCATAGTATAACATATGGCTTATGTATTGATATTTACATACTCCAAACAATAGGAACACTGAAAAGTCTTCTAACTAAAACTATACTACCATAGTAAGATGATGAAAAGGGGCTCTAGGAGAGGAAGGGTAGGGAGATAAAAGTGTGAGACAGCTAAATCTTTGTTTTCCATACGAAAAAGTCAACGAATAAAATTTAAAACTGAAAAATTAAGAATAGGAGTGAAAGTGTGTAATTTTGAAATATGGAGGTAAACTCCAGAAGAAAAGGCTGCCTCTGGGGAGTAAGAACTGTGGATATAAAAGGATTAGACAGAAGTTTGCTGTATTAACTCTTACAGACTTAAGTCTTTTTAAAGACTATACACACACACACACACACACACACAGATTCAGTAAAATTAAAATAATATTTTAAAAGAGAAGCATTTTATAATTAATCAGAATGAATACCAGCAGGCTCTACAGCAAGTGGGGAGTACTCTTTACATTTTTTTTTGTTTTTTTAAAGGGATCTTCTCAAAAGATAAGTGACCAAAAAACTCATTAGTGAGAGTCTGAACTCCAAGATTGACACTGTGGAGACAACTTCACCTCAGCGTTTATAAACTACTTGGTATTTGTAAATTACTTTAAACCTGCAATAATTCTCCCAAGATATTTGCTGCCAGGCATATACCCAACATTAATGGTCAGTGATTATCTCTCAATAATTCTCTAAGTTCCATCCTGCTATTTAATTTTCCCTCTATTTCAGAAATTTCATTAGAAAGTATACTATTATACTCCTAAAAGAGGCTGCTTCTCCTTTCTTACAGACCATCAAGATTTATCTGGACTTCACATATGGACTTACATTATGACTAAATTTCAGCATATGATTTATAAGGATAGGAGAAAATATCTCAAGGGTAAGAAGACAAGAAGTCCTTTACAGATTCTTTGACAGTCTTCCGGGCTGATCCTTCACCTTTATGAAATGGACTCAACTCTATCAGCCTAAAACAAGTATTAGTTCTTCAGCCTCCATGTATACCTGTTACTTCACCAGGCAAAGCAAGTTAGGGATTTACATGGGTTCATATATGCTTGTTGAATTTGGAAAACACACATTTACATATCAAATGACACTGTGAATTAATCCTTGAGTTGACGATTCTCTTTGAAAACTATCATGTAAAAATTAGTTCTCGTTCATGCTTTTCAGTCAAATTAACATCTTAAATAAATTTGCTAATAGACAAAATGTCCCCTATTACAAGACATCTCATTGCCAAGATCTTGGTTTCACTACTACACATTCTCATGAAGATACACCATAAGACTTATTAAACCACTCTTGGGTTTTCAAATACATAGCCATTCAATTTAATGTATTCTGGGAAGATTTCTGATCAGTTTTTCCAAGCCCCTAAATGTTCCTAGTGTTCAGAAAGAATCATTAGACCTCAGAAAAATTCATCAAGAAGCTGGAAAACTTTGGTGCCCTGTTCCATAAAGATCCAACTCTCAGCCCTTTAAGATTTGATCAATTATTCTAAGAGCTCAGAGCTTCAGAGAAACCTATTTAACCCTTTCCTCTCAACAAGAAATTTGACAGTTTCATTCATTAAAATCTGAACATGTCCAAATATGTCCTGTTATTCGAGTTCACACTATAAGTCCATAAAAAATATTATTCATAAAGCTGCCACCTGTGCTAGACTTTTTGCTAGTCACACAAGTAAAATTCTGCAAGGATACTCACATACTATAACAGACCTGCACATTATTAGCCCTGCTAAAATACCATACACATAATTTAAATGTTACAGAATAGAACTAAAAATAATAAAAAATATTTCATTTAAATAAATATGTACACTCTGGAAAAAAAAGTTATATAAAATCTGTACTTATTTTTCCTGAAATCTATTCCCCCATTACCATTGCCCAGTACTCAATGTCTGTCTGCTCTCACTGCACACTATCCCACTTAAATCTCATTTCAGGAAAAACTTATTATCAGTCATTTATACTATACCATGAATTTAAGGTAATACATGACCTCTCCCAGGAACATTTTCTTTTATGTTTTACCTCTAAATTAAGATATAGTAAATTATGAATGACATATTTTATGGTAGGTGTTAACAACTTATTTCCTAAAGTTTGTGAGTTCATATTATTCCTGACACTTAGCTTTTGGGGCAAATATTTTGTAAATGACCTACTGAGAATCACTACAGTTTTGCTATTATATCTTGAATATTTGGATTTTAAAACCAATGTCTACTTTTACCAAAGAAATACTGTTCTCAAGTGATAGGATATTAGCAGTTGTTTGTGGTTACTTACCCAAAATAGTCATAGGATGGCACCAATAAGATTTATCAAATTAACACTAACTCTATAGTCTTGCTATTTATCCATTTTCAAAGATGCCAATCATGATGATGATGATGATGAAGAAGAAGAAGAAGAAGAAGAAGAAGAAGAACAACAACAACAACAACAACAACAACAACTTAGGATGGATACATTCCCATTTGAGAGGAAAAACCCCCAGTGATAAACACTTTTTATACATTTCCATATTAAGGAAAGCAAATCACTATAAAAGTATTGAGTACATATCTATTTTCAACCTCCAATGCATTCCAGCATACACTGTGGCTCCAACTGCCACAAACCCTTTGACATTCTCCCTTATGATCTCATGTTACACTCCAGTCAGCAAACGCACTTGTTCATAATCAGTTATTCTTTAGCTTTAAGGTCAGAGCTTTCCAACCTATCTAATCTATCTTGTGAAAGGGCAGGGTAAGTAACTCTTATTGTAGCTCGCTACCTCCCAGGCACAAGGACAATTGCTCTACCTGGAATATCTCATTTAATCTTCACAGTTACTCTGTGACCTAGCTTTTATTCACCCATTCTGTAGGTGTGAAATCTATGAAAATCATAGGTAGAATAATCAAAATTTGAATCCCAGGGAATCTGCCCTCAAAGTCCTATTTCTTTTCCACAAAGAAGCTATATTTAATTAAATGGGTAACCATCCCAAAAGATATATTCATTTACAGAAAATTTTAATGTGGGTAGTCTAGAACTACATAACCAAATTCTCAATTTTGGACAAAAGATCCTCCTTTGAAACTAAAGTGAACTAACTGTTGAAAGAAAAGTAAAAATGAAAAAAGAAACATTTATGGTATAGTTACTAAATGTATTATGCCTGTTTTATGTCGCCTTCTCACTACCTTTTGATGTGCAGAAAATATCAAATGCTTTCGGGATCCCTACTTACCATAGTCTCACGCTCTCCAGTAATGCCTTAATCTATGTTTACATATATTTTTAAATACATGCAGAAGGAGCTTGGAAATGTAGGTGTACCCCTTAAACAGCAGGCATCTAACATGTGCTAAAACACCCTGACTGTAAGCAGACAGGGCTTGAGTTGATACTGTCTCCTAAAACAAACAAACAAACAAACCCCCGCTACATTATGGAGCACAATGATTGCCAACACTGTCTGGGACTATCTGTTCAAAACTGAATCAGAGCATAAATCACCACCTGCTGGGTGCTGATTCAAAACACCACTTCCCACAGCACCTGATCTCCTTCTGCAATTTCTCCTCAGGAAGAAGTCCTTTAGTGGCCCAGGTTTTGACAAGGTGGCTGGTTTTCCCTGTGCTTTCAGATGCTCTGTGACAAGTCATCAAAAACGTTGAAGCGCCACTACCCTGCTTTAAAAAAAGAAGTCATTAGATGTGCCAACTCACAAGTTAGTCTGAGGCAGCTCTATAATAACATCTCCGGGCCACGTCAGTCTGGAAGCATACTCCCCCCGTGGCACAGGAACACGGGCTTCCCACCGCCTGCTCCTCGGAGTCAGGTGAACCTGAAGCTGCTGTGGAAATCACATTACTGACTCAGCTCCCTAAAGGAGCTGGGTCTTGTCCAATTTTCAGAGAAGGCTACTCCTGTCTGCAGGGTAGGGTTTAACAGCTACAGATCTAGAAGGCTGAGAGACTTACACAAGGTGAACTATAGAAAACAGAGTGGACAGAAGTCAAAATGGCAAGATTGCAGGCATAGCAAGAAGGCTCCCTGCCACCCAACTTTCCCTGTGGTTTGGTATTTCAAATTGCACAATTATCATTTCAAAATGACAACTGCACAATTGTCATTCCTTGGTGCTTATTAAAGTTCACTTCCCCAGGAAAAGTAGTTTTTTACATCGTCAATGTCTCACACATTGGTGGGAAGGGAATTTTGCATTCTCCCAGACAGCTTTTAAAGGCACCCTGGAAGTAGACACCTTAGAGGTGGAGAAAGCATGCAGCAAGGGCCTGGTGCACCCAGAGGCAAAATTTCCCCTGCATCTTAAGAAAAGAGCCCTGACTGACATCAGCAGATTCTTAATTACTCAGGGGCTAATAATCCACACAGGCTGATCTGGGTCTCTGGCCTTTTCTTTCTTTTCACTGCTTGTCCATAGCATGTCTGCCACATAGTCCAACATGCAAATATATAGAGAGTTGAATTTTAAAGTAATCATATTTGTTTCTTGTTTTAAAATCCCTAAAAGAATAATGAGAAAGATATTTAAAAATCACTTGGAAATTTTCTATAGATTTCCTATTTATCTTCATTTTGGGTTTCTAATTAAGACAGGTAATGAGCAGCTGGTCATATATGCAATGTGAGGCTATATGAATAATAAAAAAAATATGAGTATATAAAGAGGCAGTGCAGTTTTCAGGTTAAAAGCAGTCTCTAGAGTCACGCAGACCAGGGCTGAGTCCCAATTCATCCCGAACTTCCTAGCTGGATGACCCTGGCAAGATGGCCTGCTTCCCAAAATTCGGCTCCCTCATTTGTAAAATCAGGATAAGAACAGGATTTGGACTACATAAAACCGTCGGGAGAAGTAAAGAAGAGGTTAATGCATGTGCTTGGCAGTGTCTTGCATATTGTAAGTATTTACATAACATTATCTTTTATTATAATAGTCACATTACTGTCTTCATGAAGGTGAGTAGTTCCCATTCAAATTTTAAGTAATTCAATTTTAATTTTGTTAGCATGATAATGAACAAGTAATTACATAACAATAAAATATTTTTCTAGAGATACATGTCAAAGTAGTAGGGGTAAATAGCATGATGTCATTTTGGATTTACTCTAAAATACTATAACTATAACAAAAAAGGAGAACTGGTAAACCATTGCTCAAA
This sequence comes from Eidolon dupreanum, assembly GCA_028627145.1. Lineage (NCBI taxonomy): Eukaryota > Metazoa > Chordata > Mammalia > Chiroptera > Pteropodidae > Eidolon > Eidolon dupreanum. Next base: position 22,753,320 of record CM053503.1, on the reverse strand, counting down.
AAAAAAATCAGTCAGGCATCAACTTTACCTTTCTGGGATGTTGCCAAGAACTAATGACTGGTAAAGAAAAGGATTTAATTTGTAGAGATTTCAGGGTCCACAGATGGTATGTATATACCTGACTCATCAGAAGAGCCCCAACAGCCTTTCTCAAGCAGGGTTCCTCATTTGAGAAATAAAAAATGATACGAATGACTATTTTCTCATTCCCCCCAATAGGGAGCTAGGCCCCTTCCAGATGCATCAGATAAATTAATTCATTACCTATAATGGTTGTTTAAGGGCATTAACACTTAATTCTCACAGACTCCACCTGTGGAAGGCTGCCAGAACGTCCACTCAGAACCCGCTGGCTCTTAGCTGACCCACAATTCCAGTAACCTTGGTTCTCTTGTTTCTAGCCTATTGCATACTGGAAACAGCAAATCAGAAGGCAGGAATTTATAGGAGAAGAGTGACAGCCTGGCAGCAGGAAAGGAATCAAAAAATGTATTAAAAATGCACTCAGTGAACCAAAAAAAAGCAAAGCGGCCCAGACACTTGATTAGAGGAAAGTGTCTCTAAGAACCTCAGGAGTCCTTTTATACTAAAAGTTAATATTTACTGAGTACTTATGATATTGAGCACTTACAAGGAGTTATAACGCTTATAATGATGATCCTCCCAGTCGCCAAAAACAATTAAAATCTATCCGGTGAACTCTGCCCCAGAGAGGGACTAAACTTTCAGAAGTCTACTTCGCCATGGGACAATATTGAGCAATTTTAATTTCCTTCTCTACATTTATGCACTTTCAAATTTTACTATAATGACTATGTATTATCTTTATAATTTGGTGAAACAATGTTAAAGATATTTAATTTTAAGATTTCATCCCAGATGGCATAAGTTTTAGACGTTTTTCCCCCACACTTAAAAGAGTAAAACCTCCACACTGATTCATTCTTCAAAGTTCACAGACAGGTATGCTTCTCATGTACTAGCTACCTTGGTGTTAACGAACATATTATGATCAAAATGATGAAAAGAAAACTTATAGAGACAAAAAATCAAAATAAGTGTTAAAAGACATATACTAAACAAGGAATAAGAGAAGATTTCAAGAAACTGAATTTAAACTGGACCTCCACGGCTAAAGATCATTTCCCTTAGGCAGAGAGGGTAACATGGATAGGGATTCCAAAAGGAGCAACATTTTCAAAGAACAAAGACCAAGCCAGCCTGACAGGAGGGGGAGGTGATAACAGGAATGGGACCAAATGACCCAGAATCCTCAAAGATAGAGTGAGAAGTGTCTGCCCTCAGCACATCAGGATTTAAAAAGCCATTGTGAGTTCCTAGAAATGGCAACAATGCTTCTTTATTCATTCATTTAAAGAACACTGATAAAAAACAATTGTTTACATCATGAAAGTAATGTTATAAGTGATATAAGGGATAGAGAGAGCTTACAAACACAGATCCTACCCTCAATCACCTTATTAATAAAGCATCAGTATAACATACAAACACACAAGGCAGAAATCAGTAGAAACTCTAAGAGAAGGCCAAAGGCTTCAAACGATGAGCGGTGAACAGTCCAGTAGAGATGAAGAAGGCCTTCCTAGAGACAAAATAATAAAAGTAGTAATTCAGGAAGATTACTAGAATAATGTATCGGTCACTCATCAAGGTAAGGATGATTTAACTATATTCTCACTAAACAGTCATACTAATTCTGCCATGTAGGCTTTTGGTCCATTTACAGATGAGAGAACTAAAGCTCAGAGACTAAATTACTTGTCCAAGGTCACACAGTACATGTCAGGGCTAAGATTCAAACGAGTCTCTATGATTCAAAACCAAAGTTGTTTCTAGAATGCTGCATGTACAATTGTTAGAGTGAAAAACATATCTGCTTCATTCAATTATGTGACATACAATTTAACAGAATTTAACAGGCGTTTCTATTTCCAGTCTTATGAGAATTCCTGCCTGGCTAAACCCATTCATCGCTTCCTCATTCCTCACACCACTATCTGACTGTCCCTACTAACTCAACTGTTCCTTTCTACTAAAGACAGTAATTACATTAATTTGATTAAGGAAGATTTTATGCTTTTCATAAAATAGAAGTACATCCTAAAGGGACCAAATAATCAAAATAGCGAATCTGAGAAAATAAATATAATTTGTTCTATTTGAACAAACAACAATAAGATAAAGTTTAACCAAATATGAATTTTCCTTGGGCAGATGAGAAAGGCCAGAGGTAGAGAAATCAGATATAGACGAGGCCACTATCGTGATTCAGGTGTGTGATGAAACGAGCCAAGCATAGGAACAGAAGAAAAGACAAAGAAGTAAAACCACAAGGTATTTTTTATGGAAGAAACAGTAAGACTATAATCAATACTCTGCCACGCGGAGGAACAAACACAAAATAAAAGGCTATGTTTACATAAAGATTGATGAAGTCAAGATGTAAATTCATGATACATCTAGAGAAAAATAAAATATATCATAATGTATTCAATCATGTTCAATCATCAGAGAAAGGGGGTAAATGTAAATTGATCTCTGGAACTTACAGCCTAGAAAGCCAGAGGACTGTGACGGCCAGAGAAGGAAGAAAAAGGTCTGAATTCAAGCACAAGGAACATCCTACAACTCCCCAGAATGGCAATTCTATGTAATAATCAGAAAATTCAAAGACATTCAGAACTAGAAGGATTCACAGAGATCATGTGTCTGTGTTCTGTTTTGTTTTGTTTTTTAAAACAACCTTCATTTTTTTAGAGAAGTTTTAGGTTCACAGCAAAACTAAGTGAAAGGGACAGATTCCCCATTTATCTCTACACATGTATAGCCCTCCCACTATCAACATCCCCGTCACTTATAACATGTTATAAGCTGATGAACCTACACTGTCATGTGTCTGTTTTATAGATTTGAAAGGTACATGCCAGTGCACGGAAGTCCCCAGCCTAAGGTCACATGGCCAGATGCTATCAAAGCTAGGACCAAAATGCCTGGGTCCCAATCCTGTATCCTTTCCAGATAAACCACAATGCACTCAGTGAAGCATACATGGCCAATTATACATCCC
>CM053503.1:22651121-22749732 GCA_028627145.1 Eidolon dupreanum | reverse complement strand
AGGAAGGAAGGCCTGACTATACAAAGAGAGTCAGAAGCTGCAGCCAGAGTGTCTCAACATTTAAAAAAATCTGTACAGCTTGCTGGAGCTGAGATGAAACATTTATCTTTCTCTTGCAACTACTTTGGTTTCCAGGGAACTGACTGTTAGGGCTGAGGCAGGCTGAGGAGAGAGGTACAGCTGCAGACACACACACGACACACACCAAAGTTAACGGAAAAATTTCAAAGTGCCTTTTTATGCCTTTAACTCAAAGATGAACACATTTCAAGGTGACCCAATCCTCAAGTGACAGTGTTTTAAAAGGGCCAGAGCTCTTCACTTAAACAATTTCTAGTGACATGTTCAAATCGCATCCTCAAGGGCTCTATCTGCTGTCTCATTTACTAGTCTTTCTTTCCTGGCAGAGTCATCCCATTTCAAATGAGCGCTTGAAGTTCGTCTTCTTCCCTAACAATTAGAATCCACAGGGCTTAGATGCTTAAAAAAATTTGTTTTTTAACTTAGCAGGCACCATGGAGGACTTTTAATTATTCAATTATAAAACAAACCAAAATTATTACTTTACACTTTTTTTCTCATTAATCAAAACAGTATCAGAATAATAAAAGACAGCCTCATCGCTCATGCTTACAGGCAGACAGTAAAAGACTTTTAAGGTAAAAATCAAAGTTAGTGTTCATAAAAGGATACTCAATTTTAAATCTAGAAATGTATGTAATCATTGTTAACTCTGTGTATTTCAAACACAGAATATAAAGGATTTTTCTTCTTTCCTCCCTAAAATACTACTCTTAGTCATTATAATAGAACAAAATTATACTAGGAATCTGAAAATGGGGTTCCTATAATTAATGAAACATGTCAGGCTGGTTGTGCTCAGTTCTTTTGCAGAAATTATTCCTGTCAAAAATATTTGTTCCCAAAAAACTTCCTTTGGACTGTATGTCTGTGAATTTCTCTTTCCAATCTGACCACTTTTTATCATCACTTTTATCTTACCATAATGACTTACATGACTGTCTCCTTTAGCTGACTGAGAGCTCTGGGAGAGCAGAGACGAGGTTACACAACCTTTGATAACCCGGCCATTACCACGAGCAACAAGTAATATGTGCCAGGAACAGTGCGCATTCCACTTAAGGTTAGTTTTGTAAAAAAACTTTTTTGTATAAATTTATAATATATAAAAATAGATTTACTACGGCCATGCCACCCTGAACATGCCCGATCCCGGATGATCTCGGAACCTAAGCAGGGTTGGGCCTGGTTAGTACTTGGATGGGAGACCACCTAGGAAAACCAGGTGTTGTAGGCATAAAAAAAAAAATTAAAATAAGGATCGTAAGCTGACAAGGTCCTCGCAATCTGTGAGGTCAGCCAACGGCTGTCTCACCTGAAAAAAAAATAGATTTAAAATTTTATTCTGGTCTCCTCTCACTTCCTGAACCTAAATGGGTGTCTATATGTGTAGGGCGTGAGCAAGGCAGACATCTGAGCCAGGCTTGGAGGGGGAGCCATATGGTGGAGTGAGGTACAGCAGCCTGAGCAAGTGAGGGGAGTACTCATACATGGGGGTGGCCCAGAGTCCAACATGAAGGGTATCTGCACAAAGGGGCAGCCAGACATTGGAAGTCGAGACAAGCAGGATAAAGAAACTATCTACGTGAAGGGGCAGCCTAACACAGACCGCCATGCCTACTGGGTGTTATCAATAAGGGTAGAAGCCTGATACAGGGAATTGGAGCCCAAGCAGGACAAGGATGGCACCCAGCCCAGGGTATCGGAGCCTGAGAAAGTCTAAAGGAATGTCTCTTGGGGGTGGAGTATGCACAGCTCAGCATGTGGAGTTTCAAATATGGAAGAGAGAAAAATGGAATAAACCCTGTGGCGTTAGACTGGAATTGGAGAAATCACTGTGAGCTTGTAGATGTATACAGAAGTGTGTGCATAGTATATACAGTCTCCAGTTTTGCTCAGTGAGGGGCCTGGGAACAGAGATACTCCAGTCACCATGAGCATAACTACCGCCTATATCTTGGCTTCTAAATACCATTATCCACTGAAAGAAATGTTCCTTGGAGAAAAAGCTGACTCCAGTGCTAGGACAGAGAACGTATAAAGTAAGCCTAGAATTCCTTGGGCTTGTTACACCAGAAAATTAAGTAACTACTTTTTAAAATAATGGGACATTTAAAAAGAGAAAGAGAGGTCAGGCTGAAAGGGCGCCTATTAGCAAAATCTAAAATAATTTGATATTAAATAATAACAATAACAATTATAACCCCTTAAGAATATAGGAAACCTCAAATACGTACTAATATAAACAAACTTAAATAAACTGAAAATTTTACAGAAGGACAATACTAAATAGTTTCAAAGTACGACCCCCAAACAGAGCTGTCTAATTTCTTAAACAGATAAAAATAAATGGAAAAGAACTGCAATATCACATTTGTAATTATTTTCATTGGAGCTCTGGCTTGCTGCCCAGCTCTTGAACCAGACCTAGCTCCGTAAAAGCAGGGACTACCCTGTCCACTGTCTATCCCCAGAGCCCAGAGCAATACTACATAGTATACAACTGGTACTCAATAACTACATGTTGAATGAATAAATGTGCTTCCTAAAATACAAAATCTCATCATGGTTCCTGGTTTGGCAATAAGCCAAAGCTGATCTCCTTTATCATGTTTTAAACAAATAAGCTGCCCTTTCTGTTTGTTCTGACTTGGATTACAGAAAGTTCCTCTACAGAGCACAACAGTCTTTACATTCCCCAGTAAATCATCCTCTCTGATGATTCCAATTTGTGGACACATGCCTAAAATAATCTCTTGCGAATTTGACCCAGGAAATCCTATGTACTGTCCACATCCCCCTCAATTAAAAGTCAGTCTTCAATTGTTTTTTTTCTCATTTTTCATATATCCTTGAAATTTTCCTTTTTGTACACAACAGCTTACAGATATATAGACCAGGAAAATCTTAGGAGTCATCTAATACAATCCCTCCCATTTCCAGATGCCTCCAAAGAGAATCCATACTTGAAAGAAGGCCGCATTATCAACATCCTTTATAAGTCTCTTGAGATATCTTTAAAGACAGAAATAACAAGACTGAATTTTAATGACATTCAGAAAAGAGGGAGAGGGGTGAAGCACTTCACACCTGTCCATGCACGGGGACCCAGGTAAATGCCCCAATTCTCCCAAGAAAGTAGTAGCTCTAAATTCATTCCTTCATCCAATAGACACGTTTGAGGGTCTTCTTTGTACCAGACACTATTCTAGGTGCATGATGTACATCAGTGAAAAAGAGAGAGATCACTGCCTATCTGTACCTACATTTCAGGCAAAATTCAAAGGTGTCTAAGAGAATAAACAGAACATCAATCCATTTTCATACAATGCAGAGGGCCTAAAGCACTCCCTACAGCCACATAGAACATTAGGCCAGTGATTCTCAAATTTAGGTGTGTTTCAAAACAACTCAGAATGCTAGGCCCCACCTCCCCATTAAGAGCTCAACGGGGCCTGAGAATCTGCATTTCTAATGAGCTCCCAGATGTTAATGCTGCTACACCAGGGACCACAATATGAGAACCAATGACCTGTTCAAAGAAATCAAGCAGCTTGGCAAAACTGGTCAAAGTCTCTCTATAAGGACACACTGTCACCTACCCAATTAGGGCAAACATTGCTCAAATGAAAAGAGGTTTTTAGCTTTATGTTTGAGTTGGAGAAAATCAGAAATAAACATTGTAAGTAGACAATATCTTCAACAGATAGCACTGATTACTAAATGCTGACAAAAACTAACATTAAAGTTAGAAGGTTTGTTCTTTCTTTCATGCATCCAAATATAATAAAAGGATATTTTCCTTGAAGATCAGGTTCAGCTACAAATGAACCTGTTTATTTAACAAGAACAGTCTATTAAGTAGAAGTATATACAATAAAATATAAATAACAAGGACTGGATTAGTAATTTTACAGTTTTTTGTGCTGTATTTTCTAAAATTTTTACAATAAAGATGGTTGCCTCTTGTACTAAGAAAATATTTATTTTAAAGGACTTTTAATTTTAAAACTCTATAAAAGACAACAGTTAAAATACTGAATAAATTAATAGTGAATTATTTTTTCCTAATACATAAATAAATCAAGTAACTTATTTTAGCATTTTAGGCTAAACCTCTGTCTGGATTAATAATACCAATGAAGGAAAAACACTCTTGATATATATCTAATTTTATTTAAACAAAGAAAAAAAATAAACTATGATCATTAAATCGCTGCATAAAAGTCTATGGCCATGCTACCCTGAACAAACTCAATCCTTTCTGATCTTGGAAGCTAAGCAGGATCGGGCCTGGTTAGTACTTGGATGGGAGACTACCTAGGAAGATCAAGTGCTGTAGGTGTAACAACAAATAAAAACTAAGGGGTTGTAAGCTGACAAGGTCCTTGCAACCTGTGAGGTCAACCAAGGGTTGCCTCACCTAAAAAAAAAAAATTGCTGCATAAAAATCACATTTACTATTATTCTATATAGCAACTGTTTTTTGCCTATATTGTTATATTTCAACAAATGACTGGAAGTGATTCTAATTCTTACAAATTAAGTAAAAATGTTACATGTCAGTTATATCTCAATTTAAAAAAGTAAAAATGTTTTAATTGTATTTCTTGAAAGAAAAATAAATGGGAAAAATTAATTGGGAAAATAATGATGCATCCTCTGTATGTACAGTACAAAGTCCCACAACCACATCCCTGAAGATACCAAGGTAAGACCCGCACCCCATCCCTATTCCCCATCCACCATCTTTCAGGCTCTTCCAATTTAGAGAATACTCCTTTTATTACTAAAGTCCACATTTCAGAGATAGAACTCAAGTTTAAAACATAATCTCATAAAGGGCAGCGACTAAAGGAGAATCATTTTGGTGAGGAAATCAAATGTTTTATAAAGACACGCTCTTACCATTCAACAAAAGTTCTGGACCATCTCTTGAAGTTTAGACTTAGTTAAGACATTTTTAAAGGGGAAAAAAAGTACCTATACATGTTATATATAACCGATAGCTAATTTGCTCAAAATTAGCCCCTATAAACAGAACTTTCTCTATATTACTAGTATTCATATTTATTAGGCATCTACAGTGTAGCAAACACTTTATTTACATGTTGCCATTTAATCTCCAAACAACTTTATAAAATAAATACTATTATAACCATTTCAGATTAAGACACTTAAGCATACAGTGATTAAGTAATGTGCCCAAAGTCACAGAGCTAAATTGAAGATCCAGGATACAGATCCCCAAGCTATAATGCTTAAACTAAAATCCTTAACCTTTGGCCAAGCATAGTTTTGCTGTTGGAATTAAATTTTTTTCACATTTTGGAAATCAGAATTAAGTTTTCAATAATATTTGATAATATTAACGAAATGAAAAATGGTGAAATAATACAGGCACTTTTACAAATCTTTGTACCTCTAAAATCACACACATTTTTCAATAAGTTATATAGTACAGAGAGAGGCCTGACAACTTTCTATAGGTAAGGCCACTTTTGGGATACAGCTGCGTTAAAATTATCTGTGGAAACGCAGCATTAAACAACACAGGATTATAGTCAGAGTGGGCATGGAGGGTTTTTATCTGGTTTTGTTTGTTTGGGGTTTGGGGGCTTTGTTTTTGTTCTTTGCAACTGGGGAGCTAGAAGGTAAAGTAGTAAATTGGAGGGTGACGGTAGAATCCTTTTCTATTCCTTCCGCGTACAAAAATGAGGCTTGGGTGCCAAGGCCAGTAGGGTGGGTCAACGTACCCAAGAGTTAAGTATCCTGGTTGTGCTTTTGCTTGGGGTGGGAGCGGCCCCGGTGCCAGTACTTCCCGGCCCGCGAGCACCGCTGGGGGACCACGATCGGGGCGGCGGGCGTCGGCCGTCGGCCAGACCGCGCTGCGAGAGGAGGCGAGGGGCTGGAGGCGGACGCGCGGGGGGCGGGGAAAGGGGAGGAGGCGACCTGCGGGGCCCTTACCGAGCTCCGTGCCCGGGTTGTGCGCTGACATGGCACCGGGTGCTGCAGCAGTTGCACGGCCCTTGGCGTCAGGCTCACTTCGGGGCAGCCCTTCCTCCTTCCTGTCGGCTCTATAGGAACGAGGCGATCGCCCCGCCCCTGAGCCCTATGGGGCGGAGTCGCGGACCTTGGCCCGCGTGGTCAGGATCCCAGAGCTCAGAGAAGAAATCCCGCCTCCCCTGCCGCGGGTCCTCTCCACCAGGTTGAACTCGAACACTGATCCCCGGAAATAATGCTATTAAAATCCGTTTAGAAATACTTAAGTTGCCGATTGCACGGAATAACAACGTTTAGAAACTGTTAACTATAAGACTGCATACCAAGAAAGGAGGCAGCTCTGTGGCCTGAAAAGCAAAGGAGCCTAGGACTGAGAAGACCTGGTTTGTCAGCCTAGCTCCAACACCGACACTCTGCACATCAACTGTCTTTTCTAAGCCTCATTTTCCTCATTTGTAAGAAATGACCTTGACAATTTCTTGGAGCTCTAAACTCTGAATCTGTGATACTAAGATTTTTTTTCAGCCTGGCTTTTCTGTGACCCGGGTGTTAAAATCCTCGGAGTTAATCAAAAAAGGCTACTTGCCAATTCACCTATACTCAAAATCAGTGGCCTCTCCTTTCTGCTGAAAGAAAACTTAGTTATGGCATGTCTACCATGAGCCAGTTACTGTTAGGTGCCTTTCAGATATATGCTAGCGTTTGAGCCTCAGAACAGTCCTGCCATGTATGTATTTTATCTCTATTGCTATACCTACAGACACCAAAATTCTGAATAAAGAGCCATCCTGGTGTAGTGGAAACTGAGTAGGTTCATAATGCATAGAACCCCTTAAAATATCAGCAATTCCACTTAATAATTCGGTGGTTCTAGAAATGTTATTGTCTACTTGTCTGTAAAAAGGGGATGATCAAAACATATTTGCCTGGAATGTTATTGAATACGTGTAAAGTACCTAGGACACATCAAGGTATATAGTAGATGCTCAACGAATATGTTATTGTCAAGTTCACAGGGCAATTATGGGGCTAAATAAGAAAAGTAATCCCAGTCTTATCCCCCTACACTGAGCTGCCTTTCGGCTTTGTCAACACATAAATACTATTGAATATTTTGGACGTGTCTAGATTCTATTTACACATACGAAAGTATTTTTCGTTTATTTTAACCCTGAGAAAGAGAAAAGCAGGCCCTGACAGCCTGGAGCTGGTCTGGCACTCACAGTTAGATCACTGTGCATTCCAGTCAAACATAAACAATTTCACAGAACACCAGCATCAGCCAAGGCCGTTGTGACCCTGGTGAATCAATAAAACAAGGTCACTCATAATCATGTCTGAACACACACAAAAAACATTAACATTGTCCAAAACACAAAAATAACCTAACAGCCCCTATGCTGGCTAATATAAGTGACCGTCATTTCTTTACTCATCAGTTTTAGCCATTCTTGTGTTTTAAGTATGAATTAAGATGCCTCGTTATAGAATTATCACCACTTCCTGATAGCAATCCAATTCAGAAATGGCCTACTTCTTTGAACCTTCCCCAAATCACCAAACACAAGCCCAAATCCTATGTCATTTCTAACGTCCTCTTACTGAGACACTTCACAGTTGCTCATGGTGAGCATTCTCTTGTTGTGGTAAGTGAGTAAACCCAAGATTATTCAACTATAGGTCTGTCCTGGTGGTTGTCAGCTGGAGACCACTGCCATCCCTAAAAGGTACAAAGACAACAAATAGAATGCTATTTTTATGGGCACATACAACTCTAAGCCAGATTTAAAACCATTCATTATACATTCCTGTATGATGTAAATTTATTAAAACAAGAACAAAAAGAGCTATGAGATCCCAATGTAGATGAAAAACTAGAATCGGGGCAGCCTCCTACAGCACTTTAGCCATATATCTGACAAGAATTTCTCAAGGACTTTTTCTAAAATTGACCTGTTCTACAGTACTAATCTGGAATTAACCTTTACAGTTTGAAAGTATGCTAAATTGGCAGCATTCAGAGAGATAGGGGGATAGCATGCAAAAAAAAAAAAAAAAAATGGGTTTCTTTAATGGAGAAATGTTGCCAAGGTTCACTGTGGGAGTTTCTCTTTCAAATTTAGTGCCTTCTGAAACTTCTGAAGTACCCCTAAGGCAAGACCTCACAAAGAAAGATCTATAGACCACCACTACCAAATGGAATCTCCCCGGAGTCTTTTTCAAAGCCTTTTCTAGGCTTCACCACAGACAGCCCTACTGAATCAGAATCTTTAGGACTCCGGAATCTGTATTTTTAAGAAGTTCCCTCAAATGTTAATGCAAGCTAAATAAAGAATTATCAACCTAGATAAAGAATCATCAATCTAGAGGCAGAGGAAAGCAAAACTATTCATGCCAATTGGGAAGTATAGCCCAACCTGGCTCTTACAAGAGTAAAACTGCATTTATTGTATTCTTTTAATCCATATTTTACAAGCCATTGCTTTTTATGGATGTTAATATAAAATTTAAATTGCTGTATAAATTGTCTTCCCACCCCTACTCCTTCAATTAAAATTAAAGCTCTAATAATATATTTATTTTGAAGCCTCAAGAACCTACCTGGCCTGGGAGATAGGAGTAATCCAAATGTTAAATTCCAAAGGACACTGACCATTTGTGATTTGTCATATGCCTAGCATAGTACTTGGTACATAGTAGGCTGCTAGTGTTTCTTAGATGAATGATTGTATATTACTGTCTGTGCTATTTTCTTATAGCGCCCACTGTTTTAGCCAGTCCAATTTCATTTGAACGTGGCCTCTAATTCTATGATATCTAAAAGCAGTCATTCACAGGTTTCTTAGGTAAATAAACTATAGACTGTAAACCAGTTATTTCTAAGTTAGATGGGAAAAAGTATAGAAGCTGGAAAGACTAAGGAAGAATTTGAATATTAGAACTGATTTCAGAACAGGAGGGAGACTTACAAACCATCTAATTCCTAATTTGTGGTGAAATAACGAAAGTAAGAATTATATTGTCTTTCATAAAGCTAAATTTATTCAATTTAAAAAAGTCCTTCATTCAGACTACAGCCTACACTACAACTTGAATTTTATTTAAAATGCCCTTTCTTTTATGAAGATTGTGTTGATAATCTTTTTTTTTAATAGCTTCACTTGGTATTATTAGAAGACCGTTCCATCTGGCCCACCTCCCTGCTTTTTCATCTATTGGTTCACCAAATCGCAAAGTCGGGGAATCACTGATAGAATAAATATGTAATACTAGCTAATATTAAGTGCTGCCTATGAGGTAAGTCCTTTACATCAATTATTTAATATTTCCAAAAAGAAATCTATGAGAGAACTACCATCTCCCTTTACAGATTAAAAAAAAAAAAATTAAATCTCAGAGATTAGTCTGTAAGTGCTAGAGGATGGTTCAAATCCAGGCAATATAACTCTACAGACCACACACTTATTCTTTTTGAAGCCAAACTCATTAGACAAGCCATTTAACCTCTCTGAAATTAGGTTTCCCAGATAGAGTCATGTGCCACTTACCAACAGAGATATGTTCTGAGAAATGAGTTGTTAGGTGATTTCATCGTTGTGTGAACATCATGGTGTACTTACAGAAACCTGCATGGTCTAGCCTACTACACACATAAGCTGTATGGTATAGCCTATTGCTCCTAAGCTACTAAATACTATACTAAATACTATAGGCAATTGTATTACAATGGTATTTGTGCACCTTAACATACCTAAACATACAATAATACAATATAAAAGATAAGAAATGGTACACCTGTATAAGGTACTTACCATAAATATAGCCTGCAGGACTGGAAGTTGCTCTAGGTGAGTCAGTGAGTGAAGAGGGAATGTGAAGGCCTAAGATATTACTGTACACTACTGTAGACTTCATAAACACTGTACACCTAGGCTACACTAAACTTATAAAACACAATATTAAACCAACCACAAGAGAAAATGATGCTATAGAGAGACATGGTAAACACAAGATGTATAACGCTGCTGCCAGTATAACATGGCATACTGTTTTACAGCAAACTTTTTTCCAAAGTAGAAAGAGTACACTCCAAAATAATAAAATGCATAAATACATAAACCAATGTCATTTATTATCAAGTATAATGTACTATACATATTTACTATAATTTTATGACAGGCAGTGCAGGTTTATTTACAGTAGCATCACCAAAAACATTTAACACATGTGCTATGACAGCTAAGATGGCTGCAATGTCACTTGGTGATAAGAATTTTTCAGGTCCATTATTTTACAGGACTATTGTCATATGCATGGTCCATAAACTAAAATCAGTTCTTTTCCACTTGACTAAGTTCCATTTTATCATTAATTATATAAAGTGATTCAAGATTTAAAATACTGTTCATTAGTTATCAGTTAGCTGCATACTCCGGCCTTGTTTCCACAGGTAAATTTGTTAGATGTCTCATTTGTTTCTTCAGAAACTCCACTGACTTTAAAGTCACACTGATCTAGGCGATACCAAGTCACACTAAAAATCATGCATTCCTCTACATAAGCAAAGAAAAGCTGAGCCTCCTGAGAATGTTCTTGCTCCAGTAATTCCTCTTCCTCAGGAATATCCCTAGTGTAAGAGATCAACAGGTACAGTAACATATAGAACCCACTGGGAATTACTTTGTTTTAAAATATACACATGTAAAACTTAAGTACCTACTAAAGAAATATTTTCCCTTGGTCTGCACTTTCAGTTCCCCATTTTGTTGCGGCTTCTGAAAAATCATATTCATTTCCCTCCACCTCAGCCTCAAAGAGAAGCTAAATTAATTCCATTGAACTATTAAAAATGTAACCTGTTATAAATTATAGTACACCTTTACTATACTACTTTGTAGCCATTAACAAGAATATGTTGAAATTTACTGATATGAAAAAGTTTCAAGAGAATTGATGACCTACACTCAATCCTAGTTTCTTAGAAGAAATCTCTGGATGACACTAAAACTGGGAAGTAATGATTCATAAGGTTATGTTACTAAAAAGTAGGCAAGAATTTGGGTTTCCATGACCTACTAGACATTAAAACATGGAAGAGAAGCCCCAGAGCAAGAGCGAAATAGGAAGAGAGTGGGTGGAGATGAGGGGCCATATCATACAAGCTGGACTCCCCCTAGGTAACTGGGTCTCAGGTCAGCTGAGGCCGTACAAGGGTTCACAGGAGAGGCAAGGACTTTGAGTAGCTTCCTACCACTCTGACTCTTCAGAGGGGAGGATGGACTGCTGCACTGGGGATAACTGAAAAATAACCTTCCTGGTCTGGTAAGATTTGGTGCCAATTTAAGGACTTCAACTATTTAGTATACTTACAACATACCAGCCACCTTTCTAGGCAAAAGTAGTATTGATGAAGACAAAAAATATACTACATAACTTCAGTGATAAGAACTGTGAATAAATGGGACAAAATAAGTGACAAAAGGGATATGGGACTTCAAACCTGAATCAGAAAAGGGTTAGTCATGCAAAATTTAGGTAACAGTAGACCAAGTAGCAGAAATAGCAAGCCAAGTGCAAAGGCTTTCAGACAAAAATAAAGCAGCTTTGGCTGGAGCAGTGCAAGCAAGAGAAAAATATAAAGGTCACAGAGAGCTGAAGTCAGATCATCATAAAAATAATGGTAAGCCACTACGAATTTAAACAAGGCTGTCAACTGGCCTCTTCAAATCCTAAAGCAATTACCTTTCCTACTGTGTAGAGAAGATGAATGGGATACAGGCAGAGAATGGGAATAGGGGAAAGAGAGAATCGTTAGGAAGGCACTATAAGAAGTCTGAGAAATAAAGATGGCCTGGCCTAGGTGGCAACAACGGAGACAAGGCAAGGTACAGATTCAGAAGAGCCCACAGGACTTGCATATACACTAAATATGGGGATTACAGAAAAGAGTTGAGGATTTGTCTTTTAGTTTGAAAAAATTAGTATTAGGTAGTGCCAGTTATTGGAATAGGTAACAAGAAGGAAACAAGTTTGGTTGAAAAATTAAAACTTTATATAGGTATATCTGAAATGTTTCTGAAAAGTTCAGGTGAAACTCAACTATGCCATTAAACTCTGTTGCTCAGGGAGACAGGTTGGATATAGAAATTTGGAAGATATAAGTTTCTGAATGCCATAATAGTGGATTTTTTTTTTCTTTTGGCGAGAACGGAGCTAGAAGGCATAGCTCAGTTTTGAGGTAAAGCAGCAAAGGAACTGGCAAATTAAGGAGTCAGAAAGGTTTAAAGACCAGATATATGGTTTCACAGAAATGAAAGAAAAAATATTTCAAACACAAGGAAGTAGACAGCTACTGAATGCTGCTGAAGGTTTAGTTAAGATGACAGAAAAGTAACCACTGGGTTTGAAACATGCAGGACACTGGAGACTTTTACAAGTGCAATTTTAGTAGATACACATTTGAACTTTTTACTAAAGTAAATTCTACTGTAAAATTCTACCATTATAAAGTGTGGTAGGCAGACTGATGGCCCCCCAAAGACAGCCATGTCCTAACCCCTGGAGCCTATGAAGGTTACCTTATATACGGTGAAAGGGACTTTGTGGGTGTGATTAAGGGTCTTGAACTGGGGAGTTATCCAAGTGGGTCTAATGTAATCACAAGTATCCTTTTAAGTGAAATAAGGTGGCAGAGATCTGAAGATGCTATGTTGCTGGCTTTGAAGACAGAGGAAAGGATCATGAGACAATGAAGGAATACTGGTCTCCTCTAGAAAATGGAAAAAGGAAACAGATTCCTAGAGTCTCCAGAAGGAATGCAGCCCTGCCAGTTTAATTTTAGCCCAGTTAGACTCATTTTGAACTGCTGACCTCCCTAACTCTTAAGATAAATTTGTGTTATTTTAAACCACAAATGTGTCATAATTTGTTACAGCAGCAATAGAAAACCAGTACACAAAGGATACCAAACTGGTTGTTCCCACATCCTGCCTGGTGATCTGTACACTCAGTACATACAAGGCTATAAAGAAAAACAAGGCTATCCTTTGAAGTTAAATCAGCAAAATCCCTAAAAACATGCCCTCTGTTGTTAAAAGGAGTTTACAATCCTAAGCAACTCTATATATAATCTGGCAAAAGCTGAAACATAAAATGACTTAAGTAGGCACCTAAAAATGTGCTAAAAGCACAAGAACTTGACAGCTTATCCAACCAACACGAACATTCTAGCCACATAAAGTATACGGCATGTTATGACTGAACTTCATGGCCTGAAATTCAATTTACAACCTTAACTCAAAACAATGTTTATAGATTCCAAGCCACATGCCACCTGGTGATGGTGTAAGCATTTAATTGTATATGAAACTTAAATAGAAGAATTCTCTTGGATCATAAATTTCATAAATACCGAGCAATTTCATGATTCTAATCTGGTGCATGTAAATCTCAACTTTATTTAGGATAAGACTCTAATTACAGTTTTAGCACATTCCTAATACTGCTTCTGCAAGCTGAGGACCAAGCATGTAGCAAAACCGACAGAAAAGTACCATCATCATTCTACGAGACTCTGTGGATCATTAGTTGGCTCCATGATACACTTTTTTGGCCCTCTGAGGTGGTCACAGCCTACAGCGCTTTCTTCGGATTACCACAAACCTTCAAAAACATATACTCTTTGGCTGGTTATTTCTTTTAAAGTAGAGTTATCAAGAGTCATTCACAAGATGAGAAGAGAAAAGCAATTTGGCAGAGATGTTATTCTAGTTTAATATCCCCTCCACATTAAAAAAAAAAAACATTACAAATCTAAACTCAAGTTGATCCATTTTATTGAAAGGTGGTAAACTTTTTGAATGCCACCTGAATTTAAAAGATAAGAGTAAAATATTACAGGTCTACAATTATCCAATTTTCATAAAATCTTTTTTACCTGTATGTACAGATGTACTAATGTGCATCGATTTAATAGACTTTGGGGGTGGTGGGATTTTTGAGTGATTTTCTGCTAATTCTGGATTGTTTTTTTCCTTATAACTAGCATGTATCATGTAATAAGTTATTATTCTGAAGGTTTTTTTTTTAAAGGCAGGTCGAGCATCTCTATGGGAGGTAAACGCAATCCCAGCCAATTTCAGTATAAGTAAAGGAATTTCAAAATTAGGAAACAATGTTTACTAGACTCTTTAATCAGATTGTTTTAACAGTTATCATGTAAAAAAAACTTCCTGGTGATTTCCATTTACAAAACTCCTATCTATCAATTTTTCCCAAGAAACAAGCATTGTTTTGTTTTGGAACCATTTTATTTAAACAACTAAAAACAATTAGATGTTCGGAAGCAGTGTACAATGAGAAAAAATCAAACCAGTTACTTTATCATGTATTCCCCCTTCACAACGAGAGCAAAAAAAAAAAAAAAAGGCTTTCTGCTTTAAGGAAAAAGTCAGAAAAATAGGCCAATATATTTTTCATCTCCATAATAACATAAACAGCTACAAGAAATCTAATTGTAATAAGAGAAATTGGATGTTGGCTTGCACATATTCATTAAAAAGACAACAGGCCATCATACTACAAGAGTATAACTCCACTTGCCTTCATCTGATACTCTTGCGTTTTCATGTACAGGTAATACCAAGTTAGTTCCAGCACTGGAGCTAATTCATACATATTCTTCATTATTTACTGCTCATTTGTCTTAAGCAGAGAGGAACTCTGGAAGGCTGATGCTTTTCTCTGCTTATTTTAGTCCATAAGTTGTATACTATTTGTGGCATATGCCTGATACTCAGGCTTTCACTTCAGGAGTCGAGCTATAGATGGAATCTGAATTCTCTGAAGCAATTTCTTCTATATTTACCAAAAAAAAACAAAAAACAAAAAAAAACACACACAGTCAATTTTATAAAGGAAAGAAGTAAATCTACATTTCTGCATAATAAAGGAACAAAAAAGTTTTTAAAAAGTGTTCTGGTGAGGGGAAGCAAAAGAGAACAAGTGCACATGCCATTAATGACTAGACTCATGCCACTGAAAAAGCAATGAAGAAAGAGTTCATGTATTTTACCTATTAACTCTTTTACATTATATAACTTAACCTCCAAGAGGCCCCTTTCCTCATCTGTTTTCGATGATTCCAACTGTCTAACAAATACTGAATTAAAGTCATAACTTTGAAAGATCTGGCTGCTCCTTTATTCATTCAAACTTCACAGTATTATATGATCAAGGCATATTATAATTTGCAATTCTAGATTTGGAAAACAGTACTTGGTCTACAAGCACTTAATCAATGTTAAATAACAACTGCAACTGTAACAATTTATATATTTTAGCATCTACCTCCTAAGTCAGACTCTAAATTCACTAAGAATAACCACATTGGTCATGTCCATATGTCCTTGTGCCTATTACTATGCAGTAGGTATTTAAATGTTTTATGTGTATACATAGATACATATTTAAACTTTCCAATATTTAAATATGTTCATATTTAATAAATTTCCTTTGTCAATGGGTAAAATTCACATAACACTTCAATTTTAAATCCCTCAGGACTCTACAAAAGTTAATTCTTTAGTATTTACCTAGCTCCTCTTCTGTAGTCTCTGGAAAACTGATCTTTGGCTTTGCCAGCTCACCACTATCTTCTTCTATGAAAAGAAAAACAATGATGATAATGTGAATTACAATATTACCAGTAATAAAGTATTTAATAAGAAAAGTACGCCAAGACTATTCCAAGCAACAAGATAGAAACAAATTAAGATCTACAACTTTTTAGTAATTATAATACTATGTCTTTCCTCATAATTACTTTTGAGTTCATAAACCTACGTTAGGAGCAATAATTATTTTTATTAGAAACATGTCCACCTTTTTAGTAAGAACCAGTGAATAATGCTGCTCAGAGATTAAATAAATTTACTCATGAATTCTTTATATTGCCCTCTAAAAATTTTGTATTAGGTCCATTCCATTCACCAAATGATCCAGTGTAAAAATGTAGTCAATAGTATACACAACAAAAATATTTAAACAAAGAATACAGCAGCCAATTTATGGGCTTCTCATTGTGTAAACCATAATTTAAAATCTATAGAAGACAGAAGTATTGAAATGGAATAAAGAAAAATGACACAAAATCATAATGTTTAACTTCATAACTCTGAATAAAAATTCTTACCAGGAAGCACACATTTCCAAAGGCCATATGTTTTTCCTACCACAGTTTGCCATAGTCTTAGTGTTCCATCTTCAGAACCACTGGCATAGAGTTCTCCATCAGGACTAAATCTCACACAGTGAATAGGACCAAAGTGTCCTTTGTAGGATTCTGAAAGAGGAGAAGGGCTATTAATTTAATAAATATTTGGTTAGGTATTGCTACACTAAAGAAAATACTACCTATTTTACTGAGGGGATGCAAAACTCATAAGAGCAAATACAAAGAACTATGCCTAATTAAAAATAAAATGATTCTCATCAAGTGGTATATGTCCACTATTTCTATGTAAGATTACCCCTTCCCAACTCTAGCTCATACTATGTTTTCAGACAGTCTCTTTTAAAAAAAGAGAAATGAGGATTCATGTCTCAGTAAGGATGAAGGGAGTAAATGAAAATTTCTCCTAAGTTCTACAGAAATTAGATCTAAAGTCTGTTAGTTCACTCCCAATTTCCATAATCCTAAACTTAACTACTGCGTCACCAGAAATCAATTCTAAATTATGACTATAGAGAGCCACCAGATGGAGCCCTTTTACATACTGTCTCTTAATTTCCTACGAGATTACCTAGTTAGTCTACTAGTCACTGTCACAAGAACATTAAGATATAGAACCAATACTGATCCTTATATATTTGAACCTATAAAATTTAATAAGAAAATGTAGATTAGCAATGGTGGTGTTCTGTTTAAGTTATATCTTTATTTACGAATTTTCCACATTTACTTTTAATGCCTGATCATCTTAGTTTTTAAAGCTCCTTACTGAACTAATGTTCCTTCTGTTTCCATGTCAATTCAATTCAAGGACCCTCATGTACCATCTTCTCCCATCTCTGTCCTACCAGAGAACATCATGAAAGTAGCATCATGAGAGTAGAAAGAATATGAGTTTTTGGAACGAAAATGGCTGGGTCCAAGGTCTGGTATTCACTAACTGTGAACTCAGATAACAAGCATAATTTATTTCCCCTTTTCAAAGAGAATAAAACATGGGCCAAAACATTCTAAAACTTTGAAAACTGACATTAAAAACAAGAAAAAAATTCTTATTTAAAAGTCACTTATAGTCAAGCATTAAAAAGTGACCTGTAAGCAATTAAAATATTCTATATAGTCCATTCACCAAGGTTTTATTTATCCAACCAAAATCTATCAGCTTTCCCAAAGAAATAAAACATAAAATTGTCTCTTGTTCTTTGTGTATCATTCTAACAAGCTTAGTTCATTGAGTGGTAAAGCAGGACATCTAGAAGCAAAATAGCAGCTTATAGAAAAAAAAAAATTAAAATTGATTAGTTCAAAAAGCAAAAACTATTTGGGGAAGGCTAAAAGTAGATACTGAGAACTATATTATGAAACACCTAGTCCATCAGATAAATGTAAATTTAGATGTGCATTAACTTCAAATTAATCCCACATATCTTTCCCTTTTCTTTATTAAAGACTATGATCATGAAAATGGAAGCCAAAGTCAAGACTCCAAAAAAGAATAAAAATAAAAAACAAATCAAAAAACCCCCCTCCAATTCAGATCCCTAAGGTATCCCTATAATAAGCTATAGCTGTTTTTCCCCCATACTTAAGAATTCCTATGTTGGCAAAAAGAGGGGGAACAAGGTAGATGGAGCTACATACCTGCACCATACTTCAGAAAGAACAAATCTCCCTGCATCTGCTTAATATTACTTTGACATAAAAGACTGTTCCCTGCCCCCAATAAATACACTGCACTATTGTACAGAATGTCATAATATGAACTTAAGTTAAAAGAAAAAGGTAAATTGTTTTATCATACTTTGTTTATAATTCTATAAACATCTCTACCAAAGTAGAATAAAAATCCTTTATTTTATTCACTTGGAAGCTGTAAGCTTTACTTAGCTGAAAAATTTGTTGAGGTGTTGATTGAAGTGATAATTATTTAAACTTAACATTTGATAAAGGTAACTGCATCATTTACAGGAAGAAAAAGGACAACTCACCTAATTCTTCTCCACTATTATAATCATATTTATAAAGTTTAAAATCTTCACCACCTGCAACAAGAAATTCTTTCTCAGGATGAAGAGATGCAGAATTGATGGTTGCAGGTGCTTCGAAGGATTTAATTGGGTCCAAACTGTAAAAATAAATAAATAAATAATATTGATGAATTTTGAATACTGTATAAATAATACAAGGAAATAACTTATAGTTAAACCATTCCTAAATTCTAAAATCCAAGGAACAATTAAATATTCATTTAGTCAAATACAGCAATGTTAAAAAAAAAAAAAATCAAAAAACCTCTCAATACTGTTAGCAAAAAAAGTTCAGAAGGATACTATGCCAAGGCAGAGTTCATCTCAGAATACAGACACTTTGATAGAGGGATAGCCACATTCTGGGTAGCGGGTGCCTTCCTCAAGACGAGTGTGCTAGCTCATTAAAATGGCATAGCTAACATTCTGGGATTTTTTGCTTTGAAAAAAATTTAATTCTGTATTGTCTGAGTTTTTCAGTACAAACAAGCATTATCTTTGTAAACAAAAAGTTTTTACAGTAAACAATTAATATAAAGGATTATCTGTATATTATTCTCAATTGCTGAGAATTTATAAGCAACTCCAACAGGATAAACTTTCAATCCCATAAAATATATAACTGATAAAACTGGCTCAGTTTTTATTATAAAAGAATAATGAAATTTGAGACTATAGCTATATAAAAAAATCAATGCATAACAATAGCTTCACCTGATTATCAGTGAGTTTGGACATCAGCTCTTTTCCAGCCCAACCCTAAAAATCCTGAAAGGCCTCCAATGCAAATATAATATTCCAGCTCCTAAATGCCACCATCCTATTTCCATCATCACACACTACAAACATGAAGTCAAGTTAGCCATGATCACTAAATAGAACTTTCTGACTCAAATGTTAGAATATTCAATAGATCAGCAAACTTCTGCCACTAAAATGGGATTTAAGGCAATAGTCTACATCAGGGCTGAATGTTGTCCCAATCCAGAAATGATCAATTATCATAGTTGTGAAATTTAATGGCTCTGGCAGTAGTATTCTATTTTCACCAAATTACTGTGTGTGTATGAATTCCTTTACATTCTTAATTGCTCTTCTCCATTTTTACTGCCTTCTCTTTCTTTCTGCCATTAAGTGAAGCTTAGTGGACCTTTAGACAAAGTTTAGGACTGATGGTCAGAGTATAATGTAGTATATCTTTATGGAAATCAATTAAGTTACATGTATACTAAAAACTTTAAACATATTCCTATCCTTTGAACTGATGATTTTACTTACAGGATTCTATTATAAAGAACCATTCAGAGATGTACCATAATGCTCACTACAGTATTAAAGTAGGGAAACCGATGCATAACTTAGTGTAACTTACAATGCGATACACCTAGTAAAAAATGTTTTCCAAGAATTTTTACTAAGAATATTTTAAAATAAAAAATCAAAATTACACTCATTACGGTCTTAATAACCAAAGGGGTAAAAAAAACAACACACAAATATAACAAAGAAAAAAAGACTGGCAAAAAAATACAACTACCATTAACATTTTGGCATCTGTGATTGTAGGACTAAATTTTTTTTAATTATATTTTCCAAATATTCAACAAAAGCATTTACTATATTTATAGTCACAAAAATTAATTGTTTAAAAAAAATTAGGTCTATACATACTTGGGAATAGAAAAAAAATCACTATTTCTCCAAATTTTTAAAGTGACAACAGGAGACTCAAAATCACAATGGTTTTATATAGTAATGAGTAACCTTAATTACAGCTCTAGTCCAATGATCCCTTAAAGAAAAATATAATTTAAAAAGATTTAAAATTTACCAATAAATGTCCTAAGCATCTGCAAATTACACATTATTAGTGGCTATGGAAACATTCCCCTCTATAGTATACAGTACAGGCCAAGATCTGCCTTTAAAAAAGTTAAATACCTTTTCATCTATGCCCTAATTTTTAAGTACCCTGTGTTGTCCTTTGTTGCCAAAAAAGAAAATGAAGGTACTTCTTGAACATACCTTACTGCACTATGAAAAGCAATAGAGCGTCCATAAGTTATTACCAAAATCTCTCCCTCAGGAATATATTCCATACTGCTAACAGACATATTAAAATTTAGAGATTTCACTTCTGTCATTGTAGCATGATCCCAAAGGCTGCAAAAAATAAAAAGGAAAATATGATGATATTTACTCACTTCAGAAAAAAGCTTAAATCCTAATCATATCTGTAGATTAACCAATAATCACACCTGTAAAACAACCTCCATTCCAACTCATAAATTACATATGACACATAGAGAAATTTTGGGTTCCTATAACAAGATCAAATTATTTGGTAGCTTATTAGTGAAGTCAACTTTAACAATTAAATATACTTCCCAAACAATTCTGCAAAACTATGGTATTATAGACACTAAGGTCCTAATCTAATTAATTTCAGCATTGATCCAAATAATGTTCTTATACTCTATTTCTATGAATTTGATGATAGCTACACCTTTCTACAGAAAAATACATCTGGTATCAGAACACAAAATTGTGTATAAAATATCAGGGGTTTGATGGACCCCCTATAGCCAACTGTCCACTGACTCGGGTTAAGAAGATCTGCTTATACAGGTGTTAGTATTTTTGTTTTGTGAATTGTTATTTTTAATAGTAAATGGGTAGCTCCAGAAGAATGTGACCTATGTGCAGCTAAAGCTTTGATATTCAGAGACAATTCTTCCTACATATAGTTATAAAAAAATACTTAAAATATAAGCTCTAAATTCAAATATTTTTCAAACTCTCAATTATTAAACAAAAGTCACTTACCGGACAGTTTTATCATCGGCTGAAAGAATCTGTTTATCCTCACTGCACCATAGAGCTTTTTTAATACCAGAGGTATGACCACTGATTTCCTTAGGTTCTTAAGATGAAACAATTAAAATACATTTGTTAATATTTAATTCTGAAATATGAACAATATTGTAACAATTAAATATGTAAAAATAAAAGACAGTCCTGGCTGGAAAAAAATAAATAAAAATAAAAGAAAAAGACTCATCTTAAATTAGACTGCAACTTTCTAAAGTCTGGCACAATTCAAACTTGCTGTTTATAGAGAATATATTTAGTTTTTCCTGTATTGGAACAAAAACTTATCTGCATGACAAGGAATCTAAGAACTATGATGCTATATATAGCGAGAGTGACTACATCACTCACCCCACCCCCAGGCTACTTTCCTTCTTTCAAAAGCATTATTGTATCACAAAAAAATAAAAGACTACTGTGGTATAATTTAATAAGAATATGGACTAAGGAACAAGACAGTCAGAGCTAATCTTAGTACTAGCACTAATGCTGGGCCCCTCCTTCAAGACACTGTTAGTATTAACAGAAAAAAAGGGGAGTGGGGGGATGTAGGGGCTTGAAGGAGAAAAGGGAAATAAAAAGCAGTGCAGCATTCCCACAAGAACTTCTACTTGGAGAGCAAAGTTCACGGGACCTGTCTCTATTGCAAACTTTTCCTTCAAAAGATTAAATAATAACAACACTGGTTATATCTGGGCAAAACAGATACTGAGGAAATGCTATTCAACATTAGTTTGACTTTAGGCAAGTTACTTAACCTTTTGAAGACTACATTTCTTCATCTATAAATTGGGATAATAATAGTCACTATATCTCATAGTTTGAGTAAAGGGATCAAATGAGAATATACATCTAAAATTTCTAACCTAGTGTCTGACATACAGTAAAAGCTCAGTTAATTGCTATTATTTTTGTTGTCAGTACATTGGAAGAGCCACTTTGAAATAAACACCTTTGAGAAAGGCAAAAGATAAAAATGTCCACCTAAGCCCTAAATGACCTTGCTGAATCAGATAACTGCACTAATTAGATGAAATAAAAGTACTTCGGTATGTTTTTTACTTAATTTCCAATATAGGTTAGACTTTCTTACTAACTTCTAAAGTATATTGATTTATGAATACACAATATGCCCATGATACAAAATTTAAGATATGAACTAATATATAATAAACACAATGAAAATTTTTAAATGTGTACATCATAAACCTTATTAAAAATTTTAAAAGCGAATGACAAATCAGAATAAAGAACCTTTAAATCAGTACGGAAAAGATGAACATCACAACATCACAAGAGATAAATGGGCAAAGGGCAGGAACAGGCAATTAGTTTACAAAAACGGAAATATGTTACAATAGAATTCAATGGTATTTTAATCTCATGAATAATTTTTTAAAGTTCACATCAATTTAACAGAATCATTTTTTACTCTATTAAATTGGCAAACATAAAATTATCAGTTTGCTGGAATAGGTTAGTCATAGATATATTTTTTTACTTTGCCGTAGGGAATTTGTAATCAATGGCTTTCAAGTGTACCTCCTTCCTGTTCCAACAATTCTATTTCTATGGAGCTATCCTACAGAAACAATTGTGGAAATACTTCCAATTTATAAGGATATTGAACATACACACTGCTTATAATATTTAAAATTTGCAAACAGCCCAAACAGGCCATAAAAGGAGATTAGTTAATTCTCTTATTCATAGGATGGATAACCATAGTCATTAAAAATAGTAGAAAGAATATTTAAAGACATGAAAAAATTATTGCAAATTCTGAATAGCTAATACATTCACATGGTTCAAAAACCTGAACACTCAATGTACACAGAGAATTCTTACTCATCTCACCTTCTATAGAAAACCATTCTTTCTCACCAAGAGGTAGTTAACACTGTTCTGTATCTATTTAAACTTAATGTCATGACAAAATTTATTCAGGATAAGTTTTTAAATTTTAAGACTACACAAGCATAATTAGTAAATG
This sequence comes from Eidolon dupreanum, assembly GCA_028627145.1. Lineage (NCBI taxonomy): Eukaryota > Metazoa > Chordata > Mammalia > Chiroptera > Pteropodidae > Eidolon > Eidolon dupreanum. The sequence continues at coordinate 22,726,526 of CM053503.1, read as the reverse complement.
AATCAATATGAAAATACATATCTGCATAGAAAAAGGACTGAAAGAATGTAAACCAAAAACTAAAGATATTAACAGTGATTTGACTATTTTAATTTTTTTCAAAATTTGAGTACTGAACATGAACATGAATTAATAAAAAAGTCATTTAAATTATAACAAAATAAAACCATAAACACATATAAATTATGTTTACCTGCTTCAGGTTTGTTCAAGTCATATATGCGTAACAGTTTATCCTGTCCTCCAGTTAACAAGTAATTACTATCCTGAAAATAGACACAAGTAAAATGTTACTAGATTAGTCATTTTAATAGTTATATCACTTTGAAACTTCAACACCATATAAAATCCAAACAAAACTCACTTATATCACAAAGAGATACAGCCCATGCCACTTACTTCTGAGAAGATGCTATAGAGCATTTATCCTTTTCATAATGCTGAAGCCTTATAAGCTTTCTAGCTCAACTATTACACCGCCTACCACATGAATTCTCTCAATCTGCCCTGATCCTGCTCTCCGTCCTCCTGAATAGCAGTTCTCTGATGATCTCAAATTTATCCTCTCTCTATTAAAAGTAGCTGGAAACCATTTGGGTATTTCAGATGTTTGTTGCTATTGATGGTGAATACAAGGGTTCCAGGGTATTTTAAAAGACTCATACCATTAACCAAGAAAAAATAAATTTGTATAGCTTAATCTACAATGAAATCAAATATAAGTGAATATACACCAAATATTTCTCCCCAAAGCCAAATATCAACCAAATATACAAACAGCAATTTAACTCCCTAAAATAAACTCCATTTTCTGATACCTGCGTAAAATCCACAGTCTTGACAATGTGTTTATGGGCCAGGGTCATCAATTCATCTCCTGAGACAGCATCCCAGACTTTGCTAAAAGTGAAAAGTAAAATTAAAAAATAAATATAATGGTAATTTGATGATTAATCACCAAATAAATTAGATATGTGAAATGTTACATAAATTCATTATAAATCTCCATTATTTCTATTAGCTCTCCACTATTAGGGTTCATTTAATAAAATATTTAATGATCTAAAGGAAATTTCTCTGTAAAAGCCATATAAACCAATCTGACAGCAGAAAAAACCTATATGAATTTAAGTAAATGAGATACATGAAAGTATCCTTACTTTTATTTTTAGCCTATGGCTGTAATATCATTTTGTCAAGACTGAAAACATTTAAACCAGTTTTTAGTTTCATCTTTCCAGTTTTTTCTATTCTCTACTCTCATGCACATACAAAACAAAAAAAAATGAAAATCAAGAAATCCTTTAAAAAAATTTATAGAAAGGCCCTGATGCAACTTAAAATTTTAAATCAAGGCAGTAGGAAAAAAAATTCTCCCTACCTCTTCCTTAAAGTGCTCTTAAATTCTCAAATCATACTCCAATAAACTTCTTCTGAAAGTATCAGCCTTTGACTATGTAATGCTAACACTGAGAAACTTTAATCTCTCAATTGTGTTTCCCTGACCCAACCCAAAATATATGTGGTTGTGTATACACACACATATATAAGTCTCTATAGGTTAAGGGATAATGGTTAATACTTTACGAAAATACTAAGGGTTCCCCCAAATAAAAACACTTAAAGAAGAAAAAAAGAATTCATTTTATATCGAGACCACTGAAAAATAAACAAGGAAACTTTGCATACAAAGAAAAGAACCAGTAAGAGTGAACAAGCCATGCTTCATAAAGATTTCCATTTCAATGTAACTGACATTTTTAAGAATAAAATAAAAAATAAACAGAAAAAAATAAAAGCAAGGGATATCTTTTCTTCATTAACTTATAAATACACAATAAATACATCGAGTATGTTATGTCATTCTAGACTTAGTCTTAGGGTACAAAAGGAAGAAATGATCCCAAAGAAAGTTCCTGCCTTTGTAGAGCTTTAGCTGAGGAGAAAAATGTGCATTAAATCACACAATAAATAAATATAATTAAAATACAAATGTACATGGCTATAGAAACAGAAAATCCATGACACTAATTATGCCAGAAGTCCAGAAAAATCTAGGCAGTAGAGCCAGTTAGTAGTCTTAAAGAGCAAGCAGAAATACACCAAGGGAAAAAAGGAGAAAGGCCATTGCAGACGAGCATGTACAACGGTAAAGAAACATAACCATCTAACATAAATAAATGACGATGTTACAACATAAACCTCCTACGCGAGTGGGTAAATAAACATATTTTGAGAAAAATAAAGTCAACTATGGGCAGTACTACTACTCAACTCTCAAGTACTGACTTCTCCTTGTAAAGGAAACCTGAACTAATCTTCCATTTCCAATTCAACTCTCGCCCACACCTACTTTCCCAATCTCATTTTATATCTTTTCTCTGAATCTGGTCACACCATTCCTCAAACAAGCCATGTATTTTCTCCAGGATCCTGTCTTTGCTGAAATTGTTCTAAGTTGATATTTTATATTCTCAGCTATCCAAAGTTCTACTCATTTCCAGGGCTCATTTCAAATGCTATCTTTTCATGAAACCTTCTATTTATCTCACCTTCAGTAACCATTCCTTTCTGTTCCTCCACAGACTTCAGCGTATATGAGTACTGTGTTTAATTTTTCATTGCTTTTATGTGTAACTTATGTTTACTCTTAATCACAAGGAAATCAGTGATAAGAGTTTACAAAGATTAAGATTCCAAACTGCTGCAGTGAAGAAAATATCAAATATATCTGAAATTTCTATCCTAGTTATTCACATGATGCCAAGTCTCAAAAGAACCTGGGGCAATGTCTTCTGAATTACTAATTTCGAGTATATTCAATGATCTTCCAGGAACTCTATAAAATCTTAAGATTTTGCTCAGACCACATACATTCACTGGTGAAGAGGAAAGAATGGGTATGAGCAAAGCAGTATTATAGAGGGGGCCAATGCATCTTTAGTCTTTTTCCTCCTATTTAGAAATAATTCTAAAATTGAGGATGACATTCTGACAGAGCATTTTCTAATCCCTTGTACTTACTGGCATATTTCTATTATTCACAGTAAGAATCCTAAAAAAGAGCTCAGATTCCTAAAAAGAATCTAAATCTAAATAATCTAAATGTTTTCTAATGTATTTTTCAATCTTCAGGTCAGAAACTGTTATTAACTAGCTGGTTGCAGGACCCAAATCAAGACAATAAAGCATCATCACCAATATTCTTTCATCAGCTGATCCTGTAGCATTTATTTCTGCACTACTCATGAAGTACTTGTCATCTCCCTGAACTACTGATACCTCTTACATCCCCAGTTTCTTGAATATAATAATCAGTGCTATCTGTTCAATACTTATATCCTGATAATGGACTTAAAACCATCTCAAAAGAGCAGCTCCTTACCTTCTTTAAGGCCTGAACAAAACAAACTATTTTGGGGCAAAGTATTACCTGTTTTAACATGCTGACCAAGTCACCAAAGAGGATACAGTAACACCTTTGTTTTACTGAGAACCTTATTCAGAGAAAAATTAGATCTTTATATTGGCTTTTACAAGGAAAAAAAGTGATTATACACTTTTGGTTAGCTACAGATTCCCAGGTCCAATCCCAGATCTACTCAAGTGCTCTGGAACATAGCATAGGAAACTTCTCTACGTTTGGCATTTTCTCCAGATGACTTCAAAAGTAGAGGTGCTGAGGAGAGGATCATGGGAAGAAATGCTAACATTAGCTTTATGAATTAAAGGATATAAAGAGGATGATGTTTCACCAGTGTATTCGTCACCTGCCTTGACTACCTAAGTCCCTTCACGATAACATTCTAAACTGTCCCACAGATTAATCCTGCTGAATATATTTTCTCCACAAGAAACGGGAACCAAAGAGGGCGGGGGGGCGGGGGGCGGGGAGGGAGAGAAACATAAGAATGGGGGTGGGGGGGGAAGAACTTTCCAAAAAATGATTTATACCGATTATGATTAATTAAGTTGACCGAGCTATTCTTTAGCTGGATCAAGTTCCTAACAGCAAGTCCATGACAAGTCATTAAAAGAGAATGTACACAGTGAATGTACACACTTCCACACATCACAAACACACACAGAATAAATGAGGAATAATAAGTCTCAGCTACCATTTACTGAACACCTACTATGGAACAAAGACAAAAAGATCTTTATGATTCTCCCCATAACCACTTGGTCGTATACCCATTTTACAGATACAAAAAACAAAGTTTAAGATGCATCCTAAGATCAAACTAGAAATACAAAGCGTGGCGAGCACATGAATTCAGGCCTGCCTAATGGGGAATCCTTTTATCTTTCCCACTGTATCTTGGCACCTAAAAGCCTTGAGAGGGAAAAACAGTATTTCTTTTTTGATATTCACATCTACTCAAACTTCCTTGCATAAAACTAAAAGGTTTCACGGCTTTAGCTACATAAGTTCCAAAATAACATATATGATTTTGGTATAGTGGGGGTGGTAGCTATCATTGTTACCTTACAAATGTAACATGTAGCTATTAGATTTTAGGCAATGTTCTAAATATTAGAAACATAAACTCATTTTATATGTACAATCGACACCAGGTTGAGGTTAGGCGCTGTAACTGTTCTCATTTCTATAGATGATGAAACTGAGAAAAAGTTTAAAGTTCCCTCAGTCACAGAGCTATTGAATAATGGAGCCAGAATTCAAGTACAGATTTAAAGTCTAAACCAGCAGTTATTTTATTACCATTTGTAAACATAGACACTAAGACTTGAAATGTTAAGAAAGCACAAAAACAACACTGAATATCTACCGAGATATATCCTCAAATGTGTGACTTTAGTTATTAATGCTGTCAGAAAGATAAAATCCTGACTACTCTTTTCACGACTCAACTGTTAAATATCCAAAATGACATTTTTTATTACTTATTCTCTGTTCATTTCAGAGTAATTCTCACATCAATAGTAATTTCTATCTAATGCCCTTTATTTTCCTGAGGACTGGCATTACAATTTGGTCAAATGTACAAATCAAGAGTCTTCACAGATTTTATAGAGAGAGGCATCATTCCTAACAAGCTTTTGCAAAGGTTCTTTAAAGATCAGAGCAAGACCATCAAGCAGTAAGTGATAAAGCATTTGCTTATGTAATTAACATTGTCAGGACAAGATAACACAGAACAGAGGTTAACAAAAATGGATCTTTCCAGAACTGCAATTCAAAAGCTTGTCTCTTTTAATGCTAATGTCCATAGTGTCTAAAATCTTGTTCTATTTATAGCTGATATTTAATTTAAAATATCACTTCACTAAATATTAACTTAGCACCACGACACTGAGACCTAGTTTCAGTACAACATTTTTAATATCTACTTACTGTATATTTGAAGTCTAGTTATTAATCTCAATTTTCTAGCTCTGTCATAAAATCAATGACATTCATTTCCAATGGCAAAAACAAATTTTGGAAGAGGTGAAGAAGGAAAAAAGCTATATTCATGACAACCAACCATAAATGTTCCAGAAGCAAAACCAAGATCTATAATTCATCCTTCTACCTTAAGAAAATTTCCTTAAGTTTTTTATTCATAAATATAAGGAATGAATAAGCCAAGGATACAAAAAAATAGAAGACATGGCCCTTGGCCTCAAGAAGCAACGACACAGAAATAAGTTAAGTACTACAGAAGTGCCAAAAGCACACAAAAGAGGAAATAGACATGTCCACCTTCTAGCATTCCGTAAGTGTTCCTTATCTGAGCACCATTTTCACCTTCCATAATTAACAATCAGAGTCTCTGTCATATAATAAGCAGTGAAGCCTACATCTAAAGCAACATAACTTGAAGCTATTGACATTAAAAGGATTTATATAAAATCAACCAGTTCCTAATATTATCAATATCATGTACACTAACAGGGCACAGCACAAAACCTTACAGTGGTTATGCATAAAGACATAATAGCAATTTATTTATTGAAGACACAGAAAAAAAGTTCAGACTAATGTAACTTCCTCCTGATCTCTCATCTCTAATTTAATCCCATATAAAACTGTATCTCCCTCTCATTTAAAAATTTTTATTTTTATAATTTACAAACAGTAAAATTCACTCTGTGGGATAGAATCTTTGAGTTTCAACAATGCATAGTCATGTATCCACCACCACTATCAATCTGCCTTTATTTTTCATAATAAAACTTGGCATGTTAATCTGCTTAAAACAAAGGAGCAAAACACTTACAACTGCTCCCCAAGTGTGAAACTGTCTTTAAAACAAAACCAAAACCACTTTTACTTGCCAGACTCGTAAGTCTAATAAAATCTACCATACCATACAATAGATGTTGACAGTGCCTTCATTAGTTTAAACATTTAAGTGTCTGCTAAGTCACAAACACAGTTAGGAACTGGATACCAAGATAATATATATGAAACGTGCCCAGAAAGGGAAAGTGGGCCACTACAAGTCACTCTAATAACGTATGCAAAAGCCAAAAAGCAAAACAGATAAGGTGTATTCTGGCAACAATATATAGCTAGATCTACGGGATGCTGATGAACTAGGATGAGGCTAAAGTTTAAAGTGCCAACAACTGAAATTTAACTTTTAGGCCCATGGTTCTAAGGCTGTATATCAGAGTCACCTAGAACTTTAAAGGGGGGAAAAAAACTGGTACTGGGTACTCTATCCCCAGACCAATTAAATCAGAATTTCTCAGATACATGCATTTGAATAGTTTAAAAGATCCCCAGGTTATCCTAATGTACACCCAAGGCCATGAATCACTGAAATAGTAGAAGGCAGGAAAATAAAGTGACAGGATGAAATTTGTTTTTAGGAAGACAACTGGCGGCACCATGGAAGATGAACAGACTGAGGCTGAAGTTTGATCATTTCAGAACATAACCCAAAGAGACCTCCAAAGCTGGCCATTTTTATTATACTTACGCTGTGAAATCTGCAGCTGCTGTGGCTGCTTTGGTGGCATCCTTATTCAATGTTGCACCCCAAACAGCACCTTTATGACCCAAAAATGTTCCAATCCAATCTCCTGTATCTCCCTGGCGTAGCATAGGCTTACCGTCTAAAAAACATTTTAAAAGACATGTGATTTAGAAGTTCAGATTTTAAAAAATAGAAATTCAGATTGTTTAAAACCTAAGATTCAAACATAAAGTGATTATGTTGAAGAATAAAATAGAAAATTGCTTTTGTTGTCTAACTTACTCCCACTCGGGGTCACTAAGAAGGTCCGCAAATAAACTAACTTACAGACAACTATATATGTTAACTAAACAAACTGAAGAACTGAGCCGCAGGTGCTATGTGAAGCGTTTGTAATTAGGTGGTAAGAATACTGATCTGCATTAAAACAACCTAGAATTGAGTCTTATTTTGGGCAAACTTAACCTAAATCTCAGTGTCCATTTGAAAAAATGGGGCTAATACCACAAATGAATAGCCAATGAAACAACAGGAAAGACAAGCCTTGGTAATACTTAGTCTGGCCTAGTTTCGCCATTTCCCAAACCCTTGAAAAATATTTACGGTTTGTTGGCCGAGATGTCTAGGCAAGTGTGCAGTCCCCCTTCTCCAGAAATAGCAATAAAAGTAAAATGAGAAGCTTTAGTTGGAGGCAAAGTTAGCTTTGTCAGAGATGTCGCAAAATCTTCTCTTAGCTCCAATCCCTAACACTACTCCTTTGGCCCTCATCTCAAAGACTGAGATCCCCACCACCCCTTCGTCACTGGGGAGTGCCGGCTCCACTCCCTTCCGTTCCAGTCCTAGCCTCTGGAAACCTGGATCAGCGGCCCTGCTTACCTTTGCAAGCACTGATTAAGAAATAGCCATAAGGTGTGATACCACTGAAGGCCAAATCAACCACAGGCCGCGTGTGGCCGGAGCAAGTGAGCGGAGTCTGCCTCATTGCCATGGCGGCGGCGGAACGAGGAGGAGGGGAGCTAAGGGTCGTCTGGTTCCTTTCTCTCAGTTGCAGCGCCTCTGGCTCCTCAAGGCCCCCGCCCTGACACGGGGGCTGGGCCGAGAAACAGAAAAATGATGCCAATCAAGTGGCACCGAGGTCAGGAAAGGGTTAGGGATGGGCCAGGGAGTCTGCGACAGGGGACCGACAGCTGCCGAGGGAGGGAGAGGGAGGGAGGGAGAAAAGTAGGGGAGGGGGAGAACCGGGGAACCGGCGGCCACGACCCGCACCGTCCACACCGCTACCGGCAGGAAGTGACGATTCCAATGACGCTGAGCGTCTGCCGGAAGTGACGATTCGACCGGAAAGTGGGTTTGCCCGGCAGAAGAGACTTAATGGAGCGACTAGAACAGCAACGCGGAGGCGCGAGATCAGCACGTAGGGCACGTGATGTCGGCCCGGCAGCGGTTACGGACGGCGCCTGGAGGCGCTCTAGGCGAGCTGACCAGCTGAAGACCGCCTTGCTATTCACCGGCTGAGTTCACTGGATGCGAAAGCTGTTTCTGCTCCGCTCAGACTCTATACTTGGAGCCTCCTGTGAATTACACACGGAGCAACACAATCAGTGGGACTGTGGTCGGTATCTGAACATATAGACTGTAAAACCAGAGTTCTAGGCAGCGGTCCAAACCAGCAAACATCTAAGAACTTTTTCAGTTTTTATTTACAACTGTATAGGCAGCTCCTCTAGGATTGTCTACAAGTAAGTCCCTTAAGAAATTTCCCCAGCCACCCCTTCTGTTCTGTAACATTCTTGTATTGCTAGTGTTGTAGACATGAGTGTTTTGTGGCTTTAATATAGTTGAATTCCAAGTTTTCTTTTAAATAGTTTGGAGGACTTTAGAGCAATTGTCCCCAAACTTTTTTTGATAAAATACATTAATAAAATACATTGGTAAATACATTAATAAAAAGTTTGAATCTGCACTCCCAATATGCAGACAATAATATGTGAATTACATGTACATTACGACAAACAAAATAGTAGTACTAGAAGACTGTAAAAACTAAATAGAAATAGAAAATCTGGTACTGTCTTCCTGCACGGAGCCCACTTTGGGTATCGCCTCTCAGTGTATCCACCAGAACTGTTGATTGATTGCTCATACAAAAGCTTTCTTGAGCAGGGAAGGTCCTTTCTTTGGGCAAGTTATTTCTTTCCGTTGATGATAGAGTTTAAACCTAAAACAGCAGAGATTTTTGTGACTTATCACTGCGTTATCCCCAAGGCCATTATGTCTTGGCACATACCAATAAATATTCAACCAGCACAAATGTCTGTGAATGTTTCCTTCTCAGCCCTCATCTTTTTATGATATACCCATATCGTCATTCAAGATTCAAGTCTAATGACTTGAAAAGGGACTTGAAGTGCTTCCCCATTCTATTTCCTTAGCATTTTGTCATTATAGTTCAACATTTACTATATATGTTTTCCATAATCTTTTGTTCTACTCCCTTTCTGTGCCAATCTCATCAGGGTGCTATGGTCCAACACATACACCCCCATACACATGCTGCATTCACACACTTAAATTATGAGCTCCTGGCAATGGCAATGGTTTGTTCTCTAGTACCAGAAGAGTGAATGGCATTTATTCTTGAACAGTGAATGCTCAACAAATGTTTGTTTATTGATTACATAAATAACTGCATTACCAACTGAGGTAAATAAATAAAAGACACAACTCAAAACAACTATAGTTAGTAAAATGTTAATATATCTGTATATATTGCTCATTGTCTGTAGGTAAATATATAACTGATAACTACTTTTGTCTCTAAAGAATGTGTATTTCCTGAGTTCTAAAAGTGCTATATCATAATCAACTGGCTTTAAAGTCAGCCTAATATTAGAGAACAGATTATGCAATTAATATAATTAACCACATTAAAAGAATAAAGGAGAAAAATATCAATATATGTGTAAAAAGTTTTAGATAGAATTCAACAGTCATGATGAAAACTTCTAGATACTAGAAACAGAAGGGACCTGATAGAATATGCTAAAGAAACACCACAACTAACAGTGAAACACTGAAAGCATTCCATATTAGGTAGGGTACAAGGAGTGCTAAAAGGGAAGGGGAGTAGAGTAAGCAGGGAGAGCCTTCAGGCTGTAATGCTGGTCTGAGACTTCTAAAAAGAGTGGGTAATAAAGAGGATTGCAAAGAAAGAGACTCAAGACTACAATGCAAATCTGAAAAAGTCTTCAAGCAAGTTCCTTGCATAACTCACTTCCACTCACATTACATTAGTGAGATGTGGCCACAAAGAAGTCTGGAATATGTAGCCTAGCTGGGCATCCATGTGCTCAGGGAAACAAGAATTAATTTGGGTGTGCCAGAAAGAGTCTCAGACAATTACCTATTTTCATTTGCTCTCTTCCCTTTAAGTTGGGGGTCCCCAAGCCCCAGGCCACAGACTGATACCAGCCCATGGCTTGTTAGGAACCAGGCCTCGCAGCAGGAGGTGAGCAGCAAACCAAGCTTCATTCGTATTTGCAGCAGCTCGCCAGCACTAGCATCATCTCCTCAGTTCTAGCATCACCACCTCAGCTCCATCTCAGATCATCAAGCATTAGATTCTCATGGGAGAGTGGTCCATAGTGCCAAAAAAGATTGGAGACCACTGCTTTAAGTTATTATCTCTTTTCTACTGCACTGTGTGCTTTTCCCACTTTTTTTTTTTTTACTTTTTTATATCAATTCTTTTTTCCTGTTTCAAATGTAGTTTTTATATATAATTTGTTAACTTAAAAATAAAACGTCAAAGTTAGAGGCAACAATCATTTATTTGAGATTAAAAAAAATTTTGCAATTCTGGGAAGCACTGATTCAGGCAGAAACTCAAAGAATGCTCCAATTAAGAGGTGAAGTTAAGGGTATTTACGACAATGGAAGGAGAAATAATTACATGACTAGAAGGAAAGAATTTCTATTGGTGTTAATAAGCCAAGGAAGGAATTTCTATAGGTGCAAATCAGCTAAGTTATTCTTTAGCTATACATGGTGGTGCTAATTCTAAATAATGTCTTTAATTTTCAGTTTAGTAGTCAGGATGTATACTTTCCTGTTAGCTTTGTAAACAGTTGTTTGAAATATAGTGTTGCTTTGGCCCAGTCCAAAGGTTATTTTGCCCTTCTTGAACATTTCAAAGATTTGAAAACTAAGACGTGCAAGGCAGTTCTGGGGTGGCAGCTCAAACTCCATTTCAAAGTGGCTCCATTTATATTATTTTTCACACATTCATATTGTGTTCTTACTTCAGTTTTTTCCTTTAACTCTGCCTTGCATCTCCATTTGATTTCACATTATTTCTTTTTTGTCTCTTGTTTTAGAGTTTTCTTTTTTTTTAATTTTTTAGAGAATGTAGGGAAATTTTTATCTACACATTTTTTTCAGTAATTCTTTGTCTTTTACATTTATATTTCTTTTATTTAAGAACAATACATTTGTCAATGCAGAGATCTCATTTCATTCATCTTTAAATGGTAGCAGTTCTTTTAATTTAGTTGTTATTCATTCAAGAACAGTGTAAGTGTATTCTTTTTGATTCTCCTTTTTTATTGGGAAGTGTTTTGGTTATATACTTAGCATGTTAGCTAAAATGAGAATAAATATGAGTTTAGGATTTTGGAATGAAATGAGATGTTTGTGGGGTGAAAAATCTCAAATGTCAAGTGAAAAGAAGGGAGACAATATGATGAATACTTTGGGTACTGCAATTACCTTAGTGTTTTGAATGAAATGATCAACTGTCATGGTTTTGTGGATAGAGGCAGAGAGAGATACAGATAGTTGGATGGGATAAAATGAGAGCCCTTCCCCCATCATCACCTGCACTTTTCTGAGAGGAAATATTACATTGTCAGAAACTTTACATTTGGAGCTGGCACCATTTTTCCTAAATGATTCATAAACAGTGATTCCAAACTAAAGTGATAGTTCTAATAATATGGACATCTTCAGAGGAATAAACCAGAAGATCCATATCCAGGAATACAAGGGTTATTTTTTTTTTCCCAAAAGAATAGAATCAAAGTCATATCAATTTAAAGATTATACCTACCTCACATCATGCTAGATTATGTTCATTGGGAAGAAAATTAATACTCATGGAATTAAGTTGCCCTTATTCTTACATTAATCGGGTAGAAAATGGCAGTAGCACTCACTGATGAAGAGACCAATCTGGGATCAGGTCATTCACTGTCTTTATCTCATAAAACCAGAGCCCATAGTACCCCTGGAAAATCCCTGCATTCCTCTGGCAAACCCCAGACCAAGGAAAAATTTATCACCATCCGGGCAAAGTCCATGTTGTTTAACCACACACAATGCTGTAGCTCCTTTCCCATGTGAGGGCAAGTTGAGTTTCCCTAAGAAAATAAGTGAGGACCCCTAGATGGTGAAGGCTTGAGCAGGGTCTGCCAGAAGGAGGTTAGAGTTTGAGAAAATAGAGTTCAGAAACAAGTGGCAGCCATCTGAAGGCCTAAATGCTGAGGGCTTTCTCTCCTTCTTCTCTCTCGTATGGTATAAGAAAAAGAATTAAGTCACAACTTCTAGTTTCTTCTATTTTATACTGTTTGGGATTGCTTATTTAACTCTTCTATAAAAATAGCTGCATAAATAGCCATTGTAGCGTGTAGGAAGTCACCAAGAAGCAAACAGGAAAGAACAATCCCCTTTTTCCTTGCCAATGTGGCAGTTTTCCTGTCATGTCTCCTGCCAGAAGAGCCTAACATGGACCAGGCTGGTGAAGTAAAAATGTGGTTTGCAGAGTCTTGGCCCCACCATCACAAAGGAGAGAATGAAAGGGTCGGCTGGAGCTGTGTTACAATATCTGGCCCAAAGATTTACAATAGGGCAAAAAGAAAATATATAGGTAAGGGTATGTCCTTGGTAAAGGATCTGAAGAAAAACTGTAGCTTCTTCTCAATTAATATACTTTCCACCTCCCACACACAAGTCCAATCAGCCGTATTTCCTACTGACACCACCATTTACCAAGGCACCGTTTGAGAGTGCTTCTTTTGTATTTCATACCTTGTGTTCAATTAATTAGCAACTTCTGTCAATTCTACTACTTCTCCATGCATACTGTCACTAACCTAGTGAACGCATACATGATTTTTCACATTATCTAATGTAACACCCTTCTAAGTGGTATTTCTATCTTTAGTTACATTTCTCCTTAATTTTGTGATTCTTACCCCAAGCTGCATAATACTACTACTATCTGGGAAACTTTGTAAAATATCTTGTTCTCAAGGATCCTGATTTAACTGGTTTAGACTGGAATCTGGAGTTCAACATTTTTAAAACTCCCTAGGTAGTTCTAAAATGTGGCTAGCTATGAGACCTATTACTTTATTCTGTCCTCCAAATTAGTATCAAATTATTTTATTACCTTCTGGCATGCAAATCCAGTAATATAAGTCCATTACTTCAAATTCTTCAATGGTTATCCATATCAACAGTTAATATGTCCAGTGTTCTTCTTGGTCTGCTTTCCACGTACCTCTCCAATTCCTGCCAATTCTTACTAGCACTCTCACTGAACTGTCAACTTCTAATTTCATTTTCCAACAGTGTTGAGGCCCTTGCAGTTTTCTAACTATGAGATATTCTCTCACTTATCCATGCATATGCATATTTTATTCCTGCCAGGAAAAGATCCTCACTCAAACCACAGCAAATTTTAATCACATGGTTAAAAACACCAAATGGAACTTTGATGTTTTAAAGCATCCTTCAAAACATTATTTTTTCGTAATGTCAATTATGTGAAAAATTGTGAATGCATATGCAAAACTTTGAAAGAAATAAAATGTTAACTGTGTTTGTCTCTAGGTGGTGGGGTTATAGATTTTATTTTCTTCTCTATACTTCTCTATAGTTTAGAAGTGTTCTACAATGGAATATATTACACTTTAAAAAGAAAATAATACAATTTATTGGAAAAATTATTTATATATTTAAAAAACATCAGATATACCGCTACATATGAATCTGTTTGATTCCTGCGTTAAGATACAAGCATTTGGTAATGAAATAGAATAGTGAGAAATACTAATATTTGCTTAAACAAGAGTTTTTGCCTCCAGTCCTACACACAAAAAATATATTTTAGCCACTAGATGGCAATCTCTTCACATGTATTGTTCTATGTAGACCAGTGAAGCACCTTTGTAGGGATTGTGCATAGTTTATGTAAATATTTTTATTTTTCAACTAACAATTATATTATTTACATTTAGAAGATATTTCATTACACACTAAGAAAATTGTGGGCTTTAATTATCTAAAATTTAAATAAATCTTCTTTGATTTATATTCTGCATCTTACATTTGTTGGTATCATTCCAACCAGTTCTATTCTAGTCAGCCTTACCTCACTACTTAAAAAGTGATAGAAACTCCCTTTAGCCTTGAATTTCCTTTTGCTTTTATTCATAATTTAGACGTTTTAGACTTGCACATGATACCCATAAGAATTACTCTCGCTAGCATTAGTATTCAAGACTGAGGAGGTAGCCATCCTCCTGTGCGCACCAACTCCAGATTGGCAGAGACCTAAGAACTGGGTCAATTCAAATCAAATTTCCCAAAGTAAGAGGAGAAGGGATATTTCTTTGGGGGAAATGTCCTGGTGACATATTTGTGTAAGAATGATTTTAAATCTTGTCCAAAATAATATATTCAGGGATATTAATAAATATTCTTAAGATTTTAGGTGATAATAGATCTTTAGGGAAGATTTCAAAAATTAACTGTTGCCCAGTTTTCACTGCTGTTTGCATATAGTGTATTACACGCAGCAAAGAAATCTTAAATTTCCTTTAGTCATTTCCTGTTTCTCTATTCCTTTTTTTACAGTCAGATTGCTTGTCAAAACTTATTCCTTTCTGTGTTTTGCTTTAGTTAAATGATGATTTATACTCCTGGCATTACACTTTCAATTTACAATAAACAGTACTCAGGGAATGAGTCAAATTTGTAGACTCAGAGCTGTTTTTCTACCAGATCAATTGGGCCTTTTGCTTTCAAACACGTGAGGTGCATTTCTAATGTCTAAATTTAAAGGCTGAACATCATATTCAAGAAAAATTACTATATATTAGAAAAGAATATATAAGCATATTGTATTTTTTCATATTTTTTTAAAAAATGTTTTGTACAAATTTTTTTTACTTTAAAAGCTCAAAGAAAAATTAAAATCACTCATAATTTCTCTACTCATGGAAAGTATCATATAAGTGGCTATAAAACCAATTATGAGAGTTTGTAGTTAGAGAGTCAAGTATTTCTGCATTCTCATCATTTTCCCTAGTGAAATTTTATTGTTTGGAGTTTTATTGCTAGTGCGAATGATTTTAAAGACAATAGCAAAAAATATAGTGTGCTTTGGTCTTAAACTAGCTGTCAACTTATATTGGTAAATTAATTTATTTTCTTTACATTATGTTTAAGTTAAATATTTTCCTTAATTTATGTTAACAGGACTGCAAATGAACTCTGAGGCATAAACTGTAGCTATTTGACTGAGTAGATCTTTCTTAGGATAACAGAAACTCCAAATGCTCTTCTCGCTACTCCACAATTTTCTGTGGGGCCTCTGCAAGTTAATTATCTTCTTTGTGTGCTTAATCCTCTTAGAGTGCAGCCCTCATCACTTCTGCATTCTATGCCATTCTGCGAGGATGAATGTTTCTCTTTATCTTCTGTGTATAGAAATGGAAAAAAAAAAAGAATTAAAATAAGAGAACAGGAAGCCTAAGTTTTACATCAAACTTAAGAAATATGGATGCAGTGTCTAGAGAATTCAAAACATCTGCCTCAGTCCTTTAGGACATTTTAGAACATAATTTGAATTTTAAAATAAGGTTAGAAGTCAGTTTTCAAAGTGAATATTGGTTGTCTTTCAATTATTTTCCTCATCTATTCAAACAAAAGTAACATTATCTCTGCCTATTAATTACTATTTAGTGTGAGCATAAAGTGAATTTCAAAATAAATGGCATTATAGATTTCTTTTTGGAACATTTTATATTAATTAATTCAAAGAACATTTGTGGAGCACTAAGATTGATTAATGATACGTAGCCTTAGAGTCTAGTGAAGGAGTTAGAAAAATGTAGAATTATAATGTCTAAAAAAATTATTAATATAGTGCTACTGTGTTTCAGGCAGTGTCTAAAAGATTGGATATAGAGCAGTGAACAAACAAAAATTCTGCTGTCATGGAGTTTACGTTTTAGTGGGGGCAGACAGAAAATAGATAATAATCAAAGAATACCTATGGTAATGAGCACTGAGGAGAAAAATAATGGGCTATAGGGAGTGTCATTTATAAAGTTACAGTTTAGCAAAATCCTCAGTAAAATAAAAGGAGTAAGCCATGTGGGTACCTGCATGAACATTTCAGGGGAAGGAAGAGGAAGGACGCCACCAAACCTTGAGTGGAGTGATCATGATGGAGATTGGTGGGAAATGAAGTGAGAGAGGTAAGGCGGGGAGGTACTTACATTCTGTTAGGAGAGATAAGTAATAACAAGTGCATATCTTAATTAAATAATTTCCGCAAATGATAAGACTGTGAATGAAATAAACAGGGTGATATAATCAACTTACTTTCATAGAAGGTGAGTAGGATGGCAAGGCTTCTTTAGAATAAGTCAATAGAGAGGTGACATTTGCCATGAGACCCGAAGGATGAGAAGGAAACTGTCATCTTAATAAACACTTATTTAAATTCTAATGTGTATAAACCTGGCATTAGGTATTGGGAAAGGTGTACTGAGAGAAAAAAATATAAAGATGAAGACATGGTCATTATCCTCTGGAACCTAATATCTAATGAGGAAGATAGGCATATATATATATATATATTAATAATCATAATTCACAATAGAAGTGTTAGAGAGGTAAACAAAATGCCAAAGTTGTACAGAAAGAGAAAGACAATTCTTACTCCGGTATTTGGGAAGATTTGAAAGACGGGCTTCACAGATGAGGAGACAGCTGAACTTGGCAATAAGAATAATGGCTCACAGCCATCAAGTCCTGTCTATGTGTCAGCCACTATGCTAATGGGATGTACAGGAATTCTCTCATTTAATACTGCTAACCTTAAGAGACAGATGCTATTACTCATTCTCACTTCACAATAAATCTATGAACTGGAATTTGAACTAAGTATGAGCTCATTCTTATACAGATACTGTGCACTTAAATAAGATAATCAGTTGATTAGCTATGTTTTTCTCTTTGTAACTTATTCTTTAGGTGTTGTGTATCATTTAAACAACTCTCACCACAAAATTCATAGTACCATTCCAAAATATATGTACATAATAAAAATATTTAAATGTTATAGCTCTCCAAACTTAAAAATTCACAAGTTATTAAAATAAATTGCATCACATGTATCTTGGTTTGCTGTTTTCTAAACAGAATTTTATTTTATTTATTTCACCTAAAATTGATATCACAAAGTAAATGCATATGTGTAGACAAAAAGGGAAAGTGAGTCACTTTTTAAATTAGTTTTCTGTAAACTCATAAAGCCACCGAAAAGTTTATAACCCGGGTATGATGCTAGCAGATAGAATTGGGACTCTTACTGGAAACCTAATGTGTGAGCATTAGGTTTGAGTAAACACTTTCTTGAGAAAACAAGATAATAGTTTATAATTTGTATTTGGAAGAAAATAACACTAGCACATAGTCTCTCTGTCTCTCTCTGTCTCTCTGTCTCTCTCTGTCTCTCTGTCTCTCTCTGTCTCTCTCTCTCTGTCTCTCTCTCTCTCTCTCTCTATCTCTGTCTTTTATGAAACAGTAATATATTTGTGACCCTGGAGATGTAAGAATGTCATATGTTGATTTATTTGTTATTTTTTGCCTGTGATAAATGAGAGATGATCCTAAAAGTTACATTCTGCTATATTTTAGGTATTGATGCTGAGTCAAAGATAAAACTATATCAAATTTTGAAAGTGAGACATTGAGTATTAATTTTGAAGGTCTCTAGTACAGTTTACTTTAGAGCTGATTTTAATTTTTTCCAATCTTTTAAAATTTCTTTTCTAGCAGAAATAAACTGAGAGGCACAGTTCACATTCTAGGAAATCAATTTTCACTTCTAAAAATTGGCCATCTCAGCAGAAAGGACATAAATTGAATAACATTGTCTATTTGACTATCTCATTTTTGTAAGATTTATGTTTGGGGGACATGTTGGGGAGTTTTTGTTTGGTTGGTTTTCTTTTTTCCCTCCTCAAAAGCTGGGAAAAAAAGATGACATACTGACAGGGGTATAGTTTTGATTATCAATGAGAATTAATCTAGAAACTATTATGAGATCTATTTTGATATTGGCATGCATTAAATTATCTATATAATATGCATGTATATAATAATTATATAGTACATATTATATGTAGTACATTATATAATATGTTTATAATATATAATACATATATAATGCATATTAATATATTATATATAAAAGACATTATTTATATATTATTATATTATATATTTGTATAGGAAAATGCATTTTATTTAATGAGCAAGTACACAAACACACACATTCACACACATATGTTGCTTAAATAATATTTACTTTTACCAAGTGGAATACATTATGAAATTTTCTGCTCTATGTTCTTTCATTTAAAAAAAAAAATGCAAGTTACAACTTAGTAACAAGTTTTGTAAACCATGAATATATTACAACATGTAACAGCTCTAGAGTATTATCAATATTAACTTATAATTTTAGGGAAATTTATAGTTTTCCTCCTTTTTAGAATTAGCCCACAAGAGTACTCTATGTACTCAAAGAAAAAAAAATTAAAATAGCCTTGTTACCATGTATCCAGACCGGACGTGGCACATGTTTTTCAATGTGTTTAAATCACGTACCTTCCCAGGCCCAAGAACTGAGGGAATGACTTACAACTATGTTAACTTTGTACTGTACTGCACATTTTATATAAAAGCCCTTTTTATGTACATTATTCCATTTGATCCTCATAACAACCCTGCGACGTAGGCAGGGAAAATATTGGTTTTAACATATAATGATTTGACATTCTAATGTATGAAAGCAATTTCCTCCTATCTTTAAACACCTAAGGGAGAGATAGACAAAAAGTTACACTGGTTAGAACTGGAGAGACATAGGGATTGGAATTTGTATTATGTAGATGGTACAGAATTAACCTACAGACAGTTACTTGTTACTTTAGTCTCTGTAACAGATTGTAATTTTATTTCATTTTATTTTATTTTATTTATTTAATTTTAGGCAAAGCAGCCCTTGGTTGACCTCACAGATTACAAGGATCTTGTCAGTTTACAATCCCCTATTTTTTATTTTTTATGCCTACAGCACGTGGTCTTCTTAGGTGATCTCCCATCCAAGTACTAACCAGGCCCAACCCTTCTTAGCTTCCAAGATCAGATGGGATCGGGCTTGTTCAGGGCCATAGACCAGAATGTGATTTTTAAAGACAATCGCAATGGTATCTCCTACCCACATGCTCTTCAAGACTCTTGATACTAACCCAAAGGTAGAGTCTGGATCCTTTCCCTTTGAACCTGGGCAAACCATTGTGACTGCTTCAAGTAAGGTAAGGCCATAAAAATGTCACTCATATCCACTTGTTTTCATGGGACATTCACTATTAGAACAATAACTATGCTATGAAGAGGCTCAAGAAAATCATAGAGGGACCCACGTGAGGAGGAACTAAGGCCCCTGGCCACAGTCACAGCTGAGCTTCCAGCTGAGAGCTAGCATTAACTTGCCAGGCACAGGATGAACTGTACTGAAAATGGATTCTCCAAACCGCCATCAGGCTACCCCAACTGACACTATGTGGAGCAGAGAGGAGCCACCCAGCTGAGCCCTACCCAGACTGTAGATTTGTGAACAAAATAGATGATCGGTGTTGTTTTAAGCCACTATGTTTTGGTATGGTTTGTTATGAGGCAATTAGATAATTGATGTGTGACCTGAAAGTTACACTAGAACTCGATTTGATTGTGGAAAAGAGCTCTACTTTTAGTTTCTGAAAGTGGTAGCCAGTGAACATCAAGGAATTAAGTAATTCCTATATTTTGACAGTGTTGAAGCATTAAAGAATTTTCAGCCATATTTTAAAACCTCTACAACCATGGAGAAGACATTGGAAGCTACAGAAAAAGAGAAATCATCTAAAGGGAGAGAATTTGTGAGAAAAGAAGACCTAGAAAAAGTCCCAAGGAACCCTGGTACTTGGGGGCTGGGAGAAGAGGAGTCAGCGCAGTTGGCAGAAAAAAAGAAGTGATCTGGGAAGTAGCAGGATGAGCAGAATTTGTAGTAACTAAGAAGCCAAGGGAAGAGAGTATTTTAAGTATGAGGCATCTGTCCAAGTTGATCATGTTTTATTTTTGTTAGATGCCAGTATTAAAAATAAAGATGTTGGAAAGAAAATGTTATATATTACTAGGATCAAGATAAAATCAAATTAATTTTACATATGGGGGATATAAAAGAGTAGCATATATACCAGCCTTTTAAAAGTTCCCAAGTATAGTTGAGAAATAAGCTATATTTGTAATGGCACTACATTGAGACAGAGAAGAATATCATTAGATTTAGGAATATATGATAGTTCAAAGGAAGTTAAGAATTAGTAAGTTTCAGGGATAGAAAGATGATTGTGTGCATGAAATGCATATAGGTAAATAGCAATTGAAGCCAAGGGAGCTAATATCACCAAGGATCAATAGCATAGCACAGAGAATAAAGATCTGAAGGGAATTGAGCCTGTGGCAGATCACCTCATGGAAGATCCTTAAAGACATAGACCCACATCTTTCTGTTTGAGTAGCTAAAGGATGAAAAGAATCTGAAAAGAATTGAACCTAAAATTTTACAAAGAGGTAATCCATGATATTCAGAGGTAGTCTACATTAGTAAAAATGCATCATTTCTGGAAAGTGTTATTTAAGCATTTTAATATCAAAGGCTTATTAATAACTCTGTTGTTAATGAATCACCAAGTTTGGACGGTACCAAACAAGTATTTGTTTTTTTCACAGCGAAGTTTTATATGATTCAAACTTTCCATGTAATCATTCGACCCATTATTTTAATTGTGCATATATAAATTTTTACAACTTTTCTAGCTAGCACTACTCCTAACTCTCCATTTATTTTAGCTATGAAAAGAAACAGAATATTAATTTTTCTAAGCCTAGCATTTCCCCATGTGTTTCATTCTTTTTCTGGATGTCAGAACTAATCTTAGCGTCCTTACATTTAGCTGAGGACTGGGCTGTGATCCCATAACTTGCCTGCCCAAGGAAACTCCGAATTCATTGGCTGCCTTTCAAAAGATCAACAGATGTTCCTGCTAACATTGTTTGTTAATCTCCTGAGTCAAAAAAGCATTCAATAGAGACAGAATTAACAACATACTAGATTTCTAAACCACAACCTAATGCAGAAGAGAAAGTAAACAATTCTTAAGAATGCAAAGAAACACAAGTCCTTTGAGTAAAGACTTAGCCACATATTTTCTTTAAAGTTAAATTCTACCATCTAAGGAGATACACTACTGTATCTGTAGCAACTAAAGCAACAATTCTCAATTTACATTGGTCTTTATAATACATCAATAAACCTGCAAATCATAATTACTTGAATGATTCAGATGCTAGCCTAACTATTATATTGATTAAGCCATCTTGTTTTGATTGATTCTAAGCCACATCTTTTTTGAGAGCATGATCTTTTTTAAACAATAGTAAGAGAAATCTTAGATTATTTGCTGCCTAAAGTCAAAAAGACTTTCAGTGTTTGCTGAATTATAGTATAATATGCTATAGTAGATGGCCAGATGGTTTTTAAAAATATATTTATTCATCTTATTTATGAAATACATATATTATTAGAATTTTTTAATATTAGAAGTAACAATATTGTTCAAAAGTTTTAAAAAGTGGCAGAAGGATGCTGAAGAACAATATATATGTACTCACATCTTTCTGAGCATCTGGAAAATAAAAAATATTAATTACCTAGGGTTTTGCATTGCCTCAAAGGTCACTCTTATCTGTAACTCCAACTCAGTGACTCATAGCTTTGGATTAACATATCCACCCACTAGAATTTCTTATAATGATTCCATCTTTTCATTTACAATAATGTTTTAATATATAAATGCAGAACATCATCACTAAAAGGTATAACCTACTAAACATAATTTTATATTTTATGAGTTAAACTTTATAACTTTATAATTTTAATATTGTTTAATGATTCAAAATTTCAGAAAATTTTTAAATCACTATTTTAAACATTAATTCTGATTGTACAAAATGGTATATGGAATATTTATCATCTCTTTCAAATAATTATTGCGATAAGCTAGGTGCTCTGAGAAGCAGATGTCAAGAGAGCATTAAATGAGGAAAAATTATATGGCTGGTGAGAAATGGCTGTGCTAAAGAAAATGGGGAGAGAGCCAGAGAAGGCTGGGAGACAGAACAGCCCCTGAAGCAAATCTGATCCCAAGTCAAGGAGAGAAAAAGTAAAGACTGGGAAGAAGGAAGTTTGGGTGGGAGCCTTGTATACTGCAGTATAGTCAACAGAAGGTTCAGTTGTTGGTGAGTCACTTTACCAAAGCTGTTGGTGAGTCACTGCACCAAGGTAGTCTGACAAAGGAATCCTTTGTCTTCCTAGGCAGATCTGCCTTAGTATTTCCACTGCACTTAACTCAGTGGCTGGAACCACCTGGGAAACTCATGTCCTCAGTTCAAACACTGAAGAGAGTTTAAAGTCCAATAGCTGGGGACCTCACCTACCCTGTAGTAGGAAGTGTGATAGACACATTCTCATAGCTCCAACCACCACCAAAGCAGCATCTCGAAACTTGTCCTCTTCCCTGATTTCTGCTCCTATGTTATAAACCGCCTTCTGGAAAGTTCAGTCTGAGTGATCTGCTGACACCTCAAATTCAGTGATTCAGTGCATTCCAAAATGAATATATTGGTTGTCCTAACTCATACCATCATTCTCCCAAGTATCAAAGGCAATCTTTACCTCTCTCATTTTCCTTCCAGATCCAAACACCTAATGAATTCTGTTGAGCTGATCTCTACCTCACTTTTGTTCCTTCTATCTTTTCTGCAGGCTCTCAATGTTACTGTTCTAGCTTTGACCTCCGTTATTTGTATTGTCCATCATCTGCACTGTTGGCCTGTCTGAGGGTGTTCCCCACCTCCCAGCTCTTCTCTCTTATCCACTTAAAGTGCTCCTACCAGGTTAATCTTTTTGAAGGGCAGCCTTGCTTATATTATTTCTGCTTTAAAAACAAAAACAAAACAAAACAAAACAAAACTCTTCCATGCTCCTAATTTCTTATAAAATGAACTTCTATATCCATAGTCTGTCATTCAAGGGCCTCCATGGTTAAGCTCCAATCTAGCATTTCAATTTCACCTCCTAAAATTCCTTTTATACACAATGATTGAAGTCTTCCTGAATTTTGGCAGGACCACAATTATGCTCTGAACTTTCCTACCATCATGAAATTTCCTCACAGAGTTGCTTTTATTTTCTCAGTCAGTCTTGTCTGTGTTCTGCAAAACCATTCATCACAGCCCAGCTCAAATGCTACTTCCTCCATATACCCTTCCCCAAATTTCTTAACTGGAAGTACCCTATTTGGTGACATTCGTTAGAATATAAAACATACCTCTAGTTTATAATAAAATTTATATTATGGGAGATGGAAATGAGTGAACATTATCAAAAAATATTGAACTCTTTTTTTGCATGTGAAGAAAAATGTATTATTTGGTTCATGTAAATACTAAATATTATAAGGAAGGCATAAATTCTGGGTGTGCAAAACTCCTCATCTTTAACACTGAAAAAATAGAAATTACAAACTTCAAAAGAAAAGTTTTGGTGTCATTAAATACTGGCATACAGCATGCAGTTAAACAGCAAATTTACTAATAATTGGAGGACAAGTAATACAGTAAGACAAATGCCACTACAGTATTTCAGTGAGTACTCTAACTAAATATCAAGCCACAATATTAAAGTAAGGAGCTGAATTATTGTACAGATAATCGAAGTACATTTAGGGCAAATATTTTATTAAGAACCAGAACAAAATATGAAGCACAATAACAAACCTGAACACATTTCAATATTATGTTTATACATGAAGTGTTTGTTGAATATTAGTACTTAGCAAAAAATAAAAATAAAAAATAAATATATTAGCTTGTATATGATGGTATAGCAGTAACTTTGTTGCATTTAGCTATGGTTTATGTTAGAGATAAATTTAAATATGAAATGTTTGGGGAATAACTGAAACACTATATTACATCAGCCTGTGGTATGTTTTTTAAATTTTTGCAAGAAATATGCCAATAGGATACAAAGGCAAAAAACTGTAATTTCATTTCCTTCTTGTGAACTCCCACAGCATAGTCTCATACATCTCTTACTGCATGTAGCCATTTCATCCTGCTTTGTATCTGCACTGAATCCCACTAACCTGCAACATTTGAGGGTAAGCTGTATATTGATTTAGCTTTATATCTTCATAGTTATTTGCACGTAGGTGAGTGAAAGAAATGGGATTGACTTAATAAGCAATCAGAAGAAATAGAAGGAAAGTGAGGTTGATCAGACAAACAAGGGAGAAAAGGGAACTTTAGGCTGAAAGAAGAGTATGTGGGAAAGGCATCCAAGTGCGAGAAGTATGTTCTGTTTATGGAGGAACTATGAGAAAAGAAGCTGAAGTAGTAGAAGCCAAACCATGAGAACTTCACATGTCATGCTAAGCAGTTTGGACTTTATTCTTTAGACAATGGGAAGTCATTCCAGGAAATGAAAAGATAAGACTTGTATTTTAGAAAGATCATTCTGGCAGAGTAGAAGTTGGCCGAGAGTGTGGGAGAGGGACAGCCATTATGACAGTGAGGTCATAGAGACTGATCAGTAAGAGGCTGTTACAGTGTTTCAGAAAGACAAGATTAGGGTTTATCCTAAAGCCAGAGCAATGGGAATGAAGCAAAGGGGAAGGATCTGATAAATATCTGGAAACATTAGGCAACAGAACTAGATTGACCGTACACAGGCAGTGAAAGAGTGGGAGTCTAAGATAATTCCTAGTTATTTCAGTGGTGGTGCCATCCATGAAAGTTGCTCTTTAGAAAAGATAAAGAGTTCTTTTCGGGGCCCTGAGAGGTGTGAAAATAATGGGGCTCATAAAGCAAACAGAAGTTTGATTCAAGAGACAGTCGGAGAACCAAGAAAGAGTTGTTTATAGTACTATACTTTGTGCTATATATTTCCATAGCTTGGGCCATCATTCTTCCCTTCCAATTATTTTTTTCAAGCTTTCAGAATCTCTTAATACTCATACTCTATGTGGAAGAGCCCTTTCAGAATTCTTAATTTTTTTCCATATGTAAAGTCTCCTTGATCTGGTATATGTTCTATGTATTTTATTGATCCTACAGTGCCCTTCTCCATCCTCTCTGCCCCAAGAATAAAATTTAAAAAGAGACATAGTAGGCCACTGTCATTCTAACAGGAGGTTATTTTTCTACATATAATGAGAACATCTTGGACATTTTAGAAACTTCAAAGAGTGATACTTTTCCTATATTTTTGTATCAAATTGTGAACTAGGCTTTTTGGTGAGCATCAATATAAAACTTTATAAAATTAATTTGTAAATTTCTAAGTACAAGTCAGAATTTCTAAAGATAATGTTTTCACAAACAAAAATATGCCAGGCCTCTTTAAAAGGCAATGAATCTCTATCTTTCTAAAACAGCATGTTATCTTTTGGAACAAACAGAATTATTTCTAAAGGCAGTACTAGATGTTTAGATAGCAAAGGTAGTTGATATTTAAAAGTTTTTAAAAATTATTGTTTAACTGAATATTGAACTGACCCTCCATTCAAAAGCAAATAGGCCTGCTTTAAAAAACTAGAAATATTAAGTGTGATAAACTCATAACCAACCTAAAACAGCTCACTATCTCAAAAAATGTACTTTATTTATTAAGTATGAATTTATCTTCATGGGAGTTATAAGTAAATTTTTTACATGAGTAAAAATTTGGGGACATCTCACTTCTTCCTGCCCTTACTAGTACAAACTTGAAAAAGTACCTTTGTTCATTGTTCCAATGTGTTTATAGTAAAAAAAAAAAAAATGATTTTTTTACAAGGTACCTTTCTGTAATGCTCAAATGTCAGTTGTAACCCTGCTGAAAACATGATGTAGCATGCTGAATCTTTCTTCATCATTGAAAGGTAAATTTTATATGCGCTCATTTCAGTCATAATACTTGTGGTCCTGAAATAGTCAAGATCACTTACAAATTTTAAAAATTAAGGGGCTAAAATGGCCACAAACATGTATGTGAGAATCATTTATTTTTAGCAGTGCTATAAAACCACCTCTGGGACCATACAAACAAATCTCAAATAAGTACCAACTTGATTCATAACGTCTCTCAAAGTAGAAAATGACAGGCTTTAAACTATATGAGAATTTTAAAATTTCAACCATACATATTTAGTTTGGAATATATCCCAAAACCTTGGAACTGATACTCAAATTATCTATGACACATAGGCCAGAATTTAAGCATTTGAATTCTCAACACAGAGCTCATCTTGTATAGATGACAAACAAATTCACAGCTGCCAAGTTTTATGATTCAGTCAGGAGACAATTTATTGAAACCTTTTCCATGATCTCAGTATCCTTGGACTTTAGTAAGTGAAAGTCTGGGAAGCTAGAGTAACAATCAATTGTGGAATAATTTAAAATATGAAATATTAAGTTCCACCTTTTAAAAACCAGGATAGCAACTTAAATTCTTTATGCCTCAATTCTGAGATGGCAGGTAAAGTTTACAGACTTAGATTCTCTTGGGTTTGGGTTCCTGGATGACCGTAGATGTCCAAGGGATAGTCTGAGCAGTGTTTCAACAGACTATGTCATTGTAGTTTTCATTTGTTCTAGATGGTGAAATTTCTTCTTGCAAATGTTGCTGATCACTTTAACAGTTATGGAAGAAATTTTGTATTTCAGAGGCTCATTAGAAAAAAGTCCCACAAATATTTAGCATCTTACATGTTTCAGGTACCATACTATGTAATTTTACTTTTACTTAATTTAAATAACTCAATCTATGCCAATTCCAAATATGAGAAGTGTATTCATTTTCTATAGTGCATAATTAATTAAACAAAATTACCACAAATGTAGCAGCTTAAAACACTACCCATTTATCACCTCATTGTTCTGTAGGTCAGAAATCTGGGCACAGTGTGATGAGGTGCTCTACTGAGAGTCTCACATAACTAAAATCAAGGTGTCAGCCAGGCTGTGTTCTCATCTGGGTCCTTTTCAAGCAGAATCCAGTTCCTGTGATTATGGAAATAATCCTTGCATTTCCTTGCTGGCTGTCAGCAGGGAGCTGCTCTCAGCTAGTAGAGACCTTTTGCGTTCTTTGTCACATGACTCCTCCATCTTCAAAGCCAGCCATGGAGACTCTTCCTTATGTTGCATACTCCTCACACTTCAAAATTTTCAAGAAAGGTCTTAGTCTCCTTGACAGGCTCACCTGATTAGGATACCTAGGGTAATCTCTGTATCTTAAGGTCAACTGATTTGAGATCTTGATTGCATGTGCAAAATACCTTCATAGCAGCACCTAGAGTAGTGTTTGACTAACTAGGAGAAGATTATGAATACCAGAGGACAGGGAATCTTGGGGACAATTTTAGAATTCTGTTTATCAGCCTCACAAGTCTGAAATTAAAGTGTTGGCTAAGCTATGTTATCTGAAAGTTTGACTGGGGAAGAATGTTCTACCAAGCTGATTCAGATTGTTGACAGAAGAATTCGGTACGACTGAGGACCTTAGATTTTTGTTGGCTTTTGAGTAGAAGCCACTCACTGGTCCCAGAGCTTATCAAGTAACCTCCGTGGGCAGTTCACAACATAGCTGTTTGCTTCTTGAAGGCCACTAAGAGAATTTGTTTCTCTAGTCTGCCAAGACAGAATCATATAATATGAGCTAATCACTGGGGTGACATCTTATTACTTTTGCCATATTTCTTTGGTTAGAAGCAAGTTACAGTTTTCACCTCACACTCAAGAGGATAAGATTATGAAAGGGCTTGACGTTAAGGTGTGTCTGCCACAAAAAGTCTATGCTCAGAGCAACTGCAATAGAAGTTCAGATCAAAGTGGTTTCCAGTTTTTTAGAGTTCTGTGAATAGGGCCTGGAGGTATGTTGACTGTACAGAAGATGATACCAGGATGTCAATTCAAATAATTAAAAGGGTATCCAATCTTCAAATTCCAAATCTGACATCAAATTATCTGGGTTTGAATCCCAAATCTGTCATAGATGACCTGTGCAACTTTACTTCTCTATACCTTAATTTCCTCTTCTGAAAAATGAAGATGATAGTATCTCTCTTAAGAGGCATCATTTAAAATGGAGCCTGACATGGGTGAAAAAGATAAAAGGATTAAGAAGTACAAACTGGCAGCTACAAAATAGTCACAGATGTGTAAAGTGCAGCATAGGGAGTGTAGTTAATAATATTGTAATAACTACGTATGGTGCTAGGTGGTTACTAGACTTATTGGGGGGGGTCATTTTGTAAGTTATATAAATATCTAAACACTATGCTATATACCTGAAACTAATGTAATATTGAATGTCAACTATAATTGAAAAATAAATTTTTTTAATAAAATGGAGCCTAACATATAGTAGTTAGCAAGCATTAGACATTATTTTATATTCCTTATTTCTCTCTTAATGACCTATAGTGCATTTGTCATTCATGAACTTATCAAAATCTATCCTTAAACCTATGTATTTTTCTTGATGTGAATAATTTGACATATCTTATCCAGTTTTTTCAACTTTAAGAGCACTTCCTTACTTCTTTTCATGGATTTAGAAAAGTAGTCCACATTTATTCTCTGTTCATATGTTATGATGATGAATTTACTTTTAAAACATTTTTAATTTCCAAACTATTAATAAGTCTCTTGAGGGAAGTGAATCTTAATATAAAATTTTAAACATATTTTAATTATATATGTCTTGTTCTTTAGTTGATGTTGAGTGATAAAATATGGTTAAAAGGTGATAAAATCTAGTGAGCGTTGGTGTTTAAAAAATATATATATAGTTTGTAGTGGTAGATGAGGAGATATGTTTGGGAGTGATCATCAATCACATAACCAAACATCCTGGAAATTTACACAGACTGTATGTTAGAAGGAAGCTGAATCAAATTTACTGAATTAAATTGAGTAGTACTAATTCTGTTCTCAGCTCTACACCAAGCTCTATACAGGAACAAAAACGGGCCAAACCTCATTTCTATTCTGGGGCTTACACCGTTGCTAAGGAAACAAAGCTCATACATATTAGACAGACATAATATAAGATGGCATAGGATTGCATTAAAATTAGGTAAATGAGTTTATCGGAATAAGTGATATAGGATTTCAAAGGAGAGAAGAGGAATTAGGGAGGGCTTGCTAGAGAGGCTTGAGAAAAGTTTGGATGATAAATAGAATTGGAAGAGGTAGAGAGTATTCAAGGAAGGGAAGTATTTTGAACACGAGTTTGCTGTAAGAACTGATCCTAACCTCTTTGCAAGACAGCAAAGAGAGCAGAGTAAAAGATTTATGTTAGGGAGAGAGTAGCAAAGCATTTACTATGTCTAATCTTTACGAGGGTATCATTGCTTCCATTTTGTCATAGTAGACCTTAGGGTAATGGAGATTAAAGTATCCATTTGAAACATAAAAAACAAAATGCTAAAATGTGAACTGACATGATAAATGGCATACTGCAAGGTGTTAATGTAGAATCCATTTGTCTAGTCTTTTTTTTTTTTTTTTTTTTTTTTTTAGGCAGGGCAACCCTTGGTTAATCTCACAGAATGCAAGGACTTTGTCATCTTACAATCTCTTACTTTTTTATTTTTTATGCCTACAGTACCAGATCTTCCTAGGTGGTCTCTCATCCAAGTACTAACCAGGCCCGACCTTGTGTTTGTTTGTTTTAAACAGAAAACACTACCAAGAATTTTTTCAATATTATAAAACTTTAATAGAATTGTGACCAGCCTTATATGTAATTGCAAATGAATATCAGAGACAACAAAACAGGATATTGATTTCTTATCTAATAAAAACATAGCAAAGAATATAAAATGTTTCATCTTGTCTTCCAATTATGTAGGTTGAAAAAGTACTTTCAGGTCTCTACTTTCTTCAGATTTCCACAGTAAATTTTTGAATAGGTAGCATGGTTTATAGATAGTTAATTCTATTATAATAATCTATCTACAAAGTTATATTTCACTATATATAGTAGAGAATGTATTTGAAGTGGCTATTTATACATTGCATTAAATCATTCAAGCAATATTATTAATTGAGAAGACTATTAATTGAATGTGATTATCCAGTTATTTATAAGTTAATCATTTTCAAGAGTCTCTCAGAAAACAGTTTTCTACAATGAGCTATAGGAGTAAGTGGAAAGATAGTTAAAAATTCTAATAAGTTGAAATCTGCTTCTCCCAGCTATTAATTCTTGGTTGAGTAAATAAAAGCTCATCTTGCACTCATAAAATAGGGCACACCGTTCTTTTCAGCTATTTTAGTACATATTGAATGTGTTTCCTTTCTACCTGAAAATAGAATTGTACTCGTAAATTCTCCCTGAACTTTTGAAAGCCATAGTAAGCACTGCCTTCAGAGAATCTATTCCGGTAGATATTTCTGGGATCAATATTGATTGTGACATTGACTAAATGTGTTTGATCTTCCATTTAAACACCCAAGGCCACAAGTAGTGCAACCGCAAGGAGATAGAGGTGGAAAAATAGGTGCAGGGGTGGGGAATCCAGGCTTATGTCTCATTGTACCAGTAAATAGACTAATTGTCATTTGAAACATCTATTTTCAAGTCAGACACAAGAGAAGGATGGAGTGTCCTACATTCGCTCTATATGTAGCTAGAGCCTGAGGGTTTCCTGCACCAATGGGTTTTTGTCAAGGCTGTGTACTACCCAGGGGCACTTGGCTAAGGGACAAGTGGGATTAAATTCAGCTCTCAGTTGGCTTGCCAATCGATGTGCCCATATGAGAATATTTCTGCTTGTATGAAGGGATATTTTTTTCTCATTCACACAAAAGCACTGTATGGCTCTGGCTCTGGCCCTACTAAATACCACCCTATTAGTCTCCAAAGCAAATGCATTAACTGTGCCAGGAGAATCTTGAGCCATTGTCATAAATGCCTTCACTCTGTCTATCCTAGTTAAAAGTGTACCTTCTTTTCTCTGTTTGAAGACCACGAAAAGAAACAGAAAATTCTCAACTCATGTTTAAGACAACTCTTAACTTTCTTTAATAGTGAAGAAAAGATAAAATAGTACAGCTTCATAAAAAGCTATTGTTTACATTAAATATCTTTTTGTGTCATGTAATTAAAAAAAATTAGCTCCAAGTCAAAATATAATATTGTTAATCCCTTATAAGTATTCTTGTCACCTGCTGAACAGTTCTAAGTGTAACCCCAAACACACTTGAAATTTTTATTCAAACGCAGAAACCTCTTCTTTCTTCTCTGCTTTTAAAAATGTCCCCTTCCCCCATTTTTCAAAGCTCAGAACAAATTTCAAGAATCATATCATTTTCTCTCTTATATGCTAGAAACTTCCTCCACCCTCTCTGTTCATTTCCACAACACACAATTGGTTTGATGCAGCCCA
This sequence comes from Eidolon dupreanum, assembly GCA_028627145.1. Taxonomy (NCBI): domain Eukaryota; kingdom Metazoa; phylum Chordata; class Mammalia; order Chiroptera; family Pteropodidae; genus Eidolon; species Eidolon dupreanum. Next base: position 22,694,689 of record CM053503.1, on the reverse strand, counting down.
AGGTTCAGGCTGTAGCACAAGACTACATAGCTATAAACAGATCAGCTTGGGTGTAGTGGGGGAAGCCACAGCAGACTCAATAGGAAGAGAGGTTGGGAGAAGAGGCGAAGTTGGTGGCAGCAACACCATCAAGGCAATGCCACGTAGATGAGGCATTTATCATAAAGAACAGAACTGTTTTAGTCTTTAGGCTATCATCAGAATCTGTTTACAGTACTGGTACCCATGGGCCAACATGGAGAATTCTCGATCTTTCTAAAACTGTTTGGGAAGGGAAAAGAACTCAGAGTAGCTAGAAGCACAGCTTTCAACTAGTGGGTATTTATCCAGAGACTCTTTACACTGTGTCTACTATTCTGTTATTCTGTTACTCATAAGTCCTTGATTGTCCTGCCTCAGGTGACAGATGGATAAGCGTGGTCTACACCATCATTACCAACATATCCAAATTGCCTTTGTGCAACTTTGCTGCCCCCTCAAACTATTCCCTGCTTTATTTTACTGCATATTTATTCCATCCCCATCTTTATACTCCATTTTTGTCTAGCATGATATTATTCTTTAATCCTAATATCAGGATTAGTCCCTGAGCATAAGGTTAATATTGGTCAAATGATCCTACTTTGTGAGTAGAGGAGTAAATAAGTAGCTAAGAACAGAACAGGCCAAAGCACACCAAATTACTCTATCTAATATTTTTGGAATATTCCCTTAGATTTTCTCTGGTGTCTTTGTTCATAATAGTCCCTCTACCATAATTAATTTCCCCACTCTTTTGTTGTGGGAAAATTTAAACACTCAAGGCCATTTAAACACTCAAGGCCACAAGCAGTGCAATCGCAAGGAAATAGAGGTGGAAAAATAGATGCAGGGGTGGGGAATCCTTTAATATTTAAGTCAAATGCTAATTCTTTCTTGGAGTATTTCCTGAAATATGATTATTTACTTCCTTATAGTATATATCTTACACATTTAGAAGTAATCTGTGGCAGGATGAAAGCAGGACACCAAAGTCCCTGGACAATAAGTAGAAGTCTAGAGGCTAGAGAGATACCTAGACTACCTCCATCATGTTAAAGCTAAGAATGTAGAGCACGTAGAAAAGCAGATCAGGATCCAAAAATTGTAGCCAAATTTTTTATAAAATTAAGGCTCTGAGGCCAGTGTGAAGAATCAATGGGTAATCTAGCGATAAACATGGAGCATAGCGTTTTTGAAGTTTATGTCTGGCTCTAGATGAAATTTTCTTACTCTTCAAAGAGTATATGACCATGAGGTAGTTCCAGAGTTTTTGTTTCTTAGTTTGTACTTCTCTTATATTATTCATCATGCTGTATCTTGAAAGTGCTCATCTCCCTTACCAGCCTATAAGCTTAAGGGCAGACTTTTCTTCATTTCACCTGCTTCGTCTATTGCAGTACTTTTTACATAAAGGTGTCTTTTGAATTGTAGTTTTGAAGATGAGTTGAATTTGCAGAAACTATTAAGAATCCAATTGTACAGATGTTGAAATTTTACGCTTGTAGGACATCCAAAAGGAAATAGCTGGCAATCAGTTGAATTTGAAAGATCCAAGATCCAGAGGGAGTAGATGAATGGATAGAAATAGTTGGATGATTTCCATAAGAGTGCTAAGTTAAGGATTACACATAGGGGATAAAAGAATAAAAATTCATTTGTTCAACTAATATTTATTAATTATTTAAAATGTTCCAACCATTTAGCTACACAAAATTATACAAATATACTTAAAGGAATAATAAATAATTTCTACCATCAAAGATTTTCAGTCCTGCAGTGGTGATGACAGGCTAGTAAAGAGATGATTGTAATATATATTAAGTGGAGAAAGAAGTATATTTAAGGAAGTGGGTGTGACTAGCAATGGTCTAAAAATGCTTTAAAAAAAGAAGTCGAAAAACAAACAATTGTATTTGCCTATAATGAGATCATTGATCAGCTTTGAATATTCTGTTTTAGAGCAGAAGTGAGGCAAATCTGCATGGTTTGTTATATTTGTTAGGTGATGGTGTAGAAAATACATATACTTTTTAGTAAGTCTCGCATTATTATTGGGTGCAACTTGCTAGATAAATTCACATATCTACATGTTTCTTTTTCTTCAAAGAGTATTATTTTTTAGCCAAATGTGATGACCTAAATAATGCAAATGTTTTATTGGATATCCATTTATAAAGACTGGATTTTAATAGCCATAGTAGTCCAAGCCTTTTGCCTCCAGAATCCAATGTGAGTGAATTGTTTGGAGAAAAGTATAATGAGGTTATCTATAGGACTTTATTAGTCATGGCACAGTAGCGTCCCATTTTAGTCTCTCTTTATAATAAAGTGCTTTCTATCTTCAATATAGTTTTAAATATCTAGAGAGCATTATTCAGTAAGATCATTTTAAGGCAAGTGCCATTTTTAAAGATTCAAATTAAACATTTTTTAAATCAATGATCCATTTTGTCCACTAAAGTTTTGTTTCAGTGTGTTATTTTGTTATTTGTGCGCTCCTGCTAGTAGCTTATAGTTTTACATTATTTAAAATGAGAAGGAAGTTCTACATTTCAGCAAAAACAAATTCTACATCTCACCAGGAAAAGAAGGTTGCCTTTCCCATAAATTACTGAATATTTAGAAAGGTGTGAGTCTACATGCAAAAAGGATTGCAACACACTGAGAAAAATACAATGAGCCAGTTATAGAGAAGTAACACTGTCCATGTGTTGCTAAGAGATTATGTATCATGGATTTATGAAAGTATATAGCACAGAGACTGGTACACAACACACACCTTGAAAATGTTAATTAAACTCTAAATTGTTTTATTATTTAGTATACAAATTGATAAATATTCTGTCGAAAGATATCATTAATCAATGGTTATTTTATTGATAAATCAATTATAGACACAAGTGGGATCATCCCTAAGGTGTTAATAAAAATAGCCTCAGAGGATCTGAAGCCAATACATTCCTGAGGGTGAAGGGGAAAATTAAGTTTATTTTTGCACACCTTCTTGATCTGGATCCTGGCCTGGTACACAGAAAATGTAAAGATAAAAGGTCTTTTTTCATTCCATTATTAATTGTTTTTCACTCTCTTCATTAAGTGGATTTTTAAAAATATTAAACTCATGAATATAAATGTATAATCTGCAATATAATTTGAGATTTTGATATTTTTCTCAAATATTCCATGATATTAATTAGCACATGGTCTAAAAAATGTTCAGAAATTATTGGAGGCATTTCTTAATGTAAGTCCCATTAACTTCATTTTATCTGAATTTAAGTAATAAATAACTACCATGAACTTTTAATCTGGAATAAATAATATACCATGTGTTTTCATAAGTATTTTAAGACAATCACATTGACTAATTTAATGCTCATAAATGAGGTTAATTGTAAGGTAAATCAAATTCAAGTGTATATTAAGTAAGGGACTCGTTTAACCAATTGAATGACCCTTTTTTGTTGGACATTATTCTAAGTGTTGAACACAGCTCTGTGAGGAACTATGAAATGTCTGGGATTTTATTCTACTTTCGAGCTAATAAATAAGCCTGTTGCTGCGTCATGGGTGCTGGCAAAAAACATAAGATTCTTGAGTCAGAGATAAAGGACTTTATTAGTCATGGCATAGTAGGCAGCATGAGCTTCACGTTTGCATCAATTTCTCATGACCCCCAAATTCCACAGGATGACACAGGAGGGCCAACATGGATGCCTACACAAGAATCGGGTTATGTCGTAGGAGAGGAACACTATGCTTAGGGAATTTATCACTGTCCGAGTGAATGGCAGCAATCCTGTTGTTCATCTGGAAGAGGATGTTACCTCTTCTCCCCAGAATTGCTTGTTACAAACATAACTCTGAAATGTGACCTTGGTTAAGGCCAATGAGGGCTTTGTATTCTTGGCACGCCTGGCAAGACTGTACAGTGACTCTGAGAGCACATTCGCAGATTGCCTCTACCAATAAAAGCTTTAGATCATTGCCCTTACAGAGCTTACATTCTGATATTAGGATTCTTACCGGTGTAAAGGATTTCATCCTAAGCTGTTTAACTTCTTCTGAACTATTGTTACCATTATCTTGAAGCTTGCACTGGTTTCTTCCTCATTTTTAGTTTTTATACACACTGATGCTTTATCTGGCATTGCTATTTACATCTTTTCTGTTAAGTCTCATTCATTAGTCAGATTTTGCTTATATCCCAGGAGCCACATTTCTGTCATAAAGGCTGGACTGAGTTCCTCAAGACATTTGCAAGAAATTTCCTTAAAGCCTCACTATCCATTCAGGGTGTCTCTCTTGCCGAAAGCAATGAATGGTCCAATGTAGGCCTGAAGACAGGTCAGTCAGAGTTTTGCCCAGGCTATTATTTAGCCTGAGCTAGGCTTCAAGACTCTAGACCTGTGTTTACTGTGTCCAGTTAGCTGTTACCTAGTTGTGGTAGGAGAGGCCTGTGTTTTCTTTATCTCTTTATTTCTTCTTATCCTCAGCTCTGGTTCTTCATAGCATGATTGTGCACTGAAATTTTGCTTTGAGTGGTAACCAGTGTTAGAAAGAGAGAGATTTGTTTGTCTTACAGTTGCTCTGCTCTGACGACTCTGACACACTCAAGCCTACTTCCATAAAGCACAATAAGGAGCCATCAATTCAATTCACCCTTGCTTGAAAATAGAGCCAGGATATTATGAGGTAGAGGCAACAGTACAGAGGAACAGAAAATAAAAGAAATGTGGGTTCTTAGAAGAAAGAGATTTTAAAGGTGCCCAAATAAGGTTTATTTTATACTCTCAAATAAGATAATGTGATATAAAAATTAAGAAATATTTTGCACTATCCTCTGAAGTCCAACTGTGTTCTTTCTGGTAAAGCACTTCATCTGAATGCTGTTCTAGATAGCGTTGGGCCCAATAGCCAGGTTACCCATCAGTATACCATGTTCCTGGTGGTGATAAACGTAGTTAAGGAGGGAATACAGGGAGAAAGGTCGAGAGAAAATAGAAGCGTAAGAGATTGCGGCTCTGTGGGTAGTCCTGTATTGTATGTTTAAATCAGCAATAATTAATTTATATGTGTGACTGTGTATAAGAATGAGTCTGTAGAGGATTCATAGTTTAAAGGTGGTTATGTATTATATTTATATCTATGTTTATACACACGTATATGACTGAAATAACTAGTTCACAGTATATTAGGAGCAATATATTGCCATGGTTTTAGAAAGCTGAAACAGTCATTTCCCTACCAGTTTCATTATGTTGTACAAAATTATATATTTTGTGTGGAAAAAATATTGTAGAGGCAAAGGAATTTGTAAGAGAAAGATACAAAATATTTGAAAGAGACTTAAAATCTGTGACTAAATCAGAGGAGGAAATGACATTTTGAATACAATGCACTTGTCAGGATATATTAGAGAAAATTTATGTCACAGACAAGCCAAAGAAAGAGGCATTTGTATGCTACTAACAGTTGGTATGATCTGTATGTAGAAATAAATTTAAGTGTGGGAATGAAAGTAAAGAGAAAACTGAAAGAGAAAAGACTATGTAGGGAGAACAACCAATAGAACAAATTCAATGTTTAGCCTTATATAATCGTTTTTAAATCTTATCACATTAAATTCTCAGTGTTGGATCTGTGCTGACATGGTGTCTGGGATTTCAGACCAAGAACTCATATTCACCTTGAATTAAAATTATTGTTCCAGATTTGAGCCAAGAGCTCACCTCCATCATGGAAACACAGCTGTTAGTATCATGAAGTATATAGGAGTGTAAGCTGATCAGGCAGAGTCCTTTTGGTTTCTGAATAAAATGGCTTAGTTGTGGAGCTCCCACAGAGATGATCTGTAGTCAGAATTGCAAATATTGGCTCAAGAGATGGTTTTGACACTGAGTTTCAAGCAAAGAACCTAAGTGTTGTTATGCATTAACTAAATTAAGGAAATCTAAAAATGTTTTATAAAGTTGAAGGATAAGAATTAATTTTTATACTACCTTCCACAAATGCCCAGTTTCTTATTGGAATATTTTTCTTTTTGGAATATGAGCCACCTATTGAATTTATTCAAGCTACCCCTTGCCCACTGTAGAAGCTGACTGCTCTGGGAATATGGCTGTGAATGTGTAACTTACAATTAGTAGGCTTTAGACCACTGGTAGGAGGGTCTGCCTCCCAGAATCCAGAGAAATTTAAGAGGGATCAGAGAACTATGAGTCATCTTTGGCACTTACCAAAAAGTGATCTCAGAAGGTGGGCTTTGGAGGCCAAGAAATGAGGAAGATTAAGTGAGAATCGACATATTCCAGTGTTGGGGATTATTTGGCTAACATATACTGAGTTTAAATAGGCTTTTAATAAATACTTGATTGATGAACTCATCGATCAAATCTTCTCTAAGTATTTTATATCCCTCATGAGTTGTGGAAGCTAAAACTGCATTTGGTATATTACTGTCATTACTGTTTATGTATTATAACACTGAACAAACAAGTAACTTTTGTTGGTAAAACATAAATTTTTCTAAATGTCAGGGATAAAAAGAAATATCAGAAATGACCCTGTTGTTAAAGGCTTATATCCTGGGAAACAAGACACACCGATGAAGGAAGAAATACTAAGGCAGGATAGTACCAGATTAGTTCTGAACACATTTGTTTCCTAACTCTCTCCAGAGACTTGAAAGGCAAACTTGAAGTAGTTTTTCTTTTCCTTTATGCTTCTATCATCCCTTTACTATCCTCAATGCTAAGGCTGAGTTGGAAAATTTGATCATTTAAAAGTTCTTATCATAACTTAATTTGAGAAATACAATGTAGGCAATAATTGTGGGGGAGGAACAATTGTGTCAGTAACCATGGGGGGGGGTCGTTTCTGTACTTTTTACAGGAAGACCAGGACTCAGCTAACGAGATGTGTGTGGGATGGATATCACAGGAAGGAGGAAGGCCATGAGCGAACCAAGTTTGAGGAATGAATAAGTAGATATATTTTGCTAAAGTGGGTAGGAAAAGAAAACAATGGGGAGAAAAAAATGTTGAAAAGATATGGGGCAGTGGGCAGAATGTAAGAAATCTTTAGTAGGGATTTACATAACACATAAGCAATGAAGAATCAATACAAGTTTTTACATAGGTGTGTAAGTTATACCAAGAACAACTCTGGATTGCTCTGTAGGATGGATTGAAAATATGAGGAAGTAGGAGGCAGTCAAGTTATACAGTGGCCCTAACAACAGCTAGAAATGAATTAAATAATCATCTTATTCAACGAACTTCTCTGATTGTGTGTGTGTGTGTGAGAGAGAGAGAGAGAGACAGACAGACAGAGTGTGTGTGTGTGTGTGTGTGTGTGTGTGTGTGTGTGTGTGTGTGTGTGTTGAGGTGGAGGGCAAGGAAGTTTGGCACAGAGGTTTCCTCAGGTCACAGGCTCATCAATAGCAGAGACAGACGAGAACTCGAATACTCTCATACACAGTTTAGGACTATTTCCCCTCTATCACTGTTAGGAATCTACTGCAACATCCGGAGCTAACAAATGAAGGCCTGAACTGGATACTGCCATTTGAAATTGAGATGAAAGAGGACACTTGAGAGAAAGTGTAAAGTAAGAACCAGTGAAGACATAATTGGTGATTGGAGAGTATATTCATTTCCTATTACTGCTTTAACAAATTACAACAAACTTGATAGTTTAGAAAAACACACATTTACTATTCTGGAAAGTCATAAGTCTGGAATGGGTTCCCCTGGGCTAAAATCACAGTGTAGGTGGGGCTGTATTCCTTTTGGAGGTTCTAGGGGGAGAATCTGTTTTCTTGTTCTTTCTGGAGGTTACCCACCTTTCTTGGCTTGTGGCTCCTTTCCATCTTCTAAGCTAGAAATGGCTGGCCTGTTGACTCTATCTGAAGCCGCATCACTCTAACACTAACCCTTATATCTCCTTCTTCAACACTTAAAGGATCCCTGTGATTACACTGGGTCCCCCATTCAAAGGATAATTTTTGTTTTAAGGTGAGCTGTAGCAACCTTGATTTCATTTGTAACCTTAATTCCTCCTTTCCCTATAATATATTCCAGGATTAGGACATAAACATCTTGGGGGTAGAGGAGAAAGGTGTCACTATTCTGCTTATCATAGATAGATTACACTAAGGTAAAATAAATGAAGAATGACTCTAAGGTTATGAACTTGGGAAACTGTAAAGAATGATACCAATGACAGAAACAAGTAAGCTTGGAAGAAAAACTGATTTGTGGGTAAATCATCTTGGGAAATGTTGATTTTAAATTAATGTGTTATATTCAGATGAAATTTCCCAATAGGCAATTATCAAGAATTCAGTGTTAGAACAGTTGCTATCTGACTACTATGGTAAGATCTTTTCCATGTTCTTAATTTTTCTATTTGTATATTTCAGTATAGTCAATAATTTCTGCAGTGACACTTAAAGTACATATGGATGTTTACTATGCACCATAGAAAATTACATTATGATTAACATGTCTTACTATTCCAGAATTTATTTTATATTTAAAATAATTTTTCCATATACACACAGTTTTATATTTCATATAAAAAACTGAAAATAAAGTTCTAATGTATTTCTCATAGCACCAGTGTTTTAATGGAGTTCTATGCAACTTCGGATGAAAATTTTTTTTTGACAATATTCAAAGTACAGAGGCAATTTCCTTTATTAACCAAAATCATAGCAGTTGGAGATGATTCAAAACATTTTCAGATGGTTGCGCATATCACTAACAGGCAACACTGCGAATTATTCCAAATAACATTCCAGAACTGATTCCAACATATCATTTTGAAAAATTTGTTTTCCCTAGTATTTTGCTTAACAAGTTTATTCTTTGATTGGTCAAAGCAGTGCTGATAGGGTATAAGAAAAACTAGCAAGATAGCAAGACTTACATATTATAGTAATTAAAACAGTATTGTATTCAAACAGAAAAGACAAATAGACCATGGAGAAAGAATTAATAATCCATAAACAGACAAAAATCTATACAGAGAACTTGATGAATAATAGTTTGATGTATAATAGTTGTTAATCAGTAAGGAAAATGTTCTGGGAGAAGTGGCCATTTAAAGAAAAGGAGGAAAGTATTTCTCTACTTCACATAAAAAACAAAAAAGAAATTTTAGGTGGGTTAAGATTCATATATGACAAATGAAACCTTCAAATGTTTAGAAAAAACATAGCGGAATATGTTCGTGTCACTAAAAGCAACCGTCATAAGAAAGTAGAGTGTTAAATTTAATGATATAAAAATTTTAAATCTACATCTGACAAAGATGTTATTTAAAAACTTAAAATCCAACAGAAAATTGAGAAATACTTTTTAACTACATAAAACTGATAGATTACAATCCATAATATATGAAGAGTCTCTGAAGTCAGTAAGAATAAAATAAATAACCCAATAGGAAAATAAGCAATGGATAGGGAAAAAAATTATAGAAGCAACACCTAAAAGGCAATAAACACATGAAAAGATACTCAATCACACCTGAATTCAAGAAAATAGAATGAAAATATAATAAAATAGTTTACCACCATCACGTTGGCAAAAATTTAAAATGATTGATAATACCAACTAATATACAGGGTGAGAAGAAATAACCTTCTCAAACACTGTAGGCAAGAATGTAAATTGATACAAATTCTTTGGAAATTAGCTCATACTTTAGTTAAACTGATCATGACCTTTAACTCAGAAACTTTCAACTTCAAGTATGTATACCTCGAAACAAATATTTGTCAATGTGCCCATTAGAAGCATATTCAGGGAAGTTTTTGCTACTACTTTTTGTAGTAGTGAAAGTTTGGAAATAACTTGAATTTTCATTACTAGAAAAATATATAGATTAATTATGCTACTTTAACACAGTGGAATATAAGTAGAATTTAAGTGGACGTACTTGGCCTACATATGTTTACATGGACACATTTTTATTTTTTAAACACTGTGCTAAGTATAAAAAGCAAACTGTGAAAATTATTTTTCAGTATACCATTTATAGAAAATGTCAAAACATTCAAAATATTCTTATTTTATTTATTGATATACACAGAAGTAGTAAAGGGATTAAAAACATGCATGGGAACAATGCACATCAACTTTATGATAATGGTTATTTCTAAGGCAAGGTGGGAAATGTGAAGAGCAGGAATTTCAACTTATTTCATAGCTGTTTGTTTCTTTAAAAAATTGGTACACAAATGGCAGAATGATATATTTTAAACCTTGAAATTATGTTTATGATTGTCTACTATGTATTCTCTATGTAATATGTAGGACTTTTTCATTCTATGTATTTTCTAATAGTTTTATTGAAGTATAATTCACATACCATACTACTTACCAATTTAAATTGTACAATTCGGTGGTTTTTAGTATATTCACTGCATTGTGCAACTATCACCATAATCAATTTTAAAACATTTTCATCACTCCGAAAAGAAACCATGTATCCATTAGAAGTCACCCCCCATTTCCTCCCAACCCTACTCAGTCCTAGGCAAGCACTAATCTACTTTCTGTCTCTATAGATTTGCCTATTCTGTATGTTTCATAGATATGGAATTATGTGTGGTCTTTTGTGATTTGCTTCTTTCACTTAACATAATGTTTCCAAGCGTTATCCATATTGTTACATATGTCAGAACTTCATTTCTTTTTATGGCCAAATAATATTTCATTGTTTGGGTATATCACATGTGCTTATTCCTTCATCAGTTAATGGACATTTGGATTGTCTCCACTTTTTGGCCTTACAAATAATGCTGCCATGAACATTTGTGTACAACTTCTTATTTAGATGAATGTTCATATTACCTAGGAGTGGAATAGGCAAGTCATATGGTAACTCTATGTGTAACATTTTGAGGACCTGCTAAACTCTTTTCCAAAGCAGCTTCATCATTTTACATTCCCATGAGTAATGTGTGAAAATTCTAATTTTTTCACATCCTCACTAACACTGGTTATTGTCTGTCTTTTTGATTACAGTTATTCTACTGAGTGTGAAGTGGTACCTCATTGTGCAAATTAAATCCTGATATGGAGGCTGATGACATATAGAGTCTGTTAACACTGATTTAGGTATTGAAAGAGAATAATATTTTAAGTATTATTTTCAGACACATATTTGGGACAAAACTACATAGAACATGAAGTAAGATAAATAATCAGTGGTAGAGAGAAAAACTGTTAGTAGAATGTTAATGTAATTACATAAAAATAGTAAACGTCCATTTTACAATTAGAAAGAAGGGGTATGTGGGTGTGTCAAAATCATTATCCATATCTATTTTTATGCAATGAAATACTAACAAATAGTGGAACTGGAACATAGTGAAACAGGCTAATGATTACTCCCCTTTGATAATTTAAAAGAGAGAGATGATAAAGCCTGGGACAGAAACTTCTAGCAAAAACAGTCTGTTTAGTAAAAATGTATTAAGTTAAAGAACAAATTTTGATATCTATTATAGTCTTTTGTAATTCAAATTCATTTAAAAGTTTGATGAAATTTGATTAGGTCAAGGATCAGAACAATGCATTCTTCTCCGTGAACAAAATAACAGTGCCATAAAATAACATGATAGTGAAAGACTTACTGACAAAGAGCTGTGAAGCCGCAGTTGGTATGAATTGAAAGAATTAATCAAATCTTAGTTTCTTGAAATACTCTCATTCATTTTATTACCCTGTTTAAAGGGAAAGTGTATTTTTTTTTAAGTAGAAAGGCGTATTAGAAAAGTGTTCATTATGACAAAATCCACTTAGTGAGCACATAAAAAGATAGCTATACCTCCTTTAGCAGCCATGTTGGAATCAATAAGTAACATATTTATATTTTAAACATGTTTTATGTATCATCAATTTAATTCATATAATACATGAAAAAAATCAGTAATAACTTTAATTAATATAACTAAGGAAGGAAAAGAAAATTTTGTCAAATTTTCTTGTCCTGTTCTGTCTTCTCCATTAATCTCAATTTTGTTCTGAGTTATTTGCAAATTAAAAGAAGTGCCTGCCTCCAGTCTACATGACTTTCACAAGAGAAAGGGCACATGCAAATCTCCTAGGACTAAAGCAGTGACTACACATGACCGAGAAGATTACTGGCCATTTACTCATTCAACACATATTATTGTATCCTACCATAGGCCAAGCACTCTTGGAGCACATGATATAAAAAGGAAGCAGACAAGTAAGCATCCTGATAGGACAGAGTGATAGTCTAAAATATAAATTTCCATAAAGTTTTAAGAGGGAATGGAGAAGGGTATCTAAGGTGAATTTTAATCATGAAAGGTTTCTTAGAAAAGACAACTCTTGAGTGGGGCCCTAACAATGAGTTTCAGAAACAGAACCAGGTGGAGAGCTTAGAGACATAAATTACACATAGAGACAATATCATGTGTCCAGAGTCAAAAGAGAGAATAATATATTTGTAGAAATTCTCATAATTCAGTATATTTGGACTTGAGGGCCTGTGTATTGTGACAGAACACTAGTAGGAGAAGACATTAGCTACAGGGCTGTTCATCAATTGCCTTGTCTGTGCCATGCTAAGGAATAGAAGCTTCTGTTTGAAGATAGTAGAGGTACTAAAGATCTTAAAGCAGGACAGTAACATGATTAACGTATTTTAAAGGTCTAGGCCTCAACAGCCTATGACAAAAATAAGACCATATTTACTTTCAATAGTCACATTATATCAATTATAATGATGATTTTAATTTGGGGCTGATGAGTTTGAGATTCCGGTAGGATGTATAGATAGAAATGATGGCTTACAGGTATGTAACTCAGTAGAGAAGTTTGGGCTAGAGGTAAAAACTATTAGGAGCTTTGATCAGGAAATGATCAGGAAATGTAGAATTATGACAGAAGAGGACCAGGAGCAACACTGCAGACACCGACACTCCCAGGTAGAAAGAGGACATAGACTGTTGAAGGCTGTGAAGAAGCCATTGCATAGACCAACTAAATCTCATGGGGGAAACAAAGCAGCATCATCAAAGTTTTCAAGGAAGAAGAGGTGCTCTGAAACTCTGAATAGCCTATCCTTGGAAGGAAAGACACTACCAGTGCAAATACCTACTCATTTTTTGCATTGTCTCACTTTATTGCTTTGACTATCTAACCTTGCACACTGTTATTGAACAGTAAGTGATAAACAAAATTAATGATGCCTGTAAAACTAGAGAACATAGAGTTTCTCACCAATCAAAGAAATAAAGTCATCCTTCTCTACAGCAACAAAACGATAAATAAAAGAAAAAAATCATAAAATTTGTCATTTACTTTATCATGAAATCTTTCAATTTCTATAAAATTCAAGCATATCATCCTCATAAAAATAAAAAGTTATTTGAAAACTACTTCAGTGTGCCTCATATTGAGTTAGAACTATTCTCTCAATATATAATAATAATAATTTTCATTTATGGTCAGAAGTTATCTGCCAAGTTTTATTTAACTTTATATAGAAAAATTTTATGTTCTAATTCACTTTCTTATAATTACATATCTAAATGCAATTGAAAAATATTTAACAGGTTATAGAATTAAAATACTGCTTTTTAAAGGGAAAAATGCCTTACCTAATTAAGAATTATTAAATTAAAAGAAAGAAGTATAAGCAAGGAACATGTTTACTTAGTCATTATTGTCATATTAAATAACAAATCAATATTGCTTCATGGTGAAAATTTGTTCTAACCAATTTTCAGAATAGAAAAGCATCAGGTGGACACTAAACTTGAATCCTGATTCTATTGCTAATATTTTTCACAGCCTTAGAAAAAATTAATTAGTATATCAAGGCTTTGTTGTTTAAAAAGCGTGCTCCAGTTAACTTTCCTAGTATATGCTATAAAGGTAAAGGGATACTACAAAAAAAAAAAGACAGAAAAAAATCGGGATCTTATAAATTATTATTAATCTCACTTCCAAAATAGCAAATATATTCAAATAATTTTAAAGAGAAAAAAGTCAAGTTAAGATTTTCTAATACTCAAATTCAAACAAAATAATTATCTAAAGTAATATGCAGCATTAGCACAATTGATAAAATATAAGTGCACAATTTAGATATTTTAGATATAGAGGATATTGATGATTACAGTTTAAAATTTAATCTAGACTATTTTTAATGCCAAAAGCATGGTAGTATCTATCCTTAAACTCTGCAAAATTTTCATTAATAAAACTGGTAATCTTCAGAGTTCAGCCATACTATATTTTTAAAAATAGGAATTTCTATGAAAATGAAACTTGAAAATAGAACCACATCTTTTGTTTCCAGTCTATGGAGATTAAAGATAGCTACACTTTTTTTTTTTGGACATTTCTCTCATCAAAAGAAGAAATTTATGTTCATTTGATTTAATCTGGGTGGAGTTTGTGATTAATATAAATAGTCCTGCACCGTATAATGACGTTTCAGTCAATGATGGAATATGTGATGGTGGTCTCATAAGATTATAATGGAGCCAAAAATTTTCTCTCACTTAGTGATGTTGTAGCCATCTTAATACTGTAGTGCCATCCACTATTCACATGTTTGTGGTGATGCTGGTGTAAACAAACCTATTGCGCTGCCAGTCATATAAATGCATAGCACATATAATTAAGAACAATACATAATAATTGATAATGATAAGTGGTTATGTTACTAGTTTATTATGTACCAAACCTTTAATCATTATTTTAGATTGTACTTTTTCTACTTATAAAAAAGATGTTTGCTGTAAACAGTGTGCTGTGTTATGTTGGCAGCAACCTCATACATCCTAGGCTTATTGTATCTCTTTACTGCATCATTTTCTCTTGTGCTTGATTTAGGCTCCTGTTGTTTTGCACAGTAACATGCTATACAGGCTTGTAGCCTAGGTGCAATAGGCTATACCATTTAGCCTACGTATGTAGTGGGCTATACCATCTAAGTTTGTGTGAGTATACTCTATGATGATGTTCGCACAACAATTAAATTGCTTACTGATGCATTCCTCAGAAAGTATTCTCAACAGTACACGAGGCAAGACTGTATAGCAGAAGTGATGCTGTGACAGTTTCTGGACTTGAAACTTAAGATACTGACAGTTTCCTATTGGATGTCCTACAAGAATATTGGCTTCTAGAACCCAATTGCCATGTTATGAGGGAGCCCAAATAGTTCTGTGGAGGGGCAACATGTAGAAGGTCATGTGTAAAGGACCCTAGGTACCCAGCCAATAGCACCAGATGAATTTGCAGCAGAGCTAGTGCAACCTCTTGGCTTTGTAAGCAAACCATCTTGGAAGTGGATTCTGTCCCAGTGAAGCTACTTTAGTCGATGCTGTGGTGAACAAAAACACACCATTCCTAAAAAGCCTTGTCCAAATTGCACACTCATGAGCAAAATATATGATTATTGTTGTTTTAAGTTACTAAGTTTTGAGTGGTTTATTATACAGTAGTAGATGATTGGCATATATTCTTAGAACTATTATAGTGTAAGTGAAGAAGAATCCTTAAATAAAATATCTATATTGCAGTTTCAAAAACACATGATGTGAAAACAAGGTGTTTTTTAAATGGTTAAAGCAGTTCTCTGATACTAAACATAGATAATAGTAGAGTTACTACTTTAATGTTTGGACTTAGTAAAGTAGAAAGTTGGAATTCTGGGCAAATCTAAGAGGTGTAAGAAATTAATGCAAGAAGTTCAAAAAGAGTACTATGCTGATAGGTACAATGCTTTCACACATGATAGCCATATTAATTTAATTTCACTCCATGCACTCTTCTCTGACACTGTAGTAATGGCTTCACATGGGCCAGTTTTCATTCTCTAGAACCTGGATGGAACCCACTCAGCAAAATTTTAGGAACACCAGTTGGGGCAAATGACAAAGAAATTAAATATACTTTAATCAGTATTTCACCTGTATAATACTGTTTCTTGGCTACTAAAATAAGATTAGCACACTCTTATGGGATTAGATCATGCCCATGGTTAACAAGTAGAAAACTATTATAACAATTCTATTAAAAGCAGTAATTTAAAAATTCTATTACCAATGCAGACATATTGCTTATTCAAATTGAGGTCTTGGGAAATAGGAGACAGTATATGCAGTGGTATCTATGCCAGGCCAATCCTATTCCCCTTTATTATTCACTGCGCTAGGAGTGAGCATGTGAACCAAATCTGGCCAAAGAGACACAGGGCAAGGTAGCTGAGGACGTTTGGAAAAGATTACCCTATAACAGAGAGAGGCCCTTAAAGAGACTACTTCCTTTCTTAGTGCTTTTGAAGTTTTTATGTGACAACACGATGACAGAGAAAGTCCCCTATCTTGCAATCACAAAATTGGTAGAGGGAAAAGATAGAAAGAACCTGTGTCCTTTATGATATGTTGAAACCCTTCCTCTATTCTTTAATTGCCTCCCTCCAGATTTCTTTCTGAACAGAATAATTAATGTTTCACTATTGTTTAACCAAGTCGTAATAGGATATTTTAATACAGCCAAAGCAATCCTAATTAATTTAGTAGTGCTATAAACTACCTGCACAGTCCCCGAAAAATAGCATGTTTAAAAACTTTGGTTATTATTCCTGTAACTAAAATTTAAGATAAAATATAAAGATGAATATGTCAAAATCACCACTGAGTCCCACTAGCTACTCTCTATTCTGAAATCTCAAAATATTCTGTCGTTTTTTTAAAAACAACAATCACATATGCTTTAAATTTGAATCATCTGTGTACATGATTTATATTGTTTGCTAGATTGCAAGCTCCCTTTTGTACCACCGATTGCCTGATATCCAGTAGATACTCAATAACTATTTGTCAAATGAGTTGACGATTACGTCAGTGTATTTAAATTACATAACTATGAAAAAAGCAGACATAATTTCCAAGTAGGTCTATACCCTTGCTGTGTGTGTGTGTGTAATTCACAGAATGATACAATAATTACTATACTTTCTGGTAGTTTTATTTCTGTTTTTCACTTTTGGACCCTACCATTGAATATAATTCTAATTCTGACTTTAAAATGGAAGTTACTTACGAAAATTTAAAGCTGTATGTCTATCTCAACTGGGATTCCTGGTAGGAAATAGAATAAAGGTCAGCCTGGTCCAGTGAGGTTTTGTTAGAAATGAACAACCAGGTTCCTGCCAAAGTGCTCCTCTAAGCTGCTTCTCAGCCCTATTCATTCATTCATTCACTTATTCATCTATTGGAAATTATGAATAATACTTCATTTTTTTGTAGGTTGTCAACAATGGTTTTCACAATGATGATTTTGATACAGTTATAATAATACAATCTAAGTACAAATTCTTATCCAAGAAGATGGGCTTTGGTTTCCATTGATGGTTAGAACAGCAGATCAAATTATGAAATGTCTCTTTTTAAATTAAGTTTTTTGGGGTGGCATTGGTTAATATTATAAAAGTTTGAAGTTTACGATTCTCTAATATATCATCTGTATATCGCATTGCGTGCTCAGCACCCAAAGTCTAGTCTCCTGTTACCATCTATTTGACCTCCTTTACACTTTTCAACACTCTTACTCCCTTTGCCCCTCTAATAAGCACCATACCATTGTCTATTGACCCAATTTAAATTCACTGCTTTTGGTTACAGTAATTGCAGAAACATTTTGGCCATAAAATCATGACCAAGTAATTCTAGACTCTTCTAGCTTTGCAGTATGAGGAAAGAATAGTTAGCAAGTTTCAATCTCAAAATCTCAAGTATTATAAAACAATGAGATGCACGATTTGATGAAGGGAAATCACACACTTTAGTATGGCTGAAGATAGCTGGAGTTACAAATCAAGGCACATTTGCCCTAGTTGAAGGAAGAAGTGTCCACAGCAGAAGTTTTTGGATTGGTTGGGATAGATAAAGTCAAACAGTTTGGGCACCAAAAGGCAGTTCTTAAGGACAGAGAAAAAAACTAAAGATCAATTTTATTTTTGAAGTTTTCCTCAGGACCAACCATGAGAGAGGGAAATAGAAAAGAAAGTAATTTGTATGGGTCGTGTTTATCTTTCATGTTATTCAAAGAGCCTTCTTTGGAGCTAAATAATTTGCAACTTTCTACCTGTGTGAATTTGGATAAATTACTTCCCTCTTTCCCTGAGTTTCTGATTCCTAAATTGTAAAATGTGGATAATAATACTTCACAGAATTATTGAGAAGATTAAATAAAGTGTGTGTGGGGTGTGTGTGTGTGTGTGTGTGTGTGTGTGTGTAAAATTCCTTAGCATAGGTCCTGAGAAATAATACTCCCCACCCCTCAAGAAAATGTTAGATCTATTCAACAAATGGCAATTGAGTGCCTACCAGCTGTTCTGCTTTAGGCGCTGGTAACAGAGTGGTGAACAAGATGAAGCCTGAATTCTAGAGGATGAATGAAAAAACATTTAGTTATTGGAAATGACTTACCAATATTAATTTTTAAAAGAATACTCAAAATATAGGTTTCTGATATTCAGTAACTTATGTTTAATATGAAATAAACATATACAAGATTGACAAATATTTATAAAGGAAAATACATACTGAATTTTAATACAGTATAGGTTTGTTCTGTTTTATGTAGAACATCCTTTTAAAACACTTGCATTTCTGGATTGTAGTAGACATGAGTATATGATCTCCAGAGAATTTTGTCAAGGAGGAAGGGGAAAAGTTGAATAGAACACAATAATGAAATGAAACATAGAGTATTTAAATCCAAACAGGATTAGGAAAAATAGCATGGAGAAGTCAGTAGGTGTTATGAAGCAGAAAAAAGAAAGATTATATTGTTTGGCAGTTAATCAGGAAAGAACAAAATAAAATAGTCTCTTTAAATTATGCAAATATTAAACAAACAACAAACAAACATTAATAACAAAACAGTAGCTAGAGGCTAACTAGGAAGAAATAGACATGGTAGAAGTTTAAGAAGGCTGAACATTAAATAATGTAAAACACTTTTCATGTTATTTAGATGTCTTTAAAGAAAGGCAGATCAAATATATGCTGGACATGCTTATATCCCACTAGATTATATATCACTTACTGAAAGTCAATTTAAAAAAGCTGAGAAAATGACAAAGGAGCATAGTCTTGTAGTAGCAATTAGTTGCATTATAACAGAGTAGGAATAATTTTCTATTCACACTCTAATGCTTTCCAAGAGACTACATGTTTACCTGTCTTAGGAAGAAAAAAAGATCTATAAAATATTGTTAATCTAAGGCCATAGTCTAAAATATCTTGGTATTATGGATTGGTTAAGAGAAAAAATATTTTTCACTTATGTCACAGACCTATATGTTTTCTTAGCAAATCAATTTTTGAACCAGGGCAGATCAGAAAGCATGCAGTTATTTTAGAGCTTTCAAAACATCTGGAAAGTTATTCTGCAAATAGGGTCAAATCCATTAGCAAAACAGATGTTTTCCTCTGTAGCAGGAAAACACAACTTTCTTATATGTATTGCATATGGTCCAAATCCATTTTAGGAATAAGATTCCACCTCTTAAAGGATCTTGGGACCAGAGTGCTCTCCTAGACTCTGCCAATAAAAACATGACCAAGGCCATTTAGGTGTTTGGAAGTCAATATTTTATAATAATCTTTTTATCTCATGTTTTATAAAACATGACAGAAAAAAGTTATAAAAATCTGTGTTGCCTTTCCAAAGCCTCAGTTAAAAAGTTGGATTTGGATTCAAATCAACTGGCAATCTTTGACAGGACTCTTGGGAGCTGAGAGTGAGGAAGGACAGAGGTCATTAGAGAGAACAGTGGCCTGAGAGTTGTTTTGGCCTTTCTTCCCAGAAAAAGCAAAGGAAAGCCTCTTCCCACTGACTATTAGGAAAAAGTCAGAAGCTCTAGCAGATGAGTTTTGTCAAAAAGCCAGAAACTGTTGTGCCTCAGGAATATAGGAAATGAGTCCATTCAAAATCTCATTTAGGGAAATTTTTCCTTTTACAAGTGACTCTAAAATATAGACAAATATGAATTCTCCTTATTAGATGGCATAAATCACATTGTAGTTTTTTAAGCCTTTGTAAAGATAGATATAAAATTTTAATAGACAGAAAGCATTTGCATTGGTCATTTGCCAATTAATTTTTTTAAGCTAATATGTTTCATATTCTTTGCCAACATTTTCCTGGTTTAAAAATTAGGTTTTCAGTTTTCCTTTAACCAAGAAAAAAAACAGAAATAGGGAAAATAAAAAAATTACTTATTTTTTATTGTACCAAATAATATAAAAATAATTTTTGCCAATAGTAAAATGAAGAAACTCTTGATTTAGCTGATTAAATTGGTTTGGAACTATCAGGGTTGTCAATATTTGAAAATGTTGCTCAGCTGTATAGAGAAGCACTTGGGTTGCCCCAGATCACTGCTTGAGTGTTCTAAAAGAATTTATAGTTTTAAAAGCATAGCCTGTAAAGATAAAGGGTACGAATGTAACGATTTACTTGGATTCAGAGATATGGAGATTTCTGCTCTTTCTAGAGAAGAATTGCCTGCCATCACAAAATGTTTTAGGACTCTTTATAATGAGGTGCTGTCTTGTATGGGCCACAGCACTGAAAGAGATTCTGTATTTGTGCTCCGTTTATCCTTGCTTCGTGCACATGCCTGTGAAAATAACTACTGTTATGAACAATGGGATTTGGATTCACATGTGTCCAGGAAAACGTGAATAGATTAAATTATTGCTACTGAGCAGACGTGTCTTATTTTCAACTTATTAACATTATAACCTGATTCACTTATGATATCATCACCATCACTGTTTACTCTTATTTCTATCTAAATCTAGCTTATTAGAAATTTTAGAGTGAATGCCTTCGAACCTGAAACACTTTAATTATCACTTAACTCCAGGGAATTGTGAGCTAGAAAGATAGTAAGCTTTAGAGAGGAAAATAAAGATCTCTCTATGAAGATTATTTGCATTTGTCTAAGAGATAACGCTATTCATCCATTGTATGGAAGGATGCCTAGAATAGAAATGAGAAAGGAACAAAGATGTGCTAAGAGGATAGCTTTCTAATTCCTTTGGAGATGTGTCTTCCAAGTATGGCTTTACTTTGTTTGAAGTGTTGTGATTTTCCAAAACTGGTTATATACCAATTTTTGTAAGTGTGAAAACTCATCCCAAAGCCAGAAAAGAAAGTAGTTCTATATTTTCTGCAGCCAATCTCTCTCCCATCTTACAGTCCTACTAGTGTATAATTGAAAACTAACATTGTATGGATAGGAAAAGCAGATAGGAAAATTGTGCAAAGGTGTGAATAAATAGGAATATGTGCAATTGAAGGATGTGTGTCAAGAAAGGGCTTTGTATAATGAGTATCCAAGTAAAATGAGGTTCTAATGTAATTTCTGGGATTGATATGTGTCCACAGCAGTTGCTCATAGGAGGACAGGGAAAGAAGTTAAGCATAAGAGAAAGATATATGGTTGGGAGAAAAGCTGAGGTGTTTCAAGGGATATTTAGTAGAGAGAGAATTGTAGGAAACAACACTAGTAATTACATTAGGTTATGACATATTGTGAAAGAAACATTATGGCATTTCTATAACTTCCTGCACTTAAATTATTATTTTTTTTCCTGGGGAAGGAGGGGTGGGTAAAGTACAAAAGGGAAAAGGCAATGGAAAAAAAGAATATGAACCCAGATGACTTTGATTCCTCTTTTCCTAACCTTAGAAAAGAAAGCAAAAACATGTCATTAGGCCAAATCTAAAGACAACAAATCTTTAGGTATCTCATAAGGATGAGAAATGTCACAGACCAAGATGGAAAAAAATTAAAAGCTCGTGAATTATAAGGAAACAAGAATAAACAAGCCCTTAGGTTTCTATTTAAATACCTCTTTAAAAGTGTATTAACTTGTTTTTCCAAGTATTTTTATTGAGTGAAATCTTCCATCTGGCTGCACCGAGAAAGAATTTTAAAGTTGTGGAATAGTAAAATCAGAGCTGGAAGTAACTGAGGTGTCTTTTCATGCAACCCCCTCGTTTTTCTTTTAGCAATTGTAGAGTGTGATGTAAACAGACTCTATCGAGTCCACATGCTCCAGACTTGCTCATTAAAAACACAAAACAGCTTCTGTTGCTCTTATGTTTCCTTCTAGCTACTAGTCTATCCCTTTCTCTTCTTAGCTAAGCTCCTTGCAACAGCAGTCTACATTTGCTCTCTCCACTTCCTCACCCTACTTTCACCTCCCCAGGCCACAGAACTGCCACTCCATTGAACTTGCCCCCACGAGTACACTCTCACAAAGCACGATCTTCCGGCTGTGTAAACGTGGGATTCAGAGCAGGTTAGCTGGACTTTAAATCTTGCCTTTGTCGTTTAATTCCTATGTAACATTGGGCAAGTTCACCTCTCTGTGCCTCATTTTCTTATCCATAAACTGGAAATAATAATAATAACCCCTATTTCACAAGATTGTTGTGAGAATTGAATGAAGTAAGCCATGTAAATGGCTTAAAATGGTCTCTGACATCTTATAATCCCTTAATAAAATAAATTTGAGTTCTTAGCTATCATTATCTTTCTTGATACCTTTCTAGCTAACCAAGTCCTTCCTTCCCAGCTTCCTTCCATTCCTCTCTCTTTCCTTCTTTCCCTTTTGCCATTTTTTACAAGTATTTGAGTGTTTATTTTGTACCAGGACACTGGGACTACAGTAGTGAGCAAGACAGTACTCATTCTCATGGGGCTCATACTCCTAGTTTCCCTCTTACCGCCTTATTAATTGCTTCTCAATTTTCTGTGGAAGGGTTCCTTTCCTCTCTCTGCCTCTTGACCTCTTACATTACCCTTAAATTTTGTGTTCTTCTTCTAATATATTTTCCTAAAGAAGAAGGCATCCATGCTATTTCAAACCTGTCTTCTGTCTTGACTTCTAGGTCTACACTTTCAACTACATATTAGTTGTCTACACTATTACAAAGATACTTCAGTCCTAAAATGTCTAACAAGAAAGTGGATCATCCTCTCAATGAAGCCTCCTTTCACCAAACCTGGTTTTACCTTGGAGTCATTGGCACCACCACCCATGTGTATACCCACATCAGAATCTGCTTCCTTTAACAACTCCTTCCACATTCAATCATATGACAATTCTACTTTCTTCTTAAATGCAGTTTCTCTTTATTCCCACATTCTCAGTTCAGGCCTTCATTCTTTTTCTCTTTATAGAAGACTAGCCTTTAAAATTGTCCTTACTTCCTCTCTTCTATTCCACCAATCTATGACCACCCATCTTCTAAAACACAAACTTGATCATTAATTTAATCATGTATTCACTCACTCACTTATTCATTTGTTCACTTTTTTATTTAATAACGTTTGATGAAAACCCACCGTGTTCCAAGCACAGATCATTTTATTTCCCTCTAAATTTCTTCAAAGGTGTCTTGACTCTATTTTATTATTCTTGTGCCTGTGTATATTCTGTGTCCCCTCTTAGTACCCCCCCCCAACTGCTGTATGTTCTTCATAACTCAGCTCAAATTTCTCTTTATTCGTGCATTTAACTCTGTCCAGCTTTGGGAACATAGCAATAAATATGTCTGACAAATCCCTGCTCTTACAAATTTTACATGAGGGAAACATAATAAATAATTGAATAAGAATCATCTTATTATAGTGCTGTGAAAAAAGGCAATGTGAGGCAATAGAGAGAGAGACAGAGAGACAGAGAGACAGAGACAGAGAGATTTCATGTGTGTGGGGGGGTGGGGGATACAATTTTTAACAGTGATTGGTCAGGGAAACCTTTTCTGATGAGGTAACATTTGAGCCGAGACCTGAGTAAAGTGACAGACTGAGCCACATAGCTATCTGGAAGAGCATTCTAGGGCGAGGAAACAGCAAGTGCTGAGGTGCTGTGGTGGAAGCGTGCCAGAGTGCTCGAGGAACAGCAAAGAAGTTGGAAGAGAGTCAGTGAGAGGTAGTAGAGCGAATCTCCATGATGCCAGCCTGACTTTGCACAGCAGAGTTGGACATTCATTTCTCTGTGCTCAGACAGTACCTGACAATACCTTGTGCTGTCATAACATGGCATAAGGTTGTCACTTTTTGTTTCTGTCTGTCTAATTACTAACACTGAAAGTCCTCAAGGGTGGGGAGCATTTTGTACTCCTTTTTGTATCCCCAGGGCCTATTCCTGTGCTTGGCACGGGCTTGAACCTTTGCTGAGTGGATGACTCAGTCTCTTAAAATGCTTCCTCATACTTGAGTCACTTGATTGGGTGTCTGGGCTCCCGCTGCTCTCAATACTCTTCTTTTATCACCTCAACTCTTACACCTGTGTTGGTCTTTTACCAGCTTTGGCTAGCTTCTTCCCTCTTGGAACCTTGATTTTCAGCCGGGACCCATCACTCCTCCCCAGGTTTTATATGTGTTACAATGATAAGTTCAGCCTGTGTGGGCAATGTCACCAAAGGGCTCTACATATTGAAACTGTGGGAAGGCTCCTACCAGGAGCACTAATAAATGAAAATAAATGCGTAGGGTGAGGGCAGAATATGGGAGGAGATGTAAGTTGCGCAGAGAAGAAAAATACTGGCAACTTATTGTGATTATTTAGAAATGTCATCCTGGGATTGTACTTTAAGGTTTTATAAATAGTTTAATATTTAGTGTCATAACCTACTTTTTTCTGCAAGAGAAAACAAACTTTAGACCTCAGCTTATTTTCATATGACCAAAAGGTCATGAATGAATATATTAGAATAACATGGTTTCAAAAGATGTGAGTTCTTGAAATCAGGTGACATCTATAAAATGAGATGCTGTATTTCTTGTTTTCTTGCTATTTTTTTCAGAGCAAGAAATTGTAGTTATTTTTTAAAGCAGCCCCGACCTTTTTGGCATCGGGGACCAGTGCTCCTATGAGAATCTAATGCCTCATGATGTGAGGTGGAGCTGAGGCGGTGATGCTAGTGCTGGGGAGTGGCACAAATACAGATGAAGCTTCACTTAACTCACCTACCGTTCACATCCTGCTGTGTGGCCCGGTTCCTAACAGGCCACGGACCTGCACGGGTCTGCGGCCTGAGAATGGGGGACCCCTGCTTTAAAAGATAGCAATCTCAAAAACTGTGAATACAGGTGACAATCATTAGCAAACAAAAAAATGCTCTAAATAGTTGAAATAGGTGTTATCAAGAATGTGTAATTGTATAACATCGTAAAATAAATTTTAGTTTCCTTATGTAAAACCTACTTTATTATTATGATTATAATAATTGGGTTATCTATTTTTTAAGTTATAGAAGACTAAACATAACAACTTATCAGGGCAAGAAGGTGGTAGAGGAAGTCACAGCAACAAAATGTGTGGAAGGATACCTGACTGCACAGAGGAGGCAGAAAGACTTAAAGTAGCAGACATTAAGTACGCAAAATGGTAGCTTTTAGGACCCATAAATCCAAGGCAAACAATGCAGTTACCCTTTTGGCATTACCATACAGGTGTATAACACTTTATCTGTGATGTCAAATCAAAAAACTAATTTCTAAAAAAAAGTTGTTTGTTTTTCAAATTTCTTTCGGTGACAAAGCCTGACCTGACTTGCAGCAAATCTGATCTGAACTGGCTACTTATGAGCTCCATTCTAATTTGTGTAAATATGCTTTGCTGCAGAAGTAATGTGTTAGTTACAGACCCTGCTGAGGGTGTTATAGCTATAAGCACCACATTGCTTCGCAAAACCCTAATTTCTGCTTGCATGGGTTTGGGATAAGGGGCTGTGCGCCTGTGTAGTAAAGTGATGAATGCGCATAACAATAACTTTAGTTAATAAGATAAGAAATGCTATACTTAATAAGATAAAATGTGGGGGATGCTTTGAAAACTTTGTATTTTTTTTAAAGTGTTCCTTAAAGGAAAGTGTTTCTTAGTGTTATTTGGAAAGAGATTAAGCTTTTATAGTACTCTTTAGAGATTGTGGTGTGTTTTTCTGAGTTATTTCTTTAAGATGAAATTAGACTTGGAATCTGGGGCATATATTTGCTCTTGCCTTGTTGTAACTTGGAATTATGCTCTGTTATCAGGGAAATTATCTTTAAGGTCATTGGAGTTTTCTTGGGCACCAGGGATATCTGAGTGAGAAAGTTATTCAGAGATGTGAATTTGCTTTTTTAAAGGCTTCCAAATTTGTAATAGGAGTTTTGTTTTGTTTTATTTTGGTTCCCCAAGGTTTCTGTTGTCAATGAAGAAAAAATTTGGGTGCCAACTTAAGGAAACAGAGTCTGTGTTTGCAATGCCAATGAGCATCCCTCAGGGGAATTGTTAAACAGCCTGAGGGTTATTCTAGCTCAGGAAGCCTAGACACAAAAACCCATCTTGAGACATTAGGGATGGGCATTCAAAAAATCTAGCTGAGTTCTAGCAGGAGTAAAGAATTCAGAAACACACAAATTTCACAATAGACAGTAAAATATTATTGCTACAAAATAATACAGGTCCACAGTTAAAAATTCAAATATTATGGAAATATATTAACTGAATAGTGAAAGTAACTCCTAGCTATACTACCCCTCCCTCCCCATAAAAATACCGTTAAAGTTCTGGCTTATGTTTCTCTAGCAGTTATTGCTTTTTACACAAATTATTCACACTACATAGTATTTTACATCTCACCTATTTTATCCCACTTAACAGCTTATTTGTTGATGTCCATCCAAGTTAGTGGTTAAGATTACCATCTCATTCTTTTCAATCATGAGATAGAATTGCACTTTATGGCTATACTATAATTTAAAATTGGTGATTTTTTAAAGGTTTGCTTTTTCCTATGGCTATTTTATTTTTCTCCTTTGACTCTCATCTGCCTTCTTGCTTAGACACAAGTAGAAAAATAAAAAGCCTACATTTAATTTGAAAAATCTGTAAATAGTGAAATAAATGCTGTTTTCAAATGGCAAATTTCCAGTTCTGTGAAATGAGCAGTACAATTATCTCAAAACAAAAACAAAAACAAAAACAAAAATATAATGTCTCTTTTGCATTCAGGTGTTACTAGTAAATAGAATCAATAACTCTCAGATTTAAAAATTAAATGCTCCTCATTTAAACAAAAGCATTAGAATTTCTGGAGGAAATAAACCTTGTAAAAGTAAATTTTAACGTTTAAAATTAGAAACAGGATCTGTGGTCCTGCTCAAAAAGGCATGCTTTATCTATGGAGCTCTTCATTCATTCAAAGGAAGGGATGGTAGGCAATGAGACACTCTGATCACCTGTGTCCAGGTAAATAAAAAAATGTGACTGGATCAACTTCACAGAAAATCAGAGAAACAATTGCCTGTCCCTCTTTTGTCATTCTGTCTTGTCTCTTTTAGGCTTTCCCTCTCTATGGCTCTCTGCATATTTTACTCCTGCAGGAGCAAGGACAGTAATTAAGATAAACACCTACAATCCATCTTACAATACTATTACGATTAATATATGTTAGCCTTCTTGTTCTCTCCTCCTTCCTGCCCTTGAGAGGTAACCATTATCCTGAATTTTATGATACACATTTTTTTTACACACTAGGTTTTAGCAAATGTATATATTCCTAAATAGTGTATCATGTAGTTTTGCTTGTTTCTGAACTTTGTAAAAAGGACAATTTATTGTCCTTACCGTTTGTGTCCTTTCTTATTGTCATAATCTTCTGTGACCTTCAACTAACTTTATGTTTCTAAGAGTAATTTATGCTCCTGACCACTGCTGTTGTTTCCTTATGTTCACTGCTATGGAATATTTCATGATCTGAATATACCAAAATTTATTTATCTTTCTTTCAGTTCTAAGTATTTTTAAAATTGTATTTTTTCTTCTTTGATCCATGAGTTATTTGGTAGTCTATTTTTAAATCCCACTTATTCAGGTTAATCTTTAGAAATTAAAATGTGCTTTTACTTAAAATTTAGTTAAATTTAAATCTTAAAAAATTAGGCTGCTGTTGAATTTTAAATGTATTGCTTTGTAAGCAGAGATTATTGTCTGTATTAGGGGTCAGTAAACCCAGCCTGCCACCCGTTTTTCTGTGGTTGGTGAGCTAAGAATGGTCGACATATTTTAAGTGGTTAAAAAACATAAAATAATAATAATATTTTGAGGTGTGTGAAAATTACATAAAAATTCAAATCCAGTAAGCCTAAATAAAGTTTTTCTGGAATAAGGTAAGGGCTATTTGCTTAATTACTATCCTTGCTTCTTCAAGGGGAAAAAATTGTTGAATTGCGTAAGGGTATTTCCTATGGCTGCTTTCACAGTGCAGCGGCAAATCAAGTAATTGCAACAGGGACCGCTGACCTGCAAAGCTAATGTGTTTAATATCTGGCCCTTTACAAAAAATTTTTCAACCCCTGGTAATACATTTCTTTGAAATGTATTAAGGTGTGCAGGTTAATTTATGTAAATATTTCTGATGGGTTTGATGAGAATGTGTAGTCTCTAATTGTTGTATGCCAATGTTGTAATCTCTAAATTTTATATATCTATATATCTATCGCTATACCTGGAGTTATCAATAACTTATCAATAGATGAGAGGTTGTTGTAATATCCCTCACCATGATGGTAGATTTATCAATTTCTCCTTATAGATTTTATCATTATGTGGTGACTCTCTCTATCCCTAAAAATACTTTTTTTAATCTTAAAGCCCATTCTGTGTGATACAATATAGCTACGCCAATCTTCTTTTTGTTATTACATACCTAATATATCTTATGTTTTCCATGAACTTATATTTGTGAATAGCATATAGCTTACAATTTTAAAAACTACTTTGCCTCTGTCTTTTAACTGGAGAGCTTAGTCCGTTAATGTTGCGATTACTTACATAGTTGAATGATTTTCCCTTCAGTCTTTACTTTCTATTTTCTATTTGACCCCCTTTTTCTATACTTTTTTGTATTTTTTTTTTCTTTGCATGGGATAGAGAGGAGGATTGACTGTTATGTTCATTTGTTTATTTCTTATTGTCGTTCCCTCCCTCTTCCAGTTTGGAATTTCTACATTCTGTGTCTATTTCAGAATTCTTAAGATACTGTAGAACAACATAATCATCAAAGCCATGTTCTGTGGAGCCAGGCTGTTTGAGTTCAAATCTCAACTTCATCACATCCTAGTTGCATTACTTGTGGCTCAGATTTTTCTGTGTAGTTTTTTTTTCCCTCATAAAATAGAGATCAGAAGGTTATAATAATAATTTAAGTGAGTTAATATGTATAAGACATTTAGATATTGCAAATATTATATGGTAGTTTCTCTGGAAATCTCATTATGAATATTTTTCTTAAAGATATTTAAAATTAATTCTTTAACCCCCTCCAAACAAGGACCTCAGAACAGTTTAACTCTGATTATCTCCCTCCTGATTTATGTTATTGTCCAATATTTTAATTGTATTTTTTAATCCCCATAGATTTATCATTGCTATTATTATTATTATTATTATTTTATATACACCAAGTTCCTTTAGATTAAATCAAATGATTATCAATTTATTTCCTTACCATTTTTTCTTGCGTTTCAGTGTTTCTTATTGGGTCACTTTCTTTATCTAAAAGTGTGCTTTAGAAGTTTATCTAGTGAAGGTGGTAAAAGGCCAAGTTTTTATTTATCAGAAAATGTCTTAATTCCATTTTGTTTTGAAAATATAATTTTTCTGGACAAAAAATTATAGGTCGACAGTTATTTTCTTTCATCATTTAGAATATATTTCACTGTCTTCTGGCTGGCATTATCTGTTGAAAATTCTTTTGTCTACTTGTTTTCCCTTTGTAGAAATATTTTTATTTTCTCCCCGTGCTTTTAAGATGGCCTTTTCCTCTGATGTTTTGCAGTTTCACTATAATGTACCTTGGTTTGTTTTTCTTTTCATTTTACTTGGTATTCTACTTGGTACATGTATATGCCAGTACTTCCTCTCTTGGTGGATTCATGTATTATATTGACCTTGAAACATTATTAGCTATAATCTAATACAAAAGGCATAATCTCTTCATTTCTTGCCCTTACTCCATTTTTTCTAGTCTCTCATTCTGGAATTCTGATTAGATAAATGTTAAATCTTTATATTCTCTCTTCCATATCTTTCATCTTTACCATTTTTTTCCTCTGTCCTGCATTCTAGATATTTTCTTCATATATAGTTAATATATTTTCTTTTCAACTGTGTCTAACCCATTGAATTTCAAATTTCAACAAATATAAATTTCCTTTCCAGAAGTTCTGGTGAATTCTTTTTCATGTCTGTCTAGTCATTTTAGATAGCCTTTTTTTTTTTTTATGGTTTTTAAAATTTCTTTAAACAGCTAGATTATAACATTTTTTGCCTCGTAAATCTAAGTATGTTCATTAAGTCTGCTCATGGCGATTAGTTTTTTCTATTTATTTATTCTCATTCATATTGATTAATTTTCTCATATGTCTTATGATCTTTGATTCTGGATTTCTATTTGGTTGATGTTAATTTGTAGGAATACTGGGACACTAACTTGAAGTTATTTGTCTCTAGAGATAATTTGCATATACCTCCCTTGGGAGATAGAGGGGCCAAGGACTTGAGACTACTCTGATTTTCCTCCTGGGTGGTTGGCTAACATATGGAAGTTTAAAGATCAGTTTCCTTATCTTGTTCTAGTTTAAGACTTATTTAAAAGTTTATCGCTCACCAAACCAGGTTAAGTGATTTTGTTTTGTTTTGAATGCTTAGAAATTTCCTTCACTTCCTGAGAGTGTAGCAGTGCACATCAAAGTATGTTTTATACAAGATTCAGTTGATTTGTAACCGGAGAACTCTTCAGATGATCTAATTCACCTTTCAAGCTTAAATAAATATGCGTGCCAACTATGAATAACCATACAAGTATAGTATATAAGACAAAGAGCTCCTTGCTTGAAGAGGCACTCAATGTTCTCAGTTTTTCATTTTGTTTCCTCCTTTTTCTTAGATTTTCATGATTTTTTTTGTTTGTTTCATGTGGTCTATTTTCTCCTTTTACGCTTTTTTCCTTCTTTTACTGGGTTTATTCTCAGCTCAGCTGTAATCTTGGACTCAACTAAATTGTTTTAAATTATAATTAATTTACTCCAAAGTATTGTTGGATGAATGACCACTTCACCCTTAACCAAATTCTTTAAAACATTCAAGGCCTTCTTTTAAAATGCTTTTGATCCAAGTAACACTTGGATTTTCTTTCCTTTGTGGAAAACAAATTCTTGAATATTAAAAAAAAAAAAAGAAAAGAAAAGGTATTTTCTAATGCATAGTGGTGTTATACATCCCTTCATTTATTTTTATTTAGGACTTTAACATTTTTTTAGATCAAGTTGTAAGTTCATAGCAAAATTCAGAGGACGATACAGAGATTTCCCATATACCCTCTATCCCCACATATGCATAGCCTCCCCCATTATCTACAGCCCCCACAATAGTACATTTGTTACAGTTAATGAACCTACATTGACACATCATAGTGACCCAAAGTCCATAGTTTATCTTAAGTTTTACTCTTGGTGTTGTGCATTCTATGGATCTGAACAAATGTATAAAGATGTGTATCCATCATTAGGGTATCACTGTCCTAAAAAATCCTCTATGCTCTGCCTATTCTTTCCTCTGTCCCTATCCCTGGCAACTACTGATCTTTACTGTCTCTACAGTTTTGCTTTTTTCAGAACGCTGTATAGTTGAAATCATGTAGTATGTAGGCTTTCAGATTGGCTTCACTTAGTAATACACACATAAATTCCTCCATGTCTTTTCATGAATCGATAGCTCATTTCTTTTTATTACTGAGTAATATTTCACTACTTGTATGTACTATAGTTTTATCTATCCATTTACCTACTGAAGGATATCTTGATTGCTTTCAAGTTTTGGCAATTATGAATAAAACTGCTATAAACATCTATGTGCAGGTTTTTGTGCAGACATAAGTATTTGACTCCTTTAGGTATCAAGGAGCACAGTTGCTGAATTGTATGGTAAGAGTACTTTTGATTTTGTAAGAAACTGCCAAACTGTCTACCAAACTGGCCGTACCATTTTGCTTTCCCAACAGCAGTGTATGAGAATTCCTGTGGCTCTGCATCCTCACCAGCATTTAGTGTTGTCAGTGATCCAGGTTTTGGCCATTTTAATAGGTGTGTAGCAATTTCTCTTTTTTGGTTTAATTTGCATTTCCCTGATGACATAAGATGTGAAGCATCTTTTCATATACTTATTTGGTATTTTTATATCTTCTTTAGTGAAAAGTATATTTGGTCCATTTTTAATTGGATTGCTTATTTTCTTAAACTTGAGTTTTAAGTGTTCTCTGTATATTTTGGAGATCAGTTCTTTATCAAATGTGTCTTTTGCTAATATTTACTCCCGCTCTGCGGCTTGTTTTCCCATTCTCTTCACATTGTCTTTCATAGAGCAGAAGTTGTTAATTTTAATGAAGTCCAGGTTATTAATTATTTCTTTCAAGAATCATGCCTTTGGTGTTGTATCTAAAAAGTCATCACCATGCTCAAGGTCATCTAGGTTTTCTCCTATGTTATCTTTCAGGAATTTTATAGTTTGTATTTTACATTTAAGCCTTTGATCTATTTTAAGTTAATTTTTATAAAGGGTATAAAATCTGTGTCTAGATTCATTTTTTTCACATTTGAGTGTCCAGATGTTGAAGCACTATTTGTTAAAGAGACTTTTTTTGCTCCATTATATTGCCTTTGTTAATACATTGCTCCTTTGTTAAAGATCAGTTGGCTATATTTATGTGGGTCTTTTTCTGGGATCTCTATTCTATTCTATTGATCTATTTGTCTATTCTCTCACCAATACTACACTGTCTTAATTACTGTAGCTTTATAGTAAGGCTTGAAGTCAGGAAGTGTCAGTCTTCCAACTTTGTTCTTCTCCTTCGACACTGTGATAGTTTTTTGTTTTTGTCTTTTCCCGCTCCATATAAACTTTAGTTTGTCAATATCCACAAAATAACTTATTGAGATTTTGATTGAGATTGCATTGAATCTATAGATCAGGTTGTGAAGAACTGAGATCTTGACAATCTTGAATCTTACTATCCACAAATATGGACTACCTCTACACTTATTTAATTCTTCTCTGTTTTTGTTCATCAATTTTGAGTTTTTCTCATATAGATTTTGTTCATATTTTGTTAGATTTGTAATTAAGTATTTTACTTTAGAGTGTGCTGATTTAAATGGTATTGTGTTTTTTAATTTCAAATTCCACTTTTCATTGCTAGTATATAGGAAAGCAATGGACTTTATATATTAGTCATGTATCATGTAACCTTGCTATAATTGTTTAATAGTTCTGGGAGGGTGTTTTGCTCAATTATTTTGTGTCTGATAGATAGATGCCATGTGTAAACAAAGACACTTCTTCTTTCACAATATGTACATACTTTATTTCATTTTCATGTCTTATTACATTAGCTAGATCTTCCAGGATGATGTTTGAAAAGAGTAATAAGAGAGACATCCTTGTCTTATACTTGGTTTTTAGTGGGAAAGCTTTAATTTTCACACCATTAAGTATGACATCAGCTATAGAAACTTCCCCTCTATTCCACAATGGAGAGTTTTTATTATACTTGGGTGTTAGAATTTGTCAAATGCTTTTAATGCATCTATTGATATGGTCATGTGATTTTTATTTTTGAGCCTGTTTATGTGTGAATTACATTAGTTGATTTTCAAATGTTGAACTAATCTTGCATACCCAGATTAAATCAGAGTTGGTTATGATGTATAATTCTTTTAATATATTGTTGGATTTGATTTGACAATATATTGTTGAGGATTTTTCCATTTATGTTCATGAGAGATATTGGTCTGTAGTTATCTTGCATTATAATGCCTTTATAATTTTCTTTTCTTGTAGTATTTTTTCTTGGTGCTGGTATTAGGGTAATGCTGGCCTCATAAAATGAATTGGAAAGTTTTGCCTCTTTTTCTGCCTTAAGTTTGGTAGAGTGCTTGCTTCGGTGGCACATATACTAAAATTGGAATGATACAGAGATTAGCATGGACCCTGTGTAAGAATGACACACAAATTCGTGAAGCGTTCCATATCTTTCAAAGACTCATGAATATGGACAGTGGCTTAGTGATTACCTGAGGTAACTAGGGTAGAAGGTAGATAGACAGGAGTAAAAGAGATCTAATATTTGATGGAGGAAGGAAATTTAACTTTGGGTGGTGAACACACAATGCAATATACATATGATGTATTATTGAATTGTACACTTGAAACCTATTTGATTTTATTAACCAGTCACCTCAATAATTTTAATATAAAATATTTGGTAGAATTCACCAGTGAACTCATCTTGGCCTTGTGCTGTTTTGGAATGCTATTATTGATTTAATTTTTTTAGTAGATAGACCTTTTCAAGTTGTCTAATTCTTCTTGTGTGAGTTTTGGCCAATTGTATCTTTCAAGGAATTGGTTAATTTCATTTAAGTTATCAAATTTGTGGACATAGAGTTGTTCATAGTATTTCTTTCTTATTCATTTAAATGTCCATATGATCAGTAGGTAATATGTTTGCTAAAAGAAAAGCCTAATTAATACATGTTTGAGATGTCTTATTGGCAGGGTCTGCTTGATTAAAGGAGCTTATTATCAGTCCACGGCTGGTTCTTGGCACACTGTATTTGAATACTGTGTTTTTTCTTTTTTTTTTTCTGAGTGCACAATTTAAGGAGAATGAGAAGTCAAAGCACATTTGAAACAGGGAAAAGAGTGTGGTTATGAGGGCTCACCATGCCATTTGAAGAACAGTGAAAGGAACCAGAGATTTTGAAGAAGAGGAAGTATAAGAAGATCTTCTGGTAGTTACTTAATATTTTGCTTAAAATATTTTAAGGCTTGCAATATGTATAAAGAATGAGATTACTTTTGTGTGATTCCTAAGAGCAGAACCAGTAGCAGTCATGCAAGTTAAGGGAAGTTGATTTGATGTTCAAAATCAAATGATTTGGCTTTAGAGTTAAGCAGACTTAAATTTTAATTCTGACATCAGCATTGGCTTTGGTAAAGGAATGAAACTTCTGAGCTTCATCTTCCTAATGTGCTAAATAGGTATAATAGGCCTATCTCATTTTAAGGATTAGAAATAATATATAAAAAGTGCTTAGCTCCTGGCATAGATATTCAAGAAACAATCGTGATTACATATAAGTTGATAAATATAGAGATTTCCAACGCTGGAAAAATTCAAGTGGATAGTGGTGTGGTAGAAATATTGAAGAAAGGATCCCTGCTTAAGATAGAAGACTGGGCTTAAGAGCTATTCCAACTTTTAGTATTATAGTTTTAATGTCTACCCTGGCCTGAAATCTGCTTTCCCCTGACTGCTTTTTCCTTGCTTCACAAAGCAAGCAGGTCCAATCTGTTTTAACCAAGTTTACTTTATAGTCTTCCGCTGACTTCTGGAAGTCAATTGACTTTAAAGAAGTTAGAACAGTAAGAAATACAATGTTCACTGACAAGAGACTTCTCATTTAGTGGCTCTGTGAGCTACTCAAGGAGGAAACAAGGGTTACAGGGTTGGTTAAGTTACTGGAGGCACTAGAAAGAAGCTTCTACTACTTCAGACCACATCTAGCTCCTAGCAAGACCCATGTGAAAAATATGATCCAGGTCAGGCGTGCCAAACGAGTCTGGACTTGCTGGCTATCAGTAAGGACACGCAGTATGGAAACTCCCAAAGATCAAATGGAGGCCCTTGGATGCCACCAGTTCACAGTATGAGTTGAGGAGACAGAAAAGAGGAAAGCGAAAAGGGTGGGAGATTGGAGGGCCGGAGAAAGACTGAAGGCTGGCTAGTCATTGAGTGTGCCAAACTTACAGCCTAGGACAGTGGGCTTGAGTTGTGCACCCGGGGCATCAAACCTTGCCCGGGGCGAACCTCTACCAGTGTCTCCTGGCTGCTGGTCAGTCCTGTTAGGGCACTTCTGGAAACTCGTCGGCGGCCGGCAACCATGGTCCAGCTTTGATCCCCGCCTTGATAACTGGGCACCGTGCCTTGCCTCCTTTCCTCCCTCCTCTCTCCCGCCCACTGGGTCCCACCCGCCTGTTTTCCTCCAGGGCTGGGGTCGACCAGATACTCCGCCACTCGGCTGCAGGTAAGACCCGGAGAGTGGAGTTGGCCCGCGGCCGCGCGGCTCGCTCTCGCCCCACACAGGTACTGGGCATGCGCAGCGCGCGGCCCGCTCTGGCCGCGAGCGAGTGTGCGGGCGCGCAGATCCAGACTTCACAGGCAGCGGCGGGCGAGGCGGTGCCTGCGAGCGCGAGGTCCGCGCTGTGCTCGCTCGGAAGATCGCTCCTCTGCATCTGGGCGCGGACGGCGGCTCGGCGACTCGCGGAGGACCCGGAGGGCGCCGTCTGGGTCGGAGGCTTTCCCCTGGCCGCCGCGCGCCTCGTCGCCTCCGGGGAAAACCGCGGCCCCGAGGGCAGATCCAAGGTAAGAGCCCCATAGTGAAAGGCGCCCGCCGGGGGTCCGACGGTTTGAACTCTCCCTCGATTTTGAAAATCCGCCTTTGTGTGCTTGGATGGAACGGTGCCAGACGCCGCGTCCGCCTTCATTCACTTTAACTGCTTTCAACTGGTGTTGGAAGCCAGGTGTGCCCGTCCGCACGCCCGGTCCTGGAGCGCTGGGAGCTGGTGGCCACCCTCGGCCGCCCGCCCCGCGCCCCTGGCCGCACCCGGGCTCCCGGAAAGGTGGGCAGAGAAGATTCACAGTGTCCCTGTAATATTTCCTGGTAACCTGAGCGTCCGCAGGTACACCTGCGCTTATCTGGGCGGTGGGGCGACCTCAGAATGAGCATTCTCACGTTTTTTTATTTTTTTGGATTTGGGGTTTCGAGAGCTATTCTCCCCATCCTCAAATGAGAGGGGGAGTCTTTTCAAATTGACACTTTGGGACAAAGTCTAACCATCGCATATCTCCTCAAATTAATATAGCTCATTATTTTGAGTATTTGTCACTTCTAATTCCTGTTGACTTTCCCTTCTTAGCTTGCTCCATTTTACCCATTTTACTTTTGGGAAGATGGCCTTTCTGGTGTCTTTGTCAGTTAATGCCTTTGAGTGGATTTCTCCCCCAGGGTAGGACCCTGTCTGCTCCTCCTGTGCTCGCTCTCTTTCCTTTCTTTTCAAGGATTACCTGTATGCAGAATTTTTGCACGATTGTTCTCTTTCTTTGCATTGTTTCTCAAGTCCTTTTCCCTGAGTACCCCAAGTACTGCGGGAATCTCTTTGGGGGTAGGACGCTGTGGTATTTGGATTTGCAATCTATAGATGTCTAGAGCAGTAGAGCCTTAGGAATTAGAATCCTCCTTTACAAAATATATTTCAATGAAATGTATTATTGCTTTTCTTTCACAGGTTTCAGTTCTTGCCTCATATGATAAGAGGAATAGCTAATATCTTCTGAGTTCAGATAAAACTTGGTTCC
This sequence comes from Eidolon dupreanum, assembly GCA_028627145.1. Classification (NCBI taxonomy): domain Eukaryota; kingdom Metazoa; phylum Chordata; class Mammalia; order Chiroptera; family Pteropodidae; genus Eidolon; species Eidolon dupreanum. The sequence goes on along the minus strand of CM053503.1, from coordinate 22,657,109 downwards.
AGATGCATGTGAATAGTTTGATTTTGGCCTTGTTATTTTGGGGAGATAGGAGAAAGGATTTCCAGAAGGCTTCTTTATATATGTATGTAACAACAAAGCAACTGTGTTGTGTGTTGCTTCTAATTTATTTCCAGTGAAAGGATATCATTCTTCTACAGAGACTTGGGTTTTGGAAAGTGTACACTAGTAATTTAGATCATGTGGTCATTGAAATTAAAGTCAGTGTCATCTCAGTCACTTAGTATAGATTTTCTATTTGACTTGGAGTTTTCTGGACATATTGCTACAGTTCTTAAGTTGCTGGTGTAGCAAATCTTTGGTCATGGGTTCACAGTTTTACTTAAATTTGAAAAAGAATGCACTTTATATAGACTTGCAACATAAAGGGTAGAATAGAATGTATCATAAATATAATGACATTTTATACAATGTCTTTAGTGCAGAATTCATAGATTAAGACTTTTTAAAATTCCACAAGGCATTCACTTCATGGCAGAAAAAAGAAAACTTGATTTTAATTCCACTATTCTGACATATTAACTTTTTATAATATTTGGTACATTCTCTTTGAAGTCATTTTTCCTCTCACTTTCCAATGCCATTCAATATTATTATACAGTATTTTTCAACTTTTTATTAATAGTGGGGGAATACTTTAAATTGAGTTATATTTAGGGTGATGTATTTCTAAATGGTTTATTCTTGTTTGTTCTCTATCAAGAATGACTAATTTTGAACACTTTGCTTGTTTCTGATTGAATGTAAAGATTTCATTTTGTTTTTATTTCTAGCTTTTCTTGCTTTCAATTTTTATCTATGCTGATAGTTTTCAGATATTAGTCCTTTCCTATGCTATGACATAGGTTTTCTGTTCTTTGCTTTCAATGTATTTATTTGATGTATCTTAAATCCCAGTTCTATCCTTTTCTTATACTGTACTATACACACATTCACCACTACTTTTTCTCTTCCTCTACTGACTCTCCTGTTTTCTTCATTTACCTATATTAATTCTGCAGCAGCTCCTTTGAACGTGGTTTATATAAGAAAATATAGTATCCAGAGTAAAAGATGATAGTTTTTCTCAAGTTCTTTCTTTATATGCTTGAGGTTTTGTTGAATATTTTACCACTACTTTGATTTATATAAAGTTTAGGTTAGCTTTTCTAAGTTATAGTAAATATATTTGGTAGTTATTTAGATCATCAGAAAACAACATACGTTAATGGTAGGTTACAAACTTTCAGACATCTGCAGTGGTATGAAGGGGGAAAAATGGAATTTTAGTTAAAGTACTTCAGCTATAATACATCCCTGCTGGGAATTACTGCATGAAATTGTTTGCAGCTGTTAGTGATTGAAAATATTTTCTTAAGAAAAATCCTGTAACCAAATAGTTGTAAACATTTTACATTTAATATATGCAGGGGAAGTGTGAAATTCTGCAGTGCTTTACTACAGCCTCTTCAGTGTTTTCTAGATACATTCTTAAATGAGATTTTAAAAAATGTATTTTTTAGATCAGTTTTAGATTTGCAGAAAAAGTGTATAGTACAGTGACTTCCCCAAATCCCCATATCCATATTCCCCTCTTATTAACATCTTACATTAGTATTTGTTACAATTAATGAACCAGTATTGGTACACTATTACTAACTGAAGTTTATACTTTATTTAGATTTCTTTAGCTTTAATGTCCTTTTTCTGTTACAGGATCCTACTATCTAGGATACTATATTACACTTAGTTGTCATGTCTTGGAGGGTTCCTCTTGGCTGTGATACTTATTAGACTTTCCTTGTTTTTTATGACCTTCACAGTTGTGAGGGGGTACTGGTCAGGTATTTTTTAGAATGCTCCTCTGTTGGAATTAGTCTAATGTTTCTCTCATGATCAGACTGAGATTTTTGGTTTTTAGGGAGAAAGATCACAGAGGTAAAGTGCTATTTTATTATGTCATATAAAAGATACATGCTATAAACATGATTTTTAACTTGATATTGATCCACCTGGCTGAGATAGTGTTTGTTAGGTTTCAGTGCTGAAAAGTTACTCTTTTCTTTCTTTTTAGGCTATACTCTTAGACGGAAGTCACTATATATAGCCTGTACTTAAGGAGTAGAGAGTTATGCTTCTCTTCCTGGAGGGTGGAATATTACATAAATTATTTTGAATTCTTCTGCATGGCAGATTTGTCTCTTCTCCCCATTTATGTACTCAATCATATACTTTTATTGATCTGGACTCATAGATATATATATATATATATATATATATATATATATATGTATGTATATATGTATACATGTATATATACATATGTACATATATATAATATATGTGTGTTTATATGTGTGTGTGTGTGTGTATATATATATATATATATATATATATATATATATATATATATATTATACTTTGGGTTATAATCCAATACTGTTTTATTTTGTTGCTTGTATTGTTTTAGCTTTGGCCATTAAGAACTCTTTCAGTTGGCTCCATAAATGTAATTTGTTTTTAATCACTCCTTACTTGTATATTCCCATTTCCTGCCCCAGTCCTAGATTCAATCAGAAGGAATCTGGTTTATGTCCTTGGAAAATGGTATTAGAAACCAAGCTGTGGGTGCTAGGTGTTCTTGTAGCTACTGGGGTGTCATTTCTTCTAGGCCCCCTCATCTGAAAGAACAGGAAATACATGTATATAGAAACCCATGTATATATACTTATCTATACATGTTTCTCTATGTAACCATGTGTATCACATTAAACTAAATAGAAGTTCATGTGGTTGTCTTACTGTACCTAATCCATTATCCATCAATATCATTCTGGACTTCCCTTGCTTATCAGTAAACTCCAACAGTGAGAAGAAACATGGCTCCCACCATCTGCCATCCATTTACTTAATTGTCAATTCCATTATGTATGTATACAGTATTAAAATCCTTAGCTTGTGTTCCCTTTACAGTGTGGAAAACAACTTTATCAATTAGTGTACAGTGCTTGTATGCGATTTCTTTTGCTTTTTGTTTTGTGTATTCCACTCGTGTTTCTCCTGTTTTCTTTAGTGAGGTTGTCGCAGAAATGTAAATAGAGCTTTTATCACAATCTGTATTCTATCCTGTGGTCTTCTGACCTTCTAAATGATTTTTTTAAAAGTTTGAATACATTAAGGTTCACTCTTTGTTCTGTAAAATTGTGTGGATTTTGACAAATGCGTAATTTCATATATCCATCATTACAGTGTCAAAGTATCATACAGAATAATTTCAACACATTAAAAATCTGCTGTGCTTTACCTATCACTCCTTTAACCTCTCTCCCTGGCAACCAGTGATTTTTTTTTTTTTTTTTTTTTGTATCTATAGTTTGGTTTTTCCAGATGTCTTATAATTGGAATCATACAGCCTTGTCAGACTGGCTTCTTTCACTTAGCAGTATGCATTTAAGGTTCATTCACATTTTCTTATAGGTTGATAACTCATTTATTTTGATCACTTAATAAAATTTCATTGTATGGATATATCACAGCTTGTTTATTCATCTATTGAAGAATATCGTGGTTGTTCCCAGTTTTTGGCAACTATGAATAAAGCTGCCATGTATATTCATGGACAAGTTTTTGTGTAGACATGTTTTCAGATCAGTCGAGTAAATACCTAGGAATGTTCCTGGATCCTATGGTAAGATTATGGTTAATTTTGTAAGATATTGTAAAAACTGTTTTCCAGAATTGGCTATCCCATTTTGTATTCCCACCAGCAAAGAACGAGAGTTCCTGTTGCTCCTTATCCTTGTCAGCATTTGATATTATCAGTTTTTTAGATATGTATTCTAATAGGAGTGTAGTTATACCTTATTGCTTTAATTTGTCATTCCTTAATGACATTTGATGTCAAGCATCTTTTCATATTCTATTTTCCGTCTGTATTTTCTTTGCCCATTTTTCTCATTGTTGAGTTTTAAGATTTTTTTATATCTTTTTTGATACAAGTACTCTACCAAATATAAATGTTTTCAATTTCATTCTGGCTTGTCTTTTTATTCTCTGGATTTTGGTGTTGTATTTAAAAACTCACTGCCAATCTCAAGGCCACCTAAATTTTATCCTTGTTTTCCCTAGAAGCTTTATAATTTTCCATTTTCCATTTAGGTCTGTGATTCATTTTGAGTTAATTTTTGTAAAACGTATAAGATCTGTGTCTAAATTCACTTTTTTGCCTATGGACTTCCAGTTGTACCAGTACTAAATAAATGTGATCTTTAAGTCAGATTATAAATTAGCTTTAGGATTGAAAGGAAAGTGATTTTATTTTATTTTATTATATATTCTGCAAAACCACTTAAAAGAAACAGTTGAAAAATGATTTGGAAATCAAAATATAATACTACATAGACCGTGTGTTGTGATTGGTTCTTGTACGTTATACGTACAGTCATACTTTGGTATCTGCGGGGGACTGAGTCCAGGATCCCCTGAAGATACCAAAATTTGAGGATGCTCAAGTCTCTTATATAAAGTGGCGTAGCATTTGCGTATAACCTATGCACATCTTATACCTAATAAAATCTTAATGCTATGTAAATAGTTGTTATACTATATTGTTTAAGGGGTAATGACAAGAAAAATAGTTTGTATGTGTTCTGTACAGAGGCAACCATCATAGGCCTAACCACATAGTACAATATCAGTAACGATGTAAGTAGTTTTTTCAGAATATTTTTGACCCGTTGTTGGTTGAATCCGTGGATATAGAACCTGTGGATACTGAGGGCCAACTGTAATTTATTTCCCTCTTCCTCACTAACTCAGATTCTTTTTTTGTGAAAAATGGAATTGTTAATACAGATTAACACTAGTGAGTTCTTTTGGATGTAACTGTAGAAAATAAAGTTTTCATTTTCACAAAAAAGTCTGAAATAGAGGAATTGCAGGGTGTATGCTGAGAAGAGGCTGATGATGTATGTACCATCTAGAAATTTGAGATTTAATTGTATGATCTTGAACATTATTTCATACCACTACTCTTGCAAACATGTGGTTTTTTTCAAGTACCTTTCTTTTGGTAAACACTTTGTCTTATTGATATTGAGGCCAGAAGTATTTATGTTGTTATACTGCAGTTGGAACCAATAGCCTTCAAGTAGCATCCAGAGAGATCTTACATAATAAAACCAGCACCTCTGGTGTAGCAAGTGCTATTATATACATTATCTCTTTTAACTTTTACAAGAGCTCTTTAAGGCAGGTCTCCTTATTTCCATATTACAGGTAAGAAATAGGCTCAGAAAGATAAAGTGGACTGTCTATAGCTCCATGAGAGGAAATGGACAGAATCTGGATGGAATGCCTGATCTTTCTGACTCCAAAACCCCTGCTCTTTTCACTCGCCTGTGCTGTGTCATAGAAAGTGCCAGGGTAATATGAGGATGTCTTTGATATTCTACTTTTTTTTAAAACATTGTAAACTACTTAAATGATTACTGAATTAACTAAAAATGGATCAAAAGATTGTGTTTTTTTTGACATCCACAGAGATTCTTTTAACTTTTTTTCCCCTGTTGACTTATCTATATCCCAGTGACCCAGAGGTGTGAAGTACTGGAACATGTTTGTAAAGAATGAGGTTCCTGTTGAATAACTATGATATATACCTGAAACGAATACAATATTGCATGTTAGCTATATTTTAATAAAAATCTTAAATAGAATGAAGTTCCTTTAAAGAGAGGAAATTGTGGGAGATTAGGAAAAATAAAATAAGTAATGGTAGCATTAACTAATTGTTTTTCCCTTTCCCCCACTGAATTATAAGTTTCCTGAGGGCAGGGAACTAAGTACTAATTATATTTAAATAAGCACAGCACATCACCTATGAATCATACTCATAAAATGTTCGTTGAGTGAAATTAGCACTTACTATCAAACCTTTAACCAAAACATTTTAGGAATCTTTAGAAAGGGGTGAGTTTTCCCACACAGAGG
>CM053503.1:22581423-22650621 GCA_028627145.1 Eidolon dupreanum | reverse complement strand
GCATTAATCCACAGATTTGCTTAAAGTCTCATCTATTTTTAAATAAATAACAATGACAGCTAAACCCTAACAACAATGCATAAAGAATAATATAAAAAATTATGATTTCATTTAAATTTAAGAATAATCAGCCCTATATTTTATGTATGTTAGTATATTTGCTATCTTTGTAGAATTATAGAATAAGTATTCAAAGCATCATCTTTTCATAGAATTTTAATTTCTGTATGTTTTTTAATCCAGATTATTGAAACAAAAAGTTTAAGCACCATTTTTACTACAACATCCATGCAGCTGGCCATATTTTACATTATTCCACACTATGTTAAGACTTGCAACTGCTACTTTTTATAGTCTCATGAAGAAAATGGTCATAAAAATCTTGAAGTAAATAAATGACCCATGTGGGTTTTCCCTTGACACTCCTTCTCAATCTTGTTTCCCTCCTCCCTATCACCCTGTAGTCCCAGTGTCTGACAGCTTATTTCAATCCTCAGACAACTTTAGTTCAAAATGTATCTTTTGTAACTTTGCTATCTTTCCAGTTACTGTTATAACTCTTTCTGACTGCCTGGTGAGATCTCAGTCATGGAGAGTCAAATCTGAATAAAAGACACATTCATGGTGGTTATGACAGTTTAAGTTGAAGCTGCTGGAGAGTTTGAAACTAAGGAATGATTGAAGCTCTCGTCACCTTATTTGGGTAGTAAGTAAATTATTTTAGAAGTAGTAAAGTCTCAATATGAAGATAATGAAATCTTGTTCAGAATAAATACATTAACAGTGATTAACTTTAACTGGGGTACATCTTAACACCATTCAATTTTTGTGCTAAGTAGAAAAGATCCACCATAGGTTTGTTTTTAGATTAGAATTTACGCTACTCACTCTTTTTAATGTTTTGTAGGAGCCCCTTAATGCTGTTGGGAATTTTAAAACTTGAATTCAAATATATCTCAAGTGAAGTTATATAATTAAAAAAAAAACTTCATATGGAGTACTCCATGGTCTTCTAAAAAGTCTTAAAACAGGAATAAAATTCTCTTCATCTTACTTCCAAGGCTTCCTCTCCAACTACCTATATTTGTGACATATAGTTACTTCCATTTCATGTCTCTGACAGGTAGTTAATAGGCTATTTGAAGAGTGAATTCATGAGCTATCACTCTACTACAGAATAGAAGATCTGAGAATATGGGATAATTTAGTCCTGTGGCTACCAGTTATATGCTGTGTTATATTTATGGTTTTCAAAGGCATTTATTTATATGATCAAACTAAAAGATTCCAAACTGATGATTAAAGTGGCAAGATGATGGGGAAAACTTGTTGAGGGTAGTATCTGATAGATAATAGAAATAGTTTGGTGGTAACAAAAGTAGAAACATTAATATTTTTCAGGAACTTAAAAAGCCATTTTTATCACTGCTGTGCTGTTCATGAGCTATATATGAGGAAGTTTGATTATATATACTGTAAAGAACAATGTATTCTTTGATAGAAGTATATAATAAATATTAATTCAATAAATATAAAATAAAGGCTTTGGGTTCCAAACATGGAAATTCTTATTGAAAGATTTAATAGTCAGTTCTTTCTAGCTAATGTTGATTTTATTAGGCTAATGTGGATATTAATTGGACTTTAGACACCAGGTGAAACAAATGCTTGCTATCCATGGAGGCTGATCTAGTTGCATGGTTGAAAGAACAGATACGAATTTGAGGGAAAGCATTTTAGATTAGGTAGCCGATCCACACTTACTGAGATTTTTCTCTTCCAAAGGAGGACAGGAATCCTGTAGATTTTTTTCAAGAAGCCAATTTGAAAACATGGCTTAATTTTTAAGGCCAAAGAAACTAATTCAGCTATGAGAGTATTTGTTTTTCTGAAAGAACTTTTAAAAGCTTCTAGCTGTGATCATTTTAGATTCCTATTTTCCCCCTCTCTAATACTCTTACTAAATTTTTGTTACTGCTGTCAACTATAGCAATCACTGGGATGGATAATACTGGGGTAAACTTCTTTAAAAGAAAAATTGTAGAAGGGGAATGTGTACACAAATGTATATAGAATACAATAAAATACATATTGAGCTGTCCTTTATAGATGAAGGTATTTTTTGTTTGTCGTTGTCGTGATGGATATCATTTGATCCATTTTAACTTTCTCCAGTGATCCTTTTTGTGGTATGCACATATGAGATACTTGTGTGAGACTAGGGATTTGGCTAAATGAATAGCAGCCCCATTGGCTTAATTTGGCTCAGTCTAATTTTTTGATTTAACAGTCCTGGACCTGAACAGTTTTATTTAATAGAAACATTTTTTTTTTCAGTTAGTGAAACTTATCTGTCAATAAAGAAATGTTAATAAGTGCATATTAAATGCTAGACATATTACTAAATAATGAAGGTGCTGTAATTAACAAGAGACAAGATTCCTATCCTTACTGAGAACACAGTGGGAGAAGTCTAATTTAAAAGAAGCATAAAAACTTAAAAGAAGCATCAAATTCTAGGTAAACTGTCAAAAATGTGAAAAATAAAGAATAACCTTTCTGGTCTCTCCAGCTCCTCTCTTCTCTTTAATTTCTAACTAGCTAAGATATTCACATTTTGTATTATAACTTTTTACATGTACTGATATTTTGTGTTTATAAAATAAGTTGGTCTCCAAATTATGTATAATTTTACAATAATTCCACAAAGGAACATTTGCTATTTATGAACAGCTTTTGGGAAAATTATCATTTACCACTACTCCCTTTGAAAGATTTTCAGCGATTTAAGGTCAATTTAAGATCAGAGCAGACTGAAATCTTTTAGGAATGAAGAAGCCATTATTCATGAAATGGAGTCATACTAAAGACCTCAGGCTGGTTGTAAAGCGTTAATGTGTAGCGATGGGGAAATATCTGTTATCATGAATTTGGAATGTGGGTAACTTTAAGACTGCCGTATGAAGCAACATTGCCTTGCACTTTACTTACGAGAAAGAAAAATGTGGATGGCTCCTCCCTTAGTGGACCAAGTGCTTTCTAACATACCTCTCAAATTACACACCATTGAAATGATCTCCAACAATGCGTTTGGCTCATGTGTTCCTAGTTAGCTACTATAAATGAAAGATTCATAACTTTCAAAAAAAAAAAAAAAAAACCTTTATCTGCATTGCAAAGAGTTTAATTGTTTGGAAACAGAATCAAGAATTTCTTTTAAATCCTAAGTCTTCATGTATAGGTTGGACCATGATTGGCACTGAACTTTAAAAATAATAATTCTCTTGTACAAAGAAGGTTCTGAATTAATATTTATCAGACCACTGATTACTATGTTGAAGGATAGTAACACTAGAAGGATAGTATTACTAGAAGGATAAAAGTGCTTGAGTTTTTCCACAGTCTTAGTGATTTGGACCAGATATTTTTTGTAGCTTTTATAGAAAGCCCTGCTAACCTTTCCCTTATCTTGGCTATTGGACAGTGTATAACAGTATCACAGAGAGGAGGAAGTCATAGAAATTTGCCAGTTGATTGGAGTCCCCGTGACAACCTTGTGACCCAATTTTCTAAGCTGTCTACTTAACTGGAGAGTTTTAGCTGTATGCTGTTAGCTTAAATAACATCAGGCTTGTATACAAGTTGGGGGGTTAAGGAGAGAAGGAGGGGCAGAAATCCATTTCTGCAGTTTTACCAGTCCATAACATAGAAGCACTTTTGTTCTAAAAGAAAACAATTTATTATTTCCCCATTTTGACTATTTTTTCTTATATATGCCTCAAACAAATCATTAACAGATGTGATTTTAAAAAAATGTGATTTTAAAAAAATACTAAAAGTTATTTTTGAAGACTTTTTTTTAAAGAAAAAGCTAATATGTAAATGTATTGGTAAGAGATGATGAAATCATTTCCATGCTTTTCTAATGCAGTAAATTTGTTTGTGTGTTTTTGATAGCAGTTCCTTAACTATCCAAATAAGACGAGACTGTTTTTCTCTCATTAAGAAAATATTTATGAATACACGAGGTTGATTATATTCATTAAAATCACATAAGATTTTAGCCTTTATAAATTTTATAAATTGTTACTGCAAAAGTAGAAATTTTAGGTACCACTATGAATCAGTTTTGTTTGGTTATGCACCGACTTTTAATTGCCATTTTGCCTCTCTGTATGCTACCTAGACATAGATAGGAACTTCTTTCTTCTCATGTATGTAATTCACATGATATTTTGAAATATGTTCTACTGAGATTATTTGCTAGAACGGTTAAAGTGTTAGACATGTCAGCTAGCCTTACTCGAATTGCACTCTTTTTTCCAATAAGGACTTGTACTTAGAATACTTATTTGCTTCTGCCACAATATATCTGTCTTCCCACCCCCAACACTTTCTTACCTCTCCAGCATTTTTTGAAGGGGCTCATAAACCCAATTCTAAAATATTTCATGCATCTTCCTTTAATAGGTAATTGGTCCCATGCATATCTCTAATACCAAACCAAAGTCTCTCATTCATTTTACTTCTTCCTCTGAGGATGATTGAAGTTCTTTGGCCTCATGATTGCTTTGTAATTTACAACTTGACTTCAACCTAATTGAAGTCAGAGAATCATTAGTAATAAAAAATCAATAACATTGGAATGTAATTGTAATAATTTAGGTTTCTGTCTCATAAAATGTGTTATGGAGTCAGTTTAAGTGTTCTTCTCTCTCATATGTACATATCTATGTCAAAGTGTTTATATAGTAAGCTTTTGGAGTTCCTATATCTCTTGGTGTGTGGTATTATGCATATCTGTAAACTATTCTCTTAATGTTCGCTGCTACCTTATTTCTGACTTGTTCCCAGCCAAGATTCTTGAGGAGAAGCTTACACCTATTGTTTTCTTCACTTTTCCTACATTCTTCATCCCACTGCAATCTATTGCCTAAGCTCATGTCTCTAGGTCATCTGTAATCTTTTGAAAGCCAAACCAAAAGGAAAACATTTAGTTTTTATCTTTATTGATTTTGCTGCAGCATTTACCCATAAGCTTTTAGAAGACATGGATTATGCTTTCTATACTATTGATTTTTTATCATCTAGAGTTTCTAGTATGTTGTAGATTGTGTGTTTGCTGAATGAATACATTTTTGTAGGGACCACTTTTTTTTTTTTAAAGAGTGTTCTTTTCCTTTGGCTCCCATGATGCTATCCTTTCCTGTGTTTACTTTGTTATCCATCTGTACTTAGATGCTAATTGAGAAGCTCCACTCCGTGGAGTTGAAAAGGTATCAAAGGCTCTCCAAAGTGATGATCTTTTCACATAAGTTCTAGAGTACTATCTGTTCATAGCAGGGAAAGTCTGTACTTTTTTCTTTTTTCTTTTTTTCGACCTTAGTTCATAGTTTTCATAATCTGAACACTCACAAGTTGAGAATTTTCTGAATTTTCCACAATTCTTTTCTCAGCCTTCATCTCATTTTGTGTTTCATTATCTTCCAAGGTGACTTCAAGCACTCACCTTGTTTCAGTTAGAACACTGACTCTTAATTCTTTATCTCCAGCTGATGCTGTCATTCTCTTGGGCTCTCACTCTTTATTTCTGACTGTACCTGAATGTTGCGCAGGCCCCTTAGACTTCATATATCCCAAAATATATTTGTTGCCTTTTCCCTAACTCCACTCCCATCTTTTTCTCCTATTTTTCTAAATGGAGTGACTGTTACCAAATGATAACATCAGGGATGTGTGACTCTTCTGGACTCTTTTATTTACCCACCTCTCTGCCCTACCTGTAAGTAAGTGATCATTCACCAAATCATTTTGATTCTTATTACAAAGTGGCTGACAGAGCACTCCTGTCTTCCCTATTCTCACTGCTAATCGTATTGCTACTTTGCTTAAAAGTCTTCAGTGGTTACCCATATGCTCATTATAAAGTCCAACTGATCCTTATAGTGGCACATAGAATAAAGGTTAAAGGATGAAGGGATTAAAAATAACTACGGCTGCTAATTTGTTAATGGATACACAACAAATTATTGTAATTTATATTGTAAATTATAATATCAGAAACATAAAATGTGGGTGTAGGGGGAGGAAAAAGGTAGAATTTTTATATGAGATCAAAGTTAAGTTGTTATCAACTTAAAACACACTGTGATATATATAATATTTTTTAAAAGCATTATGATGACCAGAAGCAAAAATCCACAGTAGCTAAGCAGAAGATAAAGAGAAGGGAATCAAAGCATACCATTACTGAAAATCATCAATTCAAAAAACAAGAGAAAAATTGAAGAACAAGGGAAATACTAAACAGCTAGTAAACAATAAAATGGTCTTAGCAAGTTCTTATCAGTATTTCCTTTAAATGTAAATGGATTGAATTCTCTAATTAAAAGACAATGAAAAAAAGTAAGACCCATCTATATGTAGCCTATAAAAGGCTTACTTCAGCTTTAAGGACACACATAAACTCAAAGTGAAGGGATGGAAGAATATATTCTATACAAATGGAAACCAAAAGAGAATAGGGGTAACTATACTTGTATCAGACAAAGTAGACTTTAAGTCAAAAACTATAACAAGAGACTAAGTCATATATTGAGAAAGGGGTCAATTAGTCAAGAGGATATAAAATTATAAATATTTTCTCAGCATTGGAGTACCTAATATATTAAGCAAATACTAACAGATCTGTAGAGAAAAATAGAAAAAAAGACAATAATAGTAGGGGATTTTCATACCCCATTCTCAATAATGGATAGATCATCCAGACAGGAAATCAATAAGAAAACATTGGACTTGAACCATATTTTAGATAAAATGGACTTAACAAACATAAAGAAATAGCAAACATTCCATCCATCCAGCAGCAACAGAATACAGCAAGTCCTTGAATAACATCATTTTACTCAATGTCGTTTTTTTATAATGCTAATAAGGGAAAATGATCAATTCCTGGCTGGGGCCACTGTCTGTGTAGAGTTTGCATGTTCTCTCCAAGTCTGCATGGGTTTTTCTCTGGGTACTCTAGTGTCCTCCTGTGTTCCAAAGATGTGCATGTTAGGTTAACTGGCATGCCTAAATTGTCCTGGTATGAATGAGTATGTGTGTGAGTGTGCCTTGCAATGGAAGGGCATCCTGTTCAGGGTTGGTTCCTGCTTTGTGCCCTGAGCTGCTGGCATAGGTTCTGGCTATCTTTGACCCTGAACTGTAATAAGTAGGTTGGAAAATAGTGATCTTGCTTTTTAAAATTATCTTCCCTTAAATTATGTATAGCTTACATTTATTTCAATATTTAATATTGGAAGTGTTTTCAGTTTTTATTTAAAAGTTTGGTGCTATTTTTATCACCAGAAATGTGCCATAGGAACTTAACTGTTGTTTATATCAGCCTATGGTAAATTGGCTTCGTTATATGTCATTTCACCTAAAGTCACAGCTTCCAAGAATCTGTCAATGACTTTAAGAGAGGACTTACTGTACGCATTCTTCTAAATTACACATAGAATATTCTCCAGGATAGATTATATGATAGGTCACCAAATAAGTCTTAGAAAATTTAAGAAGATTGAAATCATAGCAAGTATCTTTTTCGACAACAGTGGTATGAAACTAGAAATCAATAATAAGAGGAAAGCTGGAAAATTCATAAGTAATGAAGATTAATTGAATAACTAGTAGGTCAAAGAAGATGTCAAAAGGGAAATTTAAAAAAATATCTTGAAACAAAAGAAAATGGAAACACAATATACCAAAATTATGGGATGTATCAAAAGCAATCCTAAGAGGGACATTTTAGTAATAAACACCTACATTAAGAAAAAGGAAAGCTCTCAAGTAGACCTAACTTTATACCTCAAGGAACTAGAAAAGAATATACTAAGCTCACAGTTTAGAAGGAAGGAAATAACAAAGATCAGACCAGAAATAAATGAAATATTTTCCAGAAAAACAATAGAAAAACTGGTTTTTGAAAAGATAAACAAAATTGACAAACTTTAGCTTGACTAAGAAAAGTTCAAATAAATAAAATTGGAAAGAGGAGACATTTCAGCTGATGCCACAGAGACACAAAAGATCATGAGAGACTGCCATGAGCAATTATACTCCAGAAAATAGTGTAACCTATAAGAAATGGACAAATTCCTACAAACATACAGCCTAAGATTGTATCAAGAAGTAGAAAATCTGAACAAACCAATAATGAGTAAAGATATTGAATTGTACTCAAAAACCTCCAATAAAGAAAAGCCCAGGATCAGAGGGTTTCATTGTCAAATTCCACCAAGCATTTAAAGAAGAATTAACACGAATCCCTCTCAAACTCTTCCAGAAAAATTGAATGAGAGAGCACACTTTCAAAGTCATTTTACAAAGCCAATAATATCCTGATACCAAATCCAGATAAGGACACTATAAGAAAACTACAGGCCCATATTCCTAATGAATATAGATGCAAAAATTTTCAACAAAATACTGGCAAAACAAATATAACAGCACATTAAAAGGAACATACACCATGATCAAGTGATATTTATCCCAAAGATATAGGAATGGTTTAACATATACAAATCAATAACTGGGATATATATTAATAGAATGAAAGATAAAAATCATATGATCATCTCAATAGATGCAGAAAAAGCATCCGATAAAACTCAATATCATTTCATGATAAAAACTGAACAAATTGTGTATAGAGAGAATGTACCTCAGCGTAATAAAGCCGTACAATACAAGCCCACAGATAACATTCTACTCAGTGGGAAAGGTGGAAAGCTTTTCTTCTAACATGTGGAACAATACAGCACTGAAAGTCCTAGCCAGAGCAATTAGGCAAGAAAAAGAGATTGAGCATCCAAATTGTATATGTGCTGACAAAGGAACCAAGAATACTCAGTGAGGAAAGGGTAGTCTCTTCCATAAATGGTGTTGGGAATACTGAATGTCCACGTGCAAAGAATGAAATTGGACCCATATTTTGCACCACTTGCAAAAATTAACTTGAAATAGATTAAAGACTTAATCTTGGCAGTAATTTTTTGGATATGACATTAAAAGAACAAACAACAAAAGCAAAAATAAGTGAGACTTCAAACTAAAAAGCTTCTGCATAGTAAAAGAAACAACAAAAGGTAAAGACAACGTAAGGGATGGGAGAAAATATTTTAAACCATGTATCTGATAAGGGCTTAATATCCACTATATATAAGAAACTTATGAATCTCAATAGCAAAAGCAAAACATATAATATGATTTAAAAATGCACAGAGGATCTGAATAGACATTTTTCCAAAGAAGACATATAAAAGGTTAACAGGTACATGAAAAGGTACTTAACATCACTAAGCATCAGGAAAAATGCAAATCAAAACCACAATGAGTTATCACCTCACATTTGTTAAAATGGCTGTCATCAAAAAGACTGGTATTAAGTTCTGGCGAGGGTGTGTAGAAAAAGGAACCCTTGTGCACTGTTGGTGGGAATGTAAATTGGCACAACCATTATGGAAAACAGTATGGAGTTTCCTCAAAAAAATAAAAATAGAATTACCGTATGGTCCAGCAATCACACTACTGGTTATATAATTGAAGGAGATGAAATCAGAATCTTGAAGAGATATCTGCACCCCCATGTTCAACTGTAGCATTATTCATGATAGCTAAGACATGGAAATAACCCAAGTTTTCCTTGACAAAAATGGATAAAGAAAATGTGATATACATATACGTATGAATATTATAACTATATATATAATAGAATATTATTCAGCCAATAGAAAGAAGGAAATCCTGCCATTTGTGATAACATGGATGGATTGAGGGCATTATACTAAGTGAAATAAGTCAGAGAAAGACAAATACTTTATGATCTCACATGTGGTATTTAAAAACGTCAAACTCATTGAAATAGTGGATTGGTGGTTGCCAGGGGCTGGGGGAAATGGGGAAATGTCTGTCAAAGGATACAAACTTCCAGTAAGATGAATAAATTGTAGGGATGTAATGTATAGTGTAGTTGACAGTATGATATTATGTAATGGAAATTTGTTAAGAGAGTAATCTTAAATGTTCTCACCACACAAACAAAAATGGCAATTATGTGAAGCCATGGAGATGTTAACTAAAGTTATTGTGGTAATCATTTCACAATATATGTATGTGTCAAATCATCACATTGCTCACCTTAAACTTAGGTAACATTATGTGTCAATTATATCTCAAAGCTGAAAGAGAAAGAGAAATGGTTATGTTACATTCAATATTCTGTGTAGGAAGGTTGGCAGATAAAACATTAATAAGATTGTTTAAATGATTAAGAAATATGTTATAAAATACTATATAAATGTATAAACAATTACAATAATATATTTTAAATTTGCATACAAATAGAAATAAAAATAATCAAAATAATTAAGAATTATTTTCTTTTAAGAGGTATTCTGTTTATCCAGAAAAATCATTTATGTGGAAAAGCTGCATGTTATAACTGAAATGGATTAAAGAGTGATCTGTTAGATATTTTCTGATACTGAGAAGCTTTTTTTTTTTTACTTAATGTTATATCTCACTAGAGGAATACATGTAAAATTTTGAAGATTAGTAACTTTAAAAAAAGTTTTATGTCCAATGCCACTTAGGTCTAGTTTATTATAGAGACCCTGTAGCAGTGTTAACTGAGTTGAAGAAAAGTCTTATGTTTGAAATTATTTTCTCAAACATTGTTAAAAATGTTATATTCTCAGGTGAGTTTGCAAATATTTATTTAATCCTCAATAGATCTGAATTATAGTGACTAAAATTTTCTATTTTCATAATAGGAGCAAGAATCATAAAATCCATCTGGGAACCTGAGAAATATATCCTGACCTTATTGTTGCCAAAAACTCTTGAATAATATTCTCTCTAGCCTTTCTCATGTGCTTAAACAATCTATTTTCCCCCACGAGAGGGATTGTCATCATCTCTCTTTCCCTTTTCAGATTCAGGGGTAAAAGAACTTCTTCTCTTGCCAAAAGAAGATACTCTTTTCTGTATGATAAAATGATTAAGTTGGTTTCTGTCATTTCAGCTATCCTCATCTCAAAATATGTTTATGCTGTTTAAGTTTGTGTTGTGTTACTATATATATATTTAGCATCCTAAGCTATTCCCTGAAATCTCTAATATGCTGATAAGTTGATTCTTTTTCAGATCATCAATTAAAATGCTATGATTGAAATTAAACTGAATTAGGGACTGGTGGTAAAATGTTCCAAAATTAAAACGAGAAGGCAAAAAGCGTGGAGGACAAAAGTTCACTTGGCCATGTGTTATGGTATGGTTTTGCTCTTTCTGGTGACAAAATATTACTGTGGATTGTTTGGGTTGGCCTTGCACATTGGTTGGTGTCCAGAAGTCGAGCTCTCTTGTCTTGGTATGGAGTGATTGGAATCCACAGCTCTCTAGAGAGCAAAGCTTTTGCCCTCCAGGGTGCTAACTTTGTGCTTGTTCCAACCCTCACTTGGTGTTTGAGCAAAGCTTACTCTTCTCATATTAGGTGGCTTAAAAAGTTATGATCAGATGACATTTGAGTTTTATGTTTCCTCTGTCACTTGAATGACTTGTATGTGACAGGTGTGTTAACCCTAACTCATTTCCAAAGGTTTAAAGGAATAGGAAGAAAGAGTGAAGGGAATTTGGAATAACTTCTTTATGTTATCGCATTTGAGTTCATGATTAAATTATATGAAATAGATTTCCTTCCTTTTTTGTGTGTGTTTTGAAATTAGCTCTCAATAATGGCACAAATGTTTCTTAAAATAAATTGGCTTGAGAAATAATTTGATGCCAGGGAGAATTTCTAGCCCATTAGAAGAATATATCTTTGACTCCTTCTCCTTTAACTGCCATATGTAATTGGTTGCTAAATCCTACTACTTTTACTTTAAAGTTAACCTTTGCCTTTGCCCTTTCTGCCCTACGTTCACTATTTTAGGGCCACATAACTATTTTATTAAACTATTACCTGCTAAATGGTCTCTACATTTGCCTCAATCTTACTTCCATTCATTCTAATTACTACTTCCAGTTCAATTTTGCTAAAGTCCAAGCTCAGATCATGTCAGTCCATTACTTAAAAAACTGCCAACAGAAGATTCAGTTTAGGCTCTTCATAACCTGGTTACTTCCTTTTATTTTAACTTTAGCCTCACTGCTCTTCTATGAATTACTGATTAGCCCAAGTGAAGTACTATGTGCCTCTCCCACCTCACTGCTCTTCTATGAATTACTGATTAGCCCAAGTGAAGTACTATGTGCTTCTTCCAGAATACTTCAGTCTTTCCAGTTTCTCTGCCTTTTGTGTCTCCTGTTGCTTTCTTTACTTGGAATGTCTTTCAACTTTATCTGCATGTGCAAATCTAATCTATCATTTGGCTTATTCTGTGCCACTGCAGAGTAATCTTTACCTCCTCTGATTACTTCTCCCCCATATGTTTTCTTGGGATCTTTTGGCAATTATTTCTATCACGTACTATTTGTGCATGTATAATATGTCTTACCTGCCACCCTGTATTAAGCTTCTCCAAGGTAGGCTCTATATCTGGTTTTTACCTTTGGACAGGCCACAGGTCTAGAGTGGTGACTTTATGTGCAGTAGAAGCTCAGTATGTATTCAATAAATGATGAAATAATGAATCTCTGTCTTTCGTATTGCATCATAAGTTTTGTACCAGTAACACCTCAACTCTCAGTCTTTGAAGAGGAAAATTATAATACTAGCCACAGTTTTTACTGAGCCTAAATTGAAATACTCTGAAAAAGTTTAATCATAGAGACAATCGGAACTATACTCTGTTATTTAGGATAAACCTCTGGCAAACATTCCTGTTTTTCAAGTTCTTCTTAGTCTTTTAAGTGTGCACTATGTTTATTCCCTTTAAACATCTCACAATTTAATAAGTGAGCCATTGTTTTGAAGTCTTTTATAACTTACTCCATGAAGAAACTGAATTCTTGAAATAAAAGGTGAATAAAGGACAATATTTTGAATTTACACTTTTTTATCCATTTCTGTCAGAGTATAATTTTCAAGGTTTCTGTAAAACACCAAAATATGAGTAAGACAATGCAGTCTTTTCTGGTACTTTCATTAACCAAACTCTCATGAAAAGGGCCTTAAAAAGCCGTGATTCAGCACATTGTTTTTATCAAGCTCTGTGGTAATTATGAATATTTTTCTAGTATGAATAATAATATTCATTCTTTTCCTGGCTTTTTCTAATAATGTATTTTGCAGTTTTCTTTGATAAAGTAAATTGAATTCACTGTTGCTTATTTGGGTATTATTTTTAAAGTAATTCTTAATCGAGATTTTTATAATGAATAAAATTCAATTAAAATATGAAAATTACAGTTAATTATGGCACTGAGACTATATTAGGGATTCAGCTGCTGAGAATAAAACAAGTATAACTGCAAAAACATTTGAAAAATAATGAAACATAGCTTGGTCAGCATACTCAGGAAATTTTTGTACTGTGTTCAATTTATTTTGCTTTGTGCACAGATTCTGGTGTATGCTAGCATGAGACAAAGGACTGAAAATGTGGTTACTATTTAAAGATGTTCATTGTTTGAGAGAAATTCAACAGAATCTTGAATATTCTCATGATGTGTGGAATAATTTTATAGAGACTATGTTAAATCATAACTATATTTTATGTTAATGTCTTAAAATATGTTTGGTTTGCAGATATGGTACTTAAAATTTTTCTATGGAACTATTTTATTCTAATTTTTGCCAACAATAATGTCTTATATCATATTTGTTTAAATGTTTGAAAGTCAATTGATAACCATAATGCTAGTTTACTTATTTTATTTAAAATTCTAAATGATTCTCTGAAATATTTCCACAAAAATTTATTTTCCATTTGTTTCTTCTTTGTTTTATATATATGCCAAGCATGGTATTTATTTTGATGAGTCTGTCAATAAAATTCAAAGAAGTAGAATTGCTATTTTGTCTTAATGATGGAAAAATGACATAACATTTTCCTGATTGTATCTCTTATTTTGCATACTTTTTGATAAGCACACATCAATTTATTTTGCTAACATTATTTTATAGAAAGAGAGCGCCTGTCCTTTTATTTGAGGTAAGTTAATGCAGATTTGGTTAATGGAAGGTAAAGTGAAATCTTATGGGGTGACAGATTTGGGATTAACTTGGGGGCACATGGAAAAGGAAATGGAATATCTCTTCACAAAGAATTTAAGGATCTCATAGAGAACTATGAGATATTTAAACTGCCGCTAATTAGGAACAGTTGTAGTTGCGCCTGATTTTTATTTCATTTTTTACATGCCCAAGTGATTTTATCTATAAAGCGTTAGAAGTATATTTGGATTAAAATAGTATGTCTCTAAGACATAGTTTTGGTCTCTTTAGTAGTTTATATATATATATATATATATATATATATATATATATATATATATATATATTTTTTTTTTTTTTTTTCCTTACTGAATCAAAAGATGTGTAAACCTAGAAAGTCTTCAAAGAATGCCAGACCTTCTCCTTCTATCTTTTCTCACTTGTATCATATTTTCCCTGGTATCATCATTAAGATGACTTCATGAGACAACTGTCGGTATTGTTTAATTTCAGCTATTCACTTATAAGGGCTAGGAAAAAGTTTTTTTTTTTTTTTTTTTTAACTGTATGGATATATGTGGATAGCCAGATCATTATTATGATGAAAGAGAATTATATTTGCTTGATATTAATGTGGAAAAAAAATTTTTCTCCTTTTTTTGAAAACTGGCTTCTGGTAATTCTGTGACTTAAAGTATCAAGAACTCAAGTCTTACATTGGTATTCTTGAATTAATATTTGGTAAATACTACACACCTAACTTTGTGTAACCTGTTGGGAAACTTATGTTTTTAGTTCTGCTTTTCAAATTCGTAAATCCCAGGTGTCTCTCACTTCTCCAGGATTATTCAGCTGGCTATTGTATAATCTGGAAAAGTCTTTTTTAAAAATTAGGTATTGCCAAGACTCCTTCCAACTCTAATATTGTAAAAGTACTTGATTTTAATTTAAGTCCGTTCTCAACTATAATGGAAGATTAGCATGATTATAATTTTAAGGTAATAGTTACCATTTCTTTAAATTACCCTAAACTGAGTGGAAAACTTTATTTGTAAAATAATAACCAAAAAAAAAATCTAGCTTTTATCCTCCATCTTTTTCTACTTGAAATATTTTTACTTTGGGAAATCCTTTTGGGAAAATAGATTTCTAGACAGCTTACAACCAACAAATGGATATTTTGATGGAAGGAGAGCTATGGCTACCAGCCATTTCCATTTCCTTATTAGAACAACCATGTTTAACAGAGAACAAAACATGTCACAGTTTGTAACAAGTATTTAGTGTTGGGGGTTGAGGGTGAGTTTTGAAGCTTTTTAATGTATTGGAAAAAGAGGGCATTTAGTTTACTGTTATGAAGAGTAGAGAAACATTTCATTGTTAACCTGTAGACTTTAGGGTACTTCAGCACTGATTGTGTATTTCCTAAGAACAGGGACATTCTCCTATATAACCACTATACCATTTTTATATTCAGAAATTTTATCACTGATTCAATACTATGTCAACTATATAGTCCATTTTCAAATTTCTCCAGTTGTACTGATTGCCTTTCTCAGCTTTTTTGTTTGTTTGTTTGAGCTAGAACCTCATCAAGACAAATGCACTGCACTTGGTTATTCTCTTTCTTCAGGACAGGCTTTGATCTATACCTCTGCTGTCCAGTATGGTAGCCACTAGCTACTGTACTATATTGTGACCATTTACATTTAAATAAATTAAAATTTAATAAAATTAAGAATTTAGTTCTTCAGTCATACTAGCCACATTTTACTAGTGCTCAGTAATTTTATGTGGCTCATGGCTACACTGTTGGACAACAAAAACATAAAATATTTCCATCATCACAGAAAGTTCTATTGGACAGATCTAGAACATGCCCCATCTCTTTTTGTCTTTCATGAAATTTATTTTTTGAAAAGTTCAGGCCAGTTGTCTTGTTAAATGTTCCACATTATGAATTTGTCTTGGTTGTTTCTTAGTGGTTAGATTCAGTTTTTGGCAGATTGGTCTTCCAAAGATAGCTGCAATAATATATTTAGCCCATCCCACATCACTTATTTAAAATATGATTGACACTTCCCTAATTGAGAGGTGGAGTCTTTCTTCTCTTCCTGGGACATGGGCAAGGACTTACAACCTTTAAAGTAGGAAGTCATGCTATATGACTTAAGACTCACTCTTTCTTGGGATGCTTCCCTTTGGAACCCAGCCACCTCACTGTGAGGAAGTCCAGGCCCTAGGAAGATAGATGTTGCATAGTACTAGCTAAGGTGTCATTTGACAGCCAGATGTACGAGTGATGGGACTTCAGAGGATTCAGTTTTTCTAGCCGAGACACTAGATGTAGTGGAGTAGGGACATGCAATCCCATCTGCGGTCTGGCTGAATTCCTGATGCACAGAAACTGAGAGAGCTAGTAAATTATTATCCTTTGAAGCTGCTGAGTTTGGGGGAGTTTTTACACAACAATAGATAACTAATAAACAGGTTAAACAGTTTTGGCAAGAGCATTACATATGATATGGTGTTCAGTTTCAATTGCATCACATTAGGAGACATGTGATGTTGGTGTGATTTATTACTGGTGATGTTTGATCATTTGGTTAAGGTGGTTTCCATCATATCTCTTGATCATAAATAGCTTTTTCCTTTGTAATTAATAAGAAACCCAAAAGAAAGTTTAATTTTGCAAATAATGCAAGCTTCCGCCAAGTTTCTTGGCAAAAACTTTTCACTCTACATCATTGTTTTGAGTGGATGTAAAAATAGAAACAATCTTAGAAATAAATCATTTTAACTTAGTCTCCACCCTGATTTAATAAATGTTATTAGCTTTCCGTTAGAAATATTGCCTTGAAACTAGGGACATAGAAATACTTTAGATGTAATTTTACTGTCTTGGAACTTATGAATGAAAACTAACACAACTGGAATTCAAAGGGATGGATTGGGTGATACCGAATTGTATTCCAAGATGTTTCAACTAAAAGGTTTTATTTTCCACAAGACTAAAATGATGTCATTATGGTAACTGTATACTCTAGGCTAAGACTGGTCAGTGGTGCTTTCTGGATTGTATCCTTCTCATACAAAATTAAAAGAAAAAAAGATTTTTTAAAGTGCATGTGTATGTTAGAAGTTCTATAAGTCCTGTATAGTAGAGATTTGAACATATCTATTTTTGAATATATGAATGTATATATATTTTAAAATATAAATCTATCATAGCCCAGATTTTATTATTAAGTAACTTAGTAAATAATTTTTTATTAGTAAATAATACTGAGCTTAACAAATGTTTATGAATTGAAGACTTCATGGATACTGTTGTAAGATATTTAAAAAAAACATGAAATATAATGGTTTAGGGAGCCATGGTAGCATCTAACGGTCCCCCAAACTGTTATTGATGGAGTTTTATAGAGATGAACAATGCTTTGTAATCTCTATTATTTGACTATGAATAGAATACATATAAATTAACTACATAGGTATTTTAAAGTTTGTTCTGCCAATAAGAACTAATAGTTTTCTTGTTTGTTTATTTTGATCAGATATAAGAGCATGGTAGCATATATTTTGATTTGTTTTGGTTTGATAATGACAAATTTACCTAGATTTCCCTGTCTAAAATTCTATTTAATGTTCTTACTAGAACATAGAATTTAAAGATAAGAAAAATAAATAAATTTGACACTTTAAAATCTGGAATCAGGATAAATAATCCGAAAAAAGTACTAAGTGTGCCAAATTCTATTGTATATAATCAGTTATACAGGCATTAAGCTTTCCCCACAGAATGACGAAATCCCTATATATGTTATGGAAACGAAGTAAAAATTTTAAAACGTTCTCAGCAAAATATCGTTGCAAGTCTGTGATGTTAGGATTTCCTTAGTGTAAAAATACTCCTTGTAAACCATTCAGTAAGGATTGATTTCTGCTATTTATTGCTTTAATTGTCTTAGTGTATAATCATGGGTCTACTTGGGATATTTTATTGTCTCTTTCTAGTAAAACCCTGTTAATTGGACTCTGCATTGTGAATGCTATCAGGTTCATGATGTTTAATTCCTTAGTGGATGATACAGTTTCACCCGTTACTTGCTTTCAGACTGAATATTTAGAAACATTTTCTTCCATGTAAACAGTTATAGGAAAAATTTTACATGAGAGTGAATAAATCAATCAACAATTTAGAAAAATAATCAGAATACAACTCTTGCTAAGTAAAAGTGTGTTGTATCTTTATACAGGGGAGAAATGTGATTGGAGCTGCTTCAGAATCCTATGAAAATATACAAATAATGGTATCTAGCTGGGAAAAGAGCAATCAAAATATAAGTCAATTCTGGAAAGTATAAAATTCCAAGGGAAGGCTTACGTGTTTAACTCTGGGAGTATAAAGGAACTGTGAAAGAATATGGGACTACTTAAGAAATGGAGGAAAACTGCAGAGTGAAGAGTCAGTGGTGGACAGGGAGGGAGGATTAGGGTAGGCTTGAACTTGGCAGACAGGAAAGAAAGAGAGGGGAGGGTAAGCTTGTTGAACATTGAAGTGGAGGTGCGGGTTTGGATGCTTAGGCAAGAAACTAGTTTATGAATTTACTGAGCGGGAAACATACTGAGTGAGACACCACTGTTTTGGGTGGTTTCAAGATAAATACTTCTATGTGCCAAGGAGGAAGGACTGTTTTCCAAAATCCTGAGACAGCGTTGGCTGACAGACTTTGAAAAGGCTCTAGAAGTGTGAGTCATGAATGATGCTATCTACATATACATATCTGCATATACACGTTTGATAGATGTCATCTGTATACAGCTGCTCTTCAAACATCTGTAACCAGCAAGGTCAAGAGGACTTGACCTCTGGACAGCTTTCTGGATGTGTGCACTTCAGGCCAGTGTGGTATTTTTGTTAGAGAAGTTAGTAAAGGAGAGGAGCTGCAGTCCCAAGGGCTTAGGCTTTCGGAGGGGTGGAGTGGAAGGGAGCACCATTCCCTCTATTCATACCTTGGAGAAATGGAGAAGGAAGTGACTAAGTGGTAGA
This sequence comes from Eidolon dupreanum, assembly GCA_028627145.1. Classification (NCBI taxonomy): domain Eukaryota; kingdom Metazoa; phylum Chordata; class Mammalia; order Chiroptera; family Pteropodidae; genus Eidolon; species Eidolon dupreanum. Next base: position 22,631,428 of record CM053503.1, on the reverse strand, counting down.
AATGCCCAGGGAGCTTAATGATTGCCCTGGCCTCCTCAGATCCCAGCATCACTTTACATGTTGCTCAGCCATCCTACATTCCTGTCTCTAACACTTATGGGAAAAATAAGGCCAGTATTGTTGCTCATAAAGATTTTTTGGGTGGGGAGTTTCTTTTACATAATTCATTCATATTTTTAGCTAAATCCTATAGACAGTTTGCTTGGGATAAACGGGATTGGGTATTCAGGGAAAGGAGTGATAATTTCCAGTTATGGAAAAAGGGTTCGAGAGTTATTTGGATGTCTTTATCCCATTAGCATACATGACCGTTACTCTGTTTGCCCAGGATCTAAAGAACATCTCTTCACTTATTTTCCATTTACTCCCAAGCCTTGCTGACTACTGTATAAGATCATATACTAAATGAAACAGGAATATGTTGTTATGTGACTCACCCTTCTTGAGTGGTTTTCCCCTGTATTTCAGATTTATAATGGCATGGTGTGAAGATATTTAGGATTTCCATTCCTGCTTTTCCCTTTCCTGCCAAGCTCGTGACCCCTGCCAACTCCATCCTTTCCTTTTGCTGCCTACAATTTTGGTTTGGGTTCTGGACTCTTCGGGAGTTTATAGAACAGAATTCATTTAAACTCTCTCTTTTTTCCAAATGGGACAAGTATCTTAATTGAGGTCAGGCCAACACGTACTGTGACAGAATCTTCCCCTCATCCTCCTGGCACAGGGAGTGAATTCATACAGTAGAAGAATGGTGTGAAACAGTGTATCCACACAGTGTCCATTGGGATAAAGCTAATGCCCAGTTGGAGGCACAACACAGGACTCCTTTGCCCAGCTCTATTGTTCCTCTTGGTCCCAAGCCAAATGACAACCTGGTGGGTGAGCCATTGGCTCTGGCCTTTCCCCAACCCCCTCAGGTCTAGGATAAAATGCCCAGCTGTCCCTTCCCTTGCAGGATTTACCCTGTGGAAACAGTAAATGCCCTCATTGTTACTTGATATTTTACAAAATTGTGTTTAAATTTGTAACTACAGTGCTACCAATATGGTTTTATTGGTAATATGAAAGCTTCAAATGCTTGCTAAAATTCAAGAATAGAATCCGTTTAAAATCAGACTATTTAAGTATAAAAAGAGCTTCTGGAGTGAACATGGGAGAGGAAGTGGGAAGATCTGAGTTAGACTGAACTAGTGTAGTTCATGTACTACATATAGTTATTTTGATCACTGGAAATACTTCTACTGCGGTTTGCATTAATTAGTTATAGTGCCTTTTATCATTTAGCCACATTCTGACATCTGTAAGACAGAAATGAACATCCAACACTCCCTCAAGTGGAACTATATCCACTACATCTGATGGCACTTATGCTTTTGTGCCTGGATTTTATTATTATATTAAGTATGCCTTATCTAAGTAATGATTATAGAATTTATAGCTGTTATGATTTGTTTTCAAGTCTCAGATGTAGTCAAAAGTATATGAAGAAATCAAGAAGGAATTCTGCAAAAGAAACAAAGACCTGATAATTTTATAGAGCTTCATCTGTGTAGATTCTTCATATTGACAGTGGCTTTGCTTCCTGTGATTATGAAGCATTACTAGTAGCATTCTTACAATTGCATTTTATTTAACTTTTGCTTTTTTTTAAAAAAAATATATTTTTGAAGTAACAGAAAAGCCCAAGAACTTTATTGATAATGTTTCTAAGACATATAAATGTTTCTTAAACCCAAATAACTTCAGTAGGTTGGAGAGAAAACTTTCATGCTATGCCAGACTGGGGTCTCTTGTTTACTATTGGATTTACATTTCTGTAAGACACAATGCTATAAATAAAGGATAGTTGTCCTACAAATGCCTCTTACTATAATGTAACTGAAATGCAACTGACATTGTTGATGTCATTGGAAAAGTAATAATTGCCTTGCCTTCCTCATAGGATTTTATGAAATGAGATAGTAGATTCAAAAGTATTTTTAAGATGTTAAGTGATCAGTAAAGACATGTTATGATTATGATTATTAGTATTATTAGAGTTAATGTTTGTACTATTTTATCACTACCAACATCACCACTATTACTTTGTCTCTGTTGGAATATAATTTCTTAGACCCGTTTCCTCTGCTTTCTGCCTAACTTACCAGAAAAGGGAAGGGAAATCACACACATAGTTTCATGTATAAACAGGAAATTTTTTTGTTTTGGTGCATGTGTGTTTGTCATAGGATAGAATATAAAGCCAGGCTTGCTAATCAAGGACAGTTGCTTGCGCCAGCTCTGAACTAAAACGAGTTGGTTTTAGGGTAGAGCCATGGCAAATGTACACTGAGCACCAGAGCGGCAGGTGTGTCCTCTACAGGGTGGGAGATCACTGTCACTCTTGGCTCCCTGCTTTCTTCTTATCTTCATCCAAGCACCCAGCAGGTTCAGAAAGATAGAGTCCAGTTCTCAGGGTGATCATTCTCAGTGGGAGGAATCAGAGGATAGTTATCATCGGAAGTCGTGGATATAGGTCACAAAAGGCAAGAGGAGGTTTGAAGCTTGAGGTTTTTGAAATATAAATATCCTACTGTAGGAGATTGATTTTTCTTAGATGAATTACTAGAGTCAGTTTAAATTTTGTTTACATTAGGAACTGATTTCTTTTTAGGCTTACTGGTGTATGAGAGCACAGCTAAAATCCTCTAACCAATATTGGAAAACTTATGAAATAAAGAGGAAAGTAACTATCTCTAATTTCAACATACAAAGATAATTACTTGATATTTTTTATTTGATTTTAATGATGAATAATATGCTATGTGTTGTTTTGATGAAGATACTATGTCTTCCACTACTAATGTATAACTCTTATTGTTATCACCGTTATCATTATCATCATTAAGTATTTATTAACTTCTTGCTATGAGCAAGACAAGTTCCCCAAAGAGTGGAGAAGATAGATAAATGGAAGACGTAAGATAAGGAGATAATTTTCTATTTAGGACTGAACATATGTCTGGAAAAAATAAAATTATAATATATGATTTTTTCATTCAACAAATGATTATTGAGCTTCTTTATGTGCCTGACACTGTGCTCAGCACTTGAGAATAAGATGAGGTGATAGACAAACAAATAAGAATTTTAATAAATTGTAACGTGAATTGTTAGTGAAGTGCCAGAGACAAGTGCTATAGGAAGATATTGTATTAAAAGATATAGTGAATAACATTGGATAGTGTCAGAAACCAGAATAAAAACATTCTTTTAAGTCTTATTTCTCATGATGACTTTCAATGAAAGCCTAAGGCATAACTTAAAATAGTTAATACATTCTGGTAACAGTTGAAAAAATATAGTTCAGGTACATTATATTCAGTTCTGGAAGAACACAGGATAGATCTTGTGAAAATTGGTTAATTTTTAAATTTGATTAATTAAGGATGGGCTTTAATTTCTCTCTAGTTTTAATTGTCTTAATATTCGCTTTTGTCAGGAGTGTAATGTTAACAATTTGACAAGTGTATGAAGTGCTGATTTTCTGTGGTGTGGTTTGAAGAGAAGACCATATTTTTTATATTCTAGGTTGGCAAGTGTCAAGGCTAGTATTCCATTATGAAATCTAGGAAATCTGATCTGCGGTTTTTTTTAGTTGTTGTTTGTTTGTTTTTTTACCTAGGAAATGGATGTTTTCACCTCTTCAGGGAAGGAATTTGAATGAAAGAGAAAAAGCTGAGGTCCATTACATCTTGGATATTTTTGTCTTTACCTGCCATGAAACTTGTTGCAGAATAGGATTTTATATCCGATTATTGCATCTTAAATCAACTTGGCTTATTTTATTTCTTTTTATCAGATGAAAGAATTGAGAATTCGCTTGTTATACGTTATTTGAGTTGTTCTGTTCCAGAGTGAAAAATACGAATAGAACTGTGGAATTTCTCTCCCTGGAGATCTTTAAGAAAAGGTGTTCAGACACTTAACTGCCTGAAATTGGTTGTGCAGAGTTTTATGTGTCCTACTTTAAAAAAACAAGATGTTTAAAAATCCAGACTTAGAAAATTGATATTATTAAGGATGATTCTTCTCTTTCTAATCCTAGTTATTTTAGTTTTCCTAAGTGATTTTATTTGATAGTAAACAAGTACTTACATTAGTATTTGACTTATAAGTATTGCTTACATAATGTCTTAATTTGTATTTATGAAGCATTTGTCAGTTTTCAAAACACTTTTACATTATGTCATTTGAGCCCTAGTGGTCTTATATAGTAGTCAAGGATGGTATGATTATCTTCATTTTGCCGATGAGGGATCAGAGGATGAGAAGTTACGAGACCTGCTTGTGGCCGTGAGATATTAAATGGTGGGGTTTGGCACAGGCCTTTTGATAGCAAACTCTTTGATCTTTTTTAGTATCTATGAGGCCCTAATTTTTTTCTTACATGAATATTTGTTCTCTTTTAAGTCAAAATCTGATCAGCGCAGATACTGGAGAACTGAAAGGTATCTCTGGGTCCTTGATTTCACTTTTCTGCAGGCTGAGTGCCTGCTGGGGGAAGGGAAATATGTTTAGGGTTCTCCCCAAGTCATTATTTTATCAATTACCACTTTCTTACCACTGCAGTGTTGTAGATGGTAATTGGGAGTTCTCAGATCTGTTCATAAAAATAATTTTACTTTTAAAATCAGCAAATAGATATTGAAATTAACTTTCTTCTCATAAAATAATATGGTTTGATATTTAAAAATAGATTGAGTTTCTAGGAAACAGTGAACATGTTCATCAGTGTACTAAGATTAAGTACTTTCACATAACCACATTAGCTATATACAATATCCACTTCTCTTGAGCATTGATAAATTAGGCTGTGCACTTAAGAGAAGCAAAATAAATCAGTTCATTAACTACTGAGTCCTTTACATTGGAGCTACAGTTTATATAGATTGTTTTCAAGTTAACAGAACCAAATGTGTATAGCAAATAAAATCTCTAGGAAGAAAAAGAGGATGTGTTATTGAGGTTTATGAGGTTAGGCTTCATGTATTGAGATCATTTTATCTTATAGTTCTGGTTTAGGAAGTTTCCAGCACCCGCCCCCCCACCACCTTTCCTGAACATTTACTAGTGCCTATATAGTGACTATAGAGAATTTGCAAATGTCATAAAAAGACAAAGAAGAAAATACTTATTTATAACCTTTCTGAGAACATTTTTAATGAGATGAGATGAAGTCATTTTTGAGGAAAGTATAGCACCAGAATGACTGACAAAATTCAGGAACATGCAGAGAATACCTGGGAGTAGGAGAGTATGTGATGGGGGATAGTTATAGCTAAATTTAATTAGCTACATTATAGTGGACCATGAATTTCAGCAGAAGATTTGTTGTTCTTAAAGCAAAGGGACTCATGTTTTCCAGATAAGGAAACCGAATTGAATTATTCAGATTGCTGGAGGAATTGGAGCTAGAACCCAGGCTTTTTGATCATTACGATAATGTTGCTTCTGTTATGTTATCTCATATTGCCATTGTTGTTTCTGGGACAGATGATAGAAAATAAAAGTAGTGCTTTTCTAAGAATAAATTTTTATAGTTTTAGAAAAAGGATTAGAAGCGGGGGACATTATGTGAAATAGGAAAACCAGTTAAACTTATTTTGATGATCCAGGTATGAAGTAATATAGAGTGAAAGAGATGGAGGAATCAGTAACAACTAGAGTTTCAAACTGGGTGATAAAGAGAAAGGAAGTGCCATTAAAATAAATGAGTAAATTTGGAGAGCAAACTTGTTTTGTGGGGAAGATCAGGTTTAGTTTTGAATAAATTGGGACATCCAAGAGAAATGTTTTATTAGACAAGAATATGGGGCTGATATTACAGATGTTAAATTGTACTTTGCAGATAATGAGGATTTACTAGTAGGATAGCATGTAATATAGGACTAATCTCTTCACACAGTACAACTGAGGGCAGTTTAATTTTGGGAAGACTTACTTCAAGAAAAAATAACTTACTTATTACATGTGTCGCTGAATGAAACATCTGGTTAATTAACTTGTATGGGCAAACTCACCTTAAAAAGACCTTTACTGACCCTATTGTGTGATTGTATGATGCTTCTTTTTCTTCAGTTAAAGTATTAGTTGCTTGTGCAACCACATATAAAACCTATGTGTTACAGAAAACGGCGTTACCCTTCAGCCATTGCCAGGCTTTGTGATAGTTTATGATGTGACTACATGTAATTGTAATTTAGTTTGACATGTTAACTAATTTCATTTGGGCAATGTGTTTGCCTAGTTATTCATGATCTGTTAATTTTAAACTTATATGTATGGGTGAAACCAAAGATAACAGCTTTGACGTTTGTTTCTAAGAGATATGGTGAACCTGAGCTATTATTATCTATGGTCCATAAAATTTTAAAGAGAGGCCATTGTCTTTGTTTACCTTCTCTTTGTGAATTTCTAAGGATTTCTAAAACTTTTAAACATATTTATTAACTTTATTAGCTACTGACCAGTTTATTTAAATTCTTGGTCCTAGATGTTCCCATAACCTGTTTTCCTGCATTTATCACGCTACGTTGTCATCATCTGCCTAAGTTTGAATCCAGGCTTCACTGTACTTAGTAGTTGTGTGAATTTCTAGTTTTTCAGATTATTCATGTTTCAATTTTCTCATCTCAAGATAGAATAGTATAGCATGTCTATTTAACTCATGGGCTTGTTGTGAGAATTAAATTATTAAGTATGTCAAGCACTTAAGAAAGAGCCTGGCACATAGCAAGCACACTTAGCTACTGTTACTGATCTATTTCACTCACTCTCCTGTTCATGGTTCATCCTTGTATGGATCTAGAACAGTGTCTGCTTTCAGTAAAAAATTTATGGACTAATTGAATAAGGAAGGGGGCAGAGGAAGAAGGTGTACTATAGGGTTCAAAAAGGAAGAGGCCAGCTCTTATTTTTTTTTTTACAAGTGCTATTTTCATTCTTGCTCAGTTCCATTGTAGGTGAAAACTTCTTTTTCCTTAGTCGCTAAGGTTTAGTGTCACTGATCCCAGTAAGGTGTTGTAATGAAAATAGTTTGGTTTAATCAAAGTTCAGAGTGGCTAATAGTTGTCCAGTGGCTTTTACACTTAAAACAATGTGCTAATCAAACATCACTCTTGTAGGTAGTATTTTTGTTATCATAAAGTGAAGGACAGGGCAGGCCAGATAATTTACAGGACCCAGAGCAAAATGGAAAGGAAAGAGAGGTCTAGCTTGGGTGGGGAAGTAAATTTCCCTTTCCCATGAGCCGCCACCCCAAACTGCAGATGGTCGACCTCCAGGTGGTCATGCCCAGATTTGCTTGGTACCTGGATTAGGGGTGGGCAAAAGGACTCCACTGAGTCTCCCACTTAATGGACTGTGATGCTACCATCTCCTTTCTGCAGTTCAGTTATTGTAACCTGGTTACTGGCCAAGGAGGGGAGATGATGGAAGGTGGGCCTGCATGTGAACCAAGGTCCTAAGCCAAACTTTATCATCTCATTGGACTTCATGAATGAAACACAAATTTGAAGATGTTATTAAGAATTTCAAGAATGTTAGCTTTTCTTCCTATTATTATCTGTTCACGTAGATGTGCTCAACTTAATGGTTTTGGACAACATGGCGCTTTAACTATTTTTGCCATAATTTTGCTACAGGATAGATATTATTTTTATTTTACATCCTTGGAAACCGAGGCTCCAAGTGGTTGATAAGAATCTTTTCTAAAGCCATGCAGTAAGTGACAAAGCTGAGATTTAAACTTGGCTTTAAGACTTTCTTAGTCACTAGCCTATACTGTTTCCACTGGCTCTAATGAAAATTTTGGTGTCAAATCTACATGACACGTAGATGTCAGCTTTTTGGTAACAGCTTTATGCCTCAAGAACTTCCCATTTAGTGAATTAGTGTGTGTATTTCTAAATGTTCTGTAGCTTTTAAGTTCTATAAAAGTTTCAATCATTAATAGCTATCTAGTCCTTTATGCAGTAAGATTGTGTATCTACCAGTTTGTTTGTTTGTTTTCCTTAGTCTTTTGTTCACAAGATTTATAGACTGCTCAGATTTCTTTCTCTGATCAGGATTTCCAGCCAAGCCACAAGTCTGTCTATTGTCATCTTAGAGTAGTTTCTGTTGGTTAGTGTTCTGTGTATTGATGAGCCCCTGTGTGTCAGAGAACATAAGAGGAACAAAAATGAAGGGCTCCCCAAAGGAAACTAACATCACTTTTTAAAAGCTCATTAAAAAACATCTAAAGTGACCACAAGGGACTTTGAGAGTCTTTTTTGAAAAGCTTTGTTTACTAGCCTTCTGTTCAAGGGACTCAGTGATTGAGACTACAGTCGGAGAGACTGCCTCTGCTCTGTGACCTTGGGACTTTGGGCCTGTTTCATAACTTCTTTAAGCCTCAGCATCTTTTCCTGTAAAACGGGATAATACTATTACTTCCCTCCCAGGTTATTTTAAGATCACATGAGCAAAGATACATGCTGTGTTTAGTGTAGCACATAAAGTGCTATGAGTAAGTGTGAGTATTCTAAATTGAAGGCTAGGCGTGGAAGAATAACCCAGGGATATAGTCTGTGCTGGATTAGAGACGTCTGTAGTAGGTGTGCCCTCCTTGGACTAAGGGATACTGATAAGACCACAATGAATGTCTCTTGAGGTGTTATTCCTAGGTTTGGTAGACTCAGCTTCATCATAAATGTTTAACCAAGGAGTACTTAATGATTTGATCCAGAAGTCCTTGGAATGAAAGTGTATATACTTATATGCGAATTCAAACAAGCATTTATTGAGCACCTGATGGTGGTAGGCACTATGCAGGTGCTGTGGACAAAAAAGAGGATTTCTGCTTCTGTCCTTTTGCAGCTCATATTCCAACTATGGATAAATATATTGATACAACTTGATATGCTTTAGGTTACATGCAAAATGCTCTAAGCAATTCCATAAGTTAGATGGAAGCCATTTTTTGTTGATACTTTAGGGTAAGAAGCTTCTTATAAGTAGAAGCATTATCGGTAAGTATGACGAATTATTTTGATAGTTTTTAGTGCAATTGATCCTTAATCAAACATATTTAAAATGTAACTTGACTTTGGCTATTTAACTGAAAGCCTCCCTTTTTTAAATTTTTCAAACATTTTTATTCATCCCAAATCTTCACAACTTAGAAGTTTTAGGTAAATTCTTGTCCTGCTGATTGCAGAAAGACACTCATACCTTCAGTGTATAAAAGGCTTTCTTAGCCCAACAGAGTGAATGTGTCTTATAAATGAACATTTATACTCATGGGAAATATTGTTGGGATTTCGGGAGGAGTGAATTTAGTAATAGCTAGCATAACAATAATATTAACTAGCAGAATAGATGTTGACAATTAAGAAAGTCAGCTACATTGTATTAAACACTATCTAACAGGAGCAATGTTAGGAAATATATGTACTTCTTTAGTATCATATAAAAGACTAAAATATATTGAATACATTGTGTATATAATTGAAACCAGTATATCACAGCACCGAAAATTATTTTCCTCACTTTACAGATGAAGGAACTTGAACTTGGTTGAGATCATATAAAACTGCTATGTGATAAACCCAAAAGTGAACTTCAGAGCCTTTGTTCTTTTTACTTTTTTATGTTGAATACAACTGTATCTTAACAGAATTTATAATACAGTAAATTACAAATACATTATCCAAACTTGAAGAAGTTGAGTCAGAATCTGTGCTACCATTCTAGCTCATGAGTCTTTCTAGTGCCAGTTGAAGTGAACAAAAATCTTTAGCAGGAAAAATATCTAAAGTCTGGCAGTTTTCTTATATTTATAAACAGTCATTACTTTTCCATTTTCAAAGAAATTGTTTTCAGTGTACTAGCAGTACTTTATAAAGGAATCAGCTATTACCTAAAAACAAAACGTGAAAGTTTTGGTAAGCAATGGAGGGGATCGTCTACTAGTTGAGACTTAGTATTATTATTTAGTAAAAATTTTATTTCCTATAATAACGTAGTTAAATTTAAATTGTTCTATTATAACACTTGATGTACCATTTTTTGATGTACTATATTTTTCAGGTTAAAAAATTGTGGAAAATTTCAAATATGCAAAGTAGACAGAATAAATACAGTGAATCCTCATGTAGCCATCATCTAGCTTCAAGTTATTAACTCTTGGCTAATCTTGTTTCATTTGTCTCCCCATTTTCTTCTCTCTCTAGTGAAGCAAAACAGATCTGAGAGATACCATTTCATTTGTAAATATTTTAGCAAGTTACTATTCTAAAAGATAAAAACATTTTTAAAAAGACATAACCGTAATTTAATCATACTGAAACTAAAAGTTAATAATTCTTGAATGGAATAAAGTATTCAGTTAATGTTCAATTAAATGTTCAGTTAATGTTCATTTTGTTTGAATCAAGGTCTAGATAATACCCTTTATGATTGGTTAATATGTATTTTAACATCTCTTTTAACATATAATATCACCCTCCATTTTTTTTTCTCTTTGTAACTTGTTTGTTGAAGAAACTGGATTATTTTGCCTTGTAGAATGACTGTTCCATAGCTAGATATTGTTGACTATATCTCTGTGGTGTTGTTTAACATGTTCTGTCCTGTGTCTTTATATATAGTGGTTGAAGGATCTAGAGGCCTAATCAAATTCAGGTTCTTCTTCCTTCTTCATTACTCCCTCCCTCCCTTCTTTCTTCCCTCCCTCCCTCCCTCCCTCCCTCCCTCCTTCCTTCTTTCCTTCCTTCCTTCCTTCCTTCCTTCCTTCCTTCCTTCCTTCCTTCCTTCCTCTTTTTTCTTTTCCTCTCTTCGTCCTCTCTATCCTCCTTACTTCCTGCTGTATGAATGGTATTTCTTTTCCCTCAGGAGACATATAATATGTGGTTGTCTTTGTTTGATGCTATCAGCTGTTATGCCTAGATACTTTAACTCATTAGGAGTTGCAAAGTATGATATTTTAATTGTAATTGTATCTCAATTTATTATCCAGACTATTTCTATAAAAAAAACTTCCCCTAATCTACTGTTTGTTTAGCTAATTGTACAATTTGTATAAAAAAGTTTTGATAAATGCTTGATTCTTTCTCAGTTTCTAAGTTTATAATACTATAAATAATTAGGGAAGTTTTGACACATTTAGGAAAAGCACCTGGAGAATACAGAATAGTTATAGAACCAACTACTAAACATGTATTGATAAATTAGCAAAAATGGAAGATACTGTTTTTGAAGGAATATGGAACAGTTTAAATGATAATAGCTTTTTAAAAAAAATTGATATGTGATGCTTGGAAAACACACCTTCTATCACAGTTGTCCTCAACCTTTTTGGCACCAGGGACTGGTGCTCCTATGAGAATCTAATGCCTGGTAATCTGAGGTGGAGCTGAGGCGGTGATGCTAGCGCTGAGAGCGACTGCAAATACAGATGAAGCTTCTTTCCTTTCGCTTGCTTTCTGCTGTGCGGCCCAGTTCCTAACAGGCTACGGACCGGTACCAGTCCTTGGCCCAGGGTATAGGGACCCTTGTATAAGATGGTAACATTATTAGGCATTTAGTTAATCCTTAGATATACAGTGGGGGAAGAGCATGGGCTCTGAAGCCAGACTTCCTGTATTAGAATTTTGGTTCTTCACTTATGTGTCACTTTCGCAAGTTACTTAATGTCTCTGTGCTTCAGTTTTCTCATCTTTTAAATCAAGATAATAATAGAACCTCCCTTATAGAGTTGAGGATTGAATGAGTTCATACATGTTAGACTCTTAACAGTAGAGCCTGAAACATAATAAACTCTCAATAAATGTTAACTCTTGTCATTTTTCTTTGCTCTTATGTAGAAAGAAGGAGGGAGGGAACTTCTAATGTTTGTTTTTATCCGTTTCATGGAGCGTTTGATATATTTATTTCTCATCCATTTCATGTATTACAGACTTCTTAAAGTTACATTTTTGTAACACTTACTGAATTAAAGTGCTAGTCATTGCACATCAACAATTAGTAATGTCATAATAAAAGAGACAACCAAGTATTATAAATCTCTTGCTTTTACCTCTGTTATACAACTAAATAGTATTAAAATTTATTTAGATATATGATGTTGTTTTCTATTGAATTGCAAGTTTTTGAGGGGAGAGACTATACTGTGGTATCTAATATAGTGCTTGGTATTAGTTATGAGACTTAAGCCTCTAATATTTGCTCCATTAACTATATTAACATCTTATCTGTCAGGTTTGCCTAGTAAAATTCTTTTCAAATTCATAAACAAGTGAATTTCCTAGCCATCTACTATGTGAGCTAAAAAGTATAATCCTTTAAACATTAGGATTTTTAAAAATTTACTTTTAAATTGTTATGATAGTAATTTTTCTTATAAGCATTGAGCACTTTCCAACCTTCTTAAATAGAATATAATCAATCACTGTGCATATTATTTATTTGGGTTGTAGTATAGTATATCATTGCAGGCTTTTTATACATGCATGATTATTTAGTTCTGAATCAGATATTTCTAGGATGGCTTATATATATTTTTTGCACCTTATGTCTTATTTTTCTCTTGTTACTATAACTTAACAATTTTTTTCTGCTATTGTTTTTTTCTGCTACCTCTGTTAGCCCTAGCTCCCCAAATTCAAATGTAATGCTTTCAACCAGTTCTTCTAACCTGCTGTGAATTGATTTGATTTCCAACTTCATTAGAACTTTTTAAAAAATGAGATTAAAAAAGATCTAAACTGAGCTTAAAGGCATCTTCTCAGAGTAAAATACAGAAGTGTAGCACATAGGCTATGTGGCATCTGTTTAACTATCCATACAACTTTTTAATTTACTTTACGACATTGCTTGGTTGAGGTGTGACCTTTAGGCAAGTGAGATTTTATTATATTGGGATCTAAACAGAAAACGAAAGGCTGATATTCAATGTCCTATACTATTATCTTATAGAGTTGGGATTCAAATTCAGAACTCCTATACTCCAAAGTCAGTTTTCATTGCTGTTAGACTCATGTGACAAAGAAATCAGTACTGTTAATTATTATAACTTTAAAAAATTATATGGTATTAGTGATAGTTTTTGATTTAAAACAGAAACCCTTTGTCCTTGTTATTGGTATTTTCCTCTATCTTAGCTTTAAATTTTTTTCCACGCATATGGATCTTTCAGACACCTAATGGATATATTCAGAATGTGTTTTATGACATTTTGGGTCATTCAATAACATGTACTTTTAATATGGGTCTATATTTTAAATACCTTGGTTACTATGTTTATTTATAGGCTTTGAGCTGAACATGCAAGTCCAACTACATATAAGAAATAATTGAATATGCCTATTCAATTTGCAAATTGTAAAATGCCAGAAAAATTTCAAAAGATGCCAAATAAAGTACCTTGGAGGGAATTGGGGTTAGACATGAATTCACGTCTTCATTTAAGTCTTAGAATCTTAGTTTGTTCAAAACTTTCCAGTTATTGCAATGATTAAATCAGATAGTGTGTTAACATTCCTATCACAATATTTGATCTTTTATGATCTCCTTCTTCTTTATCATTTTGATTCATATAATTTTGAATCTAGATTTAAAAAAGAACAAAAATCTAAGAGAAGTGTATTTATTAAGCAACAACAACTATTGCTTTCATACTGTATTTCAAAGTGAACACTATTTTACTTCTATTCATTTATTTATATTGCAGGTCACCTGTAATACGGCTCTCATTGGACTGGAGTGGAAACATAAGGGTTAGAGAATATTTTCATTTTTGAGGTGAGTCCATTTGTAGGAAAATTAGTGTATTTAAAGCAGTCTGCTGTTTCTTAGGGAACTTCATCATTTGCATGTACTCAGAGAAATATTTCAGTTATCCATGACATGCTATTAGTGTGGAGTGGTGACGAGAACCCAGGCTGCCAGACACGTCCCTAACACCTGGCTCTGCTGCAGGCGCCCTCAGGGTTTCAGCCCTGTTACTTGACTTCTTTGTGTCACTTTGTTTATTTAAAAAATAGGAATGATAGGGCTTTGGGCTCTGCTTATCTTCTAGATTACAAGTTGTAAGAATAAATTGAGATCTTGGATATGAAAGTTTTTATTAAGAAACATGTAAGGTAAAGGTATTAATATTGTGAACTTTCATAGGGAATTAAATGAGAATCAACAATTACATGCAGAGAATCTTTTTCAATATGAAAGTTGCGGATGTAATTGTAGCCTAACACCACTGGGTTATCTTATATTTTTTTTCCGAAAAAACTGGCAAGCACAGAAGAAAGAGAAGAGGAAAGGTACGAGGAAGAAGTGGTGGAGGAAAGCAAATGAAAGAAAACCAGTTAGATGGTCTTGAAAGCAGTGGAGTTTCTAGAACTACAAATTACTTATTAGGAAACTTTTGAAGGAATTATTAATAAGGATTACTAAAAAATGTAGTTTTCATTAAAAACCTCTTTATTATTTTCAGTATTTTTACATTCAAAATTCTTGCTGTGGGAAATAAAATCTAGCTCTTATTTTTCCCTATTCTAGAGTTTTACTCATTCATATGGGTACTGCGGTGTACATGGTCTAAAGCTTAGTAAAACTGAATTAGTGTTTCTTCTAACTCTGTTTTTTCTTCATTCGCTTAGCTGGTTGGTTGGTTTTCTTTTTAACTTTTATTATTTCTCTTGTTCTTCAGCTCACCAAGTATATATCATCATCTTATCCCTGTTTGGGCTGAGATTTTTTTTCTTTTTCTTTTTTGCATATTCTCTTATTCTTGGTCTCTCAGACTGTATACATAGGCTTTTTACAGGTGCCAGGATAGTGATTAGCAAATATGATTACTATATGTATTTCCAGTAACTATGTTTTGAGAGTATTTACCTATACCTTGAAAGAGAAATACTGGTTAGATGGTAGTAAAATTACTATTTTTATGTCCATACTCTTGGTTAGGTATTATCTGATACTAGTGTGGTGGTCATTACTCTGTAGCTAAATGATTTGGTCATCTTTTGTCTAATGTTGCAGCTGACCATCTCTGTGTCTTAGTCTAGAGGAAATTGTTATATTTTCCTTGCACAATTTACTCATTCATTATTCAGTTCCCTGTTAAGTGGCTAAGGGGGTTGTGTTCAGGACCTTTCACAATGATTAGTGACCTGTCCTTTACTCTTCAGAACTAACTCAGTTTTAATTCTTTGACAGCTACTTTAACCTCTAATTTATTGCTTGTTTGAATCATCTGACAACTACTTCTGTGTTCTCTTAATACAATTACAAATTTATTATTCTTTGTATCTTTAAGAAATATTGCTTCTTATTTAGTAAACAATTGACCTATTTAATTTGCCTTATAAGTTATTTATTTGGTTTCCCCAAAAATAATTGACCAGTCTTCTCCCCCCAAAAAATATAATTGTAAGAGGCTTTACCATTTTTTTTTTTTAAATACTAAGTATAAGAGGTAGCATAAAGGCCTGGGTTTGTTATCTTCATCATCTCATTGTTATAAAATTTTGGACATGTATCTTCCCTGAGCCACAGACTTCTTAGTTATAAAATGGGTATAGTGTTAACGTATATCAGAATTGTTAGGATTAAATGAGATAGCATATAGAAAGTGCTTAGTATAGTATGGAGCACCAATATAGGAGGTCTTGGAATAACATGGATTTTTTAGTGTCACTTCGTTATAACATAGATGAGATGACATAGGAATGTTCCTCTTGTTTATATCAATTAGCCTGTGGTAAAATTGGTTTAATTATACGTTGTTTCACTTCAAGTCACAGAACCTATCAATAATGTTAAGTGGAGACTTACTGTACACGCTTAGGTAATTATTGTCATTGCCAATTTCTCCTCTACCTTGTTGTCATCATTATCATGATTATATGGTAAAGCTCAAAGGGACTTTCTTACAGGTGAGCTCAAAACAGAATGCAGTATTGATAAAGGTCCCATGTTACTTCAGTAGATCACCTTAAGAAATTATGTATAGTTAATAGTTCTTTGATATACCATTTATTCTATTAAAATGAGAAGGTCCAGGCTTAGAGGTGGGTCAACAAATTGGATTGAGATTACCACAGAGTTATAAAAACGAGTTAATTGGTCACTAATGCGTGTTTCTGGGGATAGTGTTAGAGTTTTCTGAAATATATAGTTTAACTTCAGACCTAACTGCTCTCAGAAGTAGGCAATTATTTAAATTCTTTACTTTTGCAAAAGCAACATGAAGTTATTAACCACTTTTTTTAAAAAAATCTTATTTTTTCAGCGTGTATTTCCTTTTTATAGATATGATGAAAAAGTTCTACCATGAAATGGGATTTTAAAGAACATACATATATAGTGATTAATCATCCAACTTCCCTTTGATTACATACAGACATACTTTATTTTTATCTTTCATTTCAGAGCATGAGTGTACAGCTGTAGGGGTTAGATAATAGCACAACCAGTGGCTTCTTGCTGTCATTTTGGGGATGATTGAAACTACTGATACTTACGTAAAACTGAATGAAATCTTTTTATGTGGGAATACTAGAAAAATGTTTCTATTCAGAAAACACTCTAGCACTTTGAAGCTTTAGCTTGAAGTTCACATGAGGTAAAAAAGTCCTGAGTGAATGAAGCATTTGAAATGGTGGAAAACTTATTTAAAATTTTTATATTCTGAATTTAACTCTCAGAATACTTTGAAGAGAAAATAAACATTTCCAAGAATGCAGGATTCTGTATAAGGGATTTGATTAAATCAGTGGAACACTTGGCTAACAGTTGCCTAGAACATTTCTATTATTCTATCCAAAAAGGATTTATTTCCATATCATATAAAGACATGCCTTTAAGATACTGTAAGAGATATGACTGACTGACCTTTATGGCCTGAGATTTTTTTGCCTATGTTTTCTGAAATGAGTAAATGGAATTTTTAAATGTCAAATGGAAGCTAGTCATTTGTGAATCCATTTTTAAAGCAATAGTCAACATTTATTCTTTTGTGTTATTAGAGACTTTTTATTTACGTTATAAAGAGAGGTCATGTAGTTCATCCCTCTTTTTAGTTTATTGGAGGTACAATTATTTTTTGAGGAGCGGTGAAGGGAAAAAGGGAGCTGTGTTGCAATTTGAAAGCATGGTTATTATGGAGATTATGTTATAGCAGTGGTCTCCAACCTTTTCGGCACCATTGACCAGTGTTCCTATGAGAATCTAATGCCTAATGATCTGAGGTGGAGCTGAGGTGGTGATGCTAGTGCTGGGGAGCTGGTGCAAATACTGATGAAGCTTTGCTCACTTGCCCTCCGCTCACCTGCTGTGCATCCTGGTTTGTCACAGGAAATGGACCAGTACTGGCCCATGGCCCAGGGATTGAGGACCCCTGTGTTATAGAACCAACAAGAAATGAAGCATTGATGAGCAACAGTCCAAAACCAACTAATACTGGTATAAATTTATGGTGTTCCTAATTGTCAAGTTTGTAACTCTTGTTTAGTAACTCAGGAAATAAATATAAATAAGGTTTAGTAGTAGAAGGCCAAAGTAAAGATAATGTTCCTGCCCTCAAAAGTTCATAGTTTCATTTCCAAGTTAGAACTACTTTTTGTAAAGCCCCTTAGTTTCTAAGCTTCCTGTAGACACGAGCAGTCTAGTTCCAAAATATCTTATTGAATCTTTATTTTCTAGATCATCTTCAAGCTAGCTCAGTGTTTGAAATACACATTGCTTAAATTAAACTGGCAGTATTAGTCAAGTGCTAAAGGGAAAGGCAGGGCTTTTAGTTTTTATTTTCTATAGTGGTTAACAGCACCCAACACATCTTACCTTTAGAGGAATTATGTTAGTCTTCTCTTCAGAAACCATATAAGCAAGAAAAGAATATAGAGTAAAATATTTAAAATGTGAGAAAATCAAAACTCAAACCACCAACCTAGAATTCTGTATCCAGCATAATTATCCTTCAAAATTGAAGGAGAAATAAAGACTTCTTAGATAAAACAACAGCACAACTGGGAATTTGTCACCTATATACTTGCCTTAAAGGAAATGTTAAAAGAAATATGATTTGCAAATATTCCGGTCTCTGGCTTGTCTTTTTATTTTCTTAGTTTTATCTTTTAGCACATTTTTATTAACTTGAATATTTTGCTACCAAAGCTTGATATCAAAATATATTGTGCTTCAAAAATCTTGGAAAATAGTACCTCGGAAATGGTCATTTTCATTAAGCTTATTCATAATCTTAGATATGTATTGTTCTTTTGTATTCAAAATAAGTCACAAAGCATAAACATTGGGTTTGTATTTTCATTTGCTCTTCTCAGACAGATACAGTTATGTTAGGAGTAATACCTGACCTTTCAAATTCAATTAATGACTCAGCACCCAGTAGAATGTTCCTGATTATTGTTGCTGTATTTTTGTAACAGCCTCTAAAGTTCTTTGGAGGAACAGATTACCTTTCCATGCATCAGGAATCAATTTATTAAAAAGATCATCACTGTAGTTGCTTTACGTTTCATCTCTTGGACTGTTATTAGTTTGGCACAGGACACTGTGTAAATTATAAATTATATACATACACACACCCTCAAATCACTCCCTGGTTTGATAATGGAATCTATGAATTGGTTTCTCTGTCTGTTTTGAGTTATTGCCATGGTAATGAATAGTCTGCTTAGTTTTATGGTTGGCATGATTCTTCCGGGTTAGTTCACTTGTGTTTTCTTATTACCAGTTGCCTACACTTTGGTTAATTTTTCCATGCAGTTAAATTTCCATCACTAAAAAGCAAGTAGTTAGAATGCAAAACTGGTGATTTAGTAGAATTAGCTACATCAATGCATTTAATCTGTTGATTATTTCTTTTCAGTGCTAACTAGCATGAGCTTACTCATTTTATATAGCTTTAAACATTTCTACTGCAATCAGAACTGGTGAGGAATTATTATTCTGTACTCAGTTGTAAATTTTTCGTCATTTGTTGAAGCGTTATGGCAGAGGGAGAAGAAAATTGACAAAAATTTGATAAGGGAAATTAGACTTATTCATTTTTTATTTTAATGAGTCAACATTTCAAATACTTTGCTTTACTGTATTTATATAAGCTGTGGCAGTGGGCTATCTGTCTTAAAGTTAAACCTGTAGGTACCTACAAACATTAAAAGAAATGTTAAGGTGTTTCAGTTAGGCTTAAAATATAACAAAAGAATTAGGGATGAGCAAAAGCAAAACAATGAATTTGTGGTAATAAAATGAGTTGTTGATTTGAAGATATATACTATATGCCAAATGGTCAAACTGGATATAATGATAGTTTCTTACTTGGGGTCAGTACTCCTATAGCAAACCCCGCTGTCAAAAGTCCTAAGTGTTTAGAAATTAAACCAGCCAGGAAAACAACCCCAGATGCCATAGACCTTGTGAGAAATTCTCAACAGTGGTTACTAGTGCATAATTCAGATTTAACCAAACAAAATAATAATATTTTCTGAGTGGAATGATGATTTAAGAGAGCTAGTGAATTTTAAACCCTGAAGTACCACTTACTGATTAGTCATTCTTATCTATTTAATAATTTAAACTTAAGGAGTAATATGCAACAAAGTTTAAGTTAGTTTAATTCTGGTTATGATATATCTTCTCTAACTCAAAACTCTTAGTAGTCAAGATGGTTTTACATTTAAATAGTCTGAATTAAAGAGATTTTCCTTTTTTACTTCTACATCATTAATAAAATTATAATAATTATTTCTGCTTGTAGGATGACTATATATTTTTATTTATACCTAATATAGTACACACTACATTGTAGGCACTCAGTAAATCTTTATGTATCATTCTTTCAGGAGGCAAAGGAGGGGGGTCAGAAAAACTAATCACTAACTTAAATTAAAAAAAAGATAAAGCTATAGAATGTCACTTCAAAACCTGCTTCTTATTGCTTTCTCACTATTTTGAAGAAAGCCCATAGTATCACTCATGCCTCAAGGAAGAAAGCATTCTGTAAGTATCTATGTTGGCATATGTATCTCTTCACTGTTTGCTGTCACTTCATAGTTGTCAGGCTTTTGACAAAACCTGGCACTTCCCTCTTTACTATTTTTCACAAATCTACCTGGCATCCATTACTATAGAATTTTTGTCCTAGTCCTTTTACTTGAACTTTGTATTTGAATTCTACTAAGTCAGCGCTGCCTTCTCCAAGTGATTTTTTAAAAGATTTTCTTCCCTGCCAACAATAGGGACTGCATTTTATAACTCACAGATGAATACGAAATCCTCAGCCACATCCCCAAATCCCAGCACTCTATTATCCTTGACGACAATCATCTTCCTTGTTTCTTGCTGTTTTTCTGCTTGTATTTTTTGTTCTTCAGCTTGTCCTTCTTATAAAAGAAATACCTAATCCTTTTGCTTTATCAGGCTCTTTAATTTCTGTTGTGAAGTCATCTTCAGATATCAGCTCCCACAAAGACTTTGTAACTTTACCAGAAGAGAAATGGTAGTTTGCTTCCTGAAAGCTTTCTGTTAATTCAGTTTTTATCACTAACTCCTCACTGGCCATCATTTAAAATCTTCTGATATTTCGTTTATACTTAAGTATAATTTTATTAGATTTATGCCATGTTCAGTGTTTATACATATACCTACATTGCTTGTATGCACATAGTATGTGTATCTATAATACAGATTAACCTAAAGGGCTTATTTATAAATCAGTCAGTATACTCATATGAGACATATTTCAACAAATGCTTAAGATACAATAAATTTATAATAAATGATTATTTATTGACAGAGCTTATGCATTTTTAAAATTCATATTTTTTCCTCATTTATATTATTTTTTCATCATCCATCTCTCTGTTCGTTGATGATATATGTCACTGAACATGACGTAAGTGCAGTAAACTGGGGGAAACAGAGCGGGGCCTGTTTGTTCAGATTCTTCTCAGTGTTACTTGTCTTCAGAGACAAGGATCCCCTTTCCTCTGGGTATAGGGAGGGCATCTCTCACGTGAGGGTTTTATGTTCTGTTTTCGGGGAGAAATGTTGGGGGAAGGTCACAGTGACATTTCTGCTTCTGTTGTTTTCCCAAACTCCTTCACCTTGAAATAGTCTATTTATTAAGGTGCCATATTTTGCGGTAATATGTTCTGAACCCTATCATTCATTACCCAGTCTGAAAATCTCCCAAAAGGTTTCACAGTGTAGAAACTGAGTTAGTAGATTGTCTTAGTCCTGGGCGTTTCTCTGGAAACAAA
The DNA here is from genome assembly GCA_028627145.1 of Eidolon dupreanum. Classification (NCBI taxonomy): domain Eukaryota; kingdom Metazoa; phylum Chordata; class Mammalia; order Chiroptera; family Pteropodidae; genus Eidolon; species Eidolon dupreanum. Next base: position 22,610,120 of record CM053503.1, on the reverse strand, counting down.
AGAAAAAAGGTTAATAGTTAGTACAAACTTTAAATGTAGTTTTGGGGTCCATAGGGTAGTCAGTTGAGAATATTTCTAGGTGTACTTAAAGCATCTTCAGGTGGTTGTGTGGACAGGCAGTGTCAATATAGTAGATTTTCCTGGTTTGTATTTTGAATATGTCTGGTGATGTCATCAGATATTCTGGTGAACTTTCTGAGCGGCCCACACAACAAAGTGTGAAGGTTGTCCACATGTGAGTTGTAGTGATTTCTCTGAAGTTTATAACAACTTCTCCAGCTTTAGCTGCAGGAATTTGAGAAAAGAGGCAGTTTTAATTTTTAGTGATTCCAAGTTAGAAATATGGCAGAAAAATTGAAAATGTTCATTTGCAGAGTTGTAGCTAGATATTGGAGGAGACTAGATGGATTCAGGATTTAATCCAGTTTATAGGTAGATAAAAAAATCCTTGAAGACAATGAACAGGACTAGAATTTAATACCCACAAGGGTGTGCTATAGTTCTCTATTGACACATACATTTTGTTTCTATAGTCACTCCTATTTCTATCAAAGATAATCTAAGTAAGACTAATTTGTTTGCAAAATAAATTTAGTCTTATTATACTTTGCCTGATTATTTGCATCTGTGCAACAAGAATAGCGATTGACCATATAGGTTCTTTTTAAGTCTGCTTTGCTGAAACTCCTAATGAGTAATCTCAGGTTGGATTTTTAAAAGCCTCTTGAGGCTAGGAAGCCACATCAGCGACTCATCAGACTTTGCCTGTAATACTTACAGTCTTGGGCAAATTCCTCTCTTCTTGAAGTTTCCCAAATAGCTTGAGGTTTCTGGGTCTTCCAGGAAGTGACCTTCCTTATTTACCTGTTAGGTGGGAACTCTATAAGCAAGATAGCAGGCAGTTTTTTTGAAGGGGAGCTTTATATGCATCTACTTCTTAAAGTTACCCTTAGTTCCTTAAATTGTCTGATCATATCTATACTGTATACATCAGTCTCAAATATGACATTCTAGTCAAAGCCTTGGTAACATAACCAATTGTGTTCTGTTACAATGAGAAGATTCTTATTGAACTCAATGCAAGTAACTATATTGCCATGAAAATAAGAATACTCACTCAGAGTTTCTGAATTTTGGAAGGATCAAGTAGGGAGAAAAGATAAATACTTCATTTCTGTTTATAAAAGTATAATTTGTCAAAATACTGTAAGCTATAAGTAGCTTAACAGAAAAAGAGAAAAAAGTTTTCTTAAATCTGGAAAACAAAACATTCAAGAACCAGCAATGCTTCAAACAAAAGTCATAAAAATTATGATTATTTACATCAGTTGATTCAGTCCCATGTAATTAATTCTTGTTCTGCTGGATCTTTGGTTAGCAGTTTATGAATCTCTTGGCTTTCTCCATTAGTTCTGGAAATTCTTAGTCCAGTTCATGGTTTCAAAGTTATGCAAGTGATGCCATCGTGGAGCTTCTGTATCTGATTGTAAACACCTTCAGGGAGGGATCAGAGTAAAACAAAACTGCCTGTGAAAGACAAAATACTTGAAAACAGTCATGGTTAAAGTTCTGGTGAGAGTGTGTTTGATAAGGAAATTTGGTTATTTCTTTGACATACAACAGTTTAAGATAATAATTCGACAAATCAGGTATTGACAAATATCTGTGAACTTCATATAATTTCTGGAAGTTACCTATATTAATACTATATCTATACACATATAACCTATGAGGGTTTATCATCACTTTTTATTTGGCAGTACTTCTCATGTAACTTAACATACCAAATAAACCTAATTATTCTAACATCTCTCTTTTACAAAGGTGAGAGAAAAACCCTAGGAGACTTTCCAGGCGTCCTCTGGGAAACCTCAAAATTAGTTGTAGGTGGGTGAAAAAGATTTTATTTAGAATTTGATTTTGGGAATTTTGTCAAATGTATAAAAAGGTTTGGAGACTTGACAAAATAGAATCACAGATCATTATGAAGTAAGGCTTAATTATCTATTTAACCAAAGTGAGAGAAAGATTTTCAAGGCAAATACAGGACAGGTTACATAATTGTGAACACAACTTAACTCTTTTAATTTTGAAAAGACTCAGTTTTCTTAAGTAATCAAAGACTTGATAAAGTCATCATGAAGCACAGGAAATTATTCTAAGATACAGCATCTTGGTTTCTGAGGGAGATTACTTAAAAGGTAAAGAAAACACAAAGCAGGAGTGATGATTTTTAAGCTACCATTTATTACTTTGTTGACCAGGCACTGTATTATGTTTTTTACATGCATTATTTCATTCAGTCTCTATGAAGCAGGCACTATTATTTTTATTTCATATATTAGCAAACAGATTTAGTGAAGTAACTTGGCCATAGTCACATATCTGTAAGTAACAGTACTAGTATTTGAACTTGTTTTACATTGAACCTGAGTTCTTTACAATTATATTCTATTTTATTAATGATTTGTTTAAGGTCATGTAATTCTAAATTATAAAGCCAGAGGAAAAGACATCAAGGTTTTAGGTTTCCCATCCATGTCTCTTGACCACAACATGCCACCCTTCTCGACATAGGTTTATTTAATCTATTTTTCATAGCCCCATGTCAGGGATACAGGGGAATTATATACTGCTGTTGGAATTGTCACTAAAAAGTCTTGCAAATGCAAACTAAAAGATTAAGAATTGGTTTGGAGAATCAACATTTCATCGACGGAAAATAAGCTTGAAAGTAACCCTTAATATTTTGCCTAACCAAGGCAAACTTCCGTTGTATTAAAACTTTTCAGCCAAAGGCCATAGCTAATTCTGCCGCATGGGCAAACTCTAGTTCAGTGATATTCAAAGACATTAAATCACTTTCAGATCTAGAGAATATCATGCTAAGTGAAATAAATCAGGTGGAAAAAGTCAAGACTCATGTGATTTCATATGTGGGATATAAAACAGAGCAACAAATAAACAAATAAGACAGACAAAAACTCATAAACACAACAGTATTGTGGTTACTTAGAAGAAAAGGCGATTGTGGGGAGGTAGAAAAGGGTAAAGAGGGTCAAATACACAGTAATGGAAGAGATTTGACCTTGGGTGGTGAATGCATGAGGCAATAATATATAGATGCTGTGTTTTAGAATTGTACACTTGAAACCTATATAATTTTATTAACCAATGTCACCCTCATAAATTTAATAAAATTTTAAAAACTGGTATATCTTCCGGCAATTTATTGTCAGTGTATCACTGGCATTCAGCTTCAGATCATGTTGAATTCTTGCTGTAATTGCTTTGTATAACTGCAGTTTTTCTATATGCCACTGACACAACATCTCTGATTTAAGCCCTATCTACCATACATTTTTATTGGTGACATACAAGCTTCAAGGATCATTTGATGTGAAAATTTAATTGCAGGTTTTATTTTCAAACGATGACATAAGCTATATCATTCTAACAGCTGTTTACACAGCTTTTTCTAAACAGCTACTCTGAAAATAGGCATTTCATTCTGTTTATTGTAATGCCTCCTGATTTAATTTTTCAAGGCTACTTGTTCGGTATTAGCTTGTTAAAATATATATATGCATATATATATGCATATATATATATATATATATATATATATATATATAAAATTCTTTGCAGTATTTCAGTAAATACATGCTTTGAAATTAAACTTGGGCATTCTGAGTTTTTGATAGGAAAGTACCTTATCAACATTCATTTTCTGTATTTGCTGATTTCTCCCCTCCCTTTCATCCTTTCTCACTTCCTTCCTAGTGCTACAGCACATGATTATAATTAGGAGAGGTTAAGACTCATTATCTGTCTGTGATAATATCCTGACTGTATTACAGAGTTAAGACAAAAATGTTGAGAAGGATTGTTACTCTTATATGAAATACCTATTTCTTTCTAAATGGCACTTAAGACTCCAGAAGCACCCATGATTTTAATAAGCGAAAAGAGTCCAGTCAGTTTTTTAGAGCTTAACTTTTAATGGAAAGCACAGGTTTTGAGCATGATGTTATGCTTGAAATATGCTGTTTTATAAGGAACACCATGTCAGGTTTTTTTGATATGCATTTACTGAGCCAATTATGTGGAGTGCTAACACTATCTGAGTTAGGTGAAATGAAGAAGCTCTAAGTGAAATCTTAATAATGATGAGAAATATTGGTACTATATGCCAAAAGCTTCCATTTTCCCTGTCTCTCAGAAATTCTTTTGTGAAATGCCTATTGTGTTTCAGTGGAATCTGTAGTTAAATGGGAATTTTTCAGCAGAAATTGAAGTTCTATAAAAAGCATTGCTTGATCATTTGTGAGGTGAATTTACAGATGTCCTCATAGCAGCTTATAATTTCTAGTCATTTATCATTAGGTTTTCTGACTGGTAATTTAATTTTTCTGAAGATTTACCATTTCATGTTGAAAAGAGCAAAACTGCCAGTTACTATGTTTTAGCCAAAATCTAATTAAGTAGATTTTCTTCTTTTACATTTGAATTAGGAAAACCTTCCAGAATATTAGATCTAAATGAGATGTTACAAATTTGCCTCATTGATATCATTTTACAGTTTGTGTTCCCCAGGACACAAGCTCTGAGGCTGAAAGAGGTTCAGTTACTTGCTCAAGGTTACAGGGCTATTAAGTGGCAGACTTGGTGCATAAAAATAAGCCTTCGGTTTCCTAGTACTGAGGTCTTTACACTGTATGTGTCTTTGGGTTATAGGATATGAATAGAAATGAGAAATCTCTTTTTTCCTTTTTTTCATCATTTTCTTCAAAATTTTGTTGGCTTTTTACTTGATATTGCCAAATAAGATCGTTACATATTAGAATTATACCGTGATTCCTAGGTTGAAAATGACATTTAAAATCCATAATTAAATATATTTGCATGGTATTTGCTGTTAGTATATACTTCAACTTTTCCAATTTAAGGCAAAATTACCATTTTGTTCACTTGTATACCGTTACATCATTTTGAAGTTCATCTTTGTTCAATCAGTGTTTCTCTAACTTATAAGAGACTCAAGCCATCTGTAGACGTAAAGATTTAATTATGACCTCGCTCTTCCACTTTATGGGGAGAACAAATAATGTTGGCCCTGATGTTTATATTTATTCACCAAATGCCCACTTGTATGTTTTTTTGTTTTCTATCTTTAATCCAGTTTCTGACCAAGCAATAGCGCCAAACCCATAGTGACTCACTTAATCTTCTTTATATGAACAGATTAGTTCTTCCTCTCATCCACATACCATGCATGTTTGCCCCTTTGCATGCCTAGAATATATTAATACTTAGACATGATTCTCCCAAAATATGAATTATACTATGTCTCCTGTTCCTTCTCCAGATAAGTTGTTAAAGCATTTGGTTGGTTATTCTACCTGAACAAATTTAGCTAGCTTAGTATGTATGCAATTGAGATTTGGCAATATGTAGTTTAGAGTTTCTCCTAGAAACCGCTTTTGGATTCTGTCTTGTTAGCAGCACATTAATTTTTTACTCCTATTAAAAAAAAATTTAAAGTTAAAAAGAGAAGAAGACTTGGTTTAAAAAAGACAAAGCAGATAGTGAATCTTAGGAGAGGAGGAAATGATAGACAAATGAGGAACTATGGTTGAAGTGCACAGGAACTGAGAGTGAAGTTCTGCTTATACTTCTAAGATGATTGTGGATTGTGTGGTTTGTGACATTGCTGATCCATTCTGCTTGGCTGTCTTAAAAATTTATGTGAATGACTTCATGTTATTTTGGATCCAGTGGTCTTAGTTGACACATTTTGCTACAGACTATCTTGTCTGTCTGCATATTTGTAGTTATAAAGTGTGGAATGTAGGGCAAAGTTACTAGCAGAGAATGTGTGTGTGCAATTTCCAGCTTCCTTCAGTATTATGGAAAAATGTGCTGTAATCAAATCTGTAATGTTCCAAACGTATTCTTTATTCCTACTTCTGTTAACTGCCCTATCTTAGAAGGGGAGAGAATCAATAAATACCCATGAACCTCGCTTAGATTTGTCCATGTCATTGGTATCTTGAATTGTGCATATGAATGATTAAGGTTTTAGTCCATGCAGTTTTTTTATGAGTATTCTGGAAAATGATTAGTCGAATACCAGCATCTACCAGATTAGCCTTTTTAAAACTATCTTTAACATCTTTACCAAAGATTCAGAACCAAAAGGTACGTCAGAATTCTGTTACTTTAACAGCAGGGTATTAAATATACCTCTTAACTTATTAGGAAAATGACTGTCTCAGAAGAATAAATGAGCCTTTTTCCCAAACAGCAGCATTTTTGGCATTTAGCAGACCCATGGGCTTCAGAGAGACTCTTCAAAATGATACATCGGTTTAAGGTTGGAATTTAAGATTATATTTTTCATTTTGAAAAAAGGCTTTCCTTTCTACTACTTGTCTTCTCACCAAAGAGGTAATATATATTAATAGTACTTTATGTTGTTCTCTTCATTGGTTTCAAGACTTCATTATTTTTCTCTTCTCACTCCCTTGATAATACTGTCCCCTATCTTGCTCATTTTTGCCTGAAGTTCTTCTGTTGCAGGCAGACTCTGTTCCCCAAGACACAAACTCTGAGCTGAAAATTAGTGTTCTGGAATTTTATTAGAAAGTGCTCTTGGGATCAGCCCTTGTGGAAGGAAAGGAAAGAAGAAACCACTATTGGGCAGAGGGGAAGGTAGACTGCCATGCAGCCCCAGTGGAGATCTGACTTTGTGGGAGCTTTGAAGCTGGGATAGTTTTTCAGCACTGTCTCTAGCTGGGGAGAGGGGAGTAAGTCTTTATATTCTATATGTCAGCCCATCTTTGGATGTGGGCTGTCCTGGGAAGGGAGCATGAGCTCCTAAGAGGAGACTCTTCACCCCAGGCGATTCTCAAGAAGGCTGACAGCTGAGGGCTGTCTGCTTGGCAGCACTATGGCAACTGGGGAGTAAAATCCTTCACTCCTGAAAAGGGGTTCTTAGTGGTACGTCACTGTTTTCACTTCATCTTTTTTGCGAGGGTGCTAGAGATCATTCAGAATAGCCTGAGGGTTGGGTCAGAATTTCTGGGAATAGAGTGTCACCCGGCACAGTGGTCAGGATCTTGAGATATGGGAGGGAGGAATAGATTCTGCCAAATAATTGACTTCTGGCATTGATTACTGCTTTTCTATATAAATTTTAAAAATTTTATCTATAGTGATAGATATCTATCTATAGCTACTTTCTTTTTACGTTACAGAGACTGATGAAAAGTCTGGGTGCTCTTTGCAGAGAAATATGGAAATCTTAAAAAAAATTGTTTGGTTTTTGTAAAACCTACCTGTTTTTTCAGTTCCCTATTCTTTATAGGTTATTTTCTTACTCCATCTCTTTAATGATTATGCTTTATTGGGGCATTCTCATAGTGAAAAATTAGTCGAATACAAAATTTTTTGTTTGGTATATCTGTTAATGTTCAATCATCACAGTAAATTATTTTCCCACATACTTTGTAATTTCTCCATTATAACTTCTTCAGGGGATTTTATTTTTGTTTTTGTTTTCGTTTAGTTTTGTTTGTCCAGCTTGTAGAAATCCCATGTGGCCTTGTTTATGGAGTGTTATTTTAAAGTTGTTTTATGTTTGTTCATTCCAGATTCCCATTCCAGATAGCCCAGAACTAAATTTATCTTAATTTCTTAGCTTGGAGATTCTTGTACAAATAAGAGTCAAACTTCAACACTGTTGTGACTTAGGCCTAGAGTTTTAATTTCTGGTTGTAACATTTCTCTTGCCTTCATTCAGACTTCCCTTGAAGTCTAAGACAATGGGTGGATTTATCCTCTTCCTTCATCATCTTTAATTGTGATTGTAGCCCTTTGAAGACAGCTCTGGTTTTATAGAGGGACCTCAGTACCAGTTTTATACCTTGTACCCCTAATACCTCTTCTCTGTCCCTACATGGGCAGCAAGGCTTCTATATACAGTCATGCAGGTTGTATACTGTATTGGAGGAAAGTGAGGCCAGAAATCTAGCTTAACACTTCTCTCTTGAGAGAGAGCTCTGCATTCTGATCTCTTCTCCTTGAAGGGGCATCTTACTAATTTCAATTTGTCTTAAGCACTAAGGAGACTCCAGTGATTATTCCTGGCAGCCATAGTTGGAAGTATTTGCTTTTCTGCTTACCACTTTGGCCATCAGTTCTATTTTTGGATTTGTACCAGGGGATTTTTTTTTTTTTATTTCAAGCAAAGCTGTATTCAAAATATTTATTTTTTAAATTTTGTTACACTTTTTTAAAATCTTTTTTTATGTGTTTGTAGTGGAAAATCTACTTCATTAACTCAGTTGACCATATCGCTGTATCTGAAATTCCCATAAGTTGCCTATTAACCTCTGTTCTTCAGATTCCACCTCTTTAAAACGGGAGTTATAATAATGTGTGTTTAGTGTTAGCTTAGAGCACATAGTAGATTCTCAGTGTTAGCCATCATCTGTACCCTTTAAAGCTTTATCTTGCTAACCTAGGGAAGAGTTGAAAATGTAGTGGAGGCTGTGTTTACTCACTTAACAAGAAAAGGAAGTCTTACTTAACGCCATAGAGAAACCCAGGGAGAGACTTTGTTCAGTGAAGTACTTGCTGAAACTGAAGCTTCCAGTCCCACCCTTTCTGTGGATACACCAAAGGTCACTTGACACCGAGAGTGAACTGAGAGAAATGTCTTCTCAGTATTGCCCTGGAGAATTGCTTAGAGGAGTTTCGCCTGGACTGTGTGGGTAGGTAAGTTTGAGTTTGTGGAATATTTTCTTTGCTAAGGAGAGCTCTCAAAGGCATTATGATTATAGAGGATATTTGTAGACCTTGAAACGTATAGTAATACTTTTATTCTCAGTAAGCCCTTTGACAGTTTTTTAAGTTCTAATTTGGTTCCAACTGGATTCTGAGCTTGGTGAGATTGGTACCTCAGGTTCCACAGGGTCCTGCCTCCTGCCTCCTGGCTTCTCGCTTATAGAGATGGGGATTTAAAGGATTTCTCTCCCTAAGGTCATGGTGTTTAAGAGAATAACTTCTCTCAAAAATTATAGCTAAGAAGAAACCTGTTGACTATCAACAGCTGAGAAAGCACAAATATATCAAGGGTTCATAAAATTATTTTTAAATTAATCGGATATGCCAAATACTGTGATTATCCTATAAATATTAACTGCTTTGGATTGTTTATACAATGTTAGTTGTACTATGAAAATTTGCTTATTAACCAGGTTCAGCCTCCTTAGGTTGTTATTGGCTTTGAGTCTACAGACTTAACACTGCCAAATTTTTGTGTAAACATTATTCTTGGGATCTAAAACATAGTGAATATGTGTATTTAAAGTTTTTTTTTTAACTCATGTATATTAATGGAACTTGTAAACGTTTAAATAGTCAATTAATAAAAGTTTTTAAAAAACAACTCTTTCAAAAAATCCAATTTAAAATTATGTTTTAAATATAAAATTTGAGTATAGTGACAAATATGTGTAATTCTTAACATATAAGGATGTATTTTTATAGCTCTTATTGATTTTCTTACATTTAATTTTATTCAGTGAGAGCCGTTTTGTTCTGTTGCTAGTAATTAGGTGCAAGGCTAATTTATACTATTTAAAAACAAACAATAGCTAATAATAATATATCACTATATTAAATAGAGAACAAAAGTAAATAATTGGTTACATCACTATTTTGGTGCTGAGAAGTGTAACATCCTTGAGTTCAAGTGCCATAATTATGGTTATATTGATTCTTTTTTTGAAATGCATTCTTGAAAATGTCGATTTTCCTGTAATGTGTCTGTTATTTATTAAGACTTTCTATACCATAAAGACAGTTATCAAATTATCAATTTATCAACACCCATACAAGAATTGTATGTAGCTTTTTGGTACCGTAAATGGGCGTGGTGCCTTGAGATGTTTATGGTCTGATCTGGTATTACTCTTGCTTGCTGCAAATCTTTGGTCAGCTTTATAGGCCAGATTACAAGGCAAATGTTAGTCTTATGTTGAATATAAATCTCATATATACTCTGGGAACTATGTATAAGATATTTTGTCCTTTGACCCACCTTTTCTCACTTATCTGGAGTGTTTTCAAAGAAGTTTCTGTATCTTAGCAACTAGACTTGGAAACAGTTTCTTCAGTTTAAGTAAACTGCATATGAGAGGAAATGACGATGGAGAGGATAAGATGTTTAGACTCATTTTCTGTGTAAATAATTCTGAAGTAAATTATGTGGAGAAGTCTCCTTTTTAGTTTATTTTTCAGTGAAATCCTGTCATTAATTCATCAAGGTACATGTGAAGTTTACTTAAGGGAACTAGTTTTAAGGGAATAAAAATCAGCTCATTATACTTTAGTTTTTTTAAATAATAGTTTAGTTGAAGTGTATAAAAATTTTGTATGGATAATATAATGAAGTAGATTATCATATAGTCTTTTGATCATTTATAGGATAGTTATAATTTAATTGAACAATTAAGTATTCTTTAAAATTCCTTTTTATTTTAGAGTTAGGTTTGTGTATGTGTTTTTAATTGTTTAATCAGATATGTAAGTACTTAAAAATAGACTTTTCAGCTTTATGAAAAAAATATACTTCTTACTTTAGGTAAAATTCGTGGCATTCGTATACAGAAACTTGTGTATAGAATATATTAACTCGATTTGGAAATTTGATGAGAAAAAACGTGGTAGTTTTAATTTTCAATATATTTTTTAAAAACTTAAACTTGTGAAATATTGTATCTCTGTAGTTTGTAATGTAAAATCTTAGCTGAAATGTTTATGTGTGTAAATTAAGCTTACTATAGATCTCATGAACATATATTAAAAATATACTGTGTTAGATATTTAGATGTAATTCAGAACCATGTTATTTAGCTTTACTAATTATACAATCCTAATGATCAGGTTTAAATATCTGACAATATTATTAGTACTATTAGGTTGCATTGCATTCTTTGTCTTCCTTATTTCTAAAAAAAAAAAAAAAAAAAAACAAGTTTCCCCTCATTTTGCAGGTAGTTTTTATTTATTTCACTATTTTATACAATTTGCCAGACCAAATGACACAGTTAGTATCCATTAAGTAGAACCTGTGAATATCAATCTTGGACACAAGGCCTGGAATTGCAGTTGGGAAATACCTTCCTGCTGTTTTTGCTCTCATTCCAGCTACTCTGAAACTAGTCTCTTAATATATTCAAAGCCTAGATTCTGAAAGCTGGTTGGACTCCCTTCTGCCATTCATAATTGATGTTGCTCTCTTCTGGATAAAAATTGTCAGTGTGGCTTTCCCATTTCTCATCATATAAAATTCAAAGTCTGGTATGTAACTTACCATTTGTAATCATGAATCTTAATTTATGGCTTAAACTTCTTCTTGATCTTTATGCTTATGCCTCCCATTTCCTGCCTTTCTCTTTACTCATACCACAATTAGAAAGTCGTAATTTACCATATTCAAATATTACCTCATCTTTAAGGTCTACTAATTACCCCCATTAAATTTCTGTTGGTCCCCTCTTCCAACATTGAAAGTAATCTGTTCTGTACTTTCTGCATTTTCTTAAAGTATTTCCTGTTCTACCTGATGTTGCAGTTATTTTTAGGTGTGTTATAATATTTTACACCTCCTTAAAATTGACCGACTTTAAATGATCCACTGAGTTAAGTCTCTGTGTCTTAACTATGAGGGATTGGATTCACCTTTTATCTCCCATGTTGCCTTGCGATCAGTAGATGCTCGTTACAAATATTGAGTGACTGAGTAAGTAGAAAGGCATGACATTAAGTTGTTGACTATAGTCAACTATGAGGCTATTTCATTGCTCTGTTAGAATGGACATTTGGGGACAGAGGATCAACTAAAGATCTAAACAAGTATGGCATGGCTATCTGAATCAGAGCTGTTCGCAGTAGGAAAAGCTGAAGAAACAATCAGTGCAATTAAGAAATTTTTTAAATGCTATTTAGTGGCTTAGTACTAACAAGGAAAGAACAGCTTTTTCTAGGTAAAGGCTTCTAGCTGAATAGGCAATTGAAAAGTAACACAGGCTTTGTAAATAGTGACTATAGTTCTGAGTCAGAGAGCATTTTTCATAGGTTCATAGTTTGAGAATAAATACTGCTATCAGGCTTGTTTTGAAAATGAGGATTTATTCCCACATTCTTGATATTAGGGGACAATTTGAATAAAATGTAAATTTGACATTTGTTATGCATGATTTTATCTGAGCAATGGTAGGTGAACATAGAAAACTTTACCTAGCTGAATCAACCACATAGGAATTCACAAAATGCATGTATACATACTTCGGTATCTTCCAGCTGCCTCACTTGACTGCATGTTATAAGCTATAACTGTCCATATCTCGTTTTATAACTTCCCTTCAGCTTCAGATAACCCTTCTTCCACCATTTCACAGTAACTCACAAATTGTAACCCTTCGGACAGCCAATTCCACAAGCAAACTTCAAGTCTTTTTCAAGGGAAGGTGCCATATTTATTGTAGTTTTTATTTACTTTTTTTAAAGCCATTTAACATATGTAAAACTATGCTATGGTCTTTATTAGTTCTTTTCTTTTTTACATGTCACTTATGGCCATTTTCCCCATAAGCCCTGTGGTTTTAATGACGTGATTTTGCACAGGATCATGATCTTGAGGAATGCATATGTTGCATTATAACAGAATTGACTATACTGATTGATAATGTACAGAGTATGAACTGATATCTCTCTCTCTACACCCTTTCATTTCTACCCTCCCTTCCCTCTCTTTTTCATAAAAGACATTAAATTTACCCTGTAAGTAGGAACACAGTACCACAGAGCAAAATGCAAAAGAACTTGTTTAGTACTGATAAAGGGGGCGGGGGGGAAGGCATACATTTATCAGTGGCAATAGGCTCAAAAGCAAGTAGAGATGAAGTTAATATAAAAGATTTGTGGCCCCCTGGGATAAAATATATATCTTATCCTTAAATAATAGTTATGTTTAAGATTTTTTTGAACCTTTACTATGTGCTAGGCACTATGGTGAGTGCTTGACATGGATCATGCCATGTAATTTTCACAAAACACCATAAAGTAGATGTTGTTACTGTTTTTATTTTACAGATGAGGAAAAGAGGCATATAGGGGTTAATTAACTTGCCCAAGGTTGATAACTCATAAATGGCAGAGCCAGTACTTGAATCAAGTCTGACTTCTAAGCCATAGATCTTAGAGGTCTCTTAGAGCAGTGGTTCCCCCAAGGGCAGACTGTCAGAAACAGGTCTGTTAGGAACTAGGCTGTGCAGCAGGATGTGAGTGACAGTCAAGGGAAGGAAGCTTCATCTGTATTTGCAGGCTCCCCAGCGCTAGTATCACCCTATTAGCTCCACCTCAGACCAACAGGCATTAGATTCTCATAGGAGCGCTGGTCCCTGGTGCCAAAAAGGTTGAATACCACTGTCTTAGAGTACTATGTAGATTAAATAACTTCCACACGTGTTATTTCCTCTACACTTAACTGTGTCTGGTTGGATCACAAACTGTTTAGATGAAGATGAAGAAACAAAGGTACTGAGACTAAGAAATACATAGTTGGTCAGAATAACAACAGAGACCACTTGTAGCCCACAAATCCCAGCTATTTACAACCTGGCCCTTTACAGAGTTTGTCAAACCCTGACCTGAAGTATAGCCCATGAAACAAAAAAGTTAGACTTGTTTTCTTTTAGGAGATCAGATTAGGTAACGGAAACTGGTATTATGTTAGAGGGCTACATTTTCAAACATGTACCCTTTTTCCCTACCTGTAGGAAGGAATCGGTATTTTAGTAGGGGCTTTGTGTACTTCATATTGATTTCTCATACCCTTGAAAGATTATAGCTGCTTTACAAATGAGGAAACCAGACTTCTAGAAGCTAAGTAAGCCTACGATTTCACATTTAATAAGTAGTGGGATTCATGTTTATCTGGGTTTCTCAGATAAGAAAATGGTGGAGAAAATTTGTTTGCAAAACTTGAGTATAGGCTATTCAAAATTCTGGCTTGAAAATATGTAAATAGATATCAAATGTGGATATTTGTAATAGCTTTAGCTAGTATCCAAAATATACACAAAACATTTAAATCTTACACACAAAAAATTGGACCGGTTGGAAAACTGTGTAATTTTATTATAAAATTTACATATGAAAGATCTTTGGATAAACTGTAGAGTTATAGAGAAAATGTGAAGGAAAAAAAAATTCAAGTCTTACATTAAAAAACTTAGTAGTTACCTAAAAGAAAGATGAGATTTAAAATGTTTCAATATAAAGTGCAAAACAGAAAAGTGTGTTCTACATCAATAGAAAGTATACAAGGCAGTAATTTATTTTTGAAAAGCAGATATTAAACTAATATTTGACCATATGTCTAATTATAAAGTTTTGTGAAGAATATTTTAAGGTCCTATGAAAACACATAATGAGGGATCTAATTTAGATGGGTGGGTCAGGGTAAGACTTCTCCAGAAGAGTCATTTAAGCTGAGATTCAGGCGTAAGGCAAGCAAAGACACAGAGGATAATTATCCCAGACGGAGTGTGATAGGCCTTGAGGATAGAAAGAGCTTGGCATATTCAAGGGAATATCAAAGGCCATTTTAGCTCCTAACTACTCAGAGGGCAAGAATTATATCTGTTTCATTCATTATCTATCTATCCAGCTTTGTATATGTAGTACCTGCTGGCATATAGCAAGCCCTTAGTGAGATTTATTGAATGCATAAAGAATGAATGGACATTTCGCTCTACAATTCATGGTATAATTTTGAGTACAGGGATTGCCTGGATGAAGGATTCTATCCACCTTTTTGAAGTCTACCTAATGACATTAAACTACTCAGATTGGTGGTAACCCCAGGTTACCCTAGGCCACTTTCAGCTCAGCTTTCCCAAACCTTAATTGCTGTCAAGGTATCTGAATAGAGCTTGACCTGGAGACAGTTTGTAGACTGCTTCAACTGGATATGATTCTGAGAAGGAAAAGGGAATTTGCGTTATTACAATGTCTGGAATAAGTTTGATGTAGAATGAATATAGCTACTTTTCTAAAAGTGTTCTGTACTAAAACACATGATCCTAGGCTCTTTGGATGATCACTGGGTCACCAAATAATGTGATAATCAGGCTTAGAGGTTTAATTAAAAAGTTAAATACTCGGGCACTTCCTATTTGTTGAGCTTATTTCTTCAAAATCAAATTTGAACGTCTAAATTAAGATATTTCACTTACGGGTTGGATGCATTGAGAAATTTATAAAGTAGAGAATGGGGAGAGGGTTGCATATTTACCAAGTGTATGAAATAAGGTTGTAATAGATGTAGAAAGACTATTTTACAAGATACCATAAAACGGAGGTGAAATAGGGGTTTATAACAATTAAGGAAAAAGATGATAACTTTAGGTGGGGAGACAAATGGAAATTGGAGACAGAAGGACAGAAAACATTTCTAAGTTATTCTTGAATGTTAATCTTTTAGTTAAAAATAGCTGATAATTGGTAAAACAACACATGTACAGCTGATTTTACAAAAATTTAATAATGACACTTATGTATGCTTTTCCTAAGCTTAAAATTCAATGAGTTTTAGTTTAATGCTATCAGACTGTTGAGGATTTAATATAAATTTTGAGGAATTTCTTACTGGATGTCATAAATCTGTGTCCTTACCAAAAGACTAATACAGTCTTGGCTTGCATGTGAGATAAGTGCTTGTTAAGAGTTGTTTTGTTTTGATCAGTGAGAAAAAAAAGACACCCCATTCCCACCCTCCCTGCAGATAATATAAGGTTTCAAAGAGTGTTTTGGGAGGAGGATTGATGGTACTGGTATCTGTAAAACTCTTAGTGTTTTTCTAATGGATTCTTCTTTTAAGTATTAAAATTACTGAGTTAGATATTGCCAATTTCATTTGTCATTTCCAGGAAGAGAAGATATTCCAACTATTGTAGTTAACAATTGATTTGTCATAAGACATCAAGTTAATGGTAACTTTTTAAATGAAAGTTACAGACATGTTTCTTATGCCTTTTAAATGAGTCTTAACAACTTTTGTTAAAATCATTTTGTAGTTTTCATTCATATTTGCTATGGAGCTTAATAACAGACTAATTAATTATAAAAGCCAGATCTAAATCTTTTTTCCTCTTATCACCTTAACAGTGTGTGTGTGTGTGTGTGTGTGTGTGTGTGTGTGTGTGTGTGTGTGTATTTGCCCTCTCAGGAATACTAATGTATTTGATTTTGATTTTGTTTAGTGCACGTTTTCCTCAAAGCTTGTATGCATATTAGATTGTTTAACATCTTAAGAAGTAAAATTTTTTAAAATTCAAAGAATTGAGCCATTCTTTGAGCCATTTTATTAATTCTTTCACATGATTCTTTTATAAAGAAACATATCTATTCCAAATCATTTTATATTTTTAAAGTAACTTTGTATATACTTTGTCTTATTTTATGCCCTCAGTATACTGTGATATTGGTCTGTAGGGGTGGAACATAGGGCCCTACTCCATGTGACCAATGAGAAAATTAAGAATCAGTGAGAAATGGCATTTGAGAGAGGCACTGCCAGGTAATGTGAGAGCCGAACCCAAAATCAAGAATTGGTAAAAACTGGAACGGTGCTCTTTTTATTTTTCAAAACACAGTTAAATTTATTGCTTTTGTAAGTTAGGAATTGGGTCTCTTGATCTTTATTAAAGTGGAGTATATGATAATCTGGTTCAGTTCAAATTAAATAATAGATACACACATTCATATGTATATATTTGTATATATACATACACACAAAGGATTATAAAGATGGTTTTAATTTTTGTGTGTTTGCTATGGAAATTCTTTATGTCTCTGGTACATTTCAGAGAAAGCTGCAATAAGATCTAGCCTTTACCTTCCCGACCAGGCAGCTGCACCCTATGGGCTCATGGACATTCAGTTGTTTATTCATTCCTTAGTTATTTTTATTATTGTGCTAAAATATATATAAAATAAAATTTATCATTTTAATCATCTCCAAGTATACAGTTCAGTGGCATTAAGAAGATTCACATTGTTGTGAAACTGTCATGACAATCCATCTTCAGAACTTTCACATCTTCACAAACTGAAAGTCTATACCCATTAAATAATAACTGCCCATTTCCCCCTTCCCCAGCCCCTAGCAGTCATTATCCTATTTTCCACCTCTATAAATTTGACTACTCTAGGCAGTCATACAGTGGAATTGTACAGTATTTGTCCTTTGGTGACTGGCTTATTTTACTTAGCATAATGGATTCAAGCTTCAGCCATGTTGTAGCATGTATCAGAATTTCCTTCTTTTTAAAAGCTGAATAACGTTTCATTGTATGCATATACCACGATTTGCTTATCCATTCTTCTGTCAAGGGACACTTGGATTGCTTCCACCTTTTGGCTATTATGAATAATGCCGCAAAAAACATGAGTATGCAAATATCTGTTTGAGTCTTTATCTTCAATTTTGGGATGTATATACCCAGAATTGGAACAGCTGGAACATAATGGTAGTTCTGTTTAATTTTTTGAGGCACTGTCATACCATTTTCCACAGTGACCTCACCATTAAAGGAATGTTTTAAATGAAATACAACAAAAACAAACTTTCAATTCTCTTAGTCGCTGAATTTTTTAAAATGAACTTTTCTAAAGTAGGATGAATATACCTAGATTTCTATATAGATTAGATGTCTTATGTAACTAATAACAAAAAATGTGGGCTTTGTCCTTATAGCTTATTGGTAGGTCCATTTTAATTTACCTATACTATCTTCCTGTTTCTCTTTGGAGAACTCAGGAATTTGATGAAATTATGGTAGTACCATAGGTGAGTCTTAGTTTTTCCAAAAAATTATATAAAGCAAAACACAATTGGGAAGATTTCCATAGGAATAAAAGAAACATGTAAAATTATCTAAAAATTAGTTAACTTTGCTTCCTAATCTAGTCTGCCCTCCAGAATGCCCCCATAGTTGTTTCATTAAAAATTAGTAATGACTGTTGCCTGGTTTACCATTTTCATAAAATTTAATTCTGAATTTTTTTGCATACTCTATCAGGCCCCCCACAATCTGGCATCCAGCTTTTTTTTGCCACATCATCTTTTTATATACCTCATATTGTAGCCACACCAAATATCTCACCATTCCCTGAAACCAGTGTCCTTCCTGGTACATGCTTTACATCTGGAAGGCCCACTTACTGCCCTTACACGTGCTGATTGGCACACTTCTCTGTCTTTTAATACATAGTCTACAGTCTTCTGTGTGAAACCTACCAACAGCTGCCCTGGGTTGATACTTTCATATTACATAGTTTAGATCACAATAGCACTTACTAAATTGCATTGTAATCATCTCTGCATATCTGTCTCACTAAATTGAGTGCTTCTTGGGGAGAGAAACTATGTTATGTGCCCTTGTGGGAAGCAAAATACCTGGTAGGTGTAGACAAAAAGTACTGAATGAATTTCTTATGTGCTTTTGCTTATTATATAGGACATATGTCTTTACTGAATAATCATTCCATATATAAGCTGGAATTCCTTTAATAATATTAGTAATTATTAATAATTGGATATAGCTTATCATAGGCAAAAGTATCAAATGGGCAAATTTTTTCTTCAGTAACTTGCTACTGCTCCATTTCTATGCAGATTTCTTTCATTTCTGGCCGCTGATTTCATAGGTGTTCTCACATTATGCTGGATTCCTCCTATCCTAGGAGAAAGTATCCAATGATTCATACTTAAATGTTAATTACAAATTATTACTCCTAGAGGATTTTGTAGTTTAAAGTGGTGCTAGGGATGAAAATGCTTACTTGAAAAGAATGAATTAATTTCCAGTGAATTTCATTTACTCTGTTTTTGGGTAAATGCCATACTTTAGGAAGCAGAATGATTCTGTTTTGGCCCTAAAATCACACTGGGCAGCCAGGCTTTCAAGAACATCTCTGAATCTTGAGCACCTTCAGAGTGGTGTTAACTGGGAATATTATATTTCCTTAGGCTGCTTCTTGAAAGGCTTCACCCTGCTGGGTTAAATTTGCCCTTCTTATACTGCTCCTTAATAATATCAAGGTCAGAGTGGAGTGTTTATTTCAAAGTGCTTATTCTGCCTCATTAGTGACCTAGGAATTTCTTTTTCAAATATTTGGAACTAGAAATATGCAGTCATTTAATATTTAAACTAGTTTCTATGAATCAGTTTTGGATACGTGTGAACAGTTATTAGCTCACTTGACATATTAAAGGATAGGCTTTCTACTGAAAGCAAAATACTGCAAGAGTCATATGTTTGAAATCTTTCCAGTCTAGATTACTAAAGAGGAAACAAACAGCAAGATTCAGTTTAATTGCTTGTTATTTTGAAGAAGGAAATGTTCTGTTTTTTTTTTTTTGTTTTTTTTTTTTTCTCTCTCAAGGCCTGTGTCCAGGGCAGTATCATTTTGGTGTTTTTATAGTTTTGTGAGATGTTTCCAATGTTGTAGAATTAAAAAAACAAATGAGATTGACATAAAGGTATCTGAACAGTGGAATATTTCAAAAATTATCTAAGTAATTGTTCTTTTAGAGTAAAGGTTTGGTATTATTTGTACCTAACTCCTATTGATTGATATATTAGTCTCATTAGAATCTATAAAGTCATGTCTGAGAAGGACATAGATAAATTTTGGCACAGATTTTATGAATTTGAAATGTTTATACATGTGTACATGTGTGTAATTATACGTGTGTGTGTGCATATGTTTGTTTTCACAAGAATTCTAATGCAAAGATGAGGGATCACACACAGACATACCATAGAAACTGATTTTGGGCTCTTTCATTTTCTATCTGGGTTTGAGGCTTTACTGTATACTCACTGTGTGATATTGGTCAAAGATTATTCTGCGCCTCAGTTTCTATATTTGTAAAATAGAGATAATAATAGCACCTACCTCTTAAAGGAATTGTGATTTTCAGTTGAATTAATGAGTGAAAGAATGTATAAGAATATTTGACACATCTAAGCATTTAATAAGTGGTTTTGTAAATTATTATTAAATATTGGCCACATAGTTGATTCAGAGAGGAAGAAAAAATTACATTGAAAAAAAAAGTGACTGTTTTGAAGCCAAAGACATTAGTTAATTTTGTGGATTAAAATCATAAAGTTGTTTCTTTATCATTAAGAGATTATAGTTTAAAGAGGGTATGTGAAAATCATTAATGAGTTATTGATTATAATATTTCTTGGATTATCTGTTTTTGACTGTGTTTAAAGTTTTCCCTTTCATGACCAAATAATATATGTTTATAGAATGGTCTCTACTTTGAAACCTGATAGGCTTTGGGAAATATATATCTTTTATTCATTTTGTGTTAGACTTCAGTTTTGTCTAATCAGTGTTCGAAAGAATGGCAGTTGTATAGACTTCCTTCCAAGAAAAACATTGGGTGTTTCAGGAAGTGGTCTTGGTGAGTCAGAGGATAATGCTTTTTCCTCTGAGTCACATCTTAACCTTCTTGATATAAATAGGCGTACTTTTACCAAAAGTTCTGCTTTTCAGATCAGATGCGAAAATCACTATTGATACATGACCACACCAACAACAGTGCTATCATTAGTATTTCTACACAATTAACACTGAGGGATCTTGTCTAATTGTAACTAGAAATTTTGCGAAATATTTTTTTTTTTAAATTTCAAATCAATTCTGTCCTAAATTAGTTTCTATTTCATATCAATTTTGCTTCAGATAGGAGTCATTTGTGTCAAGAGGTCATTTGTATCAATCTTAGAGGAAATTTATATTGGTAATATCCACTTTAGTCACTATAATTCTGTGAACTTTCTTTAGCACACATTTATAAAATCCTCTATAGCACACAAACTTTAGTACAGGAATTATTTTGCAAAACACTACTAGTTTTTCAAACCCTGGAGCTGTGTCAGAGATACAAAGGAATAAATCAGAGTGGTTCTTCATAGCCAAGTTAAAAAATGCTAAACATGACAAATAATTGCCAAATGAGCAGATGTTGTTAATGTTGAGTTGGTCAGGGAAGACTTTAAAAAAAGGGAAGGAATTGAGCAATTGGTAGTTGGAAGGTATAAAATTGCCAGTGAGATGGGTGTTTAGAGCAGAGACCTGCAGGTGAGTCATAAAGGAACTGATAGATGTAAATGTAGATAATAGATCTAAACTGATGATGTGTCCATTTGCATATGATTCTCCTAACAATCTAATTCTCATCTTTACAGATGAGTAAACAGAGGCTTAGAGAGGATATGATTTGTCCAAGGTTGGTTACAAGGAGAAGTTAGAGTCAGGATTTACATTCAGGACTGCCTATCTTCATGTTCTTTTTATGCCACAATACCGCAATAATATATACTCAGCAAGTTTTTATTGTTTCTAGTAGTTGTGGAAAAAACCGCCCCAAAAGCATTTTCCTTCTCGGCAGAAATATGATTAATTTTTTTTTTTTTAAGGCTAGCAAAGTGGTCTTTGGGTGTTAGGAAATTGCCTTATGGGCATGCTTGCGCTCTCCTCTTAGGGAGCAGCAAGTGCGAAGTCTGTGTTTTCTAAGAGTAGATTTTTGTCATTTGAGCCTGTGTAACATTTTCAAGGGAACTCGAATATATTTAGAAGTTATTTGTGGGTAGTGGAGAGTCATGCTGTGAATCATTTGCCCACTTAAATTATTAGTTTGATAGTTGGTCAATTTTAATGTTTTTTTATCTTAAGAATCTGGGCCTTGGTTGGAGTCTGATTTTCTTTTTTGGCACATACCAGCATTCTAAGAGTTTGCCACTTTGTTTCATCCTATTTCCTTCACAGCAGGGAAGCAGCCATGTGGCCCTTGGCAAAATTGGCCTTTTTTTGAGGTGACAGCAGTGGGAGTTGAGATCAACCACCACTGTTGTAAACACTGAGTTTCATATCTCATAAAATTTAAACACTCATTTCCTAGAAAAATTTTTGTTTTAGCATCCCAGAATATGAAACAGCTTCAGTTCTTAGGAGAGCAGGGAAATTCATCTTTTTCTTCCCTGCTTACTAGCTGGATTGCACTACTCTGTGCTGATATGTGCTATTCCCAAGGATTCTTAGCAGCTAAATTGTAAAAAAAAGAGAAAAAGACAAAATTCCTCATATCACCATGTGCTTTATTTGTAGGCAAACTTAGAATTTGTAAGGGTTAGTTAACTAGCCAGTCTTCACAGGTACTTAAGTAACTTTCACTCCCTACAAATGAGAAAACAAGGGACCTTTCTCCTATGCTCTGTTCTGTCACGTGGTCTGTACAGGTAAATTTATGAGTTAAAAGGGGTCAAATATGTGGTTACAGAAAGAAATCTAACTATGGGTGGTGAACACACAATGCAATATATGTATATATGCCTTACTGTTAAATTGTGCACCTGAAACTTACTGGATTTTGTTAAACAATGTCACCGTAATAAAAATTAATAGAAAAAAAAGAAAAAAATTTATATGACAGAAAGCAGGTCAGTGAGCTTATATGCTGGCCTTTGTCACTAAGCTAATGCACTGCACTTTGGGGCTGCAAAGAACTCTTGGAGATACCCTAGTTTCCAGCGTAATCAGTACTACTTGGGACCCCCTAGTTAAAGTGACATGTTCAAGGGCACACAAAGAGTTAGGAATAGTAGTGATGGAGGAGAAAAATAGCATTGACTTTAGCATTCAGTGTTCTTTCTCAACTCACAACAAACCTCAATCAGGTTGAAATCTGAGATGTTCCAGTGACAAATCCAGGAATGATATTTCCTCAACACTCACAGAAAGTGGATGGGCTCTGGTAGGAATACTGCTAACCATCAGAGAGCGTTGGGACAGAATTGGAGAGGTGAGAAGACACAGTTAGATGAGGATTTCACTTTCCACTACATTTGGGGGAAAATAAAGAAGATGGCTGGTAATGAGAGGTCAAGATGGGAAGTCAGGAGGAAGGAGAGGTCTGTTTTTCAGTGTGAATGGGGTGACTTAGATAGAGATTTAGGAAAGTAGAGTTGACACTGTCTGCTCTTTTCTGCTCTTTTCCTCGAGTGGAATTTAAAAACTTTAAGAAAAAAGTCCAACTGTACGAAGACATATATTATCAGAAACAATCATGTTTTTCTCTTGAAGTGTAATGTGTTGAAACTATTAGAAGTTGCTGAGTTTAAGCTGTGCCGACAGTTTAGCAGCTTGAGGAAAATTGTGAACTCTTTCTTTCCCCATCAAATTCAGTAAAAATAAACCAGATATTGTTAGAAAAAACAGCACATATTTTTAAGTTGATTTGTTAAAGTTCCTGAGAGATTATATTTCCCAAAGAAGTTGAAGGAAAAGCACCCTGGATGTGTCATTCTGTTTCATAGAGGTAAAATGGAATATTTCTCTAGTTGCATAAACTCTTGTTTTTTACATTTTAATATATTTCTTTCATAATAATCCATAAGACCTCAGTTTGCATATAAAAGTCAGTTCTAGTTTCATTGATCGCCATTATACAATTGGGAATATGTTCTCAGAGAGAAATAATCTGTCATAAACATAGGCCCAGATGAACAAAAGTCAAGGTGATGTCATTCCTTCTTAGAAATTTGAAGTCCTTTTGAAACTCCAGGGTTCATTGTCTTTATTCTGGTACTATCTTTGCCTTTATCTTGATATTATTTCTAATAGTCCTGATTATTTCCTTTCTTTATAAACTTCTGTAATCTAGTTTCTTTTCTTTCCTGTTTATAAGTAAAGCTAGACTGTTCTTTTTTATACAAATGGATGCATGCTTATGTATAAAAAATTTATAACAAAAGAAAGAAATTCTTTTAGTTCTATTTAGATGCTATGTGACCAAGTGATTTGGGGTTCAAAAAAGATAACTCCCCGTTATTTTCCTCTACTTGGCAAAGTGTTTAGATTTTATTCCATATCTACTATTTATTTGGTCTTTGACATTGGGGATGTTATTAAACTCTTTACCTAGCTTAACTCATCTGTAAAGTGAGGATAATAATGGTTCTCACCTCATGAGGCTGTTGTGACATTTATAAGAAAGTAAATACATGTATATAGGAACTGTGCCCGGCTCATATTGTTACCTACATGTTAACTGTTACGGCTGCTCCTCCTCTTCTTCCTCCCCCTATCACTATTAGCAATCATAGTAGTAGGTTGGTTTTAGTGCATTGATTTTAGAAAATCAGTTAGCTTAAAATGAGGAACAGCGGTTATGCTAGCTGAATCGTACTGAATTTATTTAATAAAGAGCTGTAATTAATTTGGGGAGATATTAGAAATATTAAAATAAATTTTGTTCTTATGAGCAACACATTTGAATTGAATCAGATCATGCTTCTACCCACAGTTTTCCCTACCTCAGCTTATAGGCCATTTTCCCAGTTGCTCAGATACAGAAACTGTGGAAATGGGAATGAAAGAAATGCAAATGTGGTATTACCAGCCCTTTTGATAATTCTCTCTTCAACTTTCCTCTTCCTTCTGACCTTAAATATCTTACTTACCCAAATAAATCCATCTTAATTTCCCAAACAAAAATCCACACACTATGATCCAAGAACATGAAGGTTTTTGGTGATTTTCCCATCCCCCAGCTGACCCAAATACCCTTTTTGACTTGTTATTTCACTATAGAGAGTTGTGTTCTGTTTCAATTCTAGGTGCTCAAGTCCAGGAATATTTCTTGGCAAAAAAAAAAAAAAGATGAGGGGGGTGTTTGTAAATTAACACTGGCCCAAAAGTGGATGTGTTACTCTAAATAAATCCCATTTCTGCCCAAGTAGAATAGTAGCTCAGTTGTTCCCAACTTCTCATCAAATCCAGGTTCTTAAATTTGAAGTATCTAAAGTTAGCATTTTATAGAATTTACTGTTGTTTTGTGTGTGTGTGATTCTTCTTATTCTTTTATTTTGTTTAAATTCAGACTGTTACCTGAAATAGAATTTAAAAAACAACATTCTATTCAGTTATTTTTACATAGATTTCTTTACAAGCACTATTTCTGTACATCAGTCTTCAGACACTGATGAAAGTACTTTGAAAAAAATATACAAATTCTTTGTTTCAGTGGTTTCCTAGTTATCTTAGATTTTAAATGAGGAAATCCTGATGTAACATTTTCAGACTGAATCTCTGAGGACTTTTTAGAAATTCATAGCTAGATTTTATTTATTCTGACTTTATATCCTTATAAATACTGTATTTTCTTCTAAGCATTTAATAGAAATTATAATCTTATATTATATTACTATTTCATGTTGACTCCCCCACTGGATTGTAAGCTCCATGAAAGTAGGAACCATGTCTATTTTGTTAGCTGTGCACTCCTTATCTAGAGCTATCTTGTCTAGTATGGTAGCAATTAGGCATTCGTGCTATTTATATTTAAATATAAACTACCTTAAATTGAATAAAATTAAAATTTCAGTTCCTCAGTGGCACTAGCCACCATTGAGGTGTTCAGCACTTCTGCTAAACTACTGTATTGAACAGCATGATGTAGTATATTTACACCATCAAAGTTTTTTTGACAGTGATCATTTAGAGCAGTGATGGACACTTAATGGTTACATAGTAAATACTTGTCAAATGAGTGAATGAATTAATGACTTAATACTGATATTGGCTGGTGCCAAGTAATATTGAATGAATCTTGTTTGAATAATCATCCTCAGTGGTCATTTTGGCTTTTAACTCATCAGGGTTGACATCCCTAGCTAACTTCAAAATATTGAATTTATCATTAGTTAAGGGAAAGTATACAATAGTGGTTAAAAGCATGGCTTGTGGTCATATCTTAGCCATGGTATATAGATATAATGGCCAAGTTATTTTTACTTGTAACTTTTATAAGTCCAAAATTCCTCATTAAAGCAGGGATAATAAGCTCTTATAACCTCATAAGGTGGTAAAAATTAAGTAAGATAATGCACATAAAGTGCTTGGCATAGTGGCTGACATACTAAATGCTTAATAAATGAGCATTATTTTTTTTATAGTAGTGAACAGAGACATGTCTAAATTTACCCCAGTTCGTGGATGATTTTAGGGTTCTGAGGAACTTTACTGCTATTTTTGAGAACTTCTATTGTTATAACTTTGCAGACATTTTTCAAAGGAGTTCTGTTTGCAATCAAAGCTTATATTTACTGTCTTTTAAATAAGAAATGTAATAGCTTTTATTTTTTTCCCATTAGACTTTTTCTTTTAATTTCTATGACTTTGTAAATATATTAACATCTCAAGAAAAGAAAGTTTTACACTAGTTATGTAGGAAACTTGACTTTTAAGGCTAGTACACAGATATCTCTGATTACTGTTTTGGGATAGCTCATGAAGAATTTGTTTCAAGCTATATTTGTCTAAATGGGCTTCTCTTTGGCAAAAAAAAAAAAAAAAAAAAAAAAATTTGAATACTTAAAATGAATAAATTAGTGATTTTTTTTTAACCTGAGATGAATTTCAGATTTCATTTAGATACCTACCTCTGTTGCACATTTAAAGTTTTGATTTAATTTTCAGAAAAACAAGACATTTTTATTAATAATAACCCCTGATATAGTTGGAGATATTGCCTCATTTTAAGCACCTCTGTTGTGCATTTGAAGCTATGATTTAATTTCAAGAAAAACAGTTAAAGTATTTTTCATTAATAATAATGCCTGATTTAACTGGAGATGTTGCCTCATTTTTACACACTATAATATTGTTTCTTTTCTGGGATTGGAAAACAGCATGTGTTGTTACAATAACAACAGGTAGTTAAGCATTCACTACCAAAATATCAGCTGACTTTATGTAAGGTAAATCTCCTTCATTTTTTTTGTTAATTTTACTCTAGCTGTTATGGTGCTTTTATTTTTAGTATAAATATTTCATAGTTCAACTTAACCTCTCAAGTTCATATTAGAGGTGACTTGAAGTTTTCTCCTGAGTTTTTCATTAAACAAATATTTGTTAATGTTTAGATAATGGAAATAAATTACAGAAATAGGCA
The DNA here is from genome assembly GCA_028627145.1 of Eidolon dupreanum. NCBI lineage: Eukaryota > Metazoa > Chordata > Mammalia > Chiroptera > Pteropodidae > Eidolon > Eidolon dupreanum. The sequence goes on along the minus strand of CM053503.1, from coordinate 22,583,008 downwards.
AAATAAGCACATGTATTTATTCCACTTTCCCCAGATAAAATGTCAGTGAAGAGATTTTTTAAATGCAGAAACACAGTAAGCCAGTGGGAGTCTGGAAGGCTCTTAGACGATCGAAACTGACCTAGGAGTCCTGAGAAGCTGAAACCCAGCGGCTAATGAGAGACATTGAGAAACAACCTGATTTTCACTTCAGAACCTCAGAAAGGCTCAACAGTGAGGGTGAGGCTGAAAACAGGAGGGTTGGGTAGTAGTTTTAAGCAAACTTAGATCCCTCATGCCTCCCCACATTCCAGTGAGAATGAAAGTTTGTTCTATGGAGAATGTGAACTGGAGAACTCTTAAGTGGGGGTATCAAGGCACAGACCAATGGTGAGGATTAAGTGAAATACTTACTGAACAGTGAGACACCCCCAGCCCACTTCTACTCATCTCCAAAATTTGGGCAATCAAGTATACAGACATTTGAAGAAATTCAGAGACTGAAACAAACCCAGAGAAAACAAGGAAATTGATAAAAATAGAGACGAGGAAGGGAGAAAAAAAACTTTATCATTGTATTCTCAAAGATCAACGAATACACAGCTATCAGTAAATAAGAAAAGGGACATGTAGGGCACAAAATATGCTCCTGGAGATTGAAGATCGATAGAAGACATTAAAAAAAAATGTTTTTTAAAGATAAAATTGTAGAAGCCATCAGAAAATAGAACAAAAATACCAGGAAATGAAAAACAAAAGAGAAAATGCAAGAAATTAGAAACTCAGTCCAACAGGATGTTTTAGGAAAAGTTTTTTTAAATGTAGTGAAGAAACTATCAAAGAAATAAGAAAATTTCCTAGAACTTAAGGACAATGATTTTCAAATTTGAAAAGGCCTATTGAGTTTCTAATACATAGAATTTTTAAAAAACACTTATGCCAACATATTCATGAAATTTCAGAACATCAGGAAAAATCCCCAAACTCGAGAAGTGTAGAAAGAAAAAAAATAGCCCCTATACAAAAAATTGAGAAGCAGAATGCCTGCCATCTCAGCAGCAATGCTGAAGACACAATGACTTTAAAATTCTGGGGGCAAATATAATTTCCAGTAGAGAATTTGAAGCCAAGACAAACGATCATCTTTGCAGGTAGAATGAACATATTGTTAGTCATGTGAAGCTTCAAAAATTAACTCTTTTTATATTCTTTCTCAGGATGTTCCTGAAGTGTGTATTCTTCTAAGATTAAAAGAAAAAAAAAGTAAAAGTATGAAGGAGGGAAACTTGGGGTTCAGGAAACAAGGCTGTAAGACAGGAGAAGGATGAAAGCAATGAGGGGGACAGTGTCGAATTCAGACAGCATAATGGAAGCTGTGCGGGGGACCTAGAGAGTAGTCAGTTCAGATCCTAACAGGAGCATAGTATAGGGCTTGGGGAGAGATGCCTACAGAAAGATAAAAATGATAGTATTTAAATATATTGAAAGGAGACTTCACTCTAGTGGAGAGTAAAGGGATGAAATTAATAAAGGTACATAGAAATCCTAAGGGTTGAGAGTAAATGATTATTAACGTTAAAGACAAAAGGTTATATATATATATATA
>CM053503.1:22537802-22580923 GCA_028627145.1 Eidolon dupreanum | reverse complement strand
AATTCTGAGTTTAGGCTGAATATAAAATTATGCTTTATACTTAGAGGATTCAGAACTGTATTTTAGATTTTTTTTCACTCACATAAATTTGCTAACAATTTTAGTATTTTATTGTTAAATGTCATTTGAATCTTTATATGTCCGTCTGTACTTCTCGTGCCTGAGCTCTTTGAGGGTAGTGAGCTTTATCTTTGTATTTCTAGCATCATCCTGGCAGTGATACATATTTGTTGAATGATTGACTTTGAAATCGAGGTGTCTTGATCCTTTTATTGCCTTCAATTTTTGTACCTTTCATTTTTTAGAACATATGGGTGAAAGTCACGATGAATGGTCATATTTCTAATCATCCCAGTGGTTTTGGAATGTATCCATCTCAAATGAAGTAAGTTGGAAGGTTTATATTTAGTTTGTTGTTTTTTGGGATTTGATTTGGTGGTTTTAATTGGTAACGAAGATGTTAGTTTTATTTCTTTACATAGTTCGTTCGTCATTAATATTTAATTTCTTTGTAACACTGACATGTTATCATGAAAAATTTACTGTGTCTGGTAAGAAAAAGATGGTTAAGTAATATCAACTCCAGAGATAGTGACTTCATAGAAGTTGTTTTGTTCTGGCATTTTAAGTTATTGCTGCTTTCCATAGTTGAGTATATACTCTACTTCAGAGCTTACAGTTTCTCTGGAGCTTTCTATTAATGTTCTTTATAAATATTAGCATTTTTAAGTGTCATCCAGTTCAGTCTGTCAAGATGTTTACCATTGTATAAAACAAACAAATAAAAAGGTCAAGCACACAAACCAATCCCTGTGGCTCCAGGTATAACTTAAAATCAGCATCTTAAGTGGCCATTGCCTTCCATATTGCAGTTAATATTGTTACTTTATATTAGCCATTGTGATATATAGTTGGCTTGTCATTACTCAGAACCAGGCTATTCACATGGTGAAGAGTTATACTTCTCCTTTTCTTTTTACAGAGGTTATTGCAAATCTCTTTACTGTCAATCAATAAGAGAGACCCAGTAACAGGAGTATGTCAGGTGCCATCTTTACCTTGTTCATCAGTTATTCAAGTCAGAAAATTTGACTGCACCTTTGATTCTTTTTTCCTTTTCTTACAACAAATATCCATTTATAACAATTTCTTCTATTGAAGAACTCTTGTTTCTATCCCTTCTACCCTTTCTATTTTAGCCCTATTTATGATCTATACCTCCTACCTGAATTTTTATAGAACTTTTGTATTTAGTTACCTTGCCATTAATTTCTGGATTATCATCTTTAAAAAATTTTTGAATCATGTCATTTCCTTGTGTAAACATATTTACTATATCTAGAGAATAAAAAATTAATTCTTAAGCCTTCTATTTGCCTTCTCTACTTCTCGAGCTGTTTCTCTGTTCTAGGCACATCACGTTTTACCTCACACACCAGGCTAGTTCTTGAGCCAGTTCCACATGCCTTTTCCTTACTTAATTCTCCACTTATCTGAATTACTTCTTTCATCCGTTTAGACTCTGCTCAGATATCATTTTGGCTCTAAGTTCTGGGACATCTTAATAAAAAGTTAGCCCTCCTTTGATCCTACATGTTATAGTTATTAGTTTTACCCTGATGTCATATTCTATTGTAACTATTTTACTTGTTTTATTAGCAATACCATGTTTCCCTACCCCCCCCCATACTACTATTCTTCTATGTTTTAGGGCTTAATAAATGTTTACTGAAGAAACAAAAAAAATTTTGAGAACTTCAAACATGTTATTACTTCACATAATGTATTAGTAATAAGAGGCTAGATATAAGTTAAAGCTGATCAAATTTAATGATAAAGTGTTATTTTGGTTAACTGTATTTAAGTATTTCTGAAAGTAGCATATATTCCATTATAGCTTTAATCATAGAGAACTTTTTATAACCAGAACACTATCCACACTCAATTCTATATGGCAAACTTAAAGTGTTCTAAGATAGTTTCAATCTTGGTGAACCTTCGTGGCTACAGTTCTAACTTAGCATTTGAGAGGAGGCTGCGATTTGTACCAACCTGAGTCCTCATTCAGGTAGTGTGGTTTATGTTCTGTTTCTTGACCAACCACCAGAACACGATCTGACTCACTTTTGTAAATCTAGTTAGTAAAAAGTCAGTATGTCTGTTCATAGCACATGGTGAGTACAGGTGCATTGGAATTTTTATTGTCAGTTTTGAATTTTTATTGCTTACTTTACACTTTAACCAACACAATGACTATTTTTTATTACAGTGGCTACGGAACGTCATCCACCTTTTCCGAGATGGACAGAGAACAAAGTTCAAAACCAAGTGCAAAGGCCCTTTATGGTATGTTTATTTATTTGATGGAGATATAATTCTATTTTTAGCTACTTTTTTTTTTTTTTTTTTACAAATTATGTTTTCACTGTTATAGTTTGAACCCATGCCTTGCTTTGTATTCTTTGTGATAGGTAAGAATTATTTTAAAAAGAATTTTTACAAAAGCTACCAAAGCTATGACCTCTGCTTGCTGGCATACAATTTAGAACTACAGATGAAATATATCTCAGTGCTTTCTAAGGATTCTTTTGCATGGCACCAATGCCTTAGGTGGGTTTTTCTACCTAAAATATGCTTGTTGGTTTTCATGACTCATCCAGTTGACTGTGGGATGGCAGTTGACAGAATGTTTTCCTTATAGCTTATGAACTTTTTGGATTCTGTTACAGAATGACCAGTAGCACTCATACGATTTATTTCTGCACTGCAAAACAAGCAGACTTTCTCCCAATCCTTCTATAACTTCCATTGTTTTCTTTATATTGTCTCACATCATAAATAATGCTTTTTAAACTTCAATTTTAATAAGATAGAAGTTATGACTAAAAAGAAGATGAGGACTTATGAAATATAACACATATGTTTAGGAAGGCATTTGTTTTTTTTACAAGGTCTTTATGGCTTTTTGATATTATACAACAATAAAAAATCAAAATATGATTGTGGTTAAAAGCAAAGACTTTGTAACCAGACTTCCTGAGTTCAAATTCAGTTCTATTATTTATTAGCAGAGGGATCTTGGACAAATTACTTTGCCTGTCCGTACCTCATTTTTGCTTATTTGTATAATGGAAGTATCTTATAGGGTTGATACAAGAATTAAATTAGTTACATTTTACATGTAAAATGCTTAGAACAGTACCTGGTTAGCTAAAGCACTATATAATTGCTGTTATTATCATTGACGTTATCGTTATTTTATTATCTATTATGGGAACCTACAGCATTTTCTAAATTTGGAATTCTTTTTTTTAATTTTAAAGTTTTGTATTTTTTACATTATTCAGATCTACAACACCTTGGCTATGGTAAGAATGAACAATTCTAAGGTTTTGTGATTCTTTTTCTGCCTACATATTCTGTGACTATGCTTTAAGACTCAAATAATACATTGATAAAATAGATTTTGTACCACACAGGGATACATTTTTCCTCTGGCTTTGCTAATCTGATTCACATCGATTTCACTTTTCTTGAGCATTATATTGTGACATCCTTACTATGGCTTACTCGTTGTGAATTGTAGATCTATAAATACTTATTTTGTGATGAAGATGTACTCAAAACAGGACCAGTGACATATGGCTCCTGACTTTAAGGCACTTGCAACCTAGAGAATGATTTGAAGAAACTGAAAAAGGAAATTTTTTTCTTTTTTGTAAAAATAATTTCTTCAATCTCTCATTTCTAGACATATATTTATTAAATGCTTCTGTGTGCTAAGCCTTGATCTTCATACTCTCTCTACATGTTCTTTTGTTCACTTCAAAGATGAAGAAATGGTCATTGCTTATGCACCATTTTGATGAGGTAGACTAGTAAATACATTTGTCATAATAAAGAGCTAAATAAGCTTGGATGGCAGTGTATATAAGGTGCAGTGGGTTGGTCCGTTCTTCTATGTGGATGGGGGAGGTAGGCAGGTAGGATTTCACAGAAGAGTTGAGCCTTGAGGTGAACTCTGAAAGTTTAGTCTCCAGACATTTGGGGAGCAGTAGAATGCTGTAAACAGCATAAACCCTTTTAAACCTAGACTCTAAGTTCTTTGAAAGTGAGCCATATTTATCTTGTTTATTTCAGGATTACCTAAGCTTAGCAAAGTGACTAATATATAATATATACTAGTAAATACTTACAGAATGAATATAATGAATTAATCAACTGCAATTGGTTTGATGTTAACTGTAGGGTATAGGTGGTGCATTGGGAAGTAAGACTGGAAAAATAAACATGGCCCATATTAGGAAGAATCATGAATGAATCATATTAGTGAATCATACATTGGTTACAGGGAATGACTGCCATTGAAGTGTTTTAATCAGTGGAGTAATGGGTCATATTCATCTTGGGTCTCTCTAGTAGCTGTTTTGAAGGTAGATTTGGTGCATATAGATGGATAATAGCCCTAAGACCTTTGTTAAGGATTAAGAGTATTAATTCTCTCACATATACCACAGTTCCAAACATCTGTTTCCAGAGAGCTAAAAAAGGAATAAGGGACCAGAAAAAAAAATTACCTACAAATTTTAATGTTTATGTTGTGTTTGCAGCAACTTCATAAAATCATAGATCCAGGGATTGAAAATAAAATCTTTAGCTTTTTAAGCAGTAAGTTTTTATTTTCCCCTTTTTACATATAAAGCAAGCTGAGGCCCCTTTTTAAGGTGAGGTGATTTGCCAATGTCACATAACTTTAAAAATCTTGCTTGTAAGAAAATATGACAATTTTGTCTCGTGTTATAAAAATGAACAATGTATAGGTAAAACAGAAGATATAAAGAGAGGGATAAAAAGAGGCAAAACCAAGAGGCATTTTTAAAGAAGAAAGACTTAGCAATGTATGGCACCTAGAAGTAAGAGGATTTTAAGTTCCTTGAAGTTGCAGATAATGTTTCCATCTCCTTGTAGCTAAAGCTACCAGGACCTTCTAACACACTGTGCACAATTGCACAGGAGCACGTACATGCCTTTTGTCTAACAGGCTCTCAGTAAATGCCTGTTGAGTGAATGGATAGATCTATGTGATAGCAATGCAGAAATAGCTGCGTGGTTTGAACAAATCTTTCCAGCAAGCAAATTCTTTTTGACGTTTAACTACATTTGCTTAACATTTGGAGTATTTCGCCTCCCAGTTTGTATAAAAAAGTTTTCATTTTCTTTTTGTAACTGGAAAGTTTGCGAAGGAGCGATTTGTAATGTGTTACAAATCTTTAAAATTTCTCTTTTCTTTTAAAATTTCTTTAAAAGTTCTCTTTTCACAATTAGTAAACTAGTTGAATAAATTTTTCAAGAATTGCCTTCACGGGTGGTATATTAACTTCTTTGTTGTATGAGTATCCTATTTAGTGTGTGAACAATAATGACCACTGTTTTTTACACACTGACCACAGGCTAGACACCATATCAAGAATTTCATGCAGCTTGTCTTGTTCATAAGAACACTTTTCAGATCTGACATCATGATGTTAGTAATGAGCTCAAAGAGGCAGCATGGGTTTTGGAGGCCAAGTGATCTGTAGTTGGCTCATGGCACTCTACCAAAGGGCTGCCATTGTTGGCAAATTATTTAACCTATTGGCCCCGGTTTCCTCACCTATAAAACAGAAATTGATAATAATGTTTTGGTAAGTTAATATGAGAAAATTGAAGTAATAAGCCTAACATGGCAGTGAGGATGGATATAGGAGAGTCGCTTTTAGTCATGGGTGTTCAGGTTAATGGGGGCCCTCAAATTTAATATTTTGATGTTTCATGCAAATGATGTTATACATCTAATCACAGTGATACTTTAAACAGCTGATTATTTTTTATAAACCTATATTTTTATAGGTTTATTTTTCCACAGTTTTTATAAATCTATAACTGTGTATTGAATAACACAATTATGACAATAAAATCGCTTCTTTTGGATATGTATTAATTTAATTTATTCAAAGAAAACAGTTAAAATATGCTGCAGTTATAGTAACCCTATTTTGCCATTTCTTCATTATTATACAAAAAATTTCAAAGTGGCTCCGCATCACTAAAGTCCCTGACAATATGACATTTGCTTAGGAAAATAAATATTAATTTCTTTCTTCTCCACTTATGACAATAAATTGTCATTTGGCTACTGTTATTCAGGGATTAAACATTTTATATTTTTTTCTGGTTAGCCTGTTGGTCAAAGTCTTTAAGCATGAAAACTTTAAATTGTTTTTTAAAAGAAATACTTGTAAAATGTATTAAACATTCCTTCTTATCAGGGTGTGAACCCTGTAATCTCTTGTCAGTGACTCACAGAGTCATAGGTATGCACGCTAACTTGTGTACTGGCATGTGCTCAAAGGCTATATTCCTTACCTTTTCACCAAATTCAGAATCTCTTCACTTTTGAATATTTGGGGCTGCTTTTTTCATGTGGCTGAGTCCCAAGCCTGTCACTTTTCCCTGTTGTAAACATGCCTACTTCTAGCATTGCTTCTGATATGCATGGGCTGAGAAACTAGATAGAAAATCTTGTTAGCAAATAGATTCCAAGTGAGGAATTGAGACTCTTTCTCATTAGAACCTACACATTAAAATGTGCAAATTTTAGTGTCTAGACATTGTGACATGTCTGTCTGCCCCTCAGAGGACTTATTTAAGTATGAATTCTTTGCTGTGTTCTGAATAGCTGAACTTCCTAGAAAAGTAACTTCCTTTTAAGTTAGATATTGCTGAATTTGGAATATGACCATTTATCATAAATAATCAGCTGTTTAAAGTCATAGCCAAGAAAAACGCAAGTTTCACAGAATTACCAATTAATAATACTTTCTTCTTATAACCAACATTTATAGTAACTTTGAGATTTGTATTGTTGGGAGGCCAAGTAATAACGGATAACTATGATGGACAGAAATCCTCTCAAGACTAATTTAGCCTTAAATATGAACTTTTTGTGATATTAGCAAGTAGGAAAATATATTTGTGTTTTTCCTGCTTTTTTCTTCTCAGGGAGGTACTAGTAAGAATTGAGTATAAGCAGCCTATAAACTGCACAGTTAATTTCTGTATAATTGACTTGACTATAAACTTTACCATATTTTTGCACAGTGTTTGGCTCACCTTTCTCAAAGCAATACTCTCGAATATACCACTTTTAACAGATAGCCATCTGACATATTTTTCTTTTTGTATCTATCTTTCTCTTTTTGCTCCTGTATATCTCCTGATCTTAGTTTAGAGCTGGTCTGTTTAATTGTCATAATTGAAGCCCAAGCAGTCTCTTACACATTTAAGTGGCCCTTAAGCGTTAAAACCCATTTCTCTTTCTCCATCATTATTATACAATATGTATTTTACTTTACATGGAGAAAACATTTAAATATATTTTGTAAACAAAAAAATTTTTTTTGGAAATTCTTAAAAAGTAAGCAGCCTAGGAAATCAGGCAACCAGTAGAGTCAGAATTCAGCCAGAGCATTCAATTCAGAAGGATAGTTTGGCAATTTTCCCAACTTATCTGAAAAATTTAAAGCTTTTTTCCTTTTGGGATAAGCTATTTTAACAACTTGTTGAACAGATAAGTAAAATTAATTCTTAAATAATGTTAATTTTGTAAAAATGATCTTGTTTGTTTTTAACAACAGTATTTTGGATCAGATACTTATTTTTCAAACTGTGATTGTAGTTGCCTTGACAATAGGAGCTTTTATTTATTAGTATTCCCATTAAGCATCTTTCCTTAATGGAAATGATACACTAGGATGTGGAAAGGAATTCTCTTTTACTGGTAGTTGAAAGGTTTTTAATGTAAATATGAGCTGTAGCCCATTGTCTTATTTCGAGATAGAAATACTCAGCAGATGCTTTTACATTATATTCTTTCCTTTTGAATTGCCAAATTCTTACTTTATAAGCAACACTTTCCTTTTTCAGAGAAAGAGAAAATGAAATTTTCTGAATATTAGCTGTTCCAGATATTGCTATTTTATGCATAAACAGCAATAGAGACAAAAGGGAATTAAGTTTAAATATTGAGACCTGCATATTGTTATAGTTACCATTGTACTAATTGAAAAGTTAAATAAAGCCCAATTTTTAAAATTAATACTTTATTTTTTAGAGCCATTTTAGATTCACAGAAAAATTGATGGGAAGGTACAAAGATTTTACACATACCTCCTTGCATATAAATAGCCTCCTCCACTGTCAACATCCCTCACCAGAATGGTACATTTGTTACAATTGATAAACCTACCTTGATATATCATAATCACTCAAAGTCCATTGAAAACTAAATTTAATGTTCCTGATATAGAAGTTGAATATCATTTTTTGTAGTACTATATCGACTCAATAATGTTAAAATGACATGTAAAGAATTTTTATTTTTGATTACTTAATTTACCTAAATCTGTCTCTTTGGATTTGTATATTCTAGTCCATTGGATAAAAGCTATTAGGAAAAATAGTAAAACATAAACAATGGCACTACAGTCAAGTAAAGTTTGTTCCTAGTTCTAATTGATTCAGCGGGAAAGAGAGAAAAAAAGATTGAGACTTGCTCTTATACTGGGAGTTGAGCAGCTTATAATACTAGAAACCCAAAACTCAACTACCATATTTATTCAGTTATTATTAAACACACTACTCGACTGTGATTTACACTATAAATTTGGAGAGAAAACTTTTCAAATTAAAGACATAAGATGGAGTAGATGAGTTATTATTTGCAGATTCTTGAGCAATGGTTTTCAGCCTCAGCTTCTTGTAATAATTGCCTGGGAGCTTTTACAAATCCCAGTGCCCAGTTTCTGCCCTAGACCAGTTGCATTAGAATTGCTAGGAGGTGGAACTTTGGCAGTATTTTTTAGTTTATTCTAATGTGCAGCCAAAATTGAGAATCATTGTTAGAGGATGTGGTGAATGTCATTAGAGGCTTTATCTTGAGATCATCGAGACTTTATTTAGGCTTTTCACACTGTTTTAAGGCTTTTGGTGAAATTTTCAGCTTAGGAGCATAATTACTATTTACCACTGTACTTGAGAATACATATGATTCTCATAAAAAAATTAATGGACTGTAATTTCCTTTTAGAAGCCTTCTTTCAAAATTTCCTATTAACATGTTAATATTAACCTTCATTTATTCATTGACTTAAGTCACTGGAATTACTCATTATTTATGAATCTGTTTATAGTGTTTCTGCATTTTTAAAAGATAATTTTTCATAACACATATATCTTATTTACTGTGTAACATAAGAGAGAAGGTAGTTTATGAATTGCTAAAATGGATTCTTAATTTGGAATATTAGAAATGTCACCATATCTTCTAGACAATCCGTGGTTAGTAACCATCATGCTATTTACAAATACTATCAAATAGTGTTTCCTGTTTCCATAAAGTATGTTTCTCTGGGATTGTGAAACTATGCATCAGGAAATTGAGGAAACAAATTTTTACTACTTCATAATGAGAATATTTAATAACAAAACATACATTTTTGACCTTTAACTGTATTTGCCTATCATTTATCTGAAAGAGTCAAGTATTTGAATATCCTAGGTTTCCATATTATAACTGGATACCATGACAACCATTGCCGTTTCTTTTGCTGTCCTCAGTTCAGACCAAAGGAAACAGAACTACTCTCATGTTCTGACCCTGCTGTAGAGAGTTGTCCTAGAAGATGACAAATTGGTGATTCTGAAATAGTGATTATTTCTAAAAGTAGTTTTGTCAGATATATCCCTGAATTATACACTGTATTTCAGAAGTTATAATGGTTTCCCCAACAACATTATCCACTTGTTAATATTTCACATTGCTTAATCTTTACCTAATAATCAGAAAAAAATATACTTGTTCACTTTTTTAAGTATGTAGAATATAGTCATGTAAGTGAAGATTTATGTTTTACCATATTGGAACAGAAAATTGAAGATGAAACCAGATCTTTTTTTTGATCACATTATTTTGGTAGGACCAGATGGATTATACTTCTTCAGGTCATCATCCAAACAAAAAAAGAAAGGTAGCAGATATTGAATTTTGTAGTGTGTGTGTTTTTATTAAGTAACTTTAATGCTGCAAAAGCAAAAATGGAATATATTGGAATAATTTCAGAGTGATATAATATAAGGCATATGAATATTTTCATCTAAGTTTTAGGGTAAATAAAAATGAAAAGATAATTTTATATGCATTGTGAAACATTTTTTATCAAAGTTCTTAAAAAATTCTATACATTATCATTCTGAGTCTGTGTATGTGCTTTATAAATTTGTACTTGCTTTGCTTTTATGTTCAGCAGAACTTTTAACTTTTGTTCTTGTAGGAAGATCCAGAAGTTTCTATATTAACTGAATGAAACATGTTTATATTTGGAAAAAAAATGGTTATTAGGAAAGCTAAGGAGAGTGTGTGCATGTGTATGAGTGTGTGTGTGTGTGTGTGTGTGTGTGTGTGTGTGTGAATTTTAGTAGTGTAGGGGTCTTGAGGTTGATCTCATTTAACCCTTTTATTTACAATAAGGGCGTTGAGGCCCAGAGTTAAATGTCTTGCCCAAATTTAGTCTCCTATTTAGTGACAGAGCCAAAGCTAGAATCAAAAATCTGTTTGTTTGTTTTATCATAATATTCTGCTTTAGAAGAAAGAGGGCAACTCTGAATTTACAAATAAGCAACTTGCTTGATTAGAAAATAACAAATGCAAAATATTGCCTCTACATATTTTATATTTTATTTTGGTTTTGCAGCATTTTACAAAAGAAAATTAAAGATTTATTTTTGCTTTTAAAATAGTTTGGTGCAGTAACTTTCTACCCCACTTTATTTGTTCTAGCAGCTTATATCTATAATTCTGAGTATCACGTTTGTGTGTTTTGTAGATGTGTGAAAATTGTTGGTTTAATGACCATCAGTATGATGGAATCATGTTTTGAATCTCCTCTAACACTCTCCATAGTTTGGATGTTGTAAAAGTTTCTTGCAGTGCCTATTATTTTAATAATGTAGTCTAACTCATATAATACAGTATCTATGACAGTATTTATAATTCTCTTTTGTTCTTAGTATACTAAAAGATGAAATTTACAAGCCAGTTTTTATCTTTTTGCTAAATAGTAGGTCCCTGATTAATAAAGCCTTTACACAAAATACTGTTTTTTTTTCTTAGAACATTAATATTCTTGTTAAACATTGGGAATGTGAAAATTTATATTGAGTCCAATTGTTCTTGCATTTCACTTAAGCTTTCTGGTGACTTTTTCAATTTATCTGAATAATGAGTGTTTTCAGAAACACAACACAATGGTGACTTGTCAACTACTGTATTTAAATGTGAGATAGACTAGTTTTAGAGATGGCAACGTGACACTGATATATGAACTTCAGACTATTAGTGGGTTAACAATGACTTTTTAAACTTCTCTTTCAGAACAAAGGAAGAGTTATGCACGTGACAGTATCAGCAGTGTATCAAATACAACCCATTACCATGTTGAAGTAAGATGCTTTGATGTTTGCTAAAATTTGGAAAGAACCTTGAGGGACATAAAAATTGGGAGTAAAATCAGAATTATGTTTAATTTTATTCCTATGATGTATTCTAAATTGTGTTGACTATTTTCTTTTAGATTCTTGTGAAACTTACATGTGAAATATTAAAATAGTATTTTTTTAATCTGGGGTCTATTTTCATAGAGAATAAAATAAAATAACTACTCATCTTTGTCAGCCTTATTTCTGTTAAAAACAGTACAAAAGCTTCTATTTTATATTGTAGAATTTTCTTGGAATTAAGCCTCTGACTGTTTCAGTGAGTTGTTTAGTTTTAATTTTAGTTTTGTCTAAAGTCATTATTTGTTCTAGTTAAACTGTTTTTTTTTTTTTAATTTTATCCTCTATTGTTATATTTTAAGGTATTTGCTATTAATTGGAGTCTAGGTGTCCTTTGCTTATAATATAAAATATTTCAGTAGGATAGTGATTTTTATTTATTTTTTGAGATAATATTGGCTAATAATATTACATAAGTTTTAGGTGTACAACATTGTAATTTGACATCTGTATATACTATGTCATACTCACTTTCAGAAGTCTAGTTTCCATTTGTTACCATGCATTTAACCTGCTTAATTCATTTCATCCTCCCCACACCCTGCTACCCTTTGGTACAACCAACCAATCTATTATCTGTATCTATGACTTTGTGTCTGTTTTGTTTGTTAGTTTTTTTTTTTTTGGTTTATATTCCACATATGAATGAAATCATATTGTTTTTGTCCCTTTCTATCTGACTTATTTTACTTAGCATAATACTCTCAAAGTCCTTCCTCTGTGTCATTGAAAATGGCAATATTTCATCCTTTTGAATGACGGAGTAGTTATTCGATTGTGTGTGTGTGTGTGTGTGTGTGTGTGTGTGTGTGTGTGTGTATAATTATATATATAATTTATTCATCCGTTAATGAACACAGATTATTTTCACATCTTGGCTATTATAAATAGTGCTGCAATGAACATAGGGGTGCATATATCTTTTAGAATTATGTTTTCAGATCTTTAGATACATACCCAGAAGTGGAATTGCTAGATCTTATGATAGTTGTAGTCTTAATTTTTAGAGGAACCTCCATACTATTTCACGTAGTGGCTGTAACAATTTATAATCCCACTGACAGTGTACGACAGGGAAAGTAATATTTAATTACTCTTATTTTAAGTTTCTGCCTATATCAAGCTTGTTTGATTAAGTGGTTTAGTAGAGTGAAGTTTAACAGCTGTTACAGACTAGAATTGCTGTTGCTATTCTGTTATCAGTGTATAGTTTTCAAGTTGCCACGTAAATTACCTGCTGTTATTCACCTTTCACAAAACCACAATGCAATAAAATGGGGGGAGGTTGATTTTAAGAGACTGTCATTTAAGATGTTTAGAATTTGTTTGTATGATATGTTTATGTAGTTTAACGTGGCACAATATTAAACAGATTTAGCTTTTTATAATTCAAGGTAGCATTTCCTCTGTTCAGCAAAACCTACTGACTTTATTATCTTAGTAAAATAACATGAAGTTCTAGAGAACTCTGTGTTTGTCCCTCACTTTATTGCTGGCTGACTTCAATTAGGTTAGCTTTGTTCTCTTTTGGAAAATATGTACTAAGACACTGTGTATGTTACAAATATTTTTTCTTTTTGCCAATCATAAGCACTTGACTACCTTTGTTCTGGATCGGAAAGATGCTATGATAACTGTTGATGATGGAATAAGGAAGCTGAAATTGCTTGATGCCAAAGGCAAAGTGTGGACTCAAGACATGCTTCTTCAAGTGGATGACAGAGCCGTGAGCCTGATTGATTTAGAATCAAAGGCAAGTTTGTAAAATTTATACTATTTTATTTTTTAAGAAAGTTTCACAAACATTTGTATTTAGAGTTAGGTCAGATTATTTGAAAATGGGTAAAAGTTTGATCAAATAAAATATTTTTGTCAGTGATTTGGAAAAAAAATACTGTATATACATTATACATGCAAAATCAGTTTTTTAACCTAGACATAGAGGCATACAGTTTTTTTAAACCACAAATGACAAGATGGAAGAAGTGAGGAAAAAATATGTAGTGCTAAAATAAGGCCCCAGTGGGGCATTATACTTTATGACGTTGATTACACTCTAGGCAGAGCTATATTCCAGTAAATGAATGTGCTGGAATGGAAGGATTATGTGTGTATTAACTTTTCACCAGCTCAACAGGAGGCACCTTTCTTTCACACAAGGACTGGTAGGTAAGATGCTGGGACTCTTAAAAGAGAGCTCTTCTGAGCCCCGTCATCTAATAAGCATTTGAGCTGCTAAGATAAAGAAAATAACTACATTGTATTCTGATAGGAGTTGGGATAAAATTTGCCCTTTCTTTCATCTCATCCATTGTTTACTGTACGGAGCAACTGAATGCTTCTCTGATCCTCGTGGTTTCACATAATTATAGAGAAGAGATATTATTTAATTTATGTTAGGAAAGAAAGAAAATTTATTATCTCTCTAGTGTGGCTTAGAAATTACATTTTATTTTAATAGAACCTGCATTTTTTGTTTCACCTTTGTTGGATCCTAGGGAATTAGGATTTAGAATAAATATATCATGTGATATATATGTATATGTGTTGTCTATATAAAAGTTGTTGTTTTTTTATGTTCTAGTTATCAAGGACATTATATTTTAGTTACTCTTTTTAAAAATCATGATTTCTCCCATCAGTTACATCATGAAATTACTCACGACTTGTGTGAAGCCATTAGTGTAAGGATAAGCACCTTAAATATCTCATTAAATACAGAATTCTAATTGTGAGAAGAAAGTTCATTTGTTTTAATTATTTAGTCTATTGGTATTTTATCTGCATGATTCTTTATAGGTTAAAGACTATTCACTTTTATACTACCAAATATCTTAATCATTTTGAAGAATATATTTCTTAGTGAGATACTTTTGACCCTGTTGTTTTACTTTTTTGTCGGGATTCTATCTAGATAATGAGTTTTTGTATTTGAGAGATTTCACTGAAATAAGAAATGTACAAATGATATATTATTCTTAGCCTAACATTTGTATTTGTGTATGTTTATGTGTATTTGCATATATGACTAGACAGTGCTCAAGAAAAGACAAAAATCTGACTTTACATGGCCGGAGGGAAAAGAATATGATGTGAAATGGTGAATAATTTTGGAAAGAGCCCTCAGTTTACTTTTTTTTTTTTTTTTTTTTTTTTTGCTGTTAAAGGCATCCCCTCTACCCTGTAATCTGAGAAAATCAGTAATGCTAAATTTAATATTTTGTTTATTAAGAACATAACTACATTCCTCTGCCAAATGTTTCCATTTTCGTTGCTCTTTCTCCCACCCACCATCCAGCCCAGCCTTGTTTCTTTGCTGCCACCTTGTACCTACTCATCCTCATATCTACAAGTGTTTACTAATATTCATTGTCAATATGATTTATGCACTTTAAAAATAATTTATGCAATGCCTAGAGTTCTTTGTGGAATAGATTTTATATAGACAATAAAAAATAAGGCAAGTTATATTTTTACTTTATAGAATGAACTGGAGAATTTCCCTTTTAACACAATCCAGCACTGCCAAGCTGTGATGCATTCCTGTAACTATGATTCAATTCTTGCCCTGGTGTGCAAAGAGCCAACTCAGAATAAGCCAGATCTTCATCTTTTCCAGTGTGATGAAATTAAGGTAAAAGAATAGTGAACTTTCTTTCTCTTTAAGCAGATGTTCTGGCAGTTTTTGAATTATTTACTTTAATCATATGGCTAGTAGGTACTAGATTTTTAGTTTCTTAGAATTTTGTAAGGAAAACAAATCCTTTAGTGCCTTCCTTAGGGTTTTCAGGCCAAGTGAAATAAAAAGGAGATAGAGTGGTATAAAAATTCAGATGCATTCTATTTATAAGAAAAAATGTAGTTAATATATTAAATTCTTCATTGAGGGACTTGGGCTTATAATTAAAAATTGATTCTTCAGAAATTATGCTTCATGGGCAATAAATAATCCTGCCATATTATTTTATTCTGTACTAATTATAGCATGGATTATTGCAATGAAGCACTTAGACAATTTTTATGATATTGATTTAAAGTTTCCATTTAATTATGTGACTTGAATAATTGCTCAAGATTTGTAATCTCCAAGTAATAATTTGAAAATAGTTGAGCATAGTTACCAGTAACATGCTATATCTTGGAGATTTGTATTTCAAAGTACACTGTAATTTTAAATTGATTATAATTTGTGATGCTTTATTGGACATTAGAAGTTACCTTGAGCCTTAAATATCTTTATTGCATGAGTTGATTACTAGAAAAGGGAAGTCATTTTAGTTTGAGTTGATTGATATGTTACCAAAGCAATGATATACCACTGTGTATATTATAAAATATACTGGTAATTTTTAGCATACAAAGTAACACTGGGAGATAAACATAAAGTGTCACTTGATCTTCTCCGTATTTCTTTGACATTAAAATGTGATAAATTAAGATTGACTATATAGTATATTTTATAATTTTCTTAATTTATGTCATAGATGACTTTCTAAAAATATTACTTGAAAAGAACTATGACCTTTAGGTAATTTGTGTATGGAATATTCATCAGGTTTCTATATAGTGGAAAGTCATAAAGTATATAAAGAATTTTGCAAGGGTAGATTTGTTAAATCAGTAAATATTAAGGTAAATATTATATTCTGAAAATATAGTGAAAGTTAATTCATACATTGTAAGAACAGAGGATTACGCTAAAAGACATTTTAAATCCGCTGTTTGCCTCATTGTTCTAAAAATCCCCCACTGGAAACTAAGGGTTGTTGTGGATTTCAGTTTTGAGAATAAAGGGCTTGCTTTATTTCATAAGGGATGGTGATGTTGATGGGTTAGAAACTGATTTACTACATTCCGTTTTGTCCTAATTAAAAGCTTAAGTGCTGCTCTGTAGCTATATGCATTTACTCATTGGTGCCATATTCCACATATAAGACCTTCTTTTCCTAGCCCCATTAAAAATATAATACAATGAAACATGATGTAGCTTATTTTATATGGATCATCTTACAATATCACTTTTGAATTTTATTCTGGAACTTTATACAATGCTCCTGCCCACATTTGTAGTAAAAAATTTTTTTAGAAATATGATAGCCCCCTATAAGGAGTTCAGGGGTTCTAGGCATCTTCAGTTTTAATCTCCCACATAACAGAAAGCCTTCGACATGATGTTTGCAGTGTCTTTCTGAAATTAGGATGTTCTTATGGGAGTAACACTAGACTGGAATGCGTTAGTATTCTTTAGCAGTATGACCTTCATCACACCATCATATGAGTATTCCTAAGTTCCCTTAATTATAAAACAAGCAGAACAGATTAGCTAATCTTTAAATGTTTGAGAAAAACACACATAATTACAGAGAACAAGCAGGAGCAAAAATAGAAGATGAATACATCCCAGCAAGAATCCAATATACAGTAATAATCACCAGCTATAAATAAACTTCACAACCAAACAAGATAAACCTCTTTGCTGCTAATCTCACATTGATTCCCATGAAAACAGAATCAAATGTTCTTCTTGGAAAAAGTTAATTGTTTGGAGAATTTTTTTTTTTTTTTACCTGAAATGACAAAATAAAGTGGTTATCAAAAAGAGTAGAGCTTGGTATTGGGGTTCACCCCATGATTATAGCAGGTTTACCCTAACCCTGAGAGTCGCTCTGCTGGGTGGGACTGAGTGATTCGTTGCAGTGGGTGAGTGAGTATCCAGCAGATCCTGAGGCTGAGAAAGGGAAGGAACTCCATCCTGCATGCCTGTGCTTCTTCTGACTTTATTTCTTCTCAGACAGAGATAGTTACCCAGTTACATTTTACCATATGATTATACTTTTAGCATATACAAATCCTTTCTCTATTTGCCTATTATGTGAGGATAGCTGTTTTTAAACTAAGGGAATTTGGATTAAATAATATTTTTAAATTCCTTTAGTTTTTAAATCTTGTCATTATAAAGTTCATAATAAAAAAAAAACAATGTGCTTTGAAAGCATATTTAAAAAACACACACTTTTCTTTTGCATCAAGACACTTACTGATTCAGACAGGGAACATAATCTCTTTTTCTGTTGTAACCTACATATCAAGACAAGAAAAATCTATAACCTCTGCGGTAACTTGTCTTTCATTGCAGGCAAACCTAATTAGTGAAGATATTGAAAGTGCAATCAGCGACAGTAAAGGAGGGAAACAGAAGAGGCGGCCTGATGCCCTGAGGTAAGAACAGTAAAAGAAATTAAGGGGTAGAATTGATTTGTTTTAAAGTCTTTTTTTTCCTGTAAAGATTTAGAAAAACTACTTTCAGTGAAGGCGTAGTTTACAGATTACAACCTGTAATCGCAACTCATTTGCTCTGCCAGGTTTGTCAGTGTGTGTGTATGCACCATTTCTCTCGATGTTATGGTCTCTTTCTGATATGGCTTCTCCCACTTGTTTCAGCATAGAGTCATGAAAGATGAGTGGCATTTTAAGGGAACGTAGCCTAAGAAATGAAAATAGATATTAGGACTATAGTTGGTTCATAGCCTTTCCAAATCACAGACGACCCAGAAAACAGTTGAACCTAGTTTTCAGCTGAACTTAAATTTCATCCATATATTTTAAATATACAGAATATGGAATAGTTAGGATATCTTTATTGTTCTACCCCTTGACGTAGTTTTTCTTGAGCTTGGAGAACTAATACTATAAATTGAGAGAATTGATGATATAAAAATGGGGATGGTGAAAATTCTATTTGTTTCCATTGTTTTTAGGGTGATTTCTAATGCAGACCATGGAATACCGCCTCCACCCAGAGCTCCTGCTCCCGTGCCCCCCGGGACTGTTACCCAGGTGGATGTTAGAAGTCGGGTGGCAGCCTGGTCTGCATGGGCAGCTGACCAAGGGGACTGTGAGTAGTTCTAGGAATTGATGCTTAATGTACATTTACGTTGGGTTGTGACATAGTACTTGCTTTCAAATTCTGATGCCAATTTCTGAGCTGAAGTTTGAGGTTAGTTTTAAAATTTAAATCTTAGAAAAAGGAAAGTTAAACCTTGAACACTGTTAGATTATATGTATGAGAGTTCAGACCAGTCATTTAAAAAATATGGTGTTAGAATTAGAGTTTTTTTTTTAAAGTTAGTCAAAGATGGGAAGTTTGACTTAACTAACAAAAAAAGTGGTAGTTGAGACTATCGATTACAAACAAAAGACTATCAGGTTTTGTTTTGTTTTGTTTTGTTTAACATGATACTTCAGATTTTTGTTGTCTTACCACTGTTTTGCAAAAATTAGTTGTGGTTACATGGACACAATGCCAGGACAGTGGTGGGACAGTGGGAAAGGGGTGAAAGGCATTCTCCATCTGGCTAACTTTGTCGAATGGGCCCTTCGTATGTACGGTCCTCCTAACTTAACATT
This sequence comes from Eidolon dupreanum, assembly GCA_028627145.1. Classification (NCBI taxonomy): domain Eukaryota; kingdom Metazoa; phylum Chordata; class Mammalia; order Chiroptera; family Pteropodidae; genus Eidolon; species Eidolon dupreanum. The sequence continues at coordinate 22,561,864 of CM053503.1, read as the reverse complement.
CTTTTTGTAAGAACAAAGAATCTTAAGCATAGAACTTGGCGTAACTTTTTCTATGTCAGAATGTTTTACCAAATCTGAAATTTTTATGACTGGAAAATGCCTTAAAATTTGCTAAGTTAAATCTCTTCATTTTAAGAGTTAATAAATTACGATCCAGCAGGTTTGAACTTGATGGGGACTAGAGCTTCACTCTTTTGCCTACTACTAGTTCAATGAGACTTCTTAAATCCCTTGTCCTTAATCTAGTAAAGCATCATTCATCAAGGGTATCTAGCAGTATAGTTAAACAATCGAACTTGATTGTCACAGTGAGTGACATTAGACTGTGTTTTGAGTCTGGTAAGTCAAAACTGGAGTTCTGGAGCTAGGCCAGGATCTACATGTGTGACCTTGGACAGTTATATCTCTGTATTTCAACCTCACTTGTAAAATGGGGACAATTCCTGGGTTGCTGTGAATCTGAGAGCATAATGTTTATAACAGCACCTACTATAATATAGTAAGAAAAGTTTGAGTTTGTTCTCTTTTTTACCAAATTGAGAGCATTTTATTTTCTGAATTACTTTCCATTTTATTTAAATTTCTCATATCCTTAAAGTTATTTTCAGAGGTTTACACATAAGCCTAGCTACAAACAGATGAAAGAAATAAATCTTTGAAACATGCATTTTCAAAAATAAAGTAATGAAGTTATCACTTACTTTATAACTTTATAACAGTTTCTGTTTTTAGGAACTATGTACATTTCTATTGATTCATTCTGTCTGTAAAATTTTGTGTTTTAAAAATTAGTTAGGAGTTAAAATGTTTACTACTTTTTGTATATTTACGGTATTTTTGTTGCGGCTATTATTTTTTTTTCCTGAAGAAGGTGTGGGTTTTATTTTGAGAGAAGTCAGGTGGTCTTCCTTGAAGTTGAGGAAGGATAGTACATTTTAAGTTTACAAACATTCTAAATAAAGTTGTTGAAACATTTGTAAGGCCTAATATAATTTACAGCAAAGAGAAAGTTTATCCCCAGGGGTTTCTGGGCTCTCATTAGATTTTGTCTAAATTACTCTGTGCAAGGTCATCTATATAAGACGAGGTTTTCAGAACTAATTTACTCCTAGGCCAAACAGAACACAATACTTCTCATGTGAGGGTCTGTCTGGATCCAGTCCAGTTTTTAGTTGGAAAGTCTCCAAAAGAAGTACCTTTCTGGTCCCTCCAAAGGCTCCTGCTGATTCAGACTGAAAAACTCCTGAATCTTTGAGTTAGTTAGCTCTCCTCCCAACTTCCAAAAGTGATCTCTGTGGAATGGTGACAGTGACAGTGGGGTTCCTAGCCATGCCACAGACCCTGAAAAAGTTTGTGAAATCCTACATCTCCCTCTCCTCTCAGCCTCCCATCTCACCTCACCTATCTGGAGTTCCTAATAGCTATATTTCAAGTTCAACTGGCTGTTTTCTGTGTAGTATATGTATTCTATAGCCAAGATAGCAGCTAACCACATGTAAAACAGCAGCTAACTGGCAAAATTTTATACATGTAAATTCTAATTATCTTAAAGTATTTAATAGCCACTAATTAAGTTTTATAAGACTCAGCCATTTCTCTTTTCTCTTTTCTTTTTTAAAACAAGTATTTCATTTATGGAGAAAGTTAGACCTGGAAGAGGCATGGCAATACAGAGTTGTCAATATTTTTTGCAATTCTTTGTATCAGATGTCATGAATCATGATAATATCGTGAATTGTATTTCCATTAGTGATGATACATTTTTCCTGTTCCATCCACACATATTTTTTGCATTTCACCTACTATGAAATCTTTGTACTTATATCTATGTTTAGTAGTGGTGTTAACCTGCTTATACCAGGAAGGAGTTCATGATAATGCTCTCATCATTAATATCATGCTCTAGCCAAATGGACTAATTTAACATCTTAAATGCTCTTAATACATTTATTCTTTAATTTGCAAATTCCTGTAGGTGTTTATAATTTAAAACCATATGACTTAAAATTAATGAGCCTAACATTGCGGGTTTAAGCCTAATGACAACTGGAATTTTAAGAAGCACTTTACTATCAGAACCCCCAAAGCTTTATTGTAGTCACAATGTTGGAACATATAAAAATTAGGAGCTTTGTTGCATTAGAATTAATTGACTATTTAAGAAGTAGGTGCTTAAATGTGGCTTCATATTTCTTATGTAGAAATTACAGAGTCCTAACATAAGGTTGGTTCCATAGGCCACTGACATAGGGAAGAGAGAGAATAGAAGGGTAATTATAGGGTAAATCAACATTATAAAGGTGGAAGGCAAGTACCTCAGCTCTGCCCAAGCGCTTCTGTTAGTGGTGGCAAGGATGCAGGTCATAGTTGGTAGTCCCCAACCTTTTTGGCACCAGGGACCACTGCTGCTATGCGAATCTAATGCCTGATGATCTGAAGTGGAGCAGTGATGCTAGCACTGGGGAGCGGCTGCAAACACAGATGAAGCTTCACTCCCTTTCCCTCTGCTCACCTCCTGCTGTGCGGTTCAGTTCCTAACAGGCCACAGACCAACACCCAGCCTGGGGTTTAGGGACCCTTGTCATAAATGATGAGCAGAGTTTTGATTTTTATCCAGTGGAGATGCTCCTTTTTGTAAATAGCACTTTTTTCTAGCCAATTTTCTAGCCAGTGTTTAATTACTTGTATTAGTATTGCTTAAGCAACAGTTTAAAAGAGTTATGCTTCCCTCTTTAGTTGAGAAACAAAGGCAGTATCATGGGCATGAAGAAACACCTGAGATGATGGCAGCCCGAATCGACAGAGATGTGGTAAGCACAACGTTCCTCTTTAGATCAGAGATCATTGGCGTTTTTCACAAGAGTAAAAAATATTAACAAGGAAAATGAAATTGATTTAAATAAAGATGTTTTGTGGAAATGATATTTTCTCTTTCCAGTGGTAGTTATGTACTATGAATTATTTTTTCTTAACTATTTATGCATTATGGCAATATTTAATTAATAGACTTTATGCAAATACTTAGTGATAGGAGTACTAACATTAACTAGTTTACAAAGGAATTTAAATGGAATTATCAGATTTGAGAGGTTTGGGATTTTTCAGTTTGTAATTCATAATTGAAATACCTTTTTTAATATGTCTTCCTGGCATTTATTAAAAATATTTTATAATGCCCAAAAGATAAAACTCAAGTGGTATTTTTTAAGGGTAGGTATATAAATTTTAATTTCTTACAAAAGTGTAAGTATATATTTATTTTTATTTTTCCACAGTAATTTACTTACACAATGGCAATGCCCTGTGATGTAATTATAATCTATGATGTCAGTATAATTACTTTTTATACTACACTCATGCTCCTAGCTTGTTTGGAAACAAATCCTTAGAGGAATTTGAAGTTCAGCATTTAATTTTTACAACACATTATTACTTATTATACTTAAAAGTTTACTCTTAACCCCAGTTTCTAGTCTTTAATTTAGAAGAATATCAAGTTTCACACATACTAGAAAAAAGTCAACTAAGACTTATAATATATGAGATAATCAAAATTCATATGATCCCTGAAAGCATAGTTTATCATTAATTCTATTTTAGCATATAGAAACTCTTATTAGTGCTTATTGTAGATTATCTATGTGTTTATTAGGATAACACAATATTCTATATTCCTTTAATTCGATGAAATAATATTGTTGGTGCTTTATTGAAACATTTTTTAGGAAAACAAATTACTCAGTGCTTTTCTAACAGAATGTTTCTTAGAATTATTTTCCCCTAACTTTATGTGGGAGAACACTGTGAGAAAATTAGAGTAATTGAAAATAATTAATAATCTGAGTAAATATTGTGAATACTTTCTTAATGGTGTTGAAAATAGAACAAAACTAAGCTAAAGAAAAATCTAAATGTCAGACTTTTGCTGTAGGTATATTTAGTTCAGTTATTCTTCTTAGAATTAGTGATATTTAAAATTTGCGTGCGTGCGTGTGTGTGTGTGTGTGTGTGTGTGTGTGTGTTTACTTTTCTGATTCTCCTTTACTGACAGGTGCAGCCAAAACACAAAATAGTTTTGTTTTATGTTTTATTCTATAATTTATAATTCCAGCAAATCTTAAATCACATTTTGGATGACATTGAATTTTTTATCACAAAACTCCAAAAAGCAGCCGAAGCATTTTCTGAGCTATCTAAAAGGAAGAAAACTAAGAAAAGTAAAAGGAAAGGGCCAGGAGGTAAGTTGGTTGGATTTTCTTAATCTTCTAACAACCAACCCAGTGCTAGGCAGAGTTTCTGTCCTTGTGACTGCTCAGCAAAACCCCTTTGACTGTGGATCGAGGTCCTTTTCTAGTTTGGGATAGCACCAGAGACTTAGGTAGAGACCAAGATAAGCCCAGGGAAGTGTCTATTTTGGTTCCCAGTTGGCTACAGAAAGACTCTACGATACTTTACCTAAATCACAGAGACTCCAAGATTCAGCTAGTAGTCGTTTATAGTTTTCATTAGTGATTGTAAAATTAATGTCTGTTAAAGAAAGTCATAGCTCTATTCTTCTCATATTTGAATTTATTTTAAGTGTAGAACCGCATTATTAGTTAAATAAAAATATTGACTTTTCTCTTTAAAATAGTTAAAAATGTCAATGGATTTGAAATTTTTTTAATCACAAAACTTCAGATAGTACATTTAGGTTACATACAAGCAGTTTTTGCGTCTACTGTGTTTCAGCTATTTAAAATGGCCCCAAAATGTATAAAATTATAATTGTGCAACAAAATGCCATACACTGAAATATATAAAAGGATAACAAGTAAATATCCCTTTCATTACACATGACATACAGATCATTTAAATATACATTTCCCTGTTTCCCAACCAGATGCAGTGTCTTTTTATAGCACTTAGTTGGTACATCTTTGTTGCTTATCTGATACATGTCCTCTATGAGATTTTAAGACTCGTAAGAGCAGGGCTTAAATTCACAATGATAAGCACAATTACTGGCACCTAGAAGGGCTACAATATAAATTTATAAAATTGAATGAGTAATTGGTGGAGCCTAAAGGTAGAGGAGTCCATTTCAAATGTTGTATCGTCTTAATTTGGTACAGTCATACTATGAGATGTGCAGAGTAACTGGGCAGCAATGTATCTGGGGTAATCATCAAACTTTACAGACATAAATGTGTTTTTTTTTTTTTTTTCATTTATTAATATATTTTCTTGACACTCTCATCTACTCCTTTTATTTATATTTTTAGAGGGTGTTTTAACACTGCGGGCAAAACCCCCACCTCCTGATGAATTTATTGACTGTTTCCAAAAGTTCAAACATGGATTTAACCTTCTGGTAAGTGAAATTTATTTATACATAATTAAAATAAACAAAAGAGGTCAAAGTCTGGCCTGAATGTTCCTGATTGAACTTAGAGATGAAATTTTTCTTACAGATTTTTGAATGTATTTTTTACTTACCTTTAATTAGAACAGATTATAAAACATGTATATCTAAAAGATTTGATCAAAAAGAATAACTCCTTTTTTAAAAAACTAAATTTTCTAAATCTAACTCACCCATGCCAATTAATAGACTAAAAGTGAATCTAGTAGTAAAGAGCTCTTCATCTGAGTCAGTGTTGGACCTTTGAGTATCTGTCTTTGCTCAATTACATCATCTTAAAATGTTTATCTGTTTTCTTAATGTTACAGGCCAAATTGAAGTCTCATATCCAGAATCCCAGTGCTGCAGATTTGGTTCATTTTTTATTTACTCCATTAAATATGGTAAGATTTTATTTATTTGAGGAAGTAAACATTCTTAGTATGTTTTCGGTCCCAAGTGTTTATTTAGATTAAGTAGACAACTTTTCTTTGTTACCTCGCATAAATATTTCTCTTGTCGTCTATGTGAACATTAAGAATACAAAATTTGAAAGTTTGAAAGAATCTTAGAAATTACGTAGTTCGAACTTTTTATTTTATAGCTGAGGAAACTAATGTCTCTGACAGAGCTAGGAAAATAAAAAGAAATAAAGACTTATTGGATACCAATGTTTTAGTATATACTAGTATATAATATAAATGGGTAGAATAATATATAAAATGTTCTCTTTCTCATGAAATAGAGAAAATAGGCATGAGGAGTCCAGTTCTGGATGGATGGCTTTGCTCCATGATGTTATTCAGATTCCCATATTATTTTCATTGAAGTGTTCCTCCATCACCTGAGCTGTCTCTGATTCAATCCCTTGTTCACTTATTTATTCAAATAATATTAATTAACAGCCTGCTATTTGTTTGGCATTATTAGTACTTCATTAGGAATAAAACAGACATAAATTCTTCTCCCCTCAGAACTTATATTGTAGTATGGAAGGGCAAACAGTAACTAAATAAATGCATAACTAATACAGCCTACTAAAAATAAATACATAATGAATAAATACAGCAGGGAAGGAAAACAGGGAATGTTTCAGGTACATGCCTGTGTGTGTGTGTGCACGTGTGTGTGTTGTGTTTTATAGTTTTTGAATAGGGTTAGTTAAGGGAACAACTCCTGGAGGTGTCATTTGAGCAAACAAAGGAGGATTAAGTCATGTGGATTTCTGAAGAGAGAGAATTCCAGGGAACAGGGAACATAAATGCTATTAGATGATAACGTGCAAATTATGTTCTTGGAACAAATAGGTATCCTTACTTGCACAGAGTAAGGGAGGAGATCTTGATTAGTAGGAGATGAGGTCAGCAAATTAATAGGACATACCTTGTTGTCCTTATAGGTGATTGTGAAACCTTTGACACTTTTGGAGAGTTTTCAGACAGAAAAGGATTGCTCTGGCCTCAATGTATAGAAATTTGGGGGAAGAAGGGACTGAGGTGGCTATTAAAATAATCCAGATGGGACATTATGGTGTTTGGGAACTTTGGAGGTGGTGAAAAGTTGGATTCTGGTTATAAACCATAGAAACAACAGAGTCTGCTGGTAGACTGGATGTGCTGTGCAAGAGCCAAGGAATCCCCAAGATTTTTGGCCTGAGATTATTAACTGAGGATGAACTGATTATTAACTGAGATAAAGACAATGAGTGAAATGGGTTTTTGGAGGAGGATAAGGAATTGAATTTAAGCATGTGAAAATTGAGTTATATTCAGATGGAAAAGCTTGAATTGGTAGTTGAATATACGAATTTGGAATTCAGTGGAGAAATCAGGCCTAGACAAATCTAGGATCATCTGCTTATAGAAGACATTTAAAGCCATTAAAGTAAATGATGCCATCAAGGGAGTGATTCTAAATAAAGAGGAACAAGAACTGATTGAGTCGTAGGCAGTTTCAGTGTTAGAATGGAGAGGACCAACAAAGAAGATTGAGAAGCAGCAGTAAATCAGAAGAAGAAACACAAGAATATTGTGGAATTCTAGAAGCCAAAGGGGAAAAAAAAAAGTTTCCAAGAGGAAGAATTGAGCAACTATGTTAGATATCCGTGATGAAGTTGATTTACTTCCATGTCCTTGTAACAGCTGTACAAAGGCAAATAAAGGCAGCCTTTTTTTTCTTTTTTAATTAATTAATATTTTTATGGTGACATCAGTTAACAAAATCCAGTAAGTTTCAGCTGTACACTTTAACAGTAAGGCATATATATATATATTTATACTTTATCTGGAAGGAGGACTCTAAATTTAAACAGATAATTTCTTCCATTATCCATTTGGCCTGAACTTCCTCATATGGTCACACCTAATACCAAAGGAATATAGTCTCCATCTAAGTGACTATATCCATCTAAAATATAGAGGATTCTCTTTCTAGAAGGAAGAAGAGGAGAATGGACACTAGGGCACAGGTAGCAGTCTGGCGTGCACACAGTTCCTGCTATGGTGATGTGCACATAATAGAATTTCCCCCCCAGAAAACTTCCTTTTCATACATCTGTATTTTTGCAGAAGTTATAATTCTTGAAACTAACATAATGCTGTGTTAGAGACTGTTCCCTTTGTGAATGAGTGGAATGTTTCCATGAGTTTATCCAGCAAAAGGTTATATACCACTTGTGTTATAGGCCAGGATCCAAGATATACATCTTCATTTTCTAGATTTTCAATATCCAGGTATGTTCTTTCCTTATACATTTATTGAAATAGGCACAGTAATATGGTTCCCTTTTCATTTTTTATTTCTTATATTTGCAAATAGTATAATCACGATTTTTCCAAGCTGATATTGTGTGCAACCATCTTGTTCTACAGGACAGATGGGAAAAATAGCTGGGGTAATATTTAAGAGTACACAAAGTGCTGCAGTTTGGGAAAAAGCTTGGCAATGGAAAGCAGACGGAACAATGGTTGGCCTCACACACAGACAGCTCCCAAAAGGGAATGGACTACAAATCACCTTTTTCTACAATTCCACAAATTTAATAGGTCATCCTCCTTTTCATGGGGAGGACAAGTGAGAGAGGAATGGAAAGAAGGCAGAATCTCTTTCTTTTAAAGAGACTTCCAGAAGAATAGAGTTTCCTATCGTATAAGCTAAGGCAGGAATGTGTGGAGTGTGAATGGTTTGAGCAAGTGATTACTTTATAGAATGACAATAGCAGTAATGATAATTGTTAGTAGTTTGTGATTACTCTGTGTATTATTTCTATGCTTTTTTTAAAGAATAAGACTAATTACTATATGAAGCAGGTAAATATCACTAATTTTGATTTAGAGCATGTGAAGATTATGGTCATTGAGTTCTATAATCTACCAAAAATGGAGCACAGTCAGCATTTCTCATAGCTTTTACTTGAATATCAAAAAAAAAGAAGAAGAAGAAGAAGAAGAAGAAGAAGAAGAAGAAGAAGAAGAAGAAGAAGAAGAAGAAGAAGAAGAAGAAGAAGAAGAAAAGATTCTAAATAACAAAAAGGAATAAATCTCAAAAAGGAATAAACGAATCTTTCACCAAGGTTTAATTAACTAGATAAGACCTAAGGTAAAATAGGAAATGAATATTGCTTTACAAACACTGGAAAGTAAGTACAATTATGAGTATGAATGTCAAACTGGACAATAAGAGATTAGAAGATGAAAGTCCAAGACTGCATCAGTAATTTATGAATGCTTCCATCTGTTGCTCCTAAATATAGAGAATCAAATTTCTAGTTATCTTATTGTTGAATAATTCTTGCTTTATAATCTCTTTTAAAAATTCGATGAAGTCCAGCCATATGCAAAGAAACCGATACTAGCTCATTAACAAAATTTATATTCTATAATTAACACATTTGATATTATCTTAAGAGTATTAGGAAATATTGTTTATAAAGCAGTTTTTGCCACCTCTTTTCATTCTTTTCACACTCTTTCACAGGTCATAAGTAGATACCTAGTCATTACACAGAGTAGAAGTATAAAATATTAATAGTAGAAGTATAAAATTTAGTCTTTGTAATCAGGCAATGTATCTGAAAACATTGATTGATTTTATATATTTTTTCTCAAAAATGACTGCTTATTAATGATCTCCCCAATCATAATGCTTCTGTTGCTCCATTTAATATTCTGCCTGTAGAGTCCCACACATTTTACTTGGATGAGAGAGTTGGGCAGGAACATTTATTCAGGGCCGAATACCAGCCAAACAAAATTTAGTGGTTTTATAAACCTTATAAGTCCCTCCATCCACCCTCAGCATCTACACGCAAGCATACTTACAGCACATGTGTGTGCACACATGCCCACTCACGTTCTTAGGAGGGAACTATGGCCCATAGACTCTTATTTACCTTATTTCATTTCATTCCCTCTTCCCTCTGTTAAAACAAAGATTTTAATAATCCTCTATTCTTTATTCCTTTACTTCTTCCTCTTAGTCATCCCTAGATATTTACTGAAAGTGATTATAGGGCTTGGGAATAAAAAATTACTGTGCCAAGCTATCAAGGTAGATTTTCTTCTCAAATAAGATTCAGCCTACCTCTCATATCCTTCATCATTTCTTTTATTTTTTTTCTCATTCATTCCCCTAACACTGTGTCTTCTGCAGTTCAAAGTCAGGTAAGTCTTGATTCAAGTCCTCAAGAAGGAGAAACTGAAAAATAAGCCATAAGTCACAATGTAATGTGTTACTAATATGCACAAATGATTTTGGGGACTGAGGTACATCAGAGTTACACTGTAGGGTTAAGAAGGGCTTCCCGGAAGAGGTGGTACTCGAGTAGAATTCTGAATGATGGAGGAAGGAAGGGCCTTCTGGGGAGCTGAGAAACAGCATGTGCAAATACACAGAGACATTCAACAGTACAGCAGGCTCAGAAAACCTGGGTGACTGGCACCATTCAAAAAAAAAAATCCCTTTCTTCTTGTGCTATATCTCCGAGAAGGTGAGATTTTTATAAAAGGTCTCTGGTTTCTGCTCTAGGAGATAACTGCCATTCTTTAGCCAGGAAATAGCCCCCTGAGCAGTTTTTGGACACCCACTTATCATCACTTTGTTTATCAGACAGTTGCACCTGTTTATTTCTGTTAGTCATTAAATTATACACTCTGAATCAGGACAATTTCCTAGAATTAAATGCTGGGACAAAATATAGATTCAAAGTACCAGTTCTCCTTCTTTCACCTTTCTCTCTAGATCCTTTTATTTTTCTTCATCTTTATAGGCACAGCCACAGACTGTTGAACTGAGCCTGTTTCTCTCCATAGTCTTCCTTTCTAGAACCATATTTTTCAAGTTTCACATAATAGATTTTCCAGTGGAGATACATCTTTTAAAATTTTAAAAAAGCAGAGTTGTTTAAACCATCTGACTTAGAATTCTCTGGGTAGCCATTAGTATTTTCCAAGTGAAGTATAGTCACAAGCAGCCAGTAAACAGATCCTTTGAAAGTTGTTAAACTATTAACTTTTCATTTTAGATTATTAGGTACTGTTGGGCTGACCAAATTGATTTGTTAGGCTGTTTTTTATTCAGTTGCATTATACAACATCAACATTTAATTCAAGTGTATAAAAACAGTGCTTGTTTTTGTCATGGCTTTTGTCTACATATTTTGAACATATACAAATAATTATCATCTTCTTGCTAAAAATGATTGTCATTTTAGGTGATACAAGCAACAGGAGGTTCTGAACTAGCTAGTTCGATACTCAGCCCCCTATTGACTAAGGACACAATTGATTTCTTAAATTATACTGTCAATACCGATGAAAGGCAGCTGTGGATGTCATTGGGCGAAACTTGGATGAAACCCAGGTAAACATATATGAGTTTAGCATTTAATATCTATAATACTTTAAGTATTGTTCTCTATTTATTACATAGATCTAATGAAACATTTATTTAACCTGCTATGTATGAAAAAGCCTTAACTCTTAAAAGGCTAGAAGTCTAGCAGAGAAGATATAAGTGTATGGAATATAAGACATGATAAGTGCCAAGAGTGACTCATAAACAAAACTGCTGTTTGTTGATATGGTGGACCAGTCAGGAAGAGGATTTAGAGAGGAGGTAGTTAGCTGTTAAAGAAAAGATGACATTGAAAATCATAAAATCAACAGATAATAAAATATTGTGCGTTGTGTGTGTATACGTCTCTATATACACACACATACACATGTATATATTTATACACATATATTATCTTCTCTTTCATTCACTTTACACAGTTACTGTTATCATTCCTGTTGTACAGATGAGGAAACTGAGGCACGGAGAGGTTAAATAATTTACCCAAAGCCACACAACTCATAAGTGGCAGAGCTGGGATTTGAACCTCAGCAATCTGGCTCTGGAGTTGATGTTCATAATTATTTTGCTAAGCTGCCTTTCAGCAGGATGAGTAAGATTTCCACAAATATGTAGCAGGGAAAGGGCCTCCCCAGCAGAGAAAGAAGCTCGAGGGGAGGCATGAATCAGGAAATCAGAAGAATAGAGAATGAATATGGGTTTAGCTGGAATATAGACTTTGGGTAGTAGGTGACTGAGGAGAAAGGGGAGGGATGGTATTAAATGAGGCATCAGAAATGAGCAGGGCTGCATTATGAAGGCTCTTGATGCCATTAAGGGGTTGGAGCATGGCCCTAGGTTGTAGAGAATCAATAACTTTGTAAATAGGAATGTGACATAACTACATCTGTGTTTTAGAAAGATCATCCTGGTAGTTGAGTCTAGTAAGGACAAGAACAAATGTAACTAGAGGCAATGAGGCCCCTTGGGATGAAGATGCTATAGAAGAGGTTCCTTATTAATCAACACTCTCCAGGACGAGAACAGTGTTAGTGAGGATGGAAAGGAGAAAAGGGTAATTTTAACAGTTGTTTCTTGTCAATAAAGTGATTGTGGAAAACAAATCATTAACCATTGCAGTGTTAAAGTTTGCTGAGCAAAGCAAGTTATAAAAATGTTTCTCTTTCATTATATGTGAATAAATAATGTTTGCTTTCCTCATTCTTCCAAATTTTTTTATTTTTCTCACCACTTAATAAATGTTTCTCTTTCATTATATGTGAATAAATAATGTTTGCTTTCCCCATTCTTCCAAATTTTTTTATTTTTCTCACTACTTAATATGCATCATTCACTTTGGTCACTGAGAAGCTTGTCTTCCTAGTGCTTTTGAAAGGGCTAGCCTAAAGGTAATGAAGAGAAAAGAAAGAACTGGTTAAATAAATTTCTTAAATCTATTAGATTTATATAGATTATGATTTTATGATAAGCCTAGGTAAGATCTTTTAATTTTGAAGAATATTAGGAAATGATTAGACTGACTTAAAAACTCATAAAGGTAAAAAGATCATGAAGGTACATAATAATCCAAATAAAATGGCTAACTTAATCATAGCAGAAATATAACCTGAAGAATTAAATCATGTGTGAAAGATAAAACAACATATTTTAGCAGAAATGAAACTATAATTTTTGTCCTGGTTATTTTTATGGTTCTTGAGTGGTTAGGAGCTTGCAGAAATAAGCAGAATTTAATCTGCCTTTATTTTATAGGTATTAACTATGAGTATAAACATGTTTACTTTTTTTGGGGGGGGAGACAGATTAGGTATGCATTGTTTTTGCTTGTTTTTTTGTTTGTTTGTTTTGTGCATTCATTTTTGTGTTTCATGGCTAGCCTTAGTAAAGATAATCTTGAGCATGAATACATTTCTTAATTTTATTCTTTGTATGTCTTAATGTCCTTCTACAGAGCAGAGTGGCCAAAAGAACAGTTTATTCCACCATATGTTCCACGGTTCCGCAATGGTTGGGAGCCCCCAATGCTGAACTTCATGGGAGCACCGGTGGAACAAGATCTTTATCAGCTGGTTGGGTCTGTGGCAAGTGTAGCAGAACATCAACACAGACATGAAACAAAAAGATATTCCACTGAGGTAAAGTTTTTTGTTGTTGTTTGTTTATTTAACATGTCTTCTGTAGAAAGTACAATGCTCTGCATTTTCTTGTAATTATGATCGTGAGTCCTCATTTTATCTGAAGGTTGTTCTAGAACCAATGACTGACTAAATGTCTTGCTGTCTATAGTCACCTGTCTCTTTCACTTCTGCAATTGTGATAGTTGCTCTGTTTTCCTGTGAAGCCCAACAGGAGCCCAAATCATGCGTTCTAGCCTGCTAGCCCTTCCCCTACTCATCTTGCCAGTGTTCCATGAGCCCTGGTGATCCTGTCTTTTTAAAATATTTACTTTGACTCCTTGTCAGGAAATTGCCCTCCTGCCACTTGGTGTATTCTATTTTCCTCTATCATTATCAGACCTTCAAGACAGTTCCCAGAACCCAGGTCCTCCCACCCTATCTCAAGCAGCTCTTTCCTGAATGCTTTCTTTTTTCTTTTCTTTTCCTTTCTTTCCCTTCTCTCCCTTCCCTTCCTTCTTTCTCCCTTCCCTCTCCCCCCTCTTCATTTTTTTTTAAACCTCTGGAGTCCTATCAGCCTGACCAGAAGGCCAGAGCTTTTCCTGGACTCCAGTCCAAGGTTCAAATGATTGTTTATAATACTGTTTACACCTTGAGAAGATGATAAAATTTATTGTATCTTTTAAGTATTTAGTAAGCTTCAAAGTAAACCTATTTGGGGAGCAAATTAAGGGATTGGTATGGGTTATGTTATCTCCTCACAGTCCTTATAAAATGATTTTTCTATGACTCTTGTTTTGTCAGAAAAGAAAAATTAAATATTGCTTAATGTTGAACCAAACCAATAGTTGATCAGAACTGAGGAATTAAACAAATGAGGTCTAGTTTGAAAAAGAAACAGTAAATGATGACTATATCCTTATTCATTTCCTTTATTTAATTTGTTAGATTAATTTTCTCAGACTGCAGTGGGTATTTATAATGTGGCAAACCTGGTATCAATGAATAAACTAGCAAACCAGAGTAAATCCTCACTTTTAAGGAAAAACATTTATATAAATTAATTCTTAAAATTGTTCCCTTGGACAATAACCATGATATTATAGAAGACTGGTTAAATTTTGAAATAAAGCAAACATACTTCTTTGAAAATAATTTTTTATAAGATAACTCTTTCTTTTCCTCTGACTGTACATAAGGGTAGAAGTGGATTCCATAACTGCCCTTCCCTGTGAGTGATTAAGAAGATGTCTTTAAAGCTCTGAGCATTGGTTGGCAGGCATATGTCCCTATCTGTAATTTTGCAGTTCAGACCTCATCACTATGAATTTTCTTTCCTCGTAGAGGGCAACATTTCTAGAGGAAAAAAATGTAATCAAACATAAAATTATGGTACACTTGCTGTTGCTATAGTCACAGCTGACTATTTTCAAATCATAGAAATTTCTAGCTGATAGTCTATATCTTAAATGAGAAAATACATCCGTTTTATAATGTAAGCCTCAGAAAATCACTTTTGTGAGTTCTTTTTCAATTTGTATATTTAAAGAGAGAGTAATATCTTCTGGGCTTCCAGTGCAAAAGTTTGTGTACTCTCACTGACTAAATAATTTTAAAAGAAGAATTATTAAAAATTCTTCCTTATAATGAGTTATCATTTTCCTGTTGTAAACTATTTTCCATTTTATGGCTTAAGTACTTATTCAGAGGTTTTAAAAAAAAAAATGAAAGGCACCTGCTAACAGTTCTAGGGAATTTTATGCCTTAAGATTTTGTTGGAAGCCAAGTAATGGTGATTGAAAATGCATAAAAAATGAAGTCATCCTCATAAGAGAGATTTTATTACATTTCTTTGCTACTATAATAAAATATACTCAGGACAAGACTTGGATGATTCAGATTTTCTTTAGAATACAAAGGCATAGGTGAAGTGGAGTGACAATGATGGTGGCAATACTTACCTTGTTTACTTCCTCTGAACCAGCGGCAGCCCTACACAAGGTTGCATGTAGTCATCGTAGTCCTTTGTTGTCACTTCTCTTCTCCCTTCTAATATTCTCAGTGACTCTCGGGACCCAATGATTTCATACTGGCTGACCTCACTCTGTTACGCTCAGAGCTAGGCAAAAGGTGTGAGTGATTCTGAGTGTCTTGAACTCCTCCCTTTATGACAGCCTTTAATAAAAAGTTGCCGAATCATCTAGTTCCTCAACTTTTTCCTAGAGAAATGATAAACTGAATTAATAAAGCCATTTTTTAAATTTTATTTTTATTTCCACTTTATTGAGGCATAATGGACAAAAAATGTTAAGGTATTTAAAGTGTACATTGTAGTGATTTGACATATTGTGAAAGGATCCCCCATATCTAGTTAATTAACACATCTATCACCTCATCTATTTATCTTTGTTATTGTTGAAAACGTTTAAGTTCTACTCTCTTAGCAAATTTTAACTATACAACACAGTATTATAAACTATATTACTATGTTTTACATTAGATCTCCAGACCTTATTCATTAATAACTGAATGTTTGTACCTTTTTACCAACCATTCCCTATTTCCCACAGCCCCTGGAGACCACTTTCCTACTGTTTCTATGAGTATCACTTTTTTTAATATTCCAAATATAAGTGATACCATCATGCCGTATTTGTCTTTCTCTAGCTTATTTTTCACCTAGCATAATGACCTCAAGGTTTGTCCATGTCGTTGCAAATGGCAGGATTTCCTTCTTTCCTATGGCTGAGTAATATTCCTTTGTAATATATATGTATTACATAATAATATGTAATTATATATATATTATACATAATTGTGTATATATATATATAACAATGGAATATATACACACACACACACACCACATCTTCTTTATCCACTTATCTGTTGATGGACACTGATAGGCTGTTTTCATATTAGCCATTGTGAATAATGCTGCCATGAACATTAGGGTGCAGCTCTCTCTTCGAGATCCCAATTTCATTTTATTTAGTGATACACCCAATGCTAGGACTGCTGAACCATATAATAGTTTTATTTTTAATTTTTTGGGAACCTCCACAATGGCAGTTCCAATTTACATTCCCACCAACAGCATAAGGGTTCCCTTGTCTCTACATCCCCGCCAACACTTTGTTTTTTCATGTCTTTTTTGATAATAGCCATGCTAACAGGTGTGATAGGACATCTCATTGTGGTTTTGACTTCCATTTCCCTGATATTTAGTGATGTTAAGCACCTTTTCATGTACCTGTTGACTATTTGTATGTCTTCTTTGGAAAAATGTCTAGTTCCTCTGCCCATTTTTTAATTGGATTGTCTTTATTTATTTTTTTTGCTATTGTGTCGTGAGCTTTTTATGTATTATTGAATATTAACTGCTATCACATATATATAAATATATATATGATTTACAAATATTTTCTCCCACTTCATTGATTGCCTTTTTAGTTTGTTGATGGTTTAAGCTATTTAAATGGTGAGAATTGTTTGTTTTTATTTGTGTGTTAAGTGCAGTATCCTGATACATAGTCCATAGGAGTAATGTAGCATGGGTATTTCCAACACTGACGCCTTGGAAACACCTTACCTGTCCTGTCTGTGGGCAGATTCAGCCCCACTCCTGCTAAATTAGTCCTTAGATTTAACTGTAATGAACATGTGTCCAATAGTTTTCTAAAACATTCCCAATTTCAAATATTTTTCCTCAGTAAATACATAAGCAATTGAAATAGCCAAGGAATTCTAGTGCTTCAAGATCTATCACACCCTCCCCCCTCCATACCTTGTTTTATGTAAGAAAACAATACAAAATCCTTGGGTGAATGTTTTTTTGTTTTTTTGTTTTTTTTTTGTTTTTTCCCTCAGTAGTTTTAAAACCATGCTGCTCAGTAGGACCCTGAGACCCCAGTTCTTGCTCTTGGCTAGCCCAGTAGGTTCATGTCTGAGTTGTTAACTGCCAAAGGAAGTTACTCCAGCATCGCTTTCTCCCAGACTGTTTACTATCAAGATCAATGTGTTTTCTGCCTTTCTATGTTTCCCTTAACAGTAAATCTGATAATAGTGCTACCATTTTTTAAAAAATCGAAAATAATTTCTGTGTACATTTAAAAATGAGAAAAAAATGAGAGGGTGGTATAATTTTAATGCACAGAGTTCAGATGATTTTCATGTGACAATAATTACCTTACTAGAGTGGTAAAGGACTGTTTCCTAAACAGAGAAAGCAAAGGTTAAGGGTTTTATTGTTGTTTTTAAAACAATTTTATTTTATACATGCTGTTATAGTCTACTTAATACTAAAACCACTTATTACTGAAATTCTTGAGGGAAGAATTTACAGGCATACCTCATTTTATTGCGTTTTGCTTTATTGTACTTCACAGATGTTGCATTTTTTACAAATTGGAAGGCCAGACCCTTCACCAGCAAAAATATCACTACTTGCTTTGTTGCAATACTCACTTTATCGTGGTTGTGTGGAACCAAACCCACAATATCTCCAAGTTATGCCTGTATTGTTTTTATACCTGGCTATTTCCAGAGTTAAGATTTTGCCTTCACACTAATTACTTTTCTTATTCTAAGTAGGTCTTTGACAAAAATATATCAACCCCTTTTCATAGTTTTTTTTTTAACTTAATGGTCAATCACTTGAAAATGATACTGATCACAATATAGTGGAGGGTTTTTATTGACTGACATCAGTGCCATTTAATTAGTATCGGTGATTCTTTAATCTCTCCTCCTCTGTCTTTCAGCAATCCAGTGTATTAGAGTATGCTCCACCTCCACCTGATGGGTACGCATTCAATAACATTTACACAAGAGGGACCCATCTGGACCAAGGGGAAGCCGCTGTTGCTTTTAAGCCAACTCCTAATCGCCATGTAGATAGGTAACATTTCATGAGCATTATTTGGAAAGCTGTGGATCTGATTTAGTGCAAATAGAAGTGCCAGTGTATGCATTGTTCACTACTTTAAACTTTCCATCTGTCAAATGTTTGATAAAGTTTCAGTTGTTTCTTTATAGAACTGGCTGAACAAAGCCGTCAGTCTATAAGTCTAACTGGAGGACCTCCAGGCTATAATTCTAACTTAGTGCAGCTGCCTTTGGATGACTTTTGCTTTAAAAAAGACACTTCTTACAAAATCTATGATTAAAAAGAAAGAATTGTTTTAAAACTCTCCACTAGTTTGTACCAGATGTTCTCTAAGGATCTTTTCAGATCTGTAACTTTTAAAGGAAATAATTTCCATCTTTCTCTCCCTTGACAAAAATAAACAACCTTCTTTTACATAGAAATATTTAAAGATAAACTAAATACTTAAACAGTCAATTCCTTATTTGCCATTTTTGCCATTTTGTCTTACTGTATTTTATTCTCACTTTCCAATTTTACATTTATTTTCCCATATTTCATCTCAAAAAATTTAATATAGGCAAAGATGGAGAATCGAGATGGGGAAGAAATAAAGTAATTGGGAGAGGTTCAGTTTTTCAATCCTGTTTTCCAGCTACTACAAGTGAGGTTGACATAGAGGCCAACCTGTATATTTAAGAAGAAGAAAAGGAGGTGAAATATTGGTAATGGGGATATGGGAGAGTGATCATTCAGATGAAGTGTGGTGTAGAGGCCTTGTTCTAGTACTTTGCTGCCTCAAAGCCTCTCTTACTATGAGTGTTGCATGCCCTTTGTGTGTGTGCTCTTTTTTTAATAGAATTTACGAAATGTGGGATTTAAAATTTTTATCTTCTGTTGGAAACAACAGTAGAAGAATACTTAAGTAAAATGCTGTGGAAATTATATAGGTATTCTAAAGGTACTAACATATAAAATGGAGTACAAAGAAAAGCCAGCAATGAATAATACATTTTGAAAATGCTAACATGTGAAATATGTTTTAGTTTATAGATTCAAGTTTCAGTAGGTATAGTGAAAATTAATTTTGAAGTTTAAAAATTACTTCATGGAATTCTTGACTGATTCATTACTCATTCTAATATTTTCTTTTTCTTTTTTTTTGACTTACATGTCAATATTCGAGAAATTGTTTCAGATTAGTGATTCTTACCTTTTTGTTTTGTTACATAACTCCAGTGAATTGGGATAGCTTTTCACAGCTAAGTAGCTAGAAAACTACTTGAGTACATTTCTCATGTGTGTTCAGAGTTATAATACCTATTGATACTAGAAACCTTTTATCATATTTCATTTTAAGGCCACATGTAGCACATTGTGACTACTCAGTAAGTGTTTGTAGATTTATTTGATTGATTTATTGAATAACTAAGTATGTGATAGTGTATTCAACATTTCGGAGTCACTACCTCTCTGTCCTTCACTCAAAAATCTGTAATGTAATAGTATTAATGATGGAAAAAACTCTGCCATTTATTTTGGGCAGCTTACCACAAAGTCTTAGAAGTTTATCTTGATCTCTAGAATATCAGGGGAGCTTACCTTTCACTTATTGATTTAGTTTTATCTCTGTATCTTGTCTACTTTCAAAGTGGATTCAGGCAACTCACTTAAATACATGTACTTAAAGTAATGTTAATATTAAAAATTAAATAATGAAATAAAGTATAAAATTAAATCAAGAGTGAAAATAAGAATTAAAATTTTTTGAATCTGTGATTGAATTTCAAATTTGTCTTTGAGGTTCCTGGCTGTTCCTCAAAAATATTTGTCTCATAGAACTTTATATATGGTGTGAGAGGTGATATAAGGGACATTATTTTTAAAGATACTATGTATTTTTTCCTCATTCAGAGACTGCTGTGGTGATTTTCATAGGTTTATTTTATAACTTTTGATATATAGGAAATTTAAATGGAATTTAGTGAAGGGATTTCTGTGAAGGGATATTCAGGTATATAGACAGGTTGTCAAAATTTAGCCGGAGAACAATTTTTGAAAATAAATTGAGTGATGAGTAGGTTGTATATCTCTTTATGGATCTCATCTTTCATCAGGGCTATTACAATAGAATTTGGATAGTTGGTAGATACCTGGATCACTGATGTTCTATGTTGGTATGAAAATTTATCATCACAAGTTCAAAAACTATCTGAACATTCTGGTCTGATATGAAATACACAGAGGTTTGGAATTTGTTTTTATAATAATAACTATTATTCTTAAACTCTTTTACATGCTAGGAATGTAGTAAATACCATAAGAAGTATATTCATTCTTCAGTGAAATTACCATGTCAATAGGGAAATCACCAGTTGAAGTTAGAGCCCTTACCTTAGATGGATTTGAATTTACTGCTATTTAAAAGCAATTAGTGTTTTAGAGAAGTCTCGGATCGTTGTTCTCTCTGTATCTTCTCTATAGCAAATGCATATCTATTATTCCAAATCAGAAACAGAGACTATACATTCATTTTTATATATTCTGGGTCTTTTAGGGAACTTTGGTACCTGTCAAAAATTACAAAGTATGATTTTCAGATTGATACTTATGGTCAGTGGGATATCCAGGTTTAATCTATAGAAAGCAAGAAACTAAAGGTTTGTGAATTCTAAAGTACTTTATGAGTGTATACTGGACAATTACTTCTGAGACACACAGGATAGCAAAGACTTCAAAGGGAAATGCAGCAAAGTTTTCTTTTTAACTCACTCATTCAGATACACAGTGGCAGAGATTTATTCTACCCTTTATTACGGTACTCAGCTCTCCATTATTAGTAGTGATTATTTTTAAGATCATAGGGGAGAAGAGCATGAGGGAGGAGAAAAAGATAGAATCTGAAAGTACTGTTTTTCTAACTTTTTGAGTGGTTATTTATTGAAATGAAGAAAATAATATTAATTCATTGTTCATATATATCAGGTTTTATTGTATTATATATGAAAATAGTTGTAATTATGTTTTAAATCTATTAATGGTAATTTAATGATAAAAGTTTTTTTAAGAAAGTTATTTAAATATAGAACTCTTAGACATGTTCTTACTATTAAAATAAGTTTATAGTTTATTGTCAGAATGTTTTCTGGTAGAAATTGGCTTGGTTTAATGTTTGACATCTGTTTTCAGCCTTTAGGAAGAGCTTACAGAATAATCTTTTTTTTTTTTTAATAGAAATTATGATCCACTCATAACACAACCCAAGAAATATGCCAAATCCAAGTATGACTTTGTGGCAAGGAATGGCAGTGAGCTCTCAGTTCTAAAGGATGATATTTTAGAGGTAATAGAATTTTACCTTTATATCCCTTAATAAAATAGATTTATTATATTTTCTCTTTTCATGTATATCCAAATTTTCCTCAAAGAAATGCTGAGATCAAGAAATTATTCTTCAATAGTATTTTATTTTACCAAAAAATAGAGTTTATTATATATATATAGCTGTATCTATTTAGGAGGGGAAGGTACTTTATCTGTTTTTTGTTAGTGTGTTTGGCTTTTACTTTTTTGGAGGGGGGTAGATTTCTAGGCTTACTTTCCCATCTTTCTCCTTCCGGGCTTTGTTCATTTTGGAATCAAGGCTAGTTATCAACTCAGATGTAGATGCACTATAATATTTTAATAAGAGAAAACATTTCCTTTTTCCTGTTCTAGTACCCTGGCACAGTGAGTGAATTAATGTTGTAGGAATAATCTACCATGATTTTCAGATCTCTTTTCTTAGTTTATAACTGAGTGTTCATCTTCTTTAATAATATGTAATTATAATGAAATAATCACAGTAGTTTTTGTAGAGAAAAAAAGTTTTCATACTTTTCTATTCCAAAGATGGAGACAGTACATAGACCTTTCCAAGCGAGTCATTTTAGTTATCTATAATAGTGCAAATAAACATTCTTGAGAGGTAATATCAGCCTTGGGTAGATTCACAGCAGTAGTCCCAAACCTGTTCTACACTAGTAATTGTAATACTTAGTGTAGTTCTTAGGAACCATTAATCCCACAATATGCTAATACAAAGTCAATTTAATAGAAGTGAAAAAAAGTTTCGTGGCCTAGGAATAAAAATTGGATTCCTTTATAGATTGGTTTTGGTACAGAAATGATGCCTTTATCTTCTTGCATAATGACAGATCCTTGATGATAGGAAGCAATGGTGGAAAGTTCGAAATGCAAATGGAAACTCTGGATTTGTGCCAAATAACATTTTGGATATCGTGAGACCTACAGAATCTGGAGTAGGGCGTGCTGACCCACCGTACACACATACCATACAGGTAATTATGAATTTTGAGCAAAATTTAACTTTTACAAGTTTCCAAATTTATCACTCTTAAATAAGATTTAAATACCTTTTATGTATTAATCACTTTGAAACTTAATGGTTGTACAATTTGTACATAGTTTTTAGGATAGCTCAGAGGCAATGGTGGGAGACATAGGAGAAATTATACATATGTTTTATGGTTTACTTCTTTGGGAAATTGTTCAAAGTGTTTATAATTAAATGACTTTCTCTGAACGCTATTTTTTACACCCTGTAATATTTCTGATATATGGAGAAATAGTATTTCTGCCTCTTCACTCTTAACCATAGCCCTCCTAGTCACTGGCTTCTTGTTAGACAATAGCACAGACAGTGGCTGGAGTATCCAGTGGTTCATCTTCACTGGGCTTTGCCTTCTTTCTCATAAATGTTCTGCCACTGACCAACTTTGAACTCATACTTATCTCACCTTACGTCAACACATGAGTATTTGTTCATTTGGACTATAATATTTTTCCTCTCTTGATTTTAAGATTAAAATGTACTCATGATATAGGTTACATGGGTAAGGTTCTCTCTTCTTGATCACTGAAAAATTCTTGAGTTCTATGCCACCATTCTGGGATTTAAGTGATCCTGGTTATCTCATTCACCCTAACATCTAAATTCACTTGCTATAAAGTGTTGGGATTTTGGGTCTCTGACAGGATCTCTAGAGTCAGTCTGCCTACAGAGACAGAATGAATGGACTATCTCATGTATAGCCTTGGAATCTGTGGTGCCTTTTTTTTTTTCCTGCCCCCAGAAAGAATTCTTTTAATTATCAGAATCTTGAGCAAAAGATCACATCTAATCACATAATAATATCATGAATTTGAGTAGAAGCTATGTAGACTATGCAGTGCAAGCTTTAATTTTCATGCCTAGGCTTAGTAAAATATAGACTGTCCATACCTAGAATCTTGGTCATGTGCTGCCATGTCCATTCATTTAAATATTTCTGGCTTCTCGTGGCATTCAAGCTTAGTACAGGTCCTGCACTTGGCCTTATTAGAATCCAAGAATCAAGCAAACATTTTAAATGAAGAATTAATAATTTACAATTTATGTCTCTTCATAATTTAAAGTAATGGCAATGGAAATTCTGTTTGCTGTGCTGTTTTGGCTGGCCTGATGTACATATATATTATATACTTATTTTATGGTCATCGTTTGTCATTAGCTATTGATGCCAAAGAAGGAGTTTGAGTTATTCAAGGTATGGTTTACTCCATTTCCCATGGATTTTTGAAGTGAATTTCCTAACTTTGTTCTAATGCCTTTTTCTTTTCTACATCCTGACTTTTCTGATTTTGAGATGTGGTTACCTGACATAATATAGGCTTTTGTTTGGTTTATAAATGCATATTCTTTATGTTCTTTCCTATAGAGGTTTTGACTGAATGCTTTATACAGTGTTAAGGAGTGTGTGCTTGAAACATATACCGAAAACAGTGATGGAGTATATATATCCCC
>CM053503.1:22499037-22537302 GCA_028627145.1 Eidolon dupreanum | reverse complement strand
TTTTTTTTATAATTTAGTATAATAATCCAAATTATATAATTCACTATAGAGTATAGACATTTTGTAGATAGTGGGAGAATTTGATGTAAAATATTCATATGTAGTACCTGTAAGTTACCCAATGTTTTAAAAATGTACACATTTGTGACTCTTATTTTCTTACCCTTACGTTTCCTCTACAGAGGAAATATATATAAATAACGTCATCTCCTGAGAGAAAAGCACAAGAGCAGCCCTTGCCTATTGTTCACACTTTTGGTTAGAAATTGTCATCTGATGGCAGGGATGCTAGTACCTGGCACCGGTAGTGAATAGGTGTTGAATTGCCACCTGATGTCCCTGAGATTCCAGACTATTTAATATCCTCACCTTTGAAGTGATTTTTAACAGCTCTGTGAAGACAGCCATTCCCACCTAATGTGTTTCTCACATGGCTTTAGCAAAGTTTTAAAAATAAAAGGCAGGGAGATAATAAAGAATTTATGATAGATATGGAACACAAAAAAAGATTGAATGAAACCATGGGGAAAGGAAGTAAATGCTTATGAGAGAGTATGGAGAAATGAAGATAAATAACATCTTTTGATAAAAATTTTGTTGTAGAGCCTTCTTGAGCTTAGTAGTAGTTTATCTAGGGAACAGATGGACATCCAGGGTGCTTTCTCCCCACCTGGAATCTACTTGCCACATGAAGTTTCCCATATTTCTTTTGACTTGATTCCCAGACCTGATCATCTGCTAGAATTACCCTTTTGCCTGTATAGAGCGTCACGCTGTTTGTGAAGAGCAGAAACCAAACCCCCCCCCATTATTTCCAATATTCTCAGATGCTTGACAAAAAACATCTTGCATTTATATGAGTTATTAAGTCTATTATTATTATAAATATTCTGACTCTACCAAGATACAAATAATTATGAATGTCTAGTTATTACAGTCCTGTGAATTCAATAGAAATTTTTTTGTCTTCTCTGTTTCTTAGCAAGAGATATCATGATACTGTGGAAAAAGCCTTAATCTAGGTATAGGTAGATGAGAATTTTAGTTCTGGTTTTTCCACTAACTACCTCTGTGACCTTAAGGAAAGCATTTTACTTTTCTGCACTCCAGTTTGCTCAGCTTTGAGATGGATGGGATCAAGTTTCATGATTTTTACAATCCAATCTAGATATAAAATTTTGTTACTTTCTATATACATGTGTAAATAGACCTAAATTAAAAGTGGAAATATTTTCTCTAGGTAACTACTAAACCACTAGCTCTACTAATTTCAGCCCATGTTATTAATGTTCTTTTTCAAGCTCAGTCCAGATATTCAGATACTGCTGGACAGAGAGTTACCATTTTCATATTCATTCTAGCAGACAAACTTTTTGATAATATTCATTTTTAAAAAGCTGAAGCTCAGAACACTCTATTCATCTATTAGTTAGAGGTATGGCCTTTAGACAAGGATGGTTACTCTTTATTCTGCCTCAAGTGTTGAATTTTCTCAAATAAATTCTCTCCCTCCAGACTGATAGATAGATAGATAGATAGATAGATAGATAGATAGATAGATAGATACACACACACACACACACACACATACACGTTTATAAATTACTGTCCTACATGTATGTGTGCAAAATTATAAAATTTCCAGGTTAGACTGCTTACAAATTCAAAACTAAACCTCAAAAAAACACACCACAATATTTATTTCCTTTTGTAAGCTCAACCTTAAAGAATTAGTCTTACATTTAATGTACTGTAAATATATTCTTTATAAGCTATAAGAATAAGATGAACCTATATCTTAATATTTTAAAAACACAGCACTCTGATACACAAATAGTTATTGAAATGCCTATACTGTTTACAATCGTGTGAGTCTATATAATTAGTTTTCCATGGCTAGATAAGAGTGATGGAAAATAATTATATATTTATAAGCTCCTTCACTGTTTGATTTGTGGGCAGGTAATTTTGTTGTCAAAAATTAATTTGCTCACATTTTCTGATATTTGATGTGAATTATAATTGATATTATTTTAGTTTCATCTCCAGTGTTAATTTTCTCATTTGATGTGATTTGCTCCATTTCCCTAATAGCAGTTACTTGGCGAGCTGTCAGAGGTAACCCACATTTGTTCCTCATGACACTTCTTTTTAATATAATTTTTTAGACTCAGTCTCTGCACTTAACACCCTCCAAATGTTCCAGCTGTGCCTAGTTTTCTCCAGAGTCCCAAAGAGATCAAATTTAGAAGAAAAGTCTATAGGTTAAAATTTTAAGAACAGTTCAATTTTAATGGTTTTGTTGGGCTTACTTGCATAATTTCCCCTGTGAAACAGTGTCTTGCATGAATCAGGAGCTTATCTCTAAATAACTTTAATCCTGGAGAATTTCTACTCAGCTTTAGTGGCTAAAGAAAAGTGACTCATTCCAACTTAATTATCAATAGGAAAGTAAATTTTCCATGGGTTCTAGTAATTCTGACCTCTTTCAGAGAAAGAAAAGAGAAAAAGACAGAATTTGTTTTAAGCAGAACTTTAAATATATTTGTGAGAGATAAAAGGCAAGAGTTAGGTAAGAAAATAGGTTCACACCAGAGTGACCAGTCATTTAATTTTGCTCACAACTGAGGTGTTTGTAGGGATGTGGGCCTTTCAGAGCTAATACTGAAAAAGTCCTAGGCAAACTGGGAGAAATTGGTCAAGATTTCTTTTTTGACTTTGAAGCTTCAGCACCCTTGGTTCAGAAGAAATTTCAGGGTGCAGTTCTACTCTCCAAAACTTTCCATAAGTCGAGGGTACATTGGAGTCATCAGTTCTTACCTCCAACCAAAACTTGCCAAGGGTCAGAGGTGCTAAAGGGAAGGGCAATACATTGACTGGTAGGTAAACATGGAGTGGGGAAGATAGGGAGGTAGATAGGAAAGTGAGTTCAAGAGTCAATACTGATTCTGTTTCCTCCACAACAAGAATGACAAATCAGTTTCCAAACTAAAGTTGACTTGGTTGCCATTTCAGAAGAGGGTGTAATGATTTGAGGAAGGCACTTTTCCCCCTTTACATTCCAGGGGTTGGAAGCATGAGGCAGGAAGGGAGGATTAAGATAAGAGAAAATATGCAAGTAAATGAAATTTATGGCATAATTCATGAAAAATTTTCATATGGTTTCTCTAATCAAATATACATATATAAAATATTTAAGCCTATTGTTAGGTTATACCGATAAAGTTGCGTTAAATAGCAATGACTGAAGAATGAAATGAGACACAGAAGATCTGGTGAGCCAGTCTTCAGGCTTAATTATGACAGTAATACACAGTGTATTCAGTTTTTCACAATATTATTTGATGGATAGCAAAACCCTAGCTGTTTTTGATTTTATGAAAGCAGAAGATATGAATCATATCATATAATGCAGCACTGATAGCATTTTGTTTGTTTGTTTAAGCTTTACAAACAGCAGTATAAACTCTTACACTTTTGAAATCCCAAAGTGAGAATTTACTAACCCTTCCTACAGTTGTCTGAAGGCCATTTCTGTCAAGGGAACATTGCACATATTTTAATCACATGACTTTGGTGTGTGCTAAGTATTACATTTTGGTGATATTTGCTGTATTTTGATTTCTTTAAATATTTTATTGGCCCAAATATAGGAACATTGTTTTGTGATGAATAATAATAACAAAAATAATAATAATTAAATAAATAAACTTTTATTTAATATATTAGAACTATTTCTAGGCCTCGAATGCTAAGATGGTCAACAACTTCTGTTTCTCTCCCATCTAACTGCATGGCTTGCTCCATGAATCTCAACCCCCTGTCCCTTCCCTTCCTGCCTGCCTCTTTCCTTCCCCCTTCCATGCCCCTTCTTCCACTATCTAGCACCATTATAAACACTTCCGTCAGTTCCACTTTCATCTTTGCTTTATGCCCTTCCCCCTTCTCCACCTGCTGGCTGGTAGCTTTTAAAGAGACAGCAGAAAAGAACCAGGGTGCCCTCCCACGCTGGTTTCCACAGGTGTTACTCATTTGCTGTGTAGGCGACTATGATGATGGTTGGTGTGTTGTTTTTTGAATAATGATTTAATTAAAAAGTGATATGTGTGTGTGGTGTGTATTTTCATGTTTTTGAACTCTGTGGAAATTGAGGAGGCCTCTTTTAAAATCAGTATTACCTTATATTTGGGCCAATTTAAAAATTGAAAGTAAATACTGTTCAAACCAAAGCACCAGATTGCCAAAAGGCCTGCTTTTTACATTTTATCTGCTAATCCTGGATTTTAGAATAATCAAAACTGTACAAGTGTAGTATCTAAACTTTACTTAAATTATAAGTCCATTGCTCTGTCTTTGATTGTACCAGAAAAAAAAGTGCCTTTTGAGAATTTGGAACTTGTTATAATGCAGTTATCTACTGATTAAAATTATTTTGTTTGAAGTTTTAACTGTTATATGTAGTTTAATATTGAATGTACCTGGACTGTTTTCTAATTGCCTTAACAATCATGATTAAAATGTTATTGAAAGTTGTTGTGTATTCAGTTACATCCATGTTTGTTAATACAAATCCCACATGGCCTTTTTTCTAATGTACATTTTGAGTTGCAGTCATAATCATTGAATTAGACCATTACCCTCACCACCATCCATCCCACAGCATTCCCATTTTAACAAGGAAAATTTCTAATTTTAATAAATTAGCATTAAGATGATGGTACAAAGGGTTATGACTGGAATAAATTAACAGCATTTTAAAATTACTCGTTTACTTTAAAACCTGGTCCTTTTATCTACTGAAATACTGCCCTTCTTAACAAATTACTTGGAAACTGAATTAAACTTTTTTTAATATAACACACATTTAAAATAAGGAATAAGTAATGCTTTACGTTATTGATATTTAGACTTCCAGTGTAATTAGAAGTTTTTATTAAAGGAAATTATAAAATAACCACAAAGCTTTTGACCTACCCTAGTTGTGTATGATTCCAAGTTCAAATTTAATTTTTTTTGACATTTGTTACTATTATTAATGATACTGTTTTCTATTAGTGCATCCTTTTGACTCTTTGATTTACATTTGGATTTTGAACAAATATGTAGAGTATTTAAAAGATGATTTCGAGTGATTATTATACCAGGTGGGATTGGAGATGTGTATATATGTGTGTGTATATGAACACACATATACTTAAATTTGCTATGAATTTGAAGTAAGTTAACAAATAAATATTATGCCAAAAATGTCCTGTCCAAGTATAATTTGTTTTCCTAGGCTAGGTTTATATTTTTACAATTCCAAAATAATTGTTCGTCTTTTTATAGAAACAAAGGATGGAGTATGGTCCAAGATCAACTGACCCTCCCTCTGCTCCGTCACCTCCTCCAACACCAGCTCCTGTTCCTGTCCCCCTTCCACCTTCTATTCCAGCACCTGTTCCTGTGTCAAAGGTCCCAGCAAATGTCACCCGTCAGAACAGCAGCTCCAGTGACAGTGGTGGCAGTACTATGCGAGATAGCCAGCGACACAAACAGCTTCCAGTGGACCGTAAGTTCCCCAGGGAGGCAAAAATTAAAAGCAAATTAAAAGTACTGCCAATTGAAATATTGTTTAATATTGGTTTTACTAGTATTAAATATATTCAAAACGTAAATTAAATATAAATAATAGTCCTTTATACTTGCATAATACTTGATAGATTGCAAAGATTTTCACTTAGTTTCTCATCCTCCAAGTAATTCTGAGAAACAGGAAGTTCTTTCTGTTCACTAATATGTATATTTCTACACATAGTCCAATATATTGTGAAGACTCTGGAGTCAGACATACTTGAGTGTGTATAGTGAAACACCACTTACTGGCTGTGTGATTTTGAACAATTTAATAATCCTCTCTATACTTCAGTATCTGAAAAGTGGGGGGTGGAATAATGATATCTACATCATACGATAATTGTGAGGATTCAGTGAGCTAATGCATATAAAGCATTTATATCAGTCGTTCTCAGCCAGGGATGATTTTACTCCCTTCCCCTGGGGATATTTGGTATTGTCTGGAGACATGTTTTGATCGCAGTTATTGGGTGGATGCTACTGGAATCTAATAGGTAGAATCCAAGAAGGTTTAGCAATGTCCTACAAAGAGTAGGACACCCAACCTCCACTCTCAACAGAATTACCTGGCCCAAAGTGTCAGTGGTGATGCTGACAATGATAGCAGTAGATATTTGCTGACTGACATAACATGTCATATGGGTCGAAATCAGTAAGGTTTTTCAGCCTCAGCACCATTGACATTTGTATATACAAGCACACTAGCTTAATATAAACAACCTGACAATAGCAGTTTCAAATTTGCCCTCCAAATTCAGATTTCATGTGATTTAGATGTCAACTTTATTTTTTCATAAATTTAAATTTCATTTTTCATATGAATGGTTTCTATGAGAAACAGATTTAAATAAATGAAAAGAAGAAAACCCATGGCCCACGTTGGATTATCCTCATTGGGACTAGGAACAGGGTATTTTGAAGGCCAAAGGTAATTCGAAGATAATTTGTATTTTGTTTTACCTTCTGTTATATGACTGGTCTGTTTAATCTTCAAATTATGTTTTTTAGTATTTTAAAATTACTTTGTTTTACCTATACTTGATATAAAAAATTATTGGAAAACTAGAGCTGGGAAGATAATTCCTCAGTGTGATAAAAGTGTATAAAGGATGTGTTTGTGCTTATGCATATAAAGGATATCTTTCATTCTCTCATTATGACCTTTCCTAGGGCTCCATTCTTTTCTGGATTCTTTTCTCCATAAACATCCTTTTACTGTAGATGAACAGTCCATTTCCATACCTTTATTTTTAATTTTTATTTATTTATATATATACATATATATATATGTGTATATATATATATATACATATATATATATATATTTTTTTTTTTTTAATGCCTACAACACCCAGTATTCTTAGGTGGTCTTCCATCCAAGTACTAACTAGGCCTGACCCTACTGAGCTTCCAAGATCAGATGAGATCAGGCCCATTCAGGGTGGTGTGGCCGTAGACTCCATGCCTTTAAATACCATCTATATAGATGAAAAAGGAATGACTTCCAAATTTGTATTCCTGTCAAATCTCATCTGACATCCAGATACATGTATTGAACTATTTATTAACATTGTAGCTAAAATTTAGTCCTTAAGATTCAAATTCAAAACCAAATTATTGAATCCTTCACTCACATTTTACCCTACTTTTTTTCTTATCTCAGTAAATTATAGCCATATCTATTCAGTTGTGGTCATTCTTGATAAATTAAAAAATTAAAAAAGAAAACACTAAAACTTGTTTTAGAAAATCTGGTTAAATTCATGAAGCATATGACTACTTTTATGCATTACTATTTCTCCCAACGTGTAGCCAATTTAAAAATCACCTCCTTCTCTATATCTTGACCTTACCACAAAACTAATGGAAAAATGAGGTTTTGGAAAAACAATTAACTCTTTCTGTGCAGCAAAAATAACTGTATGTGTGTCTGTGTTTGAATGAAGATACGTGTGTATATAAATGTAATATGCTACTAAATTTTTTTTAATTGTGTATTTTTTTAAAGACACTTATATTTTTTCAGTGACACCAAAGACATAGTTTTGAGATGAGAAAGTTCTATGTTTTTTATTGATTTCCCTAAGGAAAAATTTCCTGTTACAAATGACTGTTCTCCCTTCATTCTTACCACAAGTTTATAACATTTCCCTCTTTTGAAACGTCAGCACAGTAATCTTTGACATGTGGCACTCTTTTTCCAGGCCTAGGATCAGAGTTCATAAGCACCCAGTCCCCACTGGGAACAGTCTGTGGGTTGGGACAGTTCGTTCTTTGTCCTAGTCTAAGAAACTAAGAATAACCTAATGGGAAAGATGCATTGTTAGAATACTTTAAAGATAGAGACCTCTCCTGATAATTGTGACTCACCATTTTCAAGTCTGTTTTTCATAAGTAAAAAGGTGACATTGGTATATAAAATATAACATCTCTTCTACAATTAACACATGTACTTGTTTCCTTAAAATAATAAAACTTCACATTTACTTATATAAAGTTCCTTTTGAAAGTGCCTCAAAAAGTATAGTTTGACTTTAAATAAACATATTTCTTTTTTATAAAACAAGTATATTTTTCTTGAGCACTTTTGGACAACACTTTTTTCTGAATAAATGTTGGGGCTTCTCAACAATCTTATAGAATCAGATAGACATTTATTGGTAACCAGCTTTCTCTCAAAATATGCCTATTTGCTACATGTATTCTCTATTTACTAGCTAGATTTGTAATAAAAATAAAATAGAAGGAACTATAAAGTGAATACTCATAAAAATATTGCCAAATAGCCATGAACAAAGAAAAAAAATCAACAGGCCTGCTTTTAAAATGTAACAAGTAGCAAGAGCCAGACTCCTTTTGCTGAAGTGTAACTGTGGTTGCTTATTCAAACAAGCTGCTTGTAGCCATGTGTCATCTAAGCTATTCAGATTGATTTATCAGAAGGTTCAAAAAAGTTCTCCTCTTATCACTTTTGAAGATATCAGTGCTTCAGTCATCTTGCGTTTCTTATATGTCCCTTGAAATGTTAGATCTTATTATTTGAGTTTAATCCTTTGTAGTCGGAAGTGTTATTTTAGAAAGAGGGATAAAGTTAGTCTGGTTTGTTGTTGTGTACTAGAACATTGCAAATGGAAACCAAAAGCCAGGAGAACATTACGAGAGGTTTTTGTACTCCCTGGAAGACATACACTGCAGGTGAGCGTGTAGTGGCTGAGTCAGTAGATAAGAAAATAAATCTTTTAGTGTGGTGATAATTTTTCCTTTTTATTCCTTTGAGGTGTACTTATGTGCTGTATGGCAGTATGATATAGTGATTTAAAAGAGTTAACCAATGAAATGCATGTAGTATATTACTTACATGTAACAATCAATAATATTCCCTCTCACTCTGCTAGCCTCCTCATTCTTCTTCCCTTCCTTCTTGTCTTCTTTCTTCCCTTCCTTTCTCTTATTGATCTGTCTTTTGACTTTTTCTTCAAAGGTTTCCTGAATAGCTGAAGCTTAAAAAAAAATAGACTGAAAGAACACTCCACCATTGTTTCACACTTTCACTTATTTTCCAGGGAAATCAAACACTTTCTGAAACTCTCCCTGAAAAAAAAAAATTATAGAATAGTCACAAAACGCTCCCTTATTGACCAGGTCATTGCCATTTGCCCAGTTGATTAGTTAAGTAGAGTACTATTAATCAGTTTTTTGTACTTAATCTTTGAAGATGATACACAAATAATGTATATTTGTGTGTATGTGTGTGTGCTTGTGTGTGTATTTTATACATCTTTTCCATACGCATAAAATATTTAAGGGAAAGGTAAGTTAAAGAGGTTTCAATGATCTTGGCCATAAAATAGCCATGAGCTCAAAGTCGAAAAACTCAATTCTGGCTAAATTCGGCTACTCATTAACAATGTAATTTTTGGAGTTTGTACGTGATGCTTTTAAAGTCTCTCAGTCAAAAAGTCAGCAGAATGCCTCCTTCATTCAGTTATTCAGTGACTGTTTATTAAATCCCTACACTGTTCCAGGTGTTTCAGGTAAAGCAAACAAAACAAGCAAAACTGCCTTTTCCCCTAAGGCACATAATTTAATGAAAGGAAATATATAGGTAGATAACAGAGTTGCTAACAAATATTAGTAGGTGCTAAGTGGAATGGAGGAAAATACAGCCTGTGGATAGGGAGTGCTATTGGGGAGGGGGTTGCAATTTTAAATAGGGGATATCTAAGGAGAGGAAGAGTGGCCACGTGGATATGTAGAACGAAAGCATGCCAGGCAAAGGTTCTTAAATTTGAAGAGCACCAAGGAAGCCATTGTGAGCTTGAGTAGAGGGATCCGGGAGGAGAGCAGTGGAGTTGCCTCAGAGAGGGGGAGGCCACCTTGGGCCTGTTCCTAGAAGTAATTTGGATCATGTGAGAAGGTTTGGAGCAGAAGAGTTGCAATATCTGACTTACATTTTAGAAGGATTGTTTTAGCTGTTGTGTGAAAAAAAAAAATGAAGAGGAAGAAAAGAATGAAGAGGAAAGGGTGGGGTGGTGGAGGGTAGAAGCAGGCAGCCCTTTAAGTAGGCTGGTGGCTTAGTCCGAGCTGGTAACATTAAAAATGGAGTGGAGTGGGAAGATTTTTGGTGTATTTTGATGTAAGAGTAACAGGATTTGCTGATGGATTGGATGTAATTGAAGACAAAGAGGACTCAGCATAGCTACATGGTATTTGGCCAAAAGAACTGGGAAAAAGGATTATCATTAACTAAGTTGGGAAGTCTTACCTAAAAGCAGCCTTTAGGAAGAAGATAAGCAGTATACATTTGGACATGTTATATTTGAGGTATCTAATAGACATCTAAATGACTACATCAAGTAGACAGTTGGCATATGTGGATGTAAAATTTTGAGCAACAGTCTGGACTGGGAAATTATTTTGGTTTTTAAGTGGCATTTAAAGCCCTGAGACTAGTCACAGCGATCATTGATGGAGCGACTGCAGGCAGAGAAGTCTAAGGATTGTGCCCTGGAATACTTTAATGTTACTTAGCCCGTAAGAAGAGAATCTTCAGAAAAGGATTCTGAGAAGGAAAGGCCTGGAAGACAGAAAGAAAATCAGGAGAGAATGGTATCCTGAAGGCCGCAAGAAGGAAGTGTTTCAAGGACGGGTCACCTTTGAATATTGCTGATAAGTTAAATGAGACAAGGACTGGGAACTGACCATTAGAGTTTAGCAAAATGTAGTGGCGGCAAGACAAAAGCCTAATTGCAATGAATTTAATAGGAATTAGAGTCAGCTAGTAGAGGTGGCTTTTCAGTTTTGCTAAAAGGGAAACAGAGAAATGGGCTGTAGCTAGGAAGGGATGTGAGGTCAAAAAAGGGCTTATTTAAAGGTAAGAGAAATAATAACAAAATAATAACATGTTTGCTGATGAAATGATTCAGTAAAAGAGGAAAATTACTAACATAGGATAAGTAGGGGAGAAATTACTGCCAAATATTTAAATAGAGGACATGGAGTCTCATGCACACACATGTAGAGGGGTTGGCCTTAGGGACAGATGAGAACAGTTCATCTAACTTAATATGAAGGAAAAAAGGTAGCGTGTATGGGGAAAGTGCTGGTAGGCAAGAACTACTAGAGGAACTTAATGGAGTTTCTCTTCTAACTTCTTTAGTATTTTTTTTTAGGAAATTAGGAAAGGGAGATCATCAGCTCAGGGTAAGGATAATGGCATAGGTGCTAGAGGTTTGCACAGGAAGAAGATACTACATGCGTATCTAACAGTAGGCAATTATGTAGTCTAGGTTTAGGACAGGAATTCTCCACCTGAGCTCTATTGATATTTGGGGCTGGATAATTCTTGTTTTAGGAGAACAGCTTGTGCATTGCAGAGTGTTTTATGCATCCCAGGCCTCTGCCCACTACATAATAGCAGTATCCTTCCCCCTCCTGACCCCAAAGGTGACATCCAAAAGTGTCTCCAGCCATTACTAGATGTCCCCTGAGGCCAAAATTTTCCCCAGTTGAAACTACTAGCCTAAGGAAATATAGTATGATTGTCAGGGAGCTTTAATGGCCCAGTTTAGGTTTATATTCATGAATTTAACATGAGATTATTCAGCATTGTTGTGTTATCTTCAGTGTGCAGGTGCAGGCACAGAATAAGCAGAAAGTTAGATTTAACAAGGATTGGGGATTTGCCAAATGAGTACAATGAAGAGAGAGGAAAAGAGCTAGGGAGTGATTTTAATAATTGATCATGGAATTTATACCGAGTGAGGATGAAAGTGAGACAAGATGGTAGGAATACTAGATTATAAATCCTACGGGTCAAAGGATTTTTGACATTGGGTTTTAGAGAGAGACGTATATTAGCAGTTTTTAACAATAACCTACTCCTTGTTGGTCTCTAGGAAGGAAATCTCAGATGGAAGAAGTGCAGGATGAGCTCATCCACAGGTTGACCATTGGTCGGAGCGCAGCCCAGAAGAAGTTCCACGTGCCACGGCAGAATGTGCCAGTTGTCAATATCACTTATGACTCCACTCCAGAGGATGTGAAGACGTGGTTACAGTCAAAGGGGTTCAATCCGATGTAAGCCTCTCTGGGAATCCTTTACAATTTTGTGTGCTAAACATGCATTTTTTTCAATTTGTTCGCTAAGATGTCACAAATGACTCTTTAAAAATGTGAGAGCCTAAACTGCATTTGTTTCATGCTCAGAAAATGACTTTAGCTCTTTATGGCTAAAAAAGAATTGGAAGAAGCTGAAATAACTATCGTTTGATAGTGTGATGTCTGTTCATCATTGAACCCTTTAGCAAACTGTCAGCAGCTTTGAGGCTGGTAGCTTTTTTTTCTCCCTCCTCAGGTTACACAGGGTAGGACTATG
Source organism: Eidolon dupreanum (assembly GCA_028627145.1). Taxonomy (NCBI): domain Eukaryota; kingdom Metazoa; phylum Chordata; class Mammalia; order Chiroptera; family Pteropodidae; genus Eidolon; species Eidolon dupreanum. Next base: position 22,524,809 of record CM053503.1, on the reverse strand, counting down.
GCCTTAGCTAGACTCCCCAGACCTTATAGGACATATAGCAACATATAGCAGAATCTTTCTTTGTGCTGCAGGATATAGAGTCCAGGCAGATAAAAAACAGATAACACAACCTGTCATAGATTATAATCTAATAGGGTTTTCCCTTTAATAAACCCACAGTAAAGTTTTTATTTATCTTTAATCTTAAAGTTTGTTAACAGCTTACATGTATTTGATACAGTGAACTATTTGAATAATACATATTCAGGAGAACTTGAATGTTATAAACTCACCCAGCATGAAAGAAAAACGAGGTACACTAGTTAATTAACTGGTTACTAGAAAGTTATCTCTTCCTCTTGTGAAACACCTAATATCAAGACTTGGGATTAGTCAGTAATGTTACTAAATCCAATTGGCTCCTTTTTGGTATTTCATGATCGGTGTCCCTTGTCATTGTCCTGACTAGGCACTGTAGTTCCATTTATGAGTTCCAGTGTAAGGAACACTTAAAAAGGAGAGGTTATAGCAGGACCAGGAATTTTTCTCTTTTCTTCTGGACAATATTTTTATTTCTTTTCCCTGCCTTTGTTTTTTCAGGACTGTCAATAGTCTTGGAGTATTAAATGGTGCACAACTTTTCTCTCTGAATAAAGATGAACTGAAGACTGTCTGCCCTGAAGGGGCAAGAGTCTTCAACCAAATCACCGTGCAGAAAGCTGCATTAGAGGTATGACTTGTCAGCCTGAGGCGTCATTCTGCATTTGTCAAGAGTGTGGACTGCAAATTGAAAGCTCTGAAATGACCATTTGCAGGGAGATTAATTTGTTATAAACGCTCATGTAACATGAAGCTTCATCATATACTTTTGGACATTTAATGAAAAGCCTAATATTTGCATTTTGTATGCATTAGCTACCTCTGTAGGAATTTTAATGATGATACAATGGTGAACATTTACTTCTGAGTAAATGCCTTAAGAGGTCAGAACTCTTTTGCCTGTCTTTAATATTTAATTTGGAGATGCCAGTGGGTTAGAGGTTATAGGATCGTAAAACCCTAGCCATATATCTTAGGCCTGGTTATACATCTAAGTAATCAGAGGGAAAATATTAAGTAGGGATCATGAAAATAGGGAGCCCTGAAGAGTAATTATTTAATTGTAGCTATCTGTATGGAAGTAGGAGAGTAAATGTTTTCTAGATTGGTTATACTTAAGCTTCCAATATCCTACTCTACTTAAAATGGGCTTTGTAAAGGTAGTAGTTTCCAACTGTTATATCTCACAGCTCTTAATAGCTTTCATGAAAATTATACTTGGACTCAAATGAAAGGATATAGGCTTTGGTGTGAAATTGATACATAATTATCTCTGGCAGGTATATTATATAAATTCAATAGTTAAATAGCCCAGAGTGAAATAGCTTCATGCATACAAACCCATAACTATTCTTAGTCAAGAGCAAGTCTATTTCCCTTGGAAATTTTCCCTACGACATTTATCTTGGGGGTTCTTTTAGGCTTTCTGCATATTGAATATGAATGAGGATTATATCTTTTCTGAGACAGTTTTGTTACCATTGTAATACATTCTAATTTTATTGAGGGTGTATAAATTACTTTTTAAGGGTATGGTAGAAAGTTCATATCCGTTGTAACATTGCTGAACTTCTTCAGTCCAGGCTCCCTATCTCTGTTATTTGCCCTCACTACCCACTTCCTACTGGTCTCTTGCTCCTGTTCCTCAGGCTGTGAATTGAGGCAGAGACCAACTAGTACTTGAGGTTCTTCATCTTCCTCCGCCACCACACCCTTCTCTTGCATCTAGTTCATCTAGTTTTAGATTACTCACCTGTGTTGGCAGAAACTTCCATTGACAAGAGCAGGATAAGGGGGGTGCACAAGGATTGTAGGAAGGCTTGGAAAGCAGAGAAGTGATGTCACAGGGTTAGGACAGTGTGGATGGAAACTTAGTGTATTCTGAGCCCAGTCTTTGGGCCTGGTTGAGAGTTGAGAATCCCCTAAAGGGAGACGAGTATCTTGCTTGAGCTAAAGAGGGTTCTTTGATAATTTCCCATCTTATTATGCTTATCGTGTGCATACCTTCTTGCTCCCAGGGAATCTAGAGCAGTCCACATGCATTATTGATTTATCTTCATAATATTCAAGTGAAGTTGATTGAATTGCCCTAAGACACTTTTTATAAATGAAAAAGTTTTTAACGTGATATGTTAGTGAAGTCCAGAAGCATTACTCATATGAAGGGCAGCCTTCGGTTTTCCCCCGAGAGATATTAGAAGAAAACCATGAAGGACGTTTACCCTGAGCTGTTTGATTAAGTGACCTGCAGCCTGAACAAAACTGTAACCATCTTGTCTGAACCATGTTTATTTTTCAGGACATCAGTGGCAGCTCCGAGTTACAAGAAATCATGCGAAGACGACAGGAAAAAATCAGTGCTGCTGCCAGTGATTCAGGAGTGGAATCTTTTGATGAGGGAAGCAGTCACTAATTTCTTTATATATTTGTTTTTAAACCCCATTTAAACTTTTGGCATTATTCTAACGTGCTTTGTTTTAAGAAGCCATGAAGGGAATGTCAGATTCTTATCTCTTGGTATACTTAATTTATCGCCATACAGTAATAATGCAAACGTAAGTAAGCAGAGGACTTGCTGGGCCCTTTATTTTTACTAAAACTGAGAATTTTTAAATAGAATTTTTCGACTTTGGGAAATATTTTGTTTACCAAGGTGAGGTTTCCTTTACTGGATTATTTCATCCTATTCCAATGTATAAGCAGACAGTGATGAATTTATTTATTGCAACAAAACAAAGATATTGCCCATGATTTAAAATCTAAACAGTTTCAGTTTTGTCTGTGACTATGATGTCTGCCAAGCAGGGTGTAGATTACTTTAGGTTAGCCTCTGCTTGCTTAAATATCTTATTTGACATGCTCAATGATAGACTATTTCGAATTATTTAAAGTTCTTAATGCCAACAGTTTTTAAAAAATCAAGACATTTAATGAGCTGTAAAATACAACAATGCCTTGGACATACAAATATAAACCTATAGAGCATTCCCAGACATTTTATTTGTCATGGCTCTGTTGATTACAATTCCTTGTATAGCTTGTATTTTGATTTAGTTTATATTCTGCTTATTATCTATTCTGTGTTCTTATATATGAGAAAGCACAAGTGGAAAAGAGATCATATATATATTCAGTCTGTCACAGGAAGTAGCTAGCCTACAGTGGTGTGAGTTACAGTATTTTGCTTAATGAAGGTCTCAGTTCTGAATATTGATATGAGTAGTTAAAAGGAAATTGGGGCCATTTTATGTGTTTTATCTGTATCAAGTTTTTCTGGTAATAAGAAACATGTAATTTACACATATGTTAATCCTGTGAAAGATTCTAGATATAGAAAAGGAAGATACTTAACCTTCAACAAATGTTATTTTTGGAAACACGATTTTTGTCATTAAATGTTATATTATTTCACATATATAAAACAGATGTTATGTAAGAATGTTGTATATTTTAACATAAATCCATTTAGAGAGATTATCTAGATTCATTAATTTTCATAGTGCCTTTTTTCACATGAGTCAGCTGGAAAGTCTACAATAAACAGTATTTGCTATATGTTAATAAATGGTTTCTGACTCATTGGTAAAAGGGCTCTTTGGTATTTAGCATGAGAATTGGAGATGAATGGAATGGGAAAAAGAGTCCCACTCTTTTTTTTTTTTTTTTTAACTGATCTCCATTGTATTTTTGAGTGTGTAGGAGCCACTCTAGAATACTTTTTTCAGTCATTTCTCTTATTTCCATCTTTCTTATCTCTATCATCTTTTCCTCTTATTGTCTAGTTACAGTCGGTCACAGTAGTAAAAATGAATTTACACAGCACTTATGATTACTAAGTGCTTCCACAGAAATGCTTTATTAGATATCTGCAATAACTTTGTAGTTGTATTTTATAGATGAGGAAATTTTCCTGAAATCGTGAGGGATATGGGAGTCTTGCATCTTCCATTTCTCAGTCTCTCTATAACATTGCCCCTTGGACAAAGTGAAGCAAAATGAGAATGATAAAGAATTATTCCATATCTTTTCCATTTTTTTAGTATCGATACACATGTATAACTTAGCCTTTATTAAAAATCCCTAAAAATGTGGGCATAAGACAAAATAAAATAAGAGGTTAAAATAACCTGAATGTCATGTATCTGATATTTTAAAAATTAGTATAATTTGTAAGTATATCTTTATGCTATAAAATTCCGAAGGAAAATATCACAGGGATAGTAATTGCAGGAAGCAGGTATCTCCCTCAGGGCTGTGGGGACAAAGAAAAGAGTTGGGTTTAGTGGAATTCAGAATCTCGAGGAAGAGACACTACAGAGTATGGATCCTGGCATCTGAGGAACTTGGTCACTGGTACCTGAGAAGTTTAGAGGAAAGACCCCACAGCTGGTGAATAAGCTTCTGAAAGGGAACAGTCTAACTGGTGCTGTTGCCTCAGGAATTCAGAAGGGAATTCAGCTGAGAGAATAGTTCAGCAGATCCATGGCACTGAGACTCAGACCATGGGAGAGCATGCCAGCCAGCTGGTACTTAAATTTCTGAGAAGGCACAATTAGGCTGCTTCAGGGAGCCTGAGGAAAACCAAATAAACTGGTAACTGGGACCTACTGGGAATCAGTTGCTACCTATAGAGTGAAGAACCATTGTTTGGGTGATATTGATAGGAATAGGAACTAAAAGGGAGGGAACAAGTCCCTTGTTTCCCTCTAGCTTCCTGTCTTTCTGTCACACACTTTGGGCCGACTCTACGGGCACACACTGGGCAAAGCCCCACATCACAACGATGAGAATAAAGGGGTGGATTTGAAACAGAGAAAAGCTCAATAACCAACCCATTTCAACTCTGGCTACTTAGCTTGTATACCTACTCTTCTATACACATTTGAAATTTTATAAAATAATTTTTTAAAAAGTATGCTTTTACCTAACAAGAAGCAATCATCTTTCTCTGTTATTTAAACAGCATTTAACGTAAATAATTGGTAAACAGGCAAAAAGAGAACACTGAGACATCACAGAGGTAATAATAATAGGAAGCAGCTCCCACCCCTTGCACTAGGGGAGCAAAAGGAAGGGTTAGGGTTTATCAGTGTTTAGAAGCCTGAAGGAAGGGCCCTAGGAAGCTTGGACACAGACCCTTTGGAGGAGGCACTGTCTGGTGTTGGTGCTAATGTGTGAGGAACACAAAGGAGATACCCTGTAGAGCTGAAACAGACACCCTTGAAGTAAGGATTCTGGACAGTTGATGCTGGTATCTCTGAGGGAGCGCAATGATATTGGTTCTGAAAATGTAAAGGAAAAAACTAGAAACTAGAATCATCTACTACTGGAATCAATTTCCATAGTGGAAATCTGTTCACTGGCATTAAGCCATTTGATTATGGCATGCCATTTGTGTGATTTTCTTTTTTTTCTTGTTCTTAGTGCTTGTTGAGCTTCTTGAAACTGAGATTGTAGCTTTTTTTTTTAATTTGGTAAAATTTTTGCAATTGTCACTTCTTTTTTTTTTTTCCCCATATCCCTCCTACCTTCAAGCCTTGGAAGACTACAATTTCATGTTTTAGGTCATTTGAGGTTTTCCTAAGCTCACTGATACTCTGTTAATTTTTTATTTAGTCTTTTTCTCTGTGTTTCATTTTGGATAGTTTCTGTCTTCAAGTTTACTAATCTTGCCTTCCACAATTTCTAATCTGTTTTAATCTCTTCCATTGTATTTTTCATCTCAAACTTTAGAGTTTTCATCTTGAAAAGTTTCACTTGATTTTTCAAAATTATCTTTTATGTCTCAGTATTTCTTCAGCTTTACCTAGAGCTCATTTTATCCCACTTCTGAATACTCAGCCTGTTGTTCCATGAATTATGATGTTGACTACCCTTGCAGGTGGCGATAAGAACTATTACTGGTCCTGTGTGAGCTCTGAGAATCATTCCTCTTCTCCTTTCAGGTGGTTCTTTCCTTAATCTTGGGCATTTTTCTTATACACATGCACTGATCCATACTTAGCATAAGACTCTATGGTGACTCTATGCAACTCTCTCTTCATGTAGCTTTTTCCTCTCTATTACTCTGTATTATTCTGTGCTGTGAACGTTAGCTTCCTTCCCTTTTCCACACTCTAAGCTTTGTCTCCTCAACTCAGAGAGTCTACAGAATTCCACAAGAGTTCTCCCTGCCTGCACTATAGCTTGGGAACAATCTCTAGACAGAAAGCTGTAGCAATTATAGGGTTTTTCTCATTTAATTTTGACCTTTCAATGATCACTGTTATTAATTTCCCAGTGTCCACTGTCTTGAAAACTGTTCTTTTATATGTTTTGTGTGTGTGTGTTTTTAAATTGTTTCAAACTGGAGGATAAATCCAGTCCTCCTGACTCCATCTGAGCTCAAACTTAGCATCACCTTGCTTTTTAAAGTATATTTTTCAACTAATATAAAAAATCTAAGTTACCCCTTTTTATTCAAGAATTTGTGTCATTCCAGCTTCTGTTGTTCCTGATGATAAGTCATCATTCATATTTTTCCTGTTGGCTGCTTTCAAGATTCTCTTCTATATCTTTCATTTCAGCAACTTGATTATACATTTGATAGATATAGTTTTCTTGGTATTTATTCCATGTGAGAATCAGTGAGGTTCTAGATTTATAAGTCAGTGTTTTGCCATTATCAGAAGCCCTTACTTCTTCCAAAATTTTTTTCTACTTCTTTCTTTTTTCCTCTCCTTAGTCTGCTATTACATGTATATTAGACTACATGATATCCCAAAGATTCCTGAATCTCTCTTAATTAAAAAAATTTTTTTTCCTCTTCTTCAGATTGGAAATTTTATGTTAATGTGTATTTAGTTTCACCAGTTTTTTTTCTTTCTCTGTGATCTGTTTTCCAATATGCTCTTCAGTTAATACAGAGAATTTTTCTTTCCAGTTATTTTATTTTATCAGCTCTAAAATTTGCATGTCGTTTTTTCTATTTGGATTCCATTTCTCTGCTGAAACTTTCTATCTGTTCACTCATTACAATAGCATTTCTCTTTAATTCTTTAGATAACATTTCTATAACATAATCTTTATCTGCTAAATCCAGCGTTTGGCCATCTCAGGCTCTGTTTTTATTGATTGCCTTTTTCCTCCCACTATAGTTCTTAGTTCCTTCTTTGCATGTGTAATTATTTTTTTTATATACTTGACATTATAGATATGTTTTAGATACTTTATATTATCTGTGAAAAAAAATATTTTTGTTCTAACAGGTAGTTCTGTACTAGCTGATCACTTTGAACTTGTATACCTTTGATTTTATGCTCTGTTAAGATGGAGCATGTTAAGTTCAATGTGTTTTACAAGGTCTTCTATTTTGATGAGGCTCAGTCTACAAACTCTTTCTTCTGTGTATCTGGTCAGACTTGATATTTAGGCTTTGTCTATACCTGTCAAAAGTAGTTTTTACTTCTAAGGGATACCATTTTTTGGATAAACTCCCAGAATATTTTGTATCTCAGCTGGATAGCTAAGGTGTTAAAAGCTGTTAAACGGGTCTCTTCACTTTTGCTGGGGTGGATCTCTAATGTTCCCCAGTACAACTACCTCTGGTAGCCCTATTCTGCTCTCAGCCTTGTAGCAGCCACTCTCTGGTAAGCATTGGGTAATATTGCCCTATGTGAACTGGGTGAATTCACTTACAGATTTCTGTGGCCACTCTCTGCAGAAATGCCTTCACTTTGATATCCTTCTTTAGAAATTCTAGCCACTTCCAGTGCCCTGAACTCTGATATTTACCTCCTCAGCTCAGCAGGATTAGCTTGCTCTGCTTGGATCCAGTTGCTGCAGTGCAGTTAGGAAATTGCCTCCAAGCAAAGAGCTGGTGAGTTTCTGTATCCCAAGGCTTATAGTCTTATTATATTGCTTATAAAAGGCGAGCAGTGAATTTTCTTTCTTTCCCACCCCATCGTAACAGGCATTGGATCATGGGAGGCTAATGTGAGAGATACTCTAATTACTTAAAACTCTTCCATTCTTATTTTTCGCTAAGAGAATTTATAAGAAAATTTGAGATTCACTCAAAAATAGAGGCTGCATTGAGGGTTCGAGGGTTGCGCGGAGATCTCACCAAAATTGGATCTTCGTACTTTCTTCTCAATATTGCATTAGGAATAAAATTAGAAAGTTGTAGAGACTCAATAAAGGGGGTTATATAGACGGGTTGTATCTGACTAGGAGAAAACAATGTTTATTCAATAAATATTAAGGAAAGGGAAATAAGAACTGAACTCATATGTGCTTAGAACTTTCACAGATATTCTCACTTTACCAATGAAACAATTGAAACTTGGATATGCCAAGTAGCTTGTACAAAGTGACAGAGTAAGGGGAATGATAATTTGGACTCAATTCTTGAACATCTATATATCCTGCAAATTTTCTTTTCTCTCAGATATATAGGTCAGCATATAAAAAAATTATAAGCAGAAAGGTATTTTTTTAATCATAAAATTTTACATAGTGTACCACTGTATAAAACAGATAAAATCAGAGTTTCTCTCATTGAAGCCGCAGAGAGGAGGCTTAGAACCTCATTTGGAAATCACTGGCCCAGTTCCCATAGATTGCCTCTTCCATGAAGGAAGGCCCCGCACGTGAACATGAAGATTGAGAGATGATTATTCCATGACAACATTAGATCAGGAAATACAATTCCCCATCTCAACAGTCATTTACATATTTGGGAAATTTCAGATGGCTGACTGCCCCTCTCAAAGCACCACTTTGTTTAGGTAGGAAAATTGCCTTCGGACATCATCTCAGAGTTCCACATTTATGCTTTAGAATAGAAATTATGTAATATACCAATAAATCAGGACAAAAGTTAGCTGATCCTGGTCCCAGTCTTCCCTGTGATAGCCAGCCCAGAACAAGGAATAGATACACATTTACTTGAGTTAATCCATGGTGTGGTTTATTCAGTAAACAACAATGGCAGGATCTCCAGCTCCTAGGAGGTATGTGATAAAAGGATCAATTTGACTTGTGCTAGTGAATGAATGAAAGCAGCAGAGCTGTTGGATCACAAACTGAGACAACGTGATCTGTTGTCTAGCTTGCAAAATATAGTCCTTTACAAGGTTAGAAGGCCTAGAGTATTCATTTGTAGCAACCCAGTATCCTGCAGCCAGTAAGTAAAGAAACGTTTTATGTTAGGAAAACGGCACAGGGCAGTTTATTGCCTCATCTCTACAACCAATCTTATTATAGGGCAGAATTTAGACATTTGGGTAAGTCACTTCATTTGTCTTGCAGCAATAGAAAAAAAAAATGACTTCTTATTTTATGCTTCAGTGACAGTGCAATGGATTTATAAAATGCAAATTAAAATAGCTATCTGGAATTACTTAGATGCTTCCCACTTCTTTTAGCATTTGTCAGAACGAGTTTTCCACACCACTGTCAAACACGAGTGTGCAGATTAGGCCTCTCACAGAATTGCTGACTCCAAGTTTGGCAGCACTTAGATGGGTTGTTCCCAGTATTCTGGGGAGCAGGCCTCATGGACGGCATGCTCATGGTAAGTGCGCTCATGGGGGATCCCGGAATTAAATGGACATCTCACTCTGGAGACGTCTTGGTACTGGAATGAGTGGGAGGGTTTGGTGGTCTAAGCGAGAAAGAGAGAGATTCAAAGAACTGTACAGCATTTATTTCAGGACACTTGTGCCAGGCCCTGCCAGCTAGTGCTTTATACAACCAGTTCTGCATTTACCACAGCTCCACAAGGTAGATTTTTTTGTTATTATTATTATTATTCTTTTTGCAGAAACAGTTTGAGACTTCTCAAGGGAACACAACTACTAAGTGTCAGAGCACAGGCTGCTGTGACTTGAAAAGCTATACTTTTCAAGGATGTCACTCTGCATCCTTGAACCACCAGGTACCGCAGCAAGGGCTTAACATTTATTTCATCCTCAGCATAACCCTGAGGAGGAAGTGCTTCGTATTTCCACTTATTAACAAGGACACTGGTTCACAGAGGGATTAAGTGGTGTTCAAAAGTGATGCCTGCTTACTCCAAACCTCTATTCTTAACTCTATCCAGACGTACTTACATATTACGATTTGTACAGATTGGCTTCTTTGTCTTAGAAGAAGTAGCCAGCTTGTCAGACATGGCTTTAGTGTAACAAATTTGCACAGATTGCACAACTACAGACATTTTCACTGAATATGAATCAGGCCCTGGCATTGCTTTTCTGGGAAACCCTCTAGTGCAGGTTATGTGTATGGGATACAAAACACACACATTGCTGATGCACTTGGTAGTGTAAAATTGAAGCAGAAAGCCAGGCCCGGGCAGCTCAAGACTCTGATCTAGAGGATCAGCTCCTGCTTTGGCACTACATGTCTATGGCACAGGAGTCCACCCTGGGTCACAGACTGCACCTCCTTTCTATTCCAAGGTCTATGTGACTGTGTGCATTGGGAAGGGGGAGAAATTAGGTGCCACCCTGGGGAAATTGATCCAGTCCAGCTCATGGACCAGCTTTGATTCACTTACCGAATTTATTCAAGATTTCCAAGATGGCCCTTGAAGACTGTGAGAGATTTGTTTGTGGTAGGGAACCATATAATATACTAAGTTATTCCAGGTATTGTTTTCTGCATCTTATGCATGTTATCTTCATTATCTTCCTGAGGCCCTGTGAGAAAGCTACCATCACTGTGTCCATTTTACAGATAAGGTAACTGAGTCACAGTCATGTGCAGAGCTCAAGTCTCTCTCCATCCACAGTCCCTCTTTCTAAACCACTCCACTCTGCTCTACTTGCAGGGTCCTGTGCAGTACTGCTGCCCAAGTTTACTGGTTAAGGCTGGATGTGATCTAGTTTGGTTTTGAACATGAAGGAACCCTTCCGAGACCATTCTGTTTTGTGTTTGTAGTGGTTGCAGTTATTTTCCTAGTTGTAACAGCTCTTTGGACTTTTTGGTGTTTTCAGAACTGCATAAAACTAGTTTGTGTCAGCTGGCTTTGGACTCCTATCCACTGTGCTGGAACTCACTGTGACACACACATGGCAAAGGCCTGGCTTGCTCAGCATCACCCACATGCCAAGCCTCCTGGCCTCTTGTACATTTGTGCTTTTATTGATGTGAAACACTGTGGGGCCTGTTGTTCATAGTAATCCAGGACTCCAATTCAGAGCCAATAGCCTCGTTAAGGCTAAAAAATTCTAGTGGGTTTCTTAAGTAATGGTATTGTTATGGGGTTTAGAAAGAGACAACGGAAAAAAAAAAGAGGAGAGTTCTAACTTGGAAGAAACCTACTTCTGGAGAAGAATGCATATATTTTCATTGAAAAGTTTATTTATTAAAGGAACCATCATTGTTCTGTGGCCTTTTCCTGAGTTCTTGTTTGCATTGTGGGTTAACCTTGCTCTGATCTGTTTCTTCTTTAACCTCTCTTCTGGGAATTTTCTTGAATAGTCATCCACCACGGCCCTGAAAAACTCCCACTGTAACTGAGATGAAACATAGTTGTAAAGAGTGTCCTTGTGCTGCCATATTAGTTAAGGGCATAGCTGACAATACCCAAATCTCAGTGTCAACACCATAGAAATTCATTATTTGATCGCATCATGGACCTCCTCTAGGTGATGATTCAGAGACCCAGGCTTCTCCCATCTTTTTGGTACCACTATCTCAGTTGGGGGTTGGAGGGGAGGAAAGAGAGATGAAAGTTTGCTCCTAAGTGATTTTTAGGAGCCAGGGGCTAAGGAATGGACACTGTTACTTCTGCCTACCTTCCATTTGCCATAAGTAAGTGCAAGCAGATGGGAAATGTAGCCCCAATGTGCTCTGTTACATACACAGTAACAGTCAATCCATTGGACTCTGCTGAGTAACTCATGAGCTGGATCTGTCTGTGGAGGCCTGGAAAGAAGTTGTCACTTTGGAGTGAGCCAGGAAGAAAAGCTTCAGAAGGCAGGTTGGAGGTAGGGTCATCCACATGGGCCCCAGTAATTGAAGCAGTGTGTGTTTTATGAATGCTGAATGCAGGAATGAATGTACATCATTACTATTCTTTAATGTCTTAGTAAAGTCTTTCTTGAAACTTCCAGATAAAAAATCACCTGTCCTTTTCTTGGCCCTACACTGGGTGCTTTATGTATTTCTGTCACAGCAGCTGTAATGCTTTGTTGCCATTAGTTTCACTTCTGATTTCCCCTATTAGAATATAAACTCCTTGAAGTGACCTTGTCTCCATCTTCATAGCCCCAGCCCTTCCACTGTGCCTAGCATGGGATGTTAAGTAAATAAATGATTTTCTTAGAGGGTTAGAAATTTACTATTCTCACCTTGTATAATTACCCTCTATATTAAACACATTTTCTAAAAAGAAGCTCTTAATTCTATTTTACTTTATGAATGATAAATATGAGTGAAAAACAACATGAAGTAATGAGGGAAAACGGAGGTCGAGGATGGTACAGAACTGGGCTGGAATCCTGCTGTTGCTTTATACCCCCCTTTTTTTCTTTGCTTAACCTAACTGCTGCTCCATTTCTTCACCTGTGAAATGGGTATCCTTAAGAAATTAAGAGAATATACATATAAAGAGCTTAGCACATTAGCGATAAATGACCATTACTCATGAGTGTTAGGTGTAAATACCTAAGAGAGAAACCAGGCCTCTGTTTAAAGCTCTAGAAAGCTTTAATTATTAAGTGTCGTGCCCTGGGCAGTGGTAGGCACACAGCTCCTGCCCTTTTACCAAGATGTGGAAGTAGATTTCATCTTCAAGCCTATATCCATTAGAAGTAGTCTCATACATCCTTAAGCTTAGTTAGGTCCTTAGATGTGTAAACAGAAGGAGATGCTTTTTGACAAATGAAAGTATGGGCTGCCTTGTGAGGTGGCAGTTCTACACATTGGAAGTGTTCAGTGGGAAAGAATTAGCCATCTGCCTGGGATATGGTTGAGGAGGGTCCTGTTTTGAGAAGGGAGTAGGCTAGTTTGGTGCTTCTCATCCCGGGAGAGGGACCAAGTCTTGGAAAAGACTAATGTTTTCTTGGTCCTTCCAAAAACAACAATAAAACTGATTCTATAACATTTTTGAAAATCAGGCTATAGCACCATTTTTACTATTCTTAGTACTTAGCATATTACAAGTAGTCAAGAACTCTTCCACTGGTTGGTTGATTCATTCATTCCCGTGGTTAGATAAATATTTGTCAAATGAACAATTAAATGAATGAATGACTTCCTTTATTCCAGGCTTAACAATTCTACTTTTCCCAGGTGTTGTTACTATGATTTGTTGTTTCTGACATCCCTAATGGTTCTAGTAGTCCTGTACTGGACAATATACAATAATACAACTCCCAGTGCTAAACATTATACTCCATCTTTCATCGATATACGATCAGGCCTTGGGATAAGCATCAACTGAAACGGAACACAAAAATCCTGCTGTCCTGGAAGGCCAGACCTCAGAGATATCACAGCTTACGTTTCCTTCAAATGCATCCAAATGGGGCTGTTAAAAAGCAGGGGTAAAAATTTGCAGTTCTCACATGTTTTGTTTTTGTTGCTTTATATCCCCTTTGGCCGAAGTGTATGTTAGATTCAGTCCCGGGCATGGCCTCTGGACACTGAGCCTGAGCCAAGTACCAGACTAGAGAGCTGTGGGCTAGGAAACGAGCCAGCTAATTTGAAGCACATTACATCAGACATTTCCCGAGGTGGAGAGGAAGGCCTCCTTGCTAGAAAGCAGGGAGGATTTTGGCTCTTAGAGGTTGGATTCAGTAACTTTAACTCCTTGGCTAAGGGCCAACTCTCTAGTAAGCAGCTATCATATGGTCTGCAAAAAACTTAGATCCAAAGCTTCCAGCCCCACTCTACATGTTGACACCACAGCATTCTTTGAAAAATGCAAGCCTCTGCGGGGCGGGAGCAGATTTTAGAAAAGGAGAGACATTATAAAGTCTGATTAAAGATTTTATAAGAGATTAAGTAGATTTTATAAAGGATTTTTTAAAATCTTACTAACTTCCCTAATTTTAAATTTGGGTGGTAGGAGCAATGACAACTCTGTAGTGGAAAATTATAAACCCTGAATTAGAATTCTTCCCCCCAAAATGTTGTCATCCATTACTTTCATTCCTTTTCAAGTTAAATAAAATCATATAATGTGTACTAATGGGTACTGATGGAAATTTATAAATCAGACCCTAATGGTAGTTTTTCAGATAACTTCAGAACTTGACGTTGCATCATGTATGCTATTATGAACTACATGTGATAATGCCTTTGTATTCTGTAAAAACAAAAACAAACAAAACAAAACAAAAAAAAACAAAAAAAGCACTACTGAGATGATTTTAAAAACTGAATAATATAGAGGCCCTGGCAGCTTCCCCCTCTGAATGCTTAAAGTTGAGTCCTGGGGGGGAAGTTAAGCTGGTTGGAGTGGCCTTAGGGTCTATGAAAGAGCAAGGTACAAAGCACCTTTGATTGAATTATCATCTGCTACTCCTTACACCTGCAAAATGTGGAGCTGTTATTAGATCTTTCTAGTTTATTGACAGCACCTCAGGAGAGATAAGTTCTAAAGTCATCTGTGAAAGTTAAAACCCAAATCTTCCGACAAATTGATGCTTGCTTTTCCCATCGTAAGCTCACAAACTGAGGGGCACCAGTGTACCAGTGAACAGTGATGGAGAGACTGGTAAAGTACTTTAATACGAACTTTCTGTAGTCTAAACTCTGAATCTTCAGTCTAAAGCCTGGATACTTCATCTTCTCTTTTGGGAAAATTGATCCGGTACTATTTGATCGCTACCTTGAGGGGTGCTCAAGAAAAATGTGAAATATTTATGAAGTGCTTTAAGTTTCAGGGGAAGTAACGTTCCAGCGTACGAAAGCTGGAGATGTATTCTGACATAGCCACGGATCTTATCGGCTCATCCACGATTGCACACCTCCCTCCTGACCTATCCATGTGTGAAAATCTAAGAATGTCACACATACCTTTGCCACCTTTCTTTAGCTGAGTGTGTTCCTGAGAATGGAGCGATACGTTATTAACATGTGTAAGAAGGGACATAAAGGGGTGGGAGTGAGAAGAGGAGGTGGCAGCAGTGAGGTGAGAAGAGGGAGTAAATAAAACCGACGATGCCTGAGGAGCCCAAGCTGTTAACCTGCCAGCTACGGGCTTCCTCTACTATTCCAGAACCCTGCAAGGTGAACCGGAGACACACTGGCCAGGACTTGCAAAGAACTGTGCCAAGGTCTACTGTGGCCAGCTCGTCTCAGTGACAAGAAACAGTAGGGTGCAGAGCTGTTTACTTGGCATCCTTCACCATTACTGAGGTCACTGATAAAATATTAAACTGATCCTATGTACATGGCTTCATGAAGATGACCAGAGATGGAAGGAAGCCAGGGCAAGGGGCAATGATCAGATATACCGAGCAGAGCAAAGCCTCCCTAAGCACACACAAGAAAGCCCAGGACAGCCACACTGCCTCTGTGAAGCAGCTAGCTTGTGTTTACTCTCAACTCAAAATGTTTTCGTTTATATATCCATACCATCGCCTCCTATTTCTCAGGAAGGGACACAAAATAACAGGCTTTGAGATGCCATCAATATCCATTCTGACAGCATTCATGTCACAATACACAATCATGTACTTTGTAATTTTACAAAATTTAAAGAAATTTAAAGAATAAAATGTCACTAGTTACACTGGTCAAAAAGAAACTGACAACCAAAAAAACAACAAAAAAAGCAATCTGTCAAAATTCATAGAGACACTTGATAATGCACACACACACAAAAAATAGCTGAGTAATTGTCCTAGCATGCTGCAAGTTCATTGCCATAACTTTATGAATTCCCAGCTCTTCAGGGGAAAGAAAGTGCATGTTCACAGCCTATATAGTTCCCAAAGAAATAGCTTTCGTAGGTATTCAGGTCAAGAGAAAAAGGAATGCAAAGTCTGGGTACCAAGATTGCTCAGACAGCACTGGAGTGAGAATAGTCAGACTTGAAACTTTTCTGAACCAGATTTGGTTTGTTGAAAAAGAACCTGGATGGCGAGATTAGTCCAAGGGGGCCAAAGAAGAAACACTTAACTGTTAATAAGGAAGAAAACCATCAAGAACTAGAACAATTACAACTTAAATCTTTTTCTACTCTACTTTGAAGCTGAACTACAGCTTTTCATATTTGGAAAAGATAGATGGTTGGTCTGTGAGTAGAAACCCTCTCTCTTCCCCCATCCACTCTCCCTGCTCCTGATTCAGTAGCTTAATGTTGGAGTACAGATATCGCTGGTTCGATTTTCTTGTAGTAGAATGACCATTTCTTCACATGTGGCCGTGTTTAACAATGAGGTATAATTTTATACTAACAGTGCCTATTCCTTCCTGGGCTATGCGCTTGATCAATCATATGGGCAGAAAACAATTGAACTTTCTGATAAAATCACACACATACAAAAATTATTGCACTTAAAACAACAACAACAACAACAAAACTCAGCCAAACCAGCAAAGGGCCAATGAAAGGGGCTGTGCTTCCTGCCCTTTGCAGAGCATCTGGACCTTTCTGGTGTTCAGTTGAATTTGGTCCGTTATTAAATGTCCAGAAGTCAAAGAGTCCAAAAGACACTGTAGGCTCTTTAAGGCTAAGTCTTCCCAGTGCTTCTATGAGATAAATTATCTCCTTGGCCACATACTACAAAGCGGTGGCTCCTTTTAGCAAAATGGCTAGCAGGGCCTCCCAAAAACTCTGGAAGCAAGGAAGGATGGGTGCACATTGTGTCCTGTCCTGTGAATGCAAGAAAGAGAGAGACAGTAAGCAGCCTGGGTGGGCAAAGCCACACATCAACAGCACTGTGGTTGGAAGTACAGCGACTTCTTCCCGACCCCACCACCAGCTGTCATTGCACTCAGCCCCACAGCCCAGGTGGATGTGTGTTTACCTGTGCCTCTTTCTCTGTGTGATTCCTCTTTTCTGTGGACCTAAATGTCTTTCCTTCCACCTGCAAACTTGTCTCTTTCTTTATCCTTTATCTTTCCTGTCTCCTTGTGCTCTCTGTCTCTTTTTTGATGGATGTGAAGGCACAACAGTAGTTCTACCTTGCTACCTACTGGTCCATATGCTGCTTCTTCCACCTTCCACATTTCTCCCACGATACCTCCCTGTCCTCTCCCCACCCTGCCAATGGTCCTCCCCACCTCAGTATATTCAGACACAATCAAATTGGCAGATTACTTGTCACAGCCCAAATTACTTATACCTCCAAAATCTGATATTTGAGCACTTGGCATTGAATATATTACTAATGCTATCGTGACATTCTCGAGTAAGTGCTTATAATGGATGGGATCTAGGCATTTCTAAACTCTGTTATCCTGAACTACTGTCAATATTTTCTTCTTTGGGGTGTGTACTCCAGCTCATGTGTTCTTTGTAGCCCCTTTATGGCTATTCATAATCAATAAAATATTTGCATAAAGTATCTAGATAAATAGGGCAGACGGTAATGTCTGGATATTGCAGGTACAGAACCAATATCACAATAATTTAAGGTTCAAGGTAGAGGGAATGAAGGTCAAATCGTCACGAGTTGCTGAAGCTCCTTCACGTCATGCCCACCAGCCAAGGCGCATTGAAGCTCTGAGATCTGCCACAGTTGCTTGTCTCTCCCTATGTCCACATTTCTGTGACTACCTCTGTGGAGTCAGAATCAGTACAAATGGCTGCTGGGACCTTTTGTTGTATCCCATTATGTCCGCTCCCATTGTTCTAAGGCTGAGCGCCTTGGTGGGCTCCCCCACACTACTTACTTCTCTAGATTTTGAACTAGGACTTGCTAACATTCTCATAGATGACATCACTGATGCAAAACTGCTGCTTCTTCTTCATCCACATCAGCTGCACACACTGGTGGATAAAAATGTACTGCTCCTGGGGCAAAAGACAAAACCGTGTTTCAGAGCAAGATATTTTTACATGAACATGTGCAAAGATACAATATGTTGATACTATGATAGTAGTAAATATTGTAATCGGATGTCAAAGGAAACAATTTTCATTATGAGACAATTTTATGACCTGAAAATCCAAGAGAAACAACTCTAAAAATATTTTAAATAATAATAAAGCTTAGACCATCATTATTTAATGCTAAAAAGGCAATGAATATTTGATCTATAAATCATGGGGCTATTTTGAGGGGAAAAAAGTCTATCTCATAATACACCAAAATAAATTCCAGTAAGTTTAATAAATTAAGCCCTAAAAATATAAAAGAAGATATAGGTTAATTCCTCTCCTATTACTTTAAGAAAGAACTTTCTAAACTTCAAAGTAGTGGAATAAATACAAACAAAAATTGACAAATATATAAATAAAATATATCAACCACTAAAACAAAAATTCCTGGAAGGCACAGAATATGTCTTTTTATTCCTAATGCCTAGCACTTAGTTTGTGTCTTGAAGGAAACTGAGAAAATATAAAAAACATGCAAAAATGGCCAAGTAATCAAAAATGTAAATGAAAACAATTGTTTTTCACCTATGAAGTCAGTAGAGGAAAAAAGTAACATTCAATGATGATTTGAATTTATTAAAGCAGTCATTTTTAGCTATTGTTGGTGGAGGTATAATAAAGTGCTAATAAACGGCATGTGGACACAGAGATAATAGTTAAAAAGTGGGAAAGAATCCAATTTAATATCTGATAAAAAGGAGAATGGTTTAGTCAGTGGCATATCTATAACAAAACATTATTCAGTCTTTAAAATGAGATTTACATAGCTTTGGGTATTTTGAGATAACACACATAGCAAAATGTTAAGTGAAAAATTAGATTTAAAATTAGCATATGTACATATAGCATATGAGCATAATTGTGTGAAAGTTATAATTGAAGGAAGGCTAGGATGAAATACGCCGAAATATTGAGAGTAGCTGTCTTCGTACTATAAAATCAAGTTAACTTCATGATCTTTCTCCTTTTTCTTTATTTCCCAGGATTTCTCTATAAGTAATACCATTAGAAATAACCTTTAAATAAGAACCAGTCAAGATATCCACAGGACCTTAAGGAGTGTTTTGTATGACAACTTTAAACAAAGATGTTGATACTTCGAAACTTGCTGGGTTGATTCCTCAGCCTAACCTATATTTTTCAACAAGGTTTGGAGAAAGTCTATGCCCTTATTTTGAGATAATATCACATCAGTAACTGAGCTGCTCCTTCTCCTTATCATACACCATTCCATTGTTTCCTGTGTTGTGTCAGCACTGGATATAGATAAGGCCAGACCCTGCCTGGTTTCTTAAACCAGGACTACTCAGGGGCCAAACTTGGCGTCAAAGAAAATAAAATGTAGGCAGACCTTAGGAAAAGTAAATAAAGACTATTTATGGACAGGTCTCTGAGAGTCCCTGAGAAATCTAAACTGCTGATCAAGAGGACAGGCTATTCAAAGCAAAGCCCTGACTGACCTCCAGGGAAAGCCTATTAGAGGAAAATCAAAGAAAACATTTGACAAAAACAGAAGAGAGCCCCAGAGAGGAGAATGTCATCCATGCGTAGCGCTTTATAGTTCCAAAATATTTAACTAGATTTTTATCCTTTCACATAAGGTATTCTTCATAGCGATTCATGAACACTGTCGTTCACGTTTCACAGGTGAGGAATGTGAGCTCTGAGAGGCAAAGTGAGTTGTGTGGTGGCCATGTGGGCACCCATGTCTCCTCGTGGGGCCTGGCCCGACGACACACATCTTCCTTAACCACCCTTTGCTGCTCTTGTGGAGAGGCTCGTAACGGGTCTGGGCGGGTGAGAAAGAGGAAGAGGGACCATTAAAAACAGCCTATGCCACAGGTTGCAATGACCTGAAATGTGCACCTGAGGACATGACCAATTTAATTGGTTACTTCTGTTTTTATTTTTATTTATTTATTTTTTGGGGGGTAGAGGTGGGGGTCTCCCTGAACCTGAATGGGGCTATGCACCCTCTGCTTTAGCCAGAGGACTGGAAACACTTAACCTCTTCCACTGTTTTTAGAGGGGGTTGGGTGGTGGAATCCAGGTGATGGGCAGTCGGGAAGAGGTAGGAAAATTAGAAACCGGCCTTGGGAAGAAACCTGGTGTGCAGTACGCAGGTGGTTGATACACATATAGTCAGAAATCAGCTGGAGGGTCATTCTGGCCTCCTGAAAAATCAGTGTCAAAGGGGGTACGCTGGGATGATACAACTGAAGAAAATAATGTTTTACTCTCTGCTCTTTACTTACTAATACCAGCAAAGTAGAAGGCAGCAGGACTGGGGCGTGAATGGGCTCAAGGAGGATATTTGGAAAATCCTACCCTTCAAAATACAGGTTCTATCACGAAGAGCATAACAACAAGGAAAAACAAAGGTTTAAAGGACAAGATGTTCCAGACATAAATAAATAACTTGGACTAGAGAACATCCACTGCAAAATCCTGAGGGAACTCAAGAGTGAAGCTGGAACACTTGGGAAAAATAAGTAACCTATGGTGACCTTGACTCTTCTGATGACTTTGAATTTTCCCACAAGAGTTCAGAGGAGGGATAGCATACTTAAAAAAGACTGTTTCCCTGGAGATATCAGCCTAAAATGCTACCACAAACAAAGAAGCCCAAAAATCAAAGTTTGGGACAAGAAAATTAGAGAGAAAACAACATTTTCTCAGCTTTGCAGAGAGACACATGGTGGCTGCTCTAGTTTCATGGGATGACCATAGCTGAAGGAAGATCATGGTGCTGAATTGGATGCAGGGTCTGCCATGTGAAGGTAGTATTTAAAAAGGGATTAAGATTCTGTACTGGGAAAGTCAAGAGCAAACAGGCTATAATCAAAGTCTATAAAGTTAAAAAAAGTATAAATTAAGTCAATGCGGCAGATGATTTACCAAATCCCAAATACTCAAAATAAGGAGTGGCCTTTTGAAGCTTGGGGATTAGTATACATAATGAGGAATTTTAATCACATATTAAGACATAAATTTATGGAAGTGAAAGCCAAAAATATGGACCGATTCATAAAACACCATTTAATCATTAGGTAGTGAGCTTCTCTGGGAAACCAGGACATTTTAAACATGATAAAAAGATGATATTCATGTCCCCACAGCTGTAAATTATAAGGCAGCAGGATTGGGATGTGAGTGGACTAAGGAAGTGAGGACACAAAATATATGACTTACTTCCCAGTCATTCATGAGACATCTTAATGCGGACGGGTTGCTCTTTCCAAAGTGGTATGATCCTGCTTTGGCTCAGAAATAAATATGTTGGAACGTCTGTGCCAAGCCACGTTCAGATGAGATTGGGTAGGCAGGAGAGAAAAGTCAAAAGGGCGGTAAAGGAGAAATCCCTGAAGCATGAAGAGACAGCAGCCATTACCGCAGGCTTTTTGAGTCATACTGCCATCTAGTGGTGCTTCATAGGAAAAGCATAAGGAAGACCAAGGCAGCTAAGTCTCTTGGAACTTCAGGCCAAGTTATGTTCTACTCTGTTCCTCCCACACACACTCCCTGGGATTATTGTATACCTGAAGCTAAGAAGCTGTGAGTATTGCTGGGTGACTAAGATTATAAACAAGCTATTGTGCTTAGGTGTTGGGGCCCACACAGGTATACACACTGCTGTTCAGCGGCGATGTGATGCTGTTTGCTGGCACCAGCCCAGGCTGTCACTCCAGCCTGAGTGCATTCTGAGGTTTCAAGGGAGAAGAGGACTTGGGAGAAGAGGAGAAAGAGGGAGCCTATAACACTGCTGGATATTTCTGGGGATGCTTCCACATTGTTATAAAGCTAACTCCATTCATTTAGGTCAAGGGAACTGGCAGTGCTGCTAAGTTGGGGGCTGGAAATCCTTAAATCATAAGAGGGAAAGCATAAATCCAGCCCATGGTCATCATCTAAAGTGAGCTGGGGCAGAGGCTCACATGGAAGACAAACTAATGGCAAACTTTTGAATCATATCTTTCATTTCAAACATAAATTAAATCAGATTAGTTCTAGTCTCCACCTGATGTCCTTTACCCAGATTGATTGTTACCTGCCCTCAACTCTTACTCTATTCAAAGAGGTTTTATTCTACTATGGATATATGTATGTGCTCTGAATTATTAAAGGACATATGACTCCAGTGAAAGTGCAACCACTGCATGGATTTCTAGAAGCTAATATCTTATTTTTTTATATATACCTTGAAGCAGTTTGAATGTGCGTAATAAGAAACTGGGAATAGCGGCTACAAAAAAAGTTTAAGACAATTGTTTTGAAACATGAGATGGAATAATGGGAAGTGTTTTTTTCAGTTGAGGATAAATTGTGAGATGCATATTGGTTACATTTCTACCTCTGTCTGCACCATGGACATCCTCTGTGACCTCATTTCTGACACCAGCCCCAAGATGTCAACAAACTCATGATCCCGAATGTGCTGCAAGAGCCTGTCCAGGGCGATGAATGTTCCCGTCCGGCCGACACCAGCGCTGCAAGAGTGTTCAGACAGCACATTATTCAGACAGTGCTTCTACACTGTTGAAAACAAATTAGTGATTAAAAAAAAAAAACACAAGTAGTACCACTGAGAAAAAAAGATTAAACTCTTGGCAATAATTTCCACTTAACTAATTTTTAAGTATGCAATTGTGGTTGGTGTATCTTCTAATGTCACCTCTCTGGCTGTCACTGCTACCTCCCTTAAAGAGGTGTGAGTCTGCACTGCTTTGGCCATACCCTCCCCAACCCCACCTGGGGCTCTCTGCTTCCTCAGGAAAGTAAGGTGGAGCTGGCTGGAGTATTGGTTCCTGCCTTCAGGGAGCTGAGACACATACACAGCTCCAGTCTTCTGAGTAGGCTCAGAGTTAAGCTCTCACACCCAGATCAGAAGTCTAGCTGAGATACCCACAACCATAGCTCTAGCTCTGGGACCATAGCAATTTGTGTGACTTCAACCCTAGGTTGAGTCCACCATCTCAGCTCTTCCTTACAGCACATCTCCCCTTCTAGTGAATTCTGGCTGGGCCTGCTTCAATCTCTCAGTGATCTTTTAGATAGTTGCCTCAAAATCGCATTTAATATTTGGACCTTGTCTCTTCCAGTCTCCAAATTCCAGTGCTCAGAGAATAGAGGGAAGTGGAGTGATTTGCCCTGAACCAATTGCCCACCACAGTTTTACATGTTAAAGCTAGTTCTTCTTTTCTTCCAATCACTGAGTGAAATGCCAAGTGGTTCCAAACTCTAAAGTATGATGAAATGTGAGGGAGGGAAAAAGAAGTTAAAACTAATTTACATGCAGAATTCGCTGGAAGAGAAATCCAACATGAAAAGCCTATAGCTCAGAGCCCTAGTTTGCTTTTTCTACTGGACAGCCCTGCCATTCTAGGACTTCTCTTCTCAGATAAAATGTTCTGCCCCCAGGTGAACACCCGAAAAGTCACATCTAGAACTGTACCTGCTACCCTCTGTGAAAGGATCCATGAGTTTGACCACATGGTTGAGTAACTTTATTTTCTGCTCTTGGAAGGAACCATTGTGAGACTAGATAACTTCATATAGTAAAACAAAGTTTTTAACCTGTGAATACTTAAGGTGGACTGACTACAAGGATACCCTCCTTGATCAGAAATTTGATAGCTTATGAAGCATGTTTCTTTCCAGTGAGACAAACACACACTCTTGTGTGTGTGCGCACGTGCGCGCGCACACACACACACACACACACACACACACACACACAGTCATTCTAATTCACAAAAGCCAAGGTGCTAAATCCAGGATTATCGATCTATTTACTTAGGTTGATGTGGCTGCCAAGGCCTCTTCCAACATCTTTATCCTATTTCTATCTCTGATATACAATAGGGACATATTTCTTTTTTGAGGTTGTACAAAAATTTTAAAATATTATGTCACATCAATGGATTTTGATGGAGCTTTGTTTACTTGGTAGGAAAAAAAGCTTAAATTCAAAGATGACTCTTCCCATAAAAAATTAATGTGCTCCTTCATTTTTTTGATAATGACATAGATCATATAGCCCTCTTCATTTTAACTATCTGGAAATTTAGAGACAATTTTGAAAAGTAAGCATAGCACATGTTTATCTTAATGGGCCAAGTATTTGCCTTTCTCTTTCCTTTCATTCAGATTTTATGGCTATTTATGTTATTCTGGGCTATAATTAGCTATTTTTAATTTGACCTTGTATTTGGCCATGTTCTAAACCACTCAGAGTCCTTGATAGAATAGGGTAATATCACATACTACTTAAAGGCATGGCCATTGAGACTGGTGTGCCTGAATCTGAATCTTAACTCCCCCATGTTCAAGCTGCATGAATTTGTGTTAATCGCTTAAACTCTCTCTCTACTCTTGAGTTTTTTTCATCTGAAAATGGGAATAATAATATCTATCTCATAGGCTATAGGATATCAGATAGTCATATTATAAGTAAATCAAGTATCTAGTAAAACATCAGTTAATCAAATATTTTTTAAAGTCAAAATTCACTTTATTATTGTCAGTCTGCTCCAGTGTTCATGGAATGGTGGGCTATTTCCTTTCTGAAAGAAAGCCCACAGTGCTGAACAGAAAACCCATGTGATGAGGTTACCTGCAGTGCACAATCATGGGGCCTTTGCTCTTGGTAGCTTGTTGTCGGACCACATGAACAAACTGTAGGATACTCTCTGCAGCATTTGCCGTGGGCACGCCATGATCAGGCCATGCAGTGTAGTTAAAATGCATCACATCCTGCATCTCGTCAGCCTTCAGAAGAAAAACCAAAACAAACATTAATCTCTCAGTCCACAGTCAGGATGGCCCATCCTCCACTGCAGCTCAGGAGTTAATGATGTTAAAAAGGTAAAGCCGCATTCCACTCCTGGTCTGTATACTTCCCTTTTCAGCTCTGTGCATTGTGTCTGGCACAAAGAGGGATATTAAAAAAAAAAAAAAAAAAAAAAAACAGAAAAAAAAACAACCACTAACTGTATAAAGCTTCAAATAGTAGGATAAATAGGCTAATCCATGCCTGTGTAGAGATAAGAGCTTAAGCAGATTAGGGTTTGCATCCTGGCTCCCCTGTTTAGCAATTGCATGAGCTTTGGCCAATGAATTAAACACCATGGAAGGTGCTGTTGGTGCCCCCTTGGGTCCCTTTTGCCAGGCTGGTGTACCCCTTTCCCAGCAGCTGCCAGCAGCAAATAGCTGCACCCTTCTTATATTTGTCCTCCACTGAGGGGAGCTGCCTTGCTGGAAAATGCCTAAGAAGTTGTGTTCTCCTGCTCAGGGGAGGCCACAATGAACCAGAGACTGATGCTGGGGTATTTTTTGGTTGCATAGAAAAGTTCATGAAAATGCTTGCTCCTGTCGAATGCTGATGACAGGCTTAGCACAGGTTCGAACTTAGGAGATACATATATATTCTAATACAGTTGATCTGAAAAAATGTATCCAGCTAAAATATGCAAGATGATTCAAAAACAGGAAACACTTAAATTGTCATTAGTCTCTCTGTAGCTGCTGGGCAGAGGCCTTAGCATCAGGGTGATCCCTGTCAGCTGAGTAGCAAAATAGCAAGACACATGTCAAGGAACAAATGAGTTATTGCTGTCTTTTTGGCTTCTGTTATTACTCAGTTCAT